>CM060912.1:570901425-571538346 GCA_030737875.1 Allium sativum | reverse complement strand
ACGTATGCCCTCAAGAAGAACTATTCTTCAGCAGGAGACTGGGTCCCTCCACCAACAACTACTTTTTGGGATCGAATAACACGTGGATGACCCTGAATAGGATGCATGCCACGTAGCCCTCCAATCGACCCGCCTTCTTGTCTATAAATACATCCTTTCCGGAAATAGAAAGCGATCCAAAAAAATATTGGAATTTCTCCTGAAAAGCTCATGGTTGACACTCTAGAAATAACCTACCGTACACTTCAATTCTTTAACCTCACAACACAAGGATTTTGCGTATAATCCACTTCTCTACTCCCTTTCAATCAAAGCAACTGTAACTTGTAATCGACGGTATAAACATAGATTATAAAGTAAACGTAGGCTTGTTTGAAGCCGAACCACTATAAAAATTATAGCGTGTCCCCTTTATTTACTTCCATTTCTTGCATTCTGCTATCATGATTATGCGTGGATTACACACTTTGGGGGTTGACTATCACTAAGCCAACTTTTGTCGTCAAAAAATATATATGTATATATATATATATATATATTAACTGGTATAATTACCGTTACCGCAGGTATTAAAGAAATGTTATCAAAAATTTACCGTTAAAAATGGTAAATTTACCATTACTGTACTGTTTTAACCGGTATACCGATTTCAATTAAAAATGATTACTGATCGACTGGTAATGTTATGGTAATGGTAAATTTAGGGTGTTGTCATTGACACTCCAAGTATTGCTAAGGGGAAGTCAATTTTTTTTTTTGGGCAAGGCTAACTGGTTTTTATAGTGATCTATAACACTCTTTTATTTATTACAAAATAAAAAATACAAAGTATTCCAGGTGATATGCAGTCAACATACCAGCTATTGGTTCTTCCACACACGGAAGAAACCGCACCAAACACTACATGCTACAAAATATGACATTCTTGATCATTACATAATTAAAACAACAAAATAACCTGACAAATAAAGTTGAAAACAAGGAGAAATAGGCTCGGTCCTCTTCAGCCTATGTCGTCGTCAAGCCCTTTGAGAAGCTCAATTTTCTTTCTTCTCGTTATTGGAGCACTTCCCAATGATCTACCAGAAGAAGAGACGACAATCGGCGAGTTGATGATTGGGTCTGGAGGTGCTTTGTAACCTGGAGGTGGTTTAATATGGTCATAAGGACCAGGATTCCTTTTATCTTCAACAATTTCATTGTTACCAGAGAGAGGATTAGATCAGCTGACATTACATGTAGGTTTAGGATATGTTATTTCTTTTGGTTTTTCTTGAGGCCTGGGAACCCTACTTTTACTGACATTTAGAAAACCTGGCTTGAACACCATCGACAAGTGCTTGGTCGCTCTCATTTCATTTTGAATTAGCCCCAACCTCTCATGCTCGACAGCGTACAACTCGATGGAGTTGTAATTATATATCATTACATCCATGAGCTTTAAGTTTCTCAGGACATAAAGAAGGATCCAACATACCACTTTTAATTTCAGCACGCAGAGCCTCGATCGTCTCACATACACCTTTGTCGTCTACTCCGTTGTTTGCTTTATCCTTAGTTTTAAACTTCTTGCCCACCTTGTCACTGACATTTACAACATCAAAATTCAATTGCAGAAAAGGTCAAGTTTTTTCGTATCCTTGGCATTGTTGACATCCGTATTTTCTCTTACATCAGTCTGGTGTCCTTCCTTTTTATCAATTTGTCCATGATCATTAACCATTATATTATTTTCATCTTTCGGGCCAAGCTGTTAAGCATCGTCATTTGTCATTTCTTCTCGCCAACTGAGCTCACTTTTATCAGTTTCCATAATCTGAACTGGACCTGCACTTTTATCCTCAACCTTTATAACAGCTGAATTATCAGCTCGTGTTTTACCCAGAGTAGAAGAATTTCCTGCAGCATTCACAAAAGGAGAAAACACACGCGAGAGCAACTCGCTTACTTGCCTAATTTCCCCCTCCTCACTAACATTGTCTTCAGCTTGAACTAACGCTTCTTCCTGCAAAGTAGATAGCACAACAAACCTGTTACTACTAGCTTTACCTCCTCCCGACAAAACTTTAGTTTTATTCTTGTTCGGAAAGAGATTCTTTCCTGAAACATCTTTACTTTTCCCCGAAACTCTTCTCCACGTAGAGGTTGGACGAGCCAAATTAACACCTTTACTCACATAAGGGTTAGGTTGCTCACGGTCCGCAACAGAATTAGCAATTGATCTATCCTTAACGGACTTAGAGTTACCTTTAGTTGGATAATCCCTAAACTTCACATAGTTATTCGAATTGTTCCCAAAACTTACACATCTAACACAAATAGGAGGTCGCTGTAGGTATGTAACTTCCACAATCTACTCACTTCCATCTAGTAGTAACACAGGGAAGTTGTAGGGTAGCTCATCGAGAGGAGAGACTTCAACCATGCATTTTGCGTTCTCAAGACGATCAAGCTTCTCCATAGAGAGATCCATGCAAAGAAATCTACCAATTCGCATAGCCAAATAACATATGCCAACTTTCGACAAACAGTTAAGCGGCAAGTTATAGTGCCTAGTCCACACCGGAACCGATGCTACAGACTTATTCAAATCCCCCAAATCAGACATCCAAGGACGCATAATAAATAACTTCTCTTGAATAATCACTGGGTCTGCTTGCAGTATTCTTACATGGTCCTCATCGTTTTCAAAGTAGTAAAAGAATGTAACAACCCGAAATTTCTGAACCAATTTAAAAAAAATTTATTTTAGATATTTTAATGGGTTTTGAATATTTAAAAAGATTTATTTTAAATAATAACGACTAAAAATTTATTTAAATTGAAGTTAGAATATACATATTTAATTTAATTATAAAAGGAGTTTGAAATGGCGCGGTAGTTTGAAAATTTAATTTAAATTTCAAATGAATATACAGAATTCAAAATAAATTGGATTTCAGTAAAACCATAAATATTTGAATCTATTTAATAATATATTTCTAACAAATGTGAAAAGAGATTTCATAATATAAATTGAAAGCTATGTCCAGTTTAAAATTTAAAATAGTCGCTATAGAATTTATATATATTTTAAATAATATATAGCCCTTAAAAATAGCCATTTTGCAAACGACCTCCGTTTTCGACGAAACCACTTTTGTTGGATCCGGAATGTCAAATCATTGCTAATTTGGAATTTTCATCATTTTTGGAATTAATATGTGAGCACAGTAAATTTAAACATGTTTTCAATTTCAATTCAAATTAAATCGACCATTCAAAAAGGCCATTTTTCAGATGGTCTCCAAATTCGATGAGATTAGTTTTGTTAGGACTGTATCATAAAAACATAGCTAGATTTATTTTTCTGTAATTTTTAGAGTCAGTATGTGGCCTCGGTAAATTAAAATGTATGTTGAAATTCAATATATATATATATATATATATTGATTTATATATTAATTTAAAGAAAAACTGATCTAAACAGTCGAATTGGCTTACGAAACATATCCCATTGTGTCCGGAATGCGGGTAATTAGCTAAGGGCGAGAGTAGTTGGGTTTAATTTGGAGTTCAGATCATTAAACAAGTAATATTAGAATTTAATATTATTAAAATATATTATAATATATATAACCAATTCTCAGGGAACCCTAACTTATTTCTTCACAACACAGTCGCCGTTTTTGTTATCAATGGCTAAGAGCTTTCGAAATTCGATCCTCAAAATATTTTGACCCGATTCGAATTGATCCACGGTTTCAAAACAAAATTTATAGAGGAACATTAGATCTTCCCTATCATACCATTTTGATCATCGTTAGTATGGACATTAGAGAGAAATCTGCACCAAACATGTCGGGTTCGCACCAGTTTTCACAGACCAAGGGAGCTTCGAGTTGCCCCTCATTTCTGGCGCCAGCGGAGAGTTGAACAGTGGACATCATGGCAGGCTTTGATCGGAGGCCCATCCCATGAATCATTGTCGGCGACATGAAGATAGCGGTCAGGGTTTGAAATCGAATTCGTATATTAACCTGGATTGGTAACAAAAGAAAGGGAAGAAGATTAAGGGGAACGTGCGGCCCAGATCTGTTTGGACGGTGATTAGCATTAATAAGGGTAATTAAGGCAAGGGTTATTTCGATTAAACTATATTTTCTATAAACGCTAATAACTTGTTCATACGACAACAGTATTTGACAAATTTGGCATGTTGGAATCGCGTGATCGAACACTACGCAATGGAGCAGACCAAAACTAAAACGGAGCTAGTTGGGATATTTGATCAAGTTAAACGTTCATTTTAATTTGAGTGAAATCATCGTTTATATAACGATCTCTATCCGATCAATGTGAGAACTCCTTCTCACTCAAAATTATTTTATCAAGTTATTCTATTCATGTATAAAAATATATAGAATTGCTAGTGTAGATTTTTATCAGTTTTAATCATTATAAATTGTACGGTGTCTGTTAGCTAACCTCCCTCGTCCACAGACCATGGACGATTAAATTGACTGTATTGTGATGTGATTGTGATGTGAATAATATATATATAAGCAATGTGAATAAAATATATATATGCGATGTGAATAAAATATATATATGCGATGTGTATAATATATATATATATGTGTGATGAGAATAATATATATATATATATATGTGTGAGATGTGAATAAAATATATAAATGCAATGTGAATAAAATATATATATGAGATGTGAATAAAATATATATATGCGATGAAAATAAAATAAATATATATGCGATGTAAATAAAATATATATATGCGTTCTTTAAAATATATAAGCATTTTATAATTTATATATAAGCGTTGTATGAAATTATATATATAAGCAGTGTATAAATTATATATAAGCGTTGTATAAAATTATAATACGATATATAAAATGGTCATGATTTGGAATAAATATTTGTTTGCTAAAAATATTTATTTTTAGCTTATATATGAGATACATAAAATTGTCGTGAAATGGAATAATTATTGGATTGTTAAAAATATTATTTTTAACGTATATATGCGCTGTATAGAATTGTCATGTAATGGAATATTCAATTTTGATTTAAAATTGAAATGGAAGTTGGAATCGTTTTAAAAACGAATTCATAAACGATTTATAAAATACATTTTAAATGGAAATCAACGATACATATATTAAATGGCTTGAATAGAACGCGCCGCACCGTGATTGTTCGTGAATTTCGACCATTGACTTCAAATTGATGTAACGGGAGATCCGACTATTGGATTCTCGTAAAACTGAAACCGTTGGGTTCGTATCGAAAAGATCTTTCCAACGAATATATGAGATTTAAATTTGAACGACTAGATTTGGAATTATGTCCAAATCAATTTCAGAAAAGGTCACTAAGAATGCAGTTCGGTAGCCATTATTGGAAACTGACTGCACGGGCCTTAATAAAATTATTGAAAATATGGAAAAATTGTGTAAAATCATAATAAATGATTTGGAAAGATTTTGGATGAAAAATTCAAGTTTGGAAAGATAAAAATATATTTTTATCGAAATGAGCTAGTTATTAACTATAATAATAATCCATTGTTTATAAATAAATAAATTGGATTGAAATTGATTTTAATTTAACCAGAATTTTCCAACGTATGAATTGGAATGGAAATAATCTTCGGGATATTTCGATATTGGATTCCGTGATTATACAGATATTGTTGAGGAATTTGGAAGATATAGATACCGTTATTCCCAATACAGTACCTGTTGGTTTCAGAATTTGATGTTGAATATAAGTCGATATTATTTCTATTCAGAACCTTATAATTAATATCAAATTGGATTTGGTGTTTATAGTGAACAATGTTTTAAATAACATTCGTACTTTAACCCGATTAACAGTGACGATGTGATATAGAATTTATAAATCTTTTTATTAAGATTTAATGGAAATTTTCCAAAGTAAAGTTTTCCAATTTAAAATATTAAATTGGAATTGAATGGAATTCGATTTGGTAATAATCGAGATGAACTTCTGTGAATGAAGATCGTTATTATTTATGTAATTTAAAAGGCCTTGCCACTATTCCACTTATATTATTAGTTTGATACAGAAATTTATATCGATTATATACTGTTATGATTCTGTGAACATTCCATTTTGATGGAAGAGGATTTTGGGTTTACCGTGAATAATGTTTTAAAGGTCATTAATTCTTTAACCCAGTTAAAGACAGGATTAATTTTCCTAAAGTTGAACAATCATTAAGTAATGATTTTTGAGATTAAAACGAAGAAGAGTTTTAATAAATGTTTAATTAGATTTGAATGAATTAATGGGGATTAAATTTACCAAAACATGAGATGTGGTATAAACCAAATACACTTGGTTTTTGATAGTGATTGTGATTGATTGGTTGTTTGGATTGTGCTTGACCAGTTTATGAGCAAAATATGCTTTTACATTTAGCATTAGGCTGGGTAGAAATATTTGTATGCTAACATCTTGTGAAACACTTCACGATTTGACTATGAGATGTTTAGCGATGTTGTTGAGTTCATTTCAAATTTAATGAATGATTTTGAAATGATATTTTTCTTAAGTGAAAAGAAACGTGTTCCCGATTTTGGACAGGGAATGTTTTATAAAAATGTTTTAGAAAACAGAAAGGATTTCGAGGCCTAAACCCGATATTGTCGAAATGATTTCGAAATGTATTATGTGTTTGACATTGTAGTTCATCACATAACCAATTAGTTGTTGTTGATGATATATTTGTTTGGTGGCAGAGAATTTATTCTCTTGCTTAACACCCTTCTTTGAGATGTACGAGCTCAAAGGTTATGTGATTAATAGTGACTGATCATATTTGTGAACTTCTAATGTAAAGTAATATAGTTTGAAATTACTTGTGATTATTACGTTGTGAAATGATTTTCCCTACTTCGGGATATAAAAATAATTTAGCTTGTGGCTAAAGATTCTGGAAACCCGGACGACTAAAATTATGGGTGAGATGGTGGTGTTGAAACAACCCAAACTTCCCTGTAAAGGAAAGCCCGGATTGAGTTGAGAACACGACAAATCAGAACACAAACAGAATGACATTTCATTTCTTATTACAACAATTTACATCAGAGTACAAGAATATACAAAGTATGAATAAATATTATACATTTGATAAATAATAGAGATTTACAAATTACAAAGCAGCGGAAAATAATACAAAACACAACTGAAAAAGATACACGGATACTGAGCTTTCACGATATCATTCCAGCTGTAAACCAGGATCCTGGGAATATAAATATGCAAAACAAAAACTACTAGTTGACCGTGTGAAAATAGGGGCATCCAGAATTTAGATTAAAACAATAAACTCCAGGTCAGTCATGTGACTGGTGTGAGAACTCAAACAGTAATTAAATCTTTACTTTAAAAATAAAGTAAATCAATGGATCACGCAGTATAACACGGAACGGGTTTCCTCCTAAGAATACCAGTGCATAAAATAAACAGCGCAATGTTTTTTGGAAAATTAAGCTATTATAAGACCCCAGGTCCCATCACACAACGCAACACAAGCCGGAGGATAGGGTTTTCCCTTATAATAGCCAAACATGCATGGTACGATGAAAACACATCATTTGATACTATTATATGTGCATAGTGTATAAAACAACTTCAAAAATAAATGTAGCAATCCTAGATGGCATGGGCACCATATATCATGTCACTAATACTAGGCTCTACAATCAAAACCGAAATGTCACGTATTGGAAGTTGGATTTCCATATGTGAACAAAGGCAAGGGATCATCCTTAATGCTTCGAGACTCTCTAGCCCGAGCCTCAGGAACAGCCGCAACTGCACCTTGGATCGTCAGGGCCAGTCCATACGGAGTGGATTAAAATGCCTAAACAATGGGTTTCCCCTCCCTATGGGGCTTATAACTGGTCAGTATATCGACTAAACCATCCATCAGCCCCATAGTGACTGATATAACTGAGGCGCCTCCTTATCCATCATCCACATAAGTAAAACGTCTAGGCTTGCAAAACCCTGACACCACTCCTAGTTAGAAAGAAACGCATGTCCTCCCTGATGTCCTCTCCCGTTTCTGATTCACACTGGGGTGTGAGGCTCGCGAACTAAGCTTTAAACAAAGCTATGCTATATTAAAGTCGTGCTTTGATCATCAACCACAAGACTCTGCTTTTCAACAGAAGCCTTGATCATTTGCATCTCAGCATGCCACACAGGAAATTTACGCCATGCAACTGATGTCTATAAATCACACAGAATGAAATCCAATGTCAGACACACATCCATTTACAAGTTCGTTCTGGGTCTGAACGAAACCGGAGGCACGTTATTCCTCGTCCCATATGTCCAATACAGGAGAGACGTCCTCGCATATCCAGTCGATCTCCAAGTACGTCTGGACGATCACCACTTATTACCTCGACTTGGGTGTACAGCCCAATCAAGACATCAGTAATCATCCAAACGATGTGAAGACCTCCGGTCTTCAACCATTGTCTTCATCGTCGATTTATCATCGATCCAGTTATTCAGAATGGGATAAACCCGGTCTTTCCGAATACTCACGTATATAATAAACAAGTGCTATAAAAACACAACATACACCTCATTCCAATCCAGAATATTCCTTTATTCAAATATTCTTATACTTTGGGAAAGGTTCCCATTAATTTCATCAAAGATAAATTCTTTAAATTTATTCTTTAATCTTCCTTTGGATATCAATTCAAACCAAATTACGGTTTATCCAAACTAGTCTTGATTAGCACACCTTACCAAAGTAATCATTTGTTATATTTCCCAATCCCAACCTATTCATCCCATGAAGCAAAACTGGCAATACTTCATATTTAACACCACGGTGTTATCGGTAAAGTTAATTACCATTTCACATTCAAATCTAATTAAAGATTTAACTATTGCTTGGAGTAAAACCGGTGCTACTCCATTCTCGATCATTTCCCGAATTTGATAATTTAAGTTATCACATTCTCTTTTTCAGTCTAATTAAAGATTCATTAAAACTTTAATTCAATTTTAATCTCTAAAATCATTACCTGATGATTATTCAAAGTTAAGAAATTAATCTTATCTTTAACTGGGTTAAAGATCTAATGTCATTTAAAACACAATACACGATAAAACCAAAATCCCATTCCATTAATTATGGAATCTTCACGGAAAACAGATCAATATATATAATCGATATAAACTTCTGTATCCAACCGATAATATAAATGGAATAACGGCAAAGCCTTTTAAATTCCATACATATTAACCATCTTCCTCCACATAAGCTCACTTCGATTATTATCCAATCGAATTCCATTCCATTCCAATTTATTGTATTAAATTGGAAAACTTCAATTTGGAAAATTTCCCTAAATCTTAATTAAAAGATTTATAAATTCCAAATCACATTTCACTGTAAATCGGGATAAAGAACGAATGTCATTAAAACACAGTTCACAATAAACCCAATTAACATTCCATTTTGTTCCAGTTACTAAATATAACTGGAAACTCCAACTCTTATTTCAAAGATTTATTCTTTTCACATGGGGTTTAAGAACAGTGTTAATGAAGACACCATTCACGACAAACTCAAAATCCAATTCTTTCATTCAATTCCAATTAAATATTAAT
Source organism: Allium sativum (assembly GCA_030737875.1). Taxonomy (NCBI): domain Eukaryota; kingdom Viridiplantae; phylum Streptophyta; class Magnoliopsida; order Asparagales; family Amaryllidaceae; genus Allium; species Allium sativum. Next base: position 571,528,675 of record CM060912.1, on the reverse strand, counting down.
TAATTGGAAAATTTCACTGAATCTTACTGAAAAGATTTATTCTTTTCTCAACTGGGTTTAAGAACAGTGTTAATGAAGACACCATTCACGACAAACCTAAAATCCCATTTGATACTAAATAAAAGGCTCTGAATAGAAATTATATTGCCTTATATTCAATATCAAATTCTGAGACCAATAAATATCGTATTGGAAATAACGATATAAAATATATCTTCCAAATTTCCATAACAATATCCTTATAATCACAGAATCCAATATCGAAATATTCCGAAGATGATTTCGATACAAATCCATTCCAATTCATATATTGGAAATTCTGGTTATTTTTAAAACCATTTCAAATCCAATTTAATTATTTAAAAATATTGGATTATAAATCTAGTTCATAACTAGTTCATTTTGAAAAAAAAAATATTTTTATCTTTTTAAATATGGAATTTTTCATCCCAATTCTTTCCAAATCATTTATTATGATTTTACACAAATTATTTATATTTTTAATAATTTTATCAAGGCCCATACAGTCGATTTCCATAAACTGTCATTGAACTGCATCAATAGCGACATTTTCCAAATTTGATTTGGACGTATCTCCAAATCTAACCGTTAGATTTCAAATCTTTTGTATTCGTTAGAAAGCTCTTTTCGATACGAACCCAATGGTTCCGGTTCCGATGGTCGGATCTTCCGTAATATCAATTCAAAGTCAATGGTCGAAATTCGCGAACTGCCACGGCTCTGCGCGTTCTATTCAGGCCATTAAATATATAATATATATATATTATATATATTTCATCGACTTCCATTTAAAACGGATTTTATAAATCGTTTTAAATTTGTTTTCAAAACGATTTCAACTTCATATTCAATTTTAAATCAAAATTGAATATTCCTTATCATTAATATATAAATGATAATATTTTCAAAACATTAGATTTTGAAATCACTTCCTTTTCGATATTCATTATAAAAATGAATAAAATCGATATAAATATCGTTCACGTCAAAATGGCATTAATTAAATCAACACGGCTTTATATATTTAAATATTTTCGTGTCCATCCCAAATTGGACATCAAAATCATATTTTGATCCATTACTGAATATTATTTTAAAATATTAGTTATTTTAAAATATTCATTACTCGTCATTTTAAAATATTCTTTAATTTAAAATATTCGTTCTTTCCGAATTGGAATCAGACACAGTCAATTACCATATAATTTTATTTATATGGATTTCATATACACATATACACAACCATAATCAAACACAGTCAACCATCATCTAGAGTGCATTACACAATTGCATAAGCGTTAAATATAAATAATTAACGCTTACTACAGCCTGTCAACCCATCGATGGACATACAACTAAATATTGGGATTAGTGTATGTCCAATATCATCCCAATACCCGTGTGGGGTTTTCAAACAACAAACGCTGATTATTATTTGTACAGTTGGGTGATGTGTAAAATATATCGTCCCAATCAATATCAGTCAAAAATGTGTACATAAACAAATTGTCTTTGTAAATGAATATTTATTTTATTCATATAAACGTTAAAAATTATATTTTTAACTATAAAATATTTATTTCAACTCATGAATATTTTATACAGTTCATTTATACAATAAAAGTAATATTTTTATTGTTCTAATATTATTAGAAAATTTCGGCAGCATAACGGCACGATACTAGAACCAGAATAAAGTCTAGCCTTATCTCTCGCCTACTAATGGCTCGCGCCATGTACATACCATTTCTAATTCATTCATTTCATTTACCAAACCAAATTCAACCAAATAATCCAATCAACCAACAACTAAACAAACATGGTTTCGAACAAAGGTGTCGGGTGCTACTAAGCACCGTCTGCTTCCTAGTATACATTTTTAAATAGAAAATAAATTAATGTGAGAAATTATCACCTTTGGGATCCACTCCTCCATTCTTTATTTCTGAACGGGTCGGATTTGGATTTGATTCCCATCGGTTCCAACGCAATCTGTTTCACACGATTTTTATATTAAAAATCACATTTTTATTTCAATGCTACATATATAAAAATCATATTTTTATAATGATGTTTATAGTATAAAAATCATATTTTTATATCGCTATACATATAATAAAAATCATATTTTTATGTCGTTATTATATATATATAAATCATATTTTTATATCGTCATTATATATAAAAGTCATATTTTTATATCGTTAAAAACCATACTTTTATATCGTTATTATATAAATAAAAATCGAATTTTTATATTGCTACTACATATATAAAGATCATATTTTTACTTCGCAAACTTCATAATAAAAAGTATATTTTGATATCGCTATTCAAATAATAAAAATCGAATCTTTTATATTTTAAAAAATCTTATTTTTTTCTATTTTAAAAATCAAACCTTTTTAAATACAAAAATCAAATCTTTATAAATATAAAAATCAAATCTTTATAAATATAAAAATCATATTTTTATCTTGCTATTCATATAATAAAAATCTCATTTTTACAATGCTTTTTATATAATAAAAGTCTATTTTTTTATACGGTATCTATATAAACTGATTTTATAAATGCTAATATATATAACCAATTTTCTAAACGCTAATATATATAACTGATTTTATAAATATGTTATATATATATAAGACTGAGATTTAAAATTAAAATAAAACAAAAAACTTACTGTTCGAATTTGATCTCAATTGCGGAAGACGTGGAGGTTACTATGAGCGGCGGCGGAATGGAGGCTCCAGCGTTGAACTGGCGATGTCGTAGAATCGTGACGGTTTGGTTCTGGTGCCGTCTATGGTGCCTCGAGGTGGTGCGGCTTGGCGTCGGGGTGGACGTCGATGGAGGAGAGGTCGAGGTCGCGGTTGAGCGGAGGGTGGATGGTGGATTCCGATGCCGCGGAGGAGCGACGAGGCCGCCATTTATTTATTTATTTATCGAGAAAATCGATTTCTGGTTTGGGGAAAAATGAATGGGGAAATAGCGTTTTATGATATATATATATATAATTTAATTTTCTTTTATTCCAAACAAAAAGTGAATTTACAACCGAACTCCAAACGGGATCCAATGACTTTCGCCCTTAGCTAATCACCCCCATTCCGAACGCAATGGGATTTGTTTCGTGGGCCAATTCGACTATTACAATCATCAAAATTAAAGTATAAATTAATATAATGTTCAAAATCGATTTTAACATACATTTTAATTTACCAGGACCACATACGGACTACAAAAATTCCAGAAAAATAAATCTGACTATGTTTTGACGATACGGTCCTAACAAAACTAATTTCATCAAATTTGGAGATCGTTTTAAAAACGGTCATTTTCCAGTTGATTAAATTCAAACTGAATTGACCAAACACGTTTAAATTCACCATGCTCACATATTGATTCCAAAAATTGTGAAAATTGGAATCCAGCAATAATTTGACATTCCGGATTCATCAAAAGTGGTCTCGTTGAAAACGGAGAGCAAAACAACTATTTTTAAGGGCTATATATTATATAAATTCCATAGCGACTATTATGAATTTTCAATTGGACATAACTTTTTACTCCCGTTATGAAATCTGGATTTTTCACATTCGTTGATACTTTCAAACAGATTCAAATTTTCCCGGTTTCACCAAAATCCGGTTTATTTTGAATCCTGTACATTCATTTGAAATTTGAAATCAAATTTTCAAACTACCCCGCCATTTCCAATTCCTTTTATAATTAAAATAAATATTTATATTCTAACTTAGATTGAAATAAATTTATACGTTCTAATTCTATTCAAAATAAATTTCTAGTCATTATTATTTAAAATAAATCATTTTAAATATTCAAAATTCAATAAGATAACCAAAATAAAAATGTTTAAATTGGTTCTGATTTTTCGGGTTGTTGCAATCTCCCCCAATTAAATCTTTTCATCCTCGAAAAGGAACGGAGTTGAAAGTTGTTTTACTAATCAACTCAACTTTCAGTTTGGCTTTCATTCTTCAACTTTTTAGTTTCTAAGAATTTTCCAATTCTTCAAAAATTTGGCTAACACCCTAAATTTTTGAAAAATTTCGCCATAACCTGTAACACCCCACTCCCGCTATGATCACTCACTAAGGGAATGCCATAGCATCGGTGGAGTATTTTAGTGAATATAGAACAGAAAAATTACAACAAGACAGATATAAATAGTACTTGAAATTTTAAAACATCATCTCATAACAGCGGAAGTAAAACATGTCTGGTTACATCATAAAACCACAATAAAGGTCAAGTACAATATCCATCAAAATAAAGAAGTACATAATCCCACTCTCATACAATAGCCAAACAAAAGAAAAGATAACTGGATAACTGGAGCTTTACATCTATCCAAGCTCCTAAAGACTGGAACAGCAATCCGATCAAGCTCCACTACTGCTAGGATCCACCGTAGGACCTGAGGGTTGGGAAAAAGATAAAAACAACAGGGTCAGACATAAGTCTGAGCGAGTCCTATAACTTTAACAATACAATCGTTAAAGTAACCAGAGAAGACATAAACTGATATACGGTAACATATAGGGATGAATGGCTACCCTAAGCAGTCAACTAAACGAAGATAAAGGATAAAGACGCATCTACCCTCCCTAAGGTAAATTACTAAACTGCACCACACCAGTCGTTCCTAACTTAAAGGTTGATCCCACCCAAGGACTTATAAAATTTACTAATTAGTACCTGCGTACCCCTAGGTGACCAAGTAGGCGCCACGGGGCCCTACAATCCACTAGGTGTACACACTACTTCCCATTCGATCGGCTCCCTAACGTAGATACCCGTGCTGGCCCCACCGTGGGATGTATCATTCCCCAATGTGGCAACCTGATGAAACTAAAGGTGCACGGCTTATATCTACTCGATGCAACAACGGCTTACCTACCAGCCCGGGCCCACTCACGCATATGAAGCCCGTTGGACTTGCGTTGCCACCGCTAACCCGTTTGCCTCTTACAGTCAAGCCCAGTATGCGTGTCCCGTCCTCGACATGGGTCGAGCCCACAAAGATACGTATGGGTTACTGGTTGAAATGGGCCTCCACAAGCTACCCACCTAAGCTTGTCCCTTTTTCTAGTATATCCCACTTAACCCTTTAATCATGTTTTAATTACATGTTCTATTTTGGTTAAGTATTCTAATCGTATTTTCTATTGCCACCCAAGGCAACCACTAGATTTTCTCATGCCACCCGAGGCACCCACTTAACCCCTCATGTCCCTCTACATGCTAATGTGGTTAAGTGTTTCTTAATTAATTAATTAAGAACGTAACCTTTGTAAAGACCTCTCACATTAGACTGTCTTTTATGACCGCTGGTTAAGCCGGTTGGGTCCGGGCAGCCTTATGTCATAACAGAGTCTAACCTCGTGTCTTTACATTAATTACGTATTTAGTTTGTGCCTAAGACCTCTCACATTGGGCTAACATTTGTAGCAACTGGTTAAGCCGGTTGGGTCCGGGCAGTTTTACGCTACAACTGAGTCCAACCTCGTGTCTTAGTCAATTAATTACACCTAATTAATCACCCTCATAATTTTATATTAATTATCCCTAATTAATCAAGTTTTCTTAACATGGGTAGACCTAACTTAATAGGTAAATTCCCATGGGGTAGACCTAACTCAATAGGTAAATTCCCAACACATAGTATGGGTACACCTAACCAAATAGGCAAATTCCCATACTATGTTTATTTATTTTGTGTTATGCATAATTATATTAATTTCACACAATCTTATTAACTTATGCATTTAATTACCCCATCGTTCCCACGTAATTTCGTTCATGATATAACACATATAAAAGGTGTCAACTTGCATATGAATGAACATGTTTCAAAGGTGCCATCTTGCATATTAACAAACACATAACTTGCATATGAACTTGCATAACATGTCACATAACTTGCATATAATATGTCACATAACTTACATATTCATTTTGCATAACAAACTTGCATATTAGCTTATAGACTTGCATAATGTGTCATCATGAACTTGCATATTAATAAACATGTAACTTGCATATTTACATACATGTAACTCGCATATTAACAAACATGTAACTTGCATATAAAGAAACATGTAACTTGCATATTTACATACATGTAACTTGCATATTAACAAACATGTAACTTGCATATTAACAAACATGTAACTTGCATATTTACATACATGTAACTTGCATATTAACAAACATGTAACTTGCATATTAACAAACATGTAACTTGCATAGCATATTACCATGAACTTGCATAACATGCATATGATTACATAGCCCACAACTTGCATATTTAGCATCATGCAAACATAACATACATCATATTAAACTTGCATAAGCTTACATACTCAACATGCATAAACATAAGATTAATGCTAACATCATATCATATGATTCAAAGCTCATTAACCCACATACAAAACCATAAATCTCATCACATCTCATCTAATTAGTTTACCAAAAGATCATCAAAGTGATAGAAACTCACAACTAGCAACTTTGAACACCAAATGAAGAAGATTAAGATGCTAAGAAGGGATTAGAAGTTGATTAGAGAGTGATTAGTATGCAACCCTCTTCATAAAATTAGTGGAGGCCATGAGAGCTAGCATTTTGCCATAGTTTAGTCACTAGGTTTAATTATGAATGAATTAGGGTAGGTTAGGGTCTTATTTATAGATTAGGCAAGTGTTTTAGGCCATAGGATTAACCCTAGATTCAATCCAAGCCATCAAAGCATGTCTTGGGGAAGAAGTCAAGTGTAGGAACCATCTAGGGCCTTTAGATTAAAGATGGACCATGAGAACCATTCAAATGCAAAATCTGCACTTGAGCGAATCGGCCCACGGGTTGACAGCCAAACACCCTGGATTAACCCCTAGTCGACCCAGCGGGCTTGGGTCGACTTCAAAAATCGGCCGGTTCGGTTATTCCCCTCTCCCAATTCGCTGTTTTGAGCATTTTTGCATATTTATTTATTAAATTTTCAATTATATATATATATATATATATATATATCAATATATATATATATATATATATATATATATATATATATCTACACAACCCATTTCACTTAATTAAGTATACTTTAATTTGGGAATTTTCGTGAAACTTCGCGAGGCCATATCTTGGTCATACGGACTCCGATTTTCGAAAACTCGGACTCTATTTCGCGTATTTTTCCGAGACGAACACAATGGCATAGCCCATTTCCCTTGATTCCCATTTTAGAATTAAATTCTGCCTCGATTTATGTTATTACAGGTTATTGAAAATACGGGTTGTTACATTCTCCCCTCCTTAAAGGATTTCGTCCCCGAAATCTTCAAGTTAGGAAGAACGTATCCTACCATCCAATCATCCATCTACTCAAAGCATCATCCACGAGCAATCATTGTCCTTACAAGATTCTAAATGCTGGATGGATATATGCAAAAGTGTGTGTATATGTACTTACCTAATGCGAAAATCAGGCGGTTACTGATACAGTAAACCTCCTTAATGCAAACCATGATAGTGCCATGCATCCAATATGTATGCGAAACCCTATTGACACATACAAATTTCTACATGCGTGCACAACCATAAACAAAAATGCATCATCCATATGATAACACAGCCATGATACATCCATCAATCTAACTACCACATCCATTTATGCAATATGCAACATGAAGTGACTGAGCCGATCTAGTGCCTAATGTGTGTGTATATGCATCCACGAGCAACCACTAGCAAACAATTGCATCCATATGCATCCATCAACCATAACATGTTTCAAACACATGTCTCAACCATAGGTTTTACCCTATCTAAAGGTCATAGGTATTAGCGAGAGGATATACTAAAGATAAGATAAGTACTAGACAAGCAATAAAGGAGAAGTTAAAAGACATACTCTCAAAAAGAAATGGATACAAACAACGCATCTTTGCTTCCGTCTCCCAAGTAGCATTGCTTTCGTCATCTCCCCATTGCACTTTAACTAGCTGAACTTCTCTGTTCCTCAACTTCCTAGTTTCTGACCCAAGGATGCGAGTAGGAGCTCGTCGAATCGTCGCATCACGCTCTACCTCTACATCTCTAAGCAAGCTCGGCTCTACCACCTCCGCGGTCTCATGTAAGCACTTCCTCAAATGTGATACATGGAATACATCATGAACACCACTAAGTCTGTCGGGCAACTCCACCCTATATGCCATCCGTCCAATCCTTTCCTTACTAGGAAACGGCCCAACAAATCTCGGTGCTAACTTCCCAACGGACCCAAAGCGAACAACATTTCTCAATGGAGATACTTTGACAAAAACCATATCCCCAACCTCAAACTCAAGATCCGTCCTTCTCCGATCCGCATAAGACTTCTGTCTATCTTGCGCTGCCTTCATCCTTGAATTAAATCAATCTTCTCTGAAGTCTCTCTAACCATATCTGGCCCAAGCAAGATCTTATCCGTAGATTCCCACCAACATGTAGGAGATCGACAAGGCCTTCCATAAAGAGCTTCGAAAGGAGCCATACCAATACTGGACTGAAAGCTGTTATTATATGCGAACTCCACCAAAGGAAGATGTTCTTCCCATGTACCTCCAAAATCCAAGATACAAAGCCTCAAAAGATCTTCTAAGATACGGTTCACCCTCTCGGTCTGACCGTCCGTCTGAGGATGATATGCGGTGCTCAAACACAACTGAGTCCCTACCGCCTCTTGCAAACTTCTCCAAAACTCACTAGTGAAAATAGGATCTCGATCACTCACAATGCTGGATGGTACGCCATGCAATCTAACAATCTCTCTAACATAGACTGAAGCAAGCCATGGAGCGGTCCTCTTACTCTTTACGGGTATAAAATGGGCACTCTTTGTAAGTCTGTCTACCACAACCCAAATTCCCGTATTGCCCTTCCTCGATCTCGGTAACCCGTCGATGAAATCCATCGAGACACTATCCCACTTCCACTGTGGAACTTCCAATGGGTGTAGCAACCCACCGGGTTTCCTTTGCTCCACTTTAACTTGTTGGCACACTAAGCATCTAGCCACATACTCGGCCACATCTTTCTTCATACCGGCCCAAAAGAAAACTCTCTTCATGTCTTGGTACATTTTGTCTCCACCGGGATGAATAGTCATTCTTGAACGATGTGCATCATCCAAAATAGCCTTCTTCAAACCCTCATCTTGCGGTACACAAAGTCTACCGTCTCTATGCAACCATCCCTTATCATCTATGGTGTATCTACCCAAATGGCTGGACGACTCCCCTCTTATAAGCTTCTCTACCAACTCAACCAACTGTGGGTCGTCTCGCTGAGCCTCGCCAATCCGTCCCAAAAGAGTAGGTCTAACTTCCAAGGATGCCAACAAACCAGGTACAAAATCAACAGAAGGTCTGAAGTCAAACAAAGAAAGAAACTCCAAGCTTCGCCGTTCCACGAACAATGGACTCAAAGATAGCCTTTTTCTACTCAAGGCGTCTGCCACCACGTTACCCTTGCCAGGGGTATACGCTATCTCAAAATCATAGGATGCTAAGAACTCCATCCACCTTTGCTGTCTTAAATTTAAATCCTTCTGAGAGAATAAGTACTTCAATGATTTATGGTCAGTGAACAACTCGAATCTCTCACCAAGAAGATAATGGCGCCAAGATTTAAGTGCGAAAACAATCGCGGCCAACTCTAGATCATGGGTAGGGTAATTCTTCTCATGCACTCTCAATTGTCTCCCTCCATAGGCTATTACCCTTCCCTCCTGCATCAAGACTGCGCCTAATCCTGTTCCACAAGCATCGGTATAAACAACAAACGGCTTACTCCCATCTGGAAGCACTAAAACTGGAGCGGTGGTCAAAGCTCTCTTTAACCGTCGGAAAGCATCATCACAATCTACATCCCATGAGAAAACCAGATTCTTCTTCGTCAAGCGGGTTAATGGGGCTGATATCTTCGCGAAGTCTTTGATGAACTTCCTATAATATCCTGCCAACCCCAAGAAACTTCTTACCTCGGTAGCATTTCTAGGAACTTTCCAATCCTGGATAGATACTATCTTTGCGGGATCCACAGCTATCCCTTCCTTAGAGACCACATGCCCTAAGAATCGCACTTCTCTTCTCCAAAAATGGCATTTAGAGAATTTAGCTTTAAGACTATGCGCTCGAAGAGTCTCCAATACTTCCTTGAGATGTAAGGCATGCTCTTCTTCATTCTTGGAAAAGACCAAGATGTCATCCACAAAAACTACTACAAACTTATTCAGATACTCTCTGAACACTCTACTCATGAGATCAACAAAGTATGCGGGGGCGTTTGTCAACCCAAATGGCATCACTAGCCACTCATAAAAACCATCCGGAGTCCGGAAAGCAGTCTTCTCTATACTGTCCTCCGCCACTCTTAACTGATGAAACCCTGTAGCTAAGTCCATCTGCGAAAATACTGACGCGCCAACCAACTGATCAAAGAGATCATCTATCCTCGGTAATGGGTGTCTATTCTTCTTCGTGAGCTTATTAAGTTCCCTATAATCCACACAAAGTCTGAGGGACCCATCCGCCTTCGTGGCAAACACTACTGGAGCTCCCCACTCCGATATACTTCGCCTTATGAACCCCTTCTCAAGCAACTCCCCTACTTGCTTATGAAGTTCTCTTCTCTCACGAGGAGCCATGTGGCGTACTGGCAAAGACACTGGTTTGGCATTATCCACCAAATAAATTCGGAAATCTATCTCCCGCTTCGGAGGCAAACCCTTCACTTCTTCAAACACATCCGGATATTCCCGGACCACTCTGACAGAACGCAAACTCTCGACCGAAGCATCGAGCGATTCAAGATAACTTAGCAAAACAGATTCCATGGGATTACAAGAGATCTCGAGAGTATTACCCAAGCGGGTCATAAGCCTGACAACTCTCCTTTCACAATCAAGAACGGCACCATTACTGGATAACCAGTCCATGCCCAAAATCAACCCATAGCCCGTGAAGCCCAATATAAAAGCATCACATCTAAACTCAACGCTAAGTATAGAAATCTTCAAACCCAAACATATCATAGACAGATATATAGAGCCCCCAATTGGGTTTGAAACAACCAAGGGATCATCAACTAGACTGGTGTCTAAGTGCAGTGACTCAACTAACGATGATGAGATAAAAGAATGCGATGCGCCAGAGTCAAACAAAGTACGTACTGGATGATCAAACAGAAAAACCAGACTTTCAACGGAAATAGTTCTACCTCTCTGCTGAATCGGTGGAACTGAGAGAACCTGAACTTGCCCCCCTGACTGAGGTGGTGCTATAAGAGCTTGCACCTGGCCTCCTGAGGTAGACCCCGTCTTCTGCCCCTTCTTTGGGCAGTTTTTCACAAGATGCCCTGCTTCACCACAATGAAAGCAACCGGTCTTCTTCTTTTTGCGACAATCCTTACTGAGGTGTCCTGGTGTTCCACAATTGAAGCACTTCTTCTTCGTCTTCTTTTTGTCACCATTGCCTTTTCCGCCCTTGCCTTGTTGTTGCTGTTGCGGTTTCTTCTGATCCCCCTTTTTCTCTGGTGCCTTAGAATTCTTATCATCCTCATGCATAAGTGCCATGTAGACAAGCTTCTCAAAGGTGGCCCCCATAGGAATGTGAGTCATAGCTATTCCTTGCAATGGTTCGTTCAAGCCTCTAACGAACCTCAAAGCCTTCTTCTCCGGTGTATTCACCAACTCTATGCCAAACCTTGCTAATTGATTGAATTTGTTGACATATTCTTTCACCGTGAGATTCCCTTGCTTCAAATTCAAGAACTTCTCCATAAACAGATTCTCTTCCGCCCTTGAGAGAAACTTAGCCCCAAACCTTTGCTTAAAATCTGCCCAAGAGTCAACAGGGCGTTCTCCATTAGTGACCTCCCACCAGAATGAGGCCTCTCCCTTCATTAACCAAGCCGCCAACTTGACTTTCTTTCCCTCTTCCACTTCAAAGATATCTAGCAACTCTTCCACTTCCTTAAGCCAATCTCTAGCCTCTACGAAAGTCTCTGAACCAAGAAAAGGTTTTCCTCCTATAGCCTTGAACTCCTTGCAAACCTTAGCAAAATTATCCACTCTAGGCTGAGGAGGAGGAGCGGTTGTCTCTGGTGTAGTAGCATTGGCCGGACCCGCAGCCGCGGCCCTAGCCTCTTGCAACCTCCTATACCATAGTGGTATAACTAAACCCTCCGGGATGTTAAGATCTTCAGCCATGCTGAAACGAAAGAGGAAAGATTCAAAAAGGAGATTCCGAAAGATAAAGATATGGCTATTGGGGATTATGCTTTTCTTTTTCAAAAACTTTTTCTCTTAGAAGACATGCTTTTAAAAATACTTTCTTCGAAAATACTCTTAGAAAGTAGTTTTTCTCAAAAATTTTATCTGTTCTGGTAACCTTAAGCTCTGATACCACGTGTAACACCCCACTCCCGCTATGATCACTCACTAAGGGAATGCCATAGCATCGGTGGAGTATTTTAGTGAATATAGAACAGAAAAATTACAACAAGACAGATATAAATAGTACTTGAAATTTTAAAACATCATCTCATAACAGCGGAAGTAAAACATGTCTGGTTACATCATAAAACCACAATAAAGGTCAAGTACAATATCCATCAAAATAAAGAAGTACATAATCCCACTCTCATACAATAGCCAAACAAAAGAAAAGATAACTGGATAACTGGAGCTTTACATCTATCCAAGCTCCTAAAGACTGGAACAGCAATCCGATCAAGCTCCACTACTGCTAGGATCCACCGTAGGACCTGAGGGTTGGGAAAAAGATAAAAACAACAGGGTCAGACATAAGTCTGAGCGAGTCCTATAACTTTAACAATACAATCGTTAAAGTAACCAGAGAAGACATAAACTGATATACGGTAACATATAGGGATGAATGGCTACCCTAAGCAGTCAACTAAACGAAGATAAAGGATAAAGACGCATCTACCCTCCCTAAGGTAAATTACTAAACTGCACCACACCAGTCGTTCCTAACTTAAAGGTTGATCCCACCCAAGGACTTATAAAATTTACTAATTAGTACCTGCGTACCCCTAGGTGACCAAGTAGGCGCCACGGGGCCCTACAATCCACTAGGTGTACACACTACTTCCCATTCGATCGGCTCCCTAACGTAGATACCCGTGCTGGCCCCACCGTGGGATGTATCATTCCCCAATGTGGCAACCTGATGAAACTAAAGGTGCACGGCTTATATCTACTCGATGCAACAACGGCTTACCTACCAGCCCGGGCCCACTCACGCATATGAAGCCCGTTGGACTTGCGTTGCCACCGCTAACCCGTTTGCCTCTTACAGTCAAGCCCAGTATGCGTGTCCCGTCCTCGACATGGGTCGAGCCCACAAAGATACGTATGGGTTACTGGTTGAAATGGGCCTCCACAAGCTACCCACCTAAGCTTGTCCCTTTTTCTAGTATATCCCACTTAACCCTTTAATCATGTTTTAATTACATGTTCTATTTTGGTTAAGTATTCTAATCGTATTTTCTATTGCCACCCAAGGCAACCACTAGATTTTCTCATGCCACCCGAGGCACCCACTTAACCCCTCATGTCCCTCTACATGCTAATGTGGTTAAGTGTTTCTTAATTAATTAATTAAGAACGTAACCTTTGTAAAGACCTCTCACATTAGACTGTCTTTTATGACCGCTGGTTAAGCCGGTTGGGTCCGGGCAGCCTTATGTCATAACAGAGTCTAACCTCGTGTCTTTACATTAATTACGTATTTAGTTTGTGCCTAAGACCTCTCACATTGGGCTAACATTTGTAGCAACTGGTTAAGCCGGTTGGGTCCGGGCAGTTTTACGCTACAACTGAGTCCAACCTCGTGTCTTAGTCAATTAATTACACCTAATTAATCACCCTCATAATTTTATATTAATTATCCCTAATTAATCAAGTTTTCTTAACATGGGTAGACCTAACTTAATAGGTAAATTCCCATGGGGTAGACCTAACTCAATAGGTAAATTCCCAACACATAGTATGGGTACACCTAACCAAATAGGCAAATTCCCATACTATGTTTATTTATTTTGTGTTATGCATAATTATATTAATTTCACACAATCTTATTAACTTATGCATTTAATTACCCCATCGTTCCCACGTAATTTCGTTCATGATATAACACATATAAAAGGTGTCAACTTGCATATGAATGAACATGTTTCAAAGGTGCCATCTTGCATATTAACAAACACATAACTTGCATATGAACTTGCATAACATGTCACATAACTTGCATATAATATGTCACATAACTTACATATTCATTTTGCATAACAAACTTGCATATTAGCTTATAGACTTGCATAATGTGTCATCATGAACTTGCATATTAATAAACATGTAACTTGCATATTTACATACATGTAACTCGCATATTAACAAACATGTAACTTGCATATAAAGAAACATGTAACTTGCATATTTACATACATGTAACTTGCATATTAACAAACATGTAACTTGCATATTAACAAACATGTAACTTGCATATTTACATACATGTAACTTGCATATTAACAAACATGTAACTTGCATATTAACAAACATGTAACTTGCATAGCATATTACCATGAACTTGCATAACATGCATATGATTACATAGCCCACAACTTGCATATTTAGCATCATGCAAACATAACATACATCATATTAAACTTGCATAAGCTTACATACTCAACATGCATAAACATAAGATTAATGCTAACATCATATCATATGATTCAAAGCTCATTAACCCACATACAAAACCATAAATCTCATCACATCTCATCTAATTAGTTTACCAAAAGATCATCAAAGTGATAGAAACTCACAACTAGCAACTTTGAACACCAAATGAAGAAGATTAAGATGCTAAGAAGGGATTAGAAGTTGATTAGAGAGTGATTAGTATGCAACCCTCTTCATAAAATTAGTGGAGGCCATGAGAGCTAGCATTTTGCCATAGTTTAGTCACTAGGTTTAATTATGAATGAATTAGGGTAGGTTAGGGTCTTATTTATAGATTAGGCAAGTGTTTTAGGCCATAGGATTAACCCTAGATTCAATCCAAGCCATCAAAGCATGTCTTGGGGAAGAAGTCAAGTGTAGGAACCATCTAGGGCCTTTAGATTAAAGATGGACCATGAGAACCATTCAAATGCAAAATCTGCACTTGAGCGAATCGGCCCACGGGTTGACAGCCAAACACCCTGGATTAACCCCTAGTCGACCCAGCGGGCTTGGGTCGACTTCAAAAATCGGCCGGTTCGGTTATTCCCCTCTCCC
This sequence comes from Allium sativum, assembly GCA_030737875.1. Taxonomy (NCBI): domain Eukaryota; kingdom Viridiplantae; phylum Streptophyta; class Magnoliopsida; order Asparagales; family Amaryllidaceae; genus Allium; species Allium sativum. Next base: position 571,513,272 of record CM060912.1, on the reverse strand, counting down.
AATTCGCTGTTTTGAGCATTTTTGCATATTTATTTATTAAATTTTCAATTATATATATATATATATATCAATATATATATATATATATCTACACAACCCATTTCACTTAATTAAGTATACTTTAATTTGGGAATTTTCGTGAAACTTCGCGAGGCCATATCTTGGTCATACGGACTCCGATTTTCGAAAACTCGGACTCTATTTCGCGTATTTTTCCGAGACGAACACAATGGCATAGCCCGTTTCCCTTGATTCCCATTTTAGAATTAAATTCTGCCTCGATTTATGTTATTACAGGTTATTGAAAATACGGGTTGTTACATAACCTCCTTTGTACGGGGAGACATTTAAAACCTCAACTAGCCATGCAGGGCCCTCACCATCCAAAAAGAAAAAGAAAAAGCCAATCGGCTCATAAAATCATCCAAACCCAATAAATTAGTAAACATGTACCTATTTGTCGGGCACACAATTTTATTCCTCTTCTCTAGCCTCCTTGCTATGACCTGTTCACACAGATATATGTACATGCATGCAATTTTTCCAAACAGTTTGCAATTCAGTTTAAATTTGACTAAATTCACCTTATATTATCATATGGGTTTGAATAATTTAATTAGTGAACTAATTTTCAAACAACACAGCCATTAATCAACTTGTTGATTATCGTTTCAAACACATAACTTTATATATATACAAAAATTTAATTTTGTGTGTAAATCACAAACAATAAATTCTAGCTAGTTTTGGTTCTCACACCAGTCAATTGGAAATATATAGATATCCCACCTTCGTCACTCGAACTTAACTTCTGATGATGAGATCTCAGTCATCAGAATCATCTCCGGGCGACTAGTGTGTGACCCTATATCCATCCGGTATATTTGAGGCTTCGTATACACGTGGATTAGACGTATATTCAAAATCTCCATATACCCAATAATCAAAATCGATTTAAAATAAATTACTCAAATACGTATAATAAGATTTAAATTTTCAAAACAAAATTCGTTTTCATTTTTATTTTAAAAATAACACTCTTCGGACTCATTCTAGGATACTACTAATCCTATCTCTAACGAGTCGTTCTCGTTGGATGTTACTAATCCAATCTCTGATGAATTCTTTCGTTTAGTTCTAATATGTCTTGTTCTCGAGCTCTGTAAACCAAAGCTCTGATACCAACTGAAGCGACCCAAACTTTCCCGTAAAAGAAAGCCCGGATTGAGTTGAGAACACGACAAATCAAAACACAAACAGAAGGACATTTCATTGCTTATCACAACAATTTACATCAGAGTACAAGAATATACATAGTATGAATAAATATTATACATTTGATAAATAATAAAGATTTACAAATTACAATGTAGCGGAAAATAATACAAAACACAACTGAAAAAGATACATGGATACAGAGCTTTCCGAATATCATTCCAGTTGTAAACCGGGATCCTATGACTATAAATCTGCAAAACCAAAACTACTAGCTGCCCATGTGGAAAATAGGGGCACCCAAAGTTTAGGTTAAAACAATAAACTCCAGGTCAGTCATGTGACTAGTGTGAGAACTATTAAATCTTTATTGTAAAAATAAAGTAAATCAAGGGACCATGCCGTATAACACGGAACGGGTTTCCTCCCAAGAATACCAGTGCATAAAATAAACAGCGCAATGCTTTTTGGAAAAATGAAGCAATTATAAGACCTAGGTCCCATCACACAATGCAACGCAAGCCGGAGGATAGGGCTTTCCCTTATAATAGCCAAACATGGTTGGTACGTTTAAAACAAATCATTTGATGCTATTATAAGTGCATAGTGTATAAAACAACTTCAAATATAAATGTATCAATCCTAGACGGCATGGGTACCATATATCATGTCGCCAATACTAGGCTCTACAATCAAAACCGAAATGTCACGTATTGGAAGTTGGATATCCATTTGTGAACCAAGGCAAGTGATCGTCCTTACCGCTTCGAAACTATCTAGCCCGAGCCTCAGGAACAGCTGGAACTGCACCTTGGATCGTCAGGGCCGGTCAACACAGAGTGGATTAAAATGCCTGAACAATGCGTTTCCCCGCCCTATGTGGCGTAAAACTGGTCAGTATATCGACCAAACCATCCATCGGCCCCGTAGTGACCGATATAACTGAGTTGCCTCGCTATCAATCATCCACATAAGTAAAACGTCTTGGCTTGCAAAACCCTCACACCACTCCTAACTAGAAAGAAACACATGTCCTTCCTGATGTCCTCTCTCGTTTCTAATTCACACCGGAGTGTGAGGCTCGCGAACTAACATTATACACAAAGCTATGCTATATTAAAGTCATGCTTTGATCATCAACCACAAGACACTGCTTTTCAACAGAAGCCTTGATCATTTGCATCTCAGCATGCCACACAGGCAATTCACGCCATGCAACTGATGTCTATCAATCACACAGAATGAAATCCAATGTCAGACACACATCTATTTACAAGTTCGTTCTGGGTCTGAACGAAACTGGAGGCACCTTATTCCTTGTCCCATATGTCCAATACAGGAGAGAGGTCCTTGCATATCCGGTCGATCTCTAAGTACGTCTGGACGATAACCACTTATTACGTCGTCTTGGGTGTACAGCCCAATCAAGACATCAGTAATCATCTAAACGATGTGAAGACCTCCGGCCTTCAACCACTGTCTTCATCGTTGACATATCGCCGATCCAGTTATTCAGAATGGGATAAACCCGGTCTTTCTGAATACTCGCGTATATAATAAACAAGTGTTATAAAAACACAGCATACGCCTCATTCCAATCCAGAATATTCCTTTATTCAAATATTCTTATACTTTGGGGAAGGTTCCCATTAATTTTACCATAGATAAATTCTTTAAATTTATTCTTTAATCTTCCTTAGGATATCAATTCAAACCAAATTATGGTTTATCCAAACGAGTCGGGATTAGCGCACCTTACCAAAGTAATCATTTGTTTTATGGTATCAGAGCTTTCGTTAACTCAAATCTTTGTGGTGCAACTTGTTAGTACAGAATAAAAGAACTCATCAGAGATAGGATTAGTAATATCCTATTAAAGAATCCTCATTAGAGATAGAATCAGTAGCATTCTAGAATGAGTAACTCATTAGAGATGGGGTTAGTAATGAGTTGAAAGTGACAAGTTTATAATTAACGTATTTATGATTATATATATAATCCGTCTTCGAAAATATGATTTTTGAATATATTAAAGTTATATGTTTGGAATTTTAATTCACAAATTGATTGCTAGTTGTGTTGTTTGATTATTAGTTGAATTAATAAAAATATTGGAATAATAAAACCCATATGAGAATGTATGATTAGCAAAGCCAAATCAAATATTGAACTGAATTGAAAATTGTTTGGAATTGCATATATGTACATATATATATATGTGTGTGTGTGTGTGTGTGTGTGTGTGTGTAAACAGGTCATGGCATGGAAGCTAAGTAGAGGAATAAAATTGTATGCCCGACAAATATGTACATGTTTACTATATTCATTGGGTTTGATGATTTTATGAGCCGATTGGCTATTTCTTTTTGATTGACGAGGGCCCTATGGTGCAAGTTTTGGTTTCACCGATCAACCCGTACAAAGGAGGTTATGGCGAATTTTTTTTAAAATTTAAGGCGTTAGCCAAATTTTTGAAAAATTTGAAATTTCTTAGAAACTCAAAAGTTGAAGAATGAAATTTGAGTTGGTTGGTTAAACAAATTTCAGCTTTGTTCCTTTTCGAGGACGAAAAGATTTTAAGTGGGGCAGATTGTAAAAACCCGGAATTTCTAAACCAATTTAAAATTTTTATTTTAGTTATTTTAATGGGTTTGGAATATTTAAAATGATTTATTTTAAACAATAATGACTAAAAATTTATTTAAATCAAAGTTAAAAACATACATATTTAATTTAATTATAAAAGGAGCTTGAAATGGCGTGGTAGTTTGAATATTCGATTTTAAATATCAAATGAATGTACAGAATTCAAAATAAATCCGATTTCAGTAAAACCAGAAATATTTGAATCTATTTAATAATATCTTTCTAATGAATGCGAAAAACTGAGATTTCATAATATAAATTGAAAGTTATGTCCAGTTTAAAATTTAAAATAGTCGCTATGAAATTTATATATATTTTAAGTAATATATAACCCTTAAAAATAGTCATTTTGCAAACGACCTCCGTTTTCGACGAAACCACTTTTGTTGGATCCGGAATGTCAAATTATTGCTAATTTCAAATTTTCATAATTTTTGAAATTAATATGTGAGCATAGTAAATTTAAACGTGTTTTCAATTTCAGTTCAAATTAAATCGACCAGTTAAAAAGGCCATTTTTTCAAACGGTCTCCAAATTCAGTGAAATTGATTTTGTTTGGACTATATCGTGAAAACATAGCTAGGTTTATTTTTCTGTAATTTTTGGAGTCAGTATGTGGTCCTAGTAAATTAAAATGTATGTTGAAATTCAATATATATTGATTTATATTTCAAGTTAAAGAAAAACTGATCTAAATAGTCGAATTGGCTTACGAGCCATATTCCACTGTGTCTGGAATATGGGTAATTAGTTAGGGGCGACAGTAGTTTGGTTTAATTTGGAGCTTGGATCATTAAACAAGTAATATTAGAATTTAATATTATTAAAATATATTATAACTAGATGCTTCTAACAGGTTGTGACAACTCACGAAAAGTTTGATCTTTCTCTAAGTTAAATAATAAAAAAATATTGTCACCTAAATAGATTATCAAGGGAAAGAGTTTTCCATCAAGTAGAAGCTAGCATAAAAGAACCATTCAATCTGCAAGTAAACAAAAAGTTGTAAAAAGGATTTCTGGTTGTTTAAACTTTTACATCTTAAACATAATGCATTATTGCAATAAATGTTTCAACTCATTTTATATGTACAAAAAAAATACATACACAACACATCATGTCTAATTTTAGAGCTAACAATAAATAAAAAACATAATGAGCATAAGAAAATTCTTCCCAAAAATTGAAATTGTCTTTTGAAAGGAAAAAATAAATACAAATTTAGATTTCGTGAACTCCGCGAATGGGCTAAGCTGCATATGTGATTCTGCATTTCAAATTGTAATTTTTTACGTAATCAGATTCCTTTTCACCCATGATACATTCATATTTTCATGTTTAACATGTTAAAAATATGGAGATTTCATAGAGCATTAGAATAGGTTTTGGTATGTGATGTTAATACACTATTACCATAAGATTATTAAGATGTTATCACAATTACATGCATAAAGGAAAAAAATACGTATTTGCAACGCAAATAACTATTGGACATCTATTACTCTTGTCAATAAATTTAGCGTCATTGCCAGCTACAGCAGATGTACGTGCAATCAAATTCTTTGTGTCTTGATAATCGGATACTCCGTATTTGGAAAAACTTCTATGCTCATGACAAAGATGATTTTTTTTAATCTGATGACACAAACACATAAGAATATACAAATGATTAAGTTAATAATCTTCTCGTCTGCAACCCATATAAAAATTATTTAGTTAATAATCTGAAAGTGAACTTAGTAATAAAACAAAAGCATGCTAACTTATATAATTAGAACCGGAAATTTATTGGATAACCGATCAAGTACGAACTATATGAATAATAACAACTTTCCATTTGTAAAAATAATTAAACGAAAAACATTGCTAAAAATGAGATGTGATCAACCAACTAATGTAGTAATAAAACAGAAGCAGTTTAACTTATATATAAGTAGAACCTAGAATTTGTTGGATAAGCGAACATGTACGAACTATATGAATAAGAACAACTTTTCATTTGTAAAAATAATTAAACGAAAAACAGTACTAAAAATGAGATGTGATCAATCAATTCTCTGATCGACATACTGAGAATAATCCAAAAAACACAGTGACTGTAGTTTTAGCGAAAAGCTGTGAACTTGCAAATCCGTAAAAGAAGGAAACCAGAAAAAAGCAGAACGAATACTCAAAACAAACCTGAACATCAGATCAATTACATGGACTGGTGCTTTTAAAACTGATTTAGGCAGTTACAGCGGTAGGTCTGACAGTGGCAAATATGTTATAAAGAGGGTAGAAGGGAAAACCATTAACGGCTAGGGTTAGTGTGGACGTAAAACTGAATGGTTCGAGGAAGGAGTTCAATGGTCAGTGGCTTCTATGATTTGTTAACTGGTGGAAAGAATTCCAAATTTCAAATCGCTCATTGGGAAATTTCAGTTTAACTATGATTAAACTGCAGAAGAATAAGGAAAGCTAGGTAGAATAGGAATCACAATTGATAGGGAAAAATGTGGAAAAGCTGAAAAATACTGTGAGGAAAAAATGTTCTGCTATACGTAAGCATTCACAAGTGGATGATGAAGGACTTAAATCGAAGGGAAAACCCCAAATAATTGTATGAATTATTCACAACAATTGAAGGAAAATAAATCGCGAAGGTGAGTTTTTAGATGATGGAAAGGATCTGGACTAAGGTTTAAGATATAAATAGTTTATTTAAATGTAAATGGTGGGAGAAAATCTGAGCAGGTAGGGTTTGAGAAAAGGAGAGAGCAGTGTGATGCCTTGAGGAAAAGAAAATTGGAAAAAGAAAAAAGAAAGGAGAGTAGCGATATAAGAAGGGAAAAAATCATGACCGTTCAGTTCAGAATAAGCCAAAGGCTTCAGCGCCCTTCATTTCCAACTTGGTAATTATAGTATGGTATAGATGTCTAGTTCCCATCCTAACAGTCAAAATTAAATCATTATATTAAATTCATACATATCCCAGAAGTAAATCAAAAACACTAAAGATGTATATAATTTATACCTATTTTCATATCATATCAATACTTGAAACAAAAATGAAGGTAGCAGTCATTGCACGAAAATAAAAAGAATAAGACTCGTGCTTTGCTTGCACGTAGGCATTTGGTCATACTCGGACATTGAAAAAGGACGGTGGATTGTTAAAGTAATTAGTCAACATTTGATAGGTAACTAATTTATATAACCATTTTTTGTAATATGTTAAAAAAGCAAGAAAGGAGGAATGAAAGATTATCACATCAAATAGCAAGAATGTAAGTTATATATGAAGTGAATGAAAATTTTCCTCATAACTCGCATCTCAAAAGAAACCGGCCAAAATAAGATGCATGTTATGCCTGATACCTCTGTTTAGCTTCGGGAAATGCCGTTATGGCTTTAGTTTACAATCAAGATGGGGAAAGCTAATGATGGTAGAAAAAATGGAGTCAATCACACTATTATTAATTGAATACCAGCCTTTTATAAAGCCGGTCAGCTGATAACAACCCCAGGTAATAACGGTAGTCAGCTAATAATGATAATAGCTAATAACAATGGTGGCTTCAGATTGCTTCAAGAATGCTAGTTTCTTATATTAAGGCAGTCGGCTTATAACAATGGCCATCGGCTAACAACAATAGTCAGGAACTCTTATCATTCTAAATGCATAATGTAGGGTGAGGGGAAGTGTTCAGATAGCTTTATCAAATGTTTAGTCATGTATTGTTGAGCATCACTTATACATCATAACCTAGAACCTAAGTGGTAATACAAACATGCCTTTGTTTTCAAAGGAACTATATAAAATGATTATTGAACAACTTTTCAATAAAAATATAAGGCAACAAAAATAGTGAAGAGTAACAAATGAGAGGCAACCAAACTTTCTGCATATGAACAGGGCAAGTTGCTTCAGTATCGCAAACTACTTTTTAGTGCTTATAATTTCATGCTTTATGATATGTAGACGAATATATGCGTGGTATACAGGAGATACTTAAAAGATGTATGCATGGTCGAAAACAGAAACACGATGGATAAATGCAGATGAAAACCAAATAGATACAACCCTAAAAGATGGGTATTAATTCCCGACCACTTTAATGTTGGATTTCCTACTGAAAGAAGCAGAATTGAAATGCACATCTCTGTCAATATACGACCATAGAATGGTTCCCAAAACTTTACAGGTCTGTGGTTGTTCCTGCCAGAAAAATACATGGTTCAGCATGTAATTTGAAAACATAAAGTGAATTAAGACCGAATATATTATAGCAAGTACATGCAGCAAAGCAGGCTTATTAATGGAGCGCGGACAATTTTTATGCATTGAGTTATAAGCAAAAAATTAAAGTGATGGCCCTGAATAAATACTGCGTCGATTTTTTGAATAAACCTGCAAAGGGCAAAGATCTAACACCCCAAAGTAGAATTTTGTTGTATCAGTAATTAATTGTTCCAATATTTCGCCAATTTCAGTACTCGATTGCAAGTATCATGCATGTTACCTGTATATAATGCGGTTCTCAAGATGTTAGTGTTGACTGTTGAAACTAAATTTGTAAGGTACTTACATGGAAAAAAATGAAACCCATTAGTGATGTAAAATTAGTTACATGCCTGATTCAAAACTGTATAAGAATCAAATATTTAATGAAATGCCTAACGTATATATCACGGATTATACCAAAAATGAAATTTTAATACATTCATTATTAAAAAAATCAAATACAAATGTTTATCATGAAAAAAAAAATCAAAGAATATTTAATGGTAATCTTAATCCAAGTTTAAAAGTAAATTATACTGAAAACAGATAGCATACCGTCTAAATAAGTATAGATTCAAACCAGTAAATATCGGAATGGCAAGTGAAGGGGTATATCCATCGACATCCTGTAAAATACAATAGCAGGCCATACAGTGCTCCACTTGTGCCACATGCTTCAGTAACACAAATCCAATAATTGATTGTCATTACCTAATCATATTTCAAATTTAAACTCAAATACGTGAGAAGATGAGCAGGGATTTACGGTTAGAACCACTGTCCACAATCTCTGCACCATAGCCTAATGTGACACACAGGCACCAGCAATTCATGCAGTCTGCATGCATATACAGAAACAATATTAGGAAAATTCAAAGAATATTTTGATACTAAGGATAGTGTTTGATTTGTGGCACGTTAAGAAGATGTATGAATTAATAGGGAAATATTCTGTACAGTCGCCAACATTATTGGTGCATTCGTAGAGGTCAGCTGACCATTGGGGATTTGTGGCGGTGGTGGCGCGACAAGAAAGCCCGTTGCTGGTGAATTTGAAATCCTTTGAAACGAAGGAAAATCGATAATTTATAAACTTCTGTTCGAAGCCATTTGAAACCATTTAGCGCTAAAGAGTTACAGGTCAATGTTTTTTAAAGCGAAATAGACTTGGCTCCACACCTCTATGTTGTCGAAGCAAAATACTTGGCTTCACACCTCTATGACATCAAAGCAAAATAAAATTACAGGGGTGCTTCAATTTGCAAAATAGAACGCTTCGATATTAAAATAATTGATTTAATATTAAGCTTGCTCGTTTGTCCTCATCCATTATAGTATAAATATTTCGTCCTATTGAAAATTATATCACTTAGCCATTCAAAAGATGGTAAATTTAAAATTATTTTGTCCAGAAAGTGAAGCTTCGACAATATCAATTGGGAAGCAACATATTTTTGGATGGTAAGTAACATCATTTTTGACAACAACATATTTTTGGATCATCCCTAATATTCATTATTAAAGTTGTACATAAATCAGTAAAATAATAAAACATGCAGACTTATACAATAGTAATCATTTATTTCTATTTGCATTATAACCATAGTAATAATATATGTCATAAGTTGTAATGCATGTCATATTATTCACGAAGAAAGTTCAAAGAAAATATAAAAATAAAGGTATCAGCAAAAATATTGGTTTGTTTTGAATGGTCAAGTCTTATGCTGAAGTAATAAAACAATTATATGGTGTATCAAAAAAAAATCAAGTACCACAACAAATTAGTGATTATGATTGAATTAGGAGCAATGTGATACAACTCATAAATAGAGATTTCAACACATTTACTTGACCTTATAATTCCAACATCAGGTAGATGAACACAAATTAACAGTGTTAACTACATACTATGATGGTGATAGCCAAAATTATATATTCAACAATAACCAACCAACAGTTGCTCTTTAATGAAATATGTGACGGCATTAGAAAAATAGCTAGAATACGGATGTTCTAAACTGTACGTAGAATGTAGATAAAGAGATGATCATATTATTCACACAGATAGTAAACTACTCAGTTAATCTAGTGCTAACTATAAAATCAATATATTAAAATCTGAATAGAATTGAAATTATCAATCAAATTTATGGATGTAGAAATTGACCTAAAAACATAAGGACGAAATTGACCAAAATTACCAGTATGTTTCATAATCTGCTTGCTAGTTTATCCTTGATGCTAAGGGTGTCTTGACACAGTAGTCCTGCCCAAAATTGCATCAAATAGCTAAGGAGAATAGAGCAATATTTTTACCCAGTATCATAAAACATAAAATGTTAAAAGCACCAGTTGGACACTATAGATTAATTTCGAAATCGATAATAATTGAACATTTATTCCAACAATACCACCATAAGGCTTTATGACTAATATTCATACCAAACAGTTAGTTTAGTATTTACCTAACAATCCACAGTAAGACGTTTCTGCCTAGAATTAGGGTTGTCCGCCTTTCCGGTGGCTGTAACCAGTTTGGTTCATCCTTTGTCCTCCTAAATCGCCATTGCCACTCCAAACTTCGCCTTCGGTTTCACGTCCATCAGTCTCGATTCTCATGCCGATGATTCTTCATTGTTCGATTCACTAAAAAATTATGGTAGAACCCAAATAAAGCACCTGCAGAATCAATCTGAATGACCTCTTTAGAGGGAGTTGGGATAATTCAGCGTGAAATTGACAATCCATTCAATTTTGTTTGCTTAGGCTGGCATAAAAAGCATGGAAAATGTGATTTTAGAAGGAGAGACAAAATTATTGTATGAGAGTTTGGAAGCGTATGTCATTTAAGCAATTTCAGGAGAGAAGAAAGGAGGAGAACGTTGATTGGTTTTCTGGAGGACATGATCGGTTATTGAGAATGTGGATTTGCGATCTGTATTTTGTTAAAAATAATAGGGTATTCACAGATGCTTTGTATTTTTGAATTAAGATGATGGGAGATGTCCACATAAACAGTGAAAAGATCCTATTTTACAATTTAAGTAGTAGAGTAATAGATTATGGGAGAGAGCAAAAGCAGTTAAAGGGGATTTCATACCACCTATACTTGGAACCTAATTTAAATCTGCAATCATAAGTAAGATTCAGGCCAAAAACATGTACCACTGGAGTATGGTATGCTCCACTACATCGAGGGTGAAGTGTTACCTGCAATGATGAATTACATATGGTCCCTGTAAGTAAATGTCTTAGGAGCTTCCTTCAATAATGAATGATATTACGACCACTGTAAAATTTATCTCACTGTGGAACTGTTTTCCGCATTAATCAAATGCTCAAATGGCAAAGAAACTAATATATAGCCGTTTGTATTAGTAACAAAGAAATGAAAAATTAGTTTAAACTGCATTATGTAATCAAGTCTACAACGGTTTAAAGAATTCAAGGACTATCATTAACTGAAACTTACATGAAAGCATTGTTTGAAAAACATGTTAAAGAAAATTCCATGGCAATTGGAAGGAGATAATTCTATCCTAAACTACGAAAATCAACACAAAGTTCGAATGCAAAATTCAGTTTTGAATGAATGCCATCAAAGTAGACACCAACAGTATCAAAATTATGTAAAATAGATTCGGTATTTGCCACCATTATCACAGAACGACATCAGATTAAAGATTTGAGATAGGCTGATTTAATACGTAATAATTAGTTTGCCTTGCCTTTCTTATGGGAAACACCGCCTATTTTCGCCAAAAGTAGGCACATCGAAGATGACGAAGAGAAGGAAAGGGATAAATAATTGGCGATTGCTGAATGGGAAGTAATTCTAGGGTAAGCAATTCAATTTGCAAGGGAGCGTCGCTGATGTGATAAAACTGAATTTGGGACAGAAGGTTGGTTTTGTCGATGGTTCTCCTCCCCGTACTAACAGTAATCTGAGTGGAGTAACGGGGAAAGCAATTTGATTTGGGGGATCATAACTGAGGGCGGTTTTATTTTTTTTTCCAAACGAACTACTGATAGCGTAAAAGGATGGGGTAGTAGCGATTGGAATTGCGAAGGAACGACACTGTTGGACACCCACTTGCCGCGTACGCTTTGAAAGAAAACAAACGGTCCACGTCAGTAGTTTGTCTATTTTGTTTTCTAATATAGGTAATAGATATATATAATCAATTCTCAGCATACCCTAACTTCTTTCTTCACAACACAGCCGTCGTTTTCGTTATCAATGGCTGAGAGCTTCCGGAATTCGATCCTCAAAATATTTTGACCCGATTCGAACTGATCCACGGTTTCAAAACAGAAATTATAGAGGAACATTATATCTTCCCTATCATACCTTTTTGATCATTGTTAGTATGGAGATTAGAGAGAAATCTGCACCCAAACACGCCGGGTTCGCACCAGTTTTCACGGACCAGGGGAGCTTTGAGTTGCCCCTTGTTTCTAGCGCCGGTGGACTGTTGAACACGGACATCGTGGCAGGCTCTGATCGGAGGCCCATCGCCTAAATCATTGTTGGGTATGTGAAGATAGCTGTCAGGGTTTGAAATCGAATTCGTGTGTTAACCTAGATATTGGTAACGAAAGAAAGGGAAGAAGATTAAGAGGAATGTGCGGCCCAGATCTGTTTGGATGGTGATTAGCATTAATAAGGGTAATTAAGGAAAGGGTTATTTCAATTAAACTATATTTACTATAAACACTAATAACTTGTTCATACGACAACAATATTTGACAAATTTGGGCACATTGGAATTGCGTTATCGAACACTACGCAATGGAGCAGACCAAAACTAAAACGGAGCTAGTTGGGATTTTTGATCAAGTTAAACGCGCATTTTAATTTGATTGAAATCATCGTTTATATAACGATCTCTATCCGATCAATGTGAGAACTCCTTCTCACTCGAAATTATTTTATCATGTTATTGTATTCATGTATAAAAATATATAGAATTGATAGTGTAGATTTTTATCATTTTTAATCATTATAAATTGTACGGTGTCTGTTAGCTAACCTCCCTCGTCCACAAACCATGGACGATTAAATTAACTGTATTGTGTTGTGAATAAAATATATATATATATGCAATGCGAATAAAATATATATATATATATATATGCGATGTGAATAAAATATATATATGCGACGCGAATAAAATATATATATGCGATGTGCATAAACTATATATATATGATGAGAATAATATATATATATATATATATATATATATGTGATGTGAATAAAATATATATATGCGATGTGAATAAAATATATATATGAGATGTGAATAAAATATATATGTGTGATGTGAATAAAATATATATATGCATTCTTTAAAATATATAAGCCTTGTATAAATTATATATAAGTGTTGTATGAAATTATATATATAAGCATTGTATAAATTATATATAAGCGTTGTATAAAATTATATATACGATATATAAAATGGTCATTATGTGGAATAAATATTTGTTCGCTAAAAATATTGTTTTTATCTTATATATGAGATACATAAAATGGTCGTGAAATGGAATATTTATTGGATTGTTAAAAATATTATTTTTAACATATATATGCACTGTATAGAATTAACATGTAATGGAATATTCAATTTTGATTTAAAATTGAAATGGAAGTTGGAATCGTTTTAAAAACAAATTCATAAATGATTTATAAAATACATTTTAAATGGAAATCGACGATATATATATTATATATATTATATGGCTTGAATAGAATGCGTCGCGCAACGACCGTTCGCGAATTTCGACCATTGGCTTCAAATTGATGTAACGGGAGATCCGACCGTTAGATTCTTGTAAAACCGGAACCGTTGGGTTCATATGGAAAACATCTTTCCAACGAACATATGCTATTATATTAAGCATTGGGTTGAGTACAAAAATTTGTATGCTAACATCTTGTGAAACACTTTACGATTTGACTATGAGATGTGTAGCGATGTTGTTGAGTTCATTTCAAATTTAATGAATGATTTTGAAATGATATTTTTCTTAAGTGAAAAGAAATGTATTCCCGATTTTGGACAGGGAAGTTTTTATAAAACAGAAAGGATTTCGAGGCCTAAACCCGATATTGTCAAAATGATTTCGAAATGTTTTATGTGTTTGACATAGTTCATCACATAACCAATTAGTTGCATATGATGATATATCTGTTTGACGACGGAGAATTTATTCTCTTGCTTAACATCCTTCTTTGAGACGTACGAGCTCAAAGGTTATGTTATTAATAGTGACTGATCATATGCGTGAACTGCTAACGTAAAGTACTATAGTTTGAAATTACTTCTGATTATTATGTTGTGAAATGATTTTCCCTACTTCGGGATATAAAAATGATTTAGTGTGTGGCTAAAGATTCTGGTAACCCGGACGACTAAAAGTATGGGTGAGATGGCGGTGTAGTCCCTGAGGGCATGGGATTATGCATCGTCAGTGTAGCCTGCTCTATAGTGGGAGACGCGCGCACACACACACACACACACACACACACACACACACACACATATATATATATATATATATATCGAGTTGGTAAGGTACGTACCCTTTGCCTTGTCTAAGGGGAGCCCGATATTTGGTTGCATACTTGTTTGTATGCATTGTTATATTTTGGAATTCATATTTCCAAATGTTTTGGTTTGAAATCCTGAAGTGAAATCTATTTTGATATGAAATCTAGATATGTATTTCAAATGATTTGAAATAAGAATCAGGAATAAAGTCCAAAGGAATAATTTCTGTAAAGTGAATTGGACTTGGAAAATTCCAAATTTGGGATGAAGCCTAAATGGGTAGATTGAGGAATTGCATGTTGTATGATGCATTGTAGATCCATATGACTGTTATTAGTTGTTTATGCACTGGTATTCATGGGGGTAAACATATTCCGTGACATGCGGCGTGGTCCGGTGATTTACCTTATTTTAAAGTAAAGTTTAATAACTATTTTGAGTTCTCACACCAGTCTCATGACTGATTCAGAGTTTATTATTTCCACCTAAACTCTGGGTGCCCTTATTTTCCACACGGGCAGTCAGTAGTTTTGGTTTTGCTGATTATTTCGTTTAGCAGGATTCTGGATCAAAGCTTAAAGCTGTGTCTAGAGCATTAATAGTCTTCCGCTGTGTTAGTTTATTTGTTTCCGCTGCATTGTATTACATTTATTGTAAATTTATTTTTTGCTGTATATTATTTTCGGTACTTTGATATTATATACTCTGATGTAACATTATTATGATGTTTATAAAAGTTTTTTGTTGTTTGTTCTGATGTGTTGTGCCCCCAAAGTTAGCGTATCCACCTTTTTGGTTCGATTTAAGTCGGTTTAACGAATGATTTGGATAGACCAAGAGGGAGGGTCACTACAAAGAAAACCGTACCTGTCGATTTGATTCTGACCCCTTCTGAAGGTTTTCAAAGTTTCTTCAACCGATAAGAAACAACTGAAATTGGTAGTGGACGATCAAGGATGTGGCCAATGAGGTAGCCACACCACTGCTTCTCTACGGCTTCCAAGATCTGATCTGTAGGTTGCAACGCGTTGCCTTTAAAAACAAGCTTCATGGGGGGGGGGGGGGGGAGAAAGAACCAGCGTTCCTAGGCTTAGAATCAAAAAGCGAGGACCATTTTTTGGAAGGAGGACCATCGACAAAATTAGGATTACCAGAGGAGGAGAAGGCAGCGGAAAAGGTACCGGAGGGGGCTCTGGAGGAGGAGGAGAAGGCCTGATAAGGATCGGTGGGGCTAGATGGAGATGGATTTAGGAAGGAGTATTGAAAATGTTAGGGGGTCAAGTACTTAACTTTTTACATTCCCTTTTTACCCTTACCATCTCAAATCCCAATTAATCTCAAATGCAAAAAAAATCAAATCTTTAAATTATTTGCAAACAGAAAAAAGCGATTGTTTGGGGAGAAATAATGGTGTAAAAGATGAACGTGAAACGCTTTCCCTAAGATGCTAAGATAATGGAGAAGCTATTGATAAGGTATGTGAAATCGATTGTATAATGCCCTAGAAACGATGAAGGTTAGGGTTTTTATTTTGTTAGTCTCGAGAGACATACGTCGTAGTGTCAAATTTTATTCAGTGGAAGGTGGTCGTTTTTTTTCGATTTGTCATTGCCGAAATAGATAATTGCTACATAACAACATGAACGATGTAGGTCTGCCATATTATATATTTTTGTTCAGCATTGTTCAACGTTTTTTAAATTTGTATTCGTTGTTTTGTTGTCAAAGTGGAGAAAATGGGGTGTATCGACAAATTTGACGGCGGGATAATGTATAAAGACAATTGTTCGACATATGTATATCGATTTCCTATGAATGATATATTTTCGTCTGATCCGATGCATATCGACAAATGAAATTATTGATAATTTGGTATGAAAATTTGATGTAGTTCGACTGATATACTGTATTTTTTTTTTTGTTGATTAACAACTAAAAAAGAGATTATTGCAAAGAAGTCTAATTTGGTAAAATAAACTTATTTGTTAAGTGGGTGCTTTCTGCATTAGCACCCCGCTTATCAAATTCTTTCTTTTTAAAAAATTGACCCCCCTGCCCCCTCTCCCCCCCCCCCCCCCAACAATATTTGGAGTGTCAATATCAATTCCCTAAATTTACCATTACCATGACAACCCTACATTTAGGTATGAAAGTATATAGTGTATACGTATAAGTATGATATTTACATACATGCATGCATGTACATATACGCATATATAGTCACACATTGCATTGTATGTTTGTCTTTTTTATCATATATATACATGGATAAACCAACATGGATTAGGATACATGGATAAATCAATATTGTACAGTATGTTTGTTTTACTAATATATTGAACTAACAACAAATAATTTATTATCCAATATATATATATATATATATATATGTGTGTGTGTGTGTGTGTGTGTGTGTGTGTGTGTGTCATAAAGTAATTACACTAAATTTACATCCAAAACCAGTGTCAATGTTACCAATTTATTATAAAATAATATTAAAATATTCAGTTGGGTTGGGTCGGATTTAGTAGGGTGGGGTTGGATTGTTTGAATATAATAAGAAAGGATAATATGTGAGAATTTTTATAAAATAATATTAAAATATTCAGCAAAATATATCATATTTTTGCTAGTATAATGTATTTAAAATAACCAATTCATTATAAGATATATTTTATTAAAATTTCATTGTAAAACACATCACATGAAATTAATTTACTACATAATAGAACAAGTGTTTCATTTTAAAATATATTAGAATGCTCTTTAAAATTTATTTGTCAAAATTTATCTTGTTTGGATTGACATGAAATATGTTTTTTTTGTATATTTACTAGAGAATACATAAACAATATTATTCGAGGATTATACCATTCTAATTTTAAGTGGACGAATATTAAATTAGTTTTTTAATATAGGGTTGGATTGAGTTAAAATAAGATTGTGTTGAAAAAACAATCAAACCCAACCCATATATTATATGGAATACAAATTGTAACCTATATCCGAACCGAAATAGGATGAGTTGGGTTTATGTGGGTTAGGTCGGGTTGGTGGGTTCGGTCGGATTGGATATGAGTTGTGTACAACCCTAGTTACCATTATCAGTCATCACTATTATTTGCAAAGCATAGATGGAATGAAGTAACCTTATATTTCTTTTTCTAGGTTCATAGTAATTAAACGAAATTATGGAAAGTTAGAAATTAGTATCATATGTATATGTATTTTCAATGGATTATTAAATTTGTTATTTCTCTTTAAAATCGTCACGTAGTAAAGAAAATATTGTTAGGAAAGTCGGACTTGTATTCAACTTAAGAGTTAACACCCTGTTGAAATTCGAAGCATTTCCTCTAAAACATCATAAGTAGTGCATAGGAAAATGATAAATATGAATTATTTAGACAAAAATTTAATACCAATTGAACCAGAGTATGCTTGCATATACACTAAATTTTCTAGCAGTTGCAACAAAGTTAGATGCCGTTTTGAACTTCAGCAATGTGTTATATCAATAACAGAAACGAACATCGAAAATAGCTAAAATGACATTGCAGTGCAACTCAAATTTCAAAGTAACTCATAAATAAGGAGCAAGGTTTAGAGTAACAAAAAACAACCATTGTCTATATGAATTGAAGTCTAATTAGGAAAACAGTTTAGAGCAAAGTTTTATAACCAACATCATTCAGTGAGAAGTTCTGTACAATCAACAAAACCTGAAAAGCAATACACTGACATTAAAATGAACAAAAACAAAATATTTATCTCAGTCCTTTGTAAAATAATTCTTATATGGTAAGTTTTAATTTCATCTGCGCCTTCCTTTAGTTAATCCACAATTTTACTTTAATAAGTTGATCCACGACTATTTTGTAAGTTAATCCATACGTGGATTAACTTAAAATTTTCATATTAATCAAGTGCATTTCACATGAGTACAACATTCATATAACAGTCATACGTATATATTTCACACGAGTACAACAGTCACACAAATACATTTCGTAAAGTAATATATACAGCGGAAATTAATAGCATTTTTACTTTACTAAATTCCAATCAGGTATGGTGCATGGATATAACAAACAACAGTTCTACAAAATAAATAATCAGAAACAATGTCAATGCTATCAATGGTTAATGTGCGAAGCATGGCGCTAGTATTCATACAAGTTTACTAAAAAATAAAATCATGACTTGCCTGTAGGGGTGAGCGTTCGGTCGGTTTGGAGGTTAAAAAACTCAAACCGAATTGAAACAAATTTTTTTCCAAACCGAACCGATCCAAACCAAAATAATTTCGATTAATTCGGTCGGTAACCGATTTAACTGAACTTGAAGGATGTATTATTATTCAAATGATGAATTCACTTAAACTAAAACATAAATTCATGTTTGAAGAAATTTTATGTAGTAAATTTTATGTTTATGATTAAATTTGATCTATTTGCAACAAATGCCTTTGTATTATGTAACTAAATTAATTATTTAAAGTACTACAATACCATAAAATTAGATAATAAATTAAAAGTTCGGTTAATTCGGTTAAACCGATAACCAAAGAAATATATTTTGCAAGCCGAATTCAAACTGATTTAATTTTAAAAGTGAACCGAACCGACCGAAATGAGCTTATTTGGTCGGTTAATTTGGTTTGAACCGAATATTGCTCACCCCTACTTGCCTGCATATCTGAAGATAGGAAGGCCGATGACACATGTTGCAGTAATAAAGAAGAAGGAAATAAAGCATTTATTATTAGATGATTTTATTGTTGGTGTGGACATTGCAAGTTTGCTGAACTGAAGATAGTGAAACCTCTTAACACCATAAAATTAGGTTCGTACATTGTTCAAAACTAGAGGGAAAGTAAATATCCAACGGAATGCCTCAGACAAATATTATGAGTTATTCCCTCTCTTTTTTGAATAAGTTCACTTACCTTTTTGAAAAGATATAAATATTTGTGAAGAATACGAAAACAATCAAGGAATATTGAAGGTTTTCTTAATCAACATATAGATGTGAATCATACTGAAAGTGGACAGTATACAACCTAAATATGTAGAATCAAACCTATACATACCATAATTGTTTCGTTTATAGATGATAGGTGGATTTTGACTTCTAACTGAGTTTACATGTGCAGAAAATGTACTTCACCGAGAAGGCAGCACGATATTTTTTTTACCATTGCTTGTTATACGTAAACACAGATTTGTAGCTCATTGCTTCAGGCATGGAGTATAAGAAACCATATTGTGTCACCTTTGTACTATTATTTCTCATCTCCAAGCCACGCTAAAAACAAACAAACAAATCACTTTTATTAAGTTGAATACTGTACTCCACATAGATTTGAATTTAGATATAGGATTTTAGGAAAATGAATTATAAGAAGTATTGAAAAAAAGATATTTGGCGTTTTTAGGTGGACAAACTAATTAAATTATATATGTTACAAAAAGTCAAATATCCTATTTTTATAGGGGGATTAGCTGATTAAAAATGTGTATTAGAATAAAATTTACCTTCTTATATTGATTATGGTTTCAAAAGTTGAATAGATCAACAGATGTCCATTTATTCTGTAAAAGGCAAAGAGATTAGTCAAGAAATATTTACCTGCAAGTAATGCCTGCCACTTTATAGGATAATTTTTACTGAGCATATTTGGTTTGGTAAGGTTTAGGAAAAATATAATAATAAATCTATGACAACTATAAAATAAACTGGGAAAGGTTAGATAATATATCTAATTAAATTAAACTATGTTTTTGATAATTCAAAAGTTTCACCTTTCCAAATCTGCATATATGTTAAGGTGGAGAACAAAGGGAATATACGCAATTTCTTCCATTACATGTTTATGATACCAGTATTCAATTTTTTCCTAAATGGCTATAATAATGCAATCTAATTTAGTAAGTCATTAGATGTTTTGATTATTATGGTAAACCAAAATTTATTTTGTGAATAAATGCTACCATAACACTCCAAATCAAATAAGTAGTTAATTACATTATTAAATGTCCGTTGGTTTCAGACTAATTACATTGACCATTACTACTCCCATTGTCATTAATGCATAAGATAAGAAGCTTCTTTATCTTTAGACAAAATTTGATATGTACTTTCAACATTGCCTCACATAAACTAATTTTATTTTTTATTCCTGATTGCTCAAGGTTTCTTTTAAATATGTATCCTATTTTATCTTAAATTCTGCAATTAGTCCTTGTTATATCTAGTTTTAATGATTTATTGATTTTGTTGATATTTTACTAAATGTAAAGATCATCAAACTAAATTGATTATTCCTTTTACCACAATTCGCATGTCATCAAGTTTTTCCAAAATACCATTTTTCATGCTGAAAGATCTTACTATCCACAATGCTAGAAATTTTTTGAATTCATTCTTTATCTTGTCTTTCTACATTGCATTTTGAATGTTTTTCCTTATAATAAATTCTTGATTCCAAAGAAAAGAAAAAATTCAGTTGAACCTTAAATCGTGTAAGTGTTGCATACCTAAGAAACACAATCTAGTATCTCAATATCCTCTACGGAAAGTGACTATATTTTATTCCAGATCTTTCAACAACGTTTATTGATTGCTTTTTCAAAATACAACTAATGAACATTCTTTTTATCTCTCCAAATAGTTTTCATATTACTTAAGTTGGTTTTATACTTTACAGCAATGTCATTGCAATAGATTAAATGAAGAAGTAACAATGTCAGATATTTTCTTGTCAATATAAAACATAAAATATCATATAAATTAGCTGAAATTATAAATAATATACAATAAGAAAGGCATTAGAGGAGGACAAAGAGGATACTTTTATTCATTCCAGAATTTTATACACAATTTACATTACATGAGCTCCTTATATAAAGGCTTGGCTGATTGGAGTAAAACTTATCCACCAATGTGGGACTAGCCATATATGACAAAAGCATATTCACACATATATTTTACAACACTCCACCTTGAATATGCGTATATAAAGATGATAAGATTAATTGTCTCGTTAAAAACATTTGTATGAAAAAGCCTATGAGAAAAATCATAAACAAGGAAAAAAGTACAATTTTTATTTCATCTCTAGGTAACATATTGACAATGTTCCAATGAGGGTTAATACTTCTGGATCAAAATAATGCCTCATTAAAAACCTTACTAATAAAAACCCAGTGGAAAAAATATTAGTGAAGGAAAAGAGTACACTACAGCATAATATATGCTCCCCCTGATTCGTAACGCATTATTCAAATAGTTTGGTGATGCAAGCGGCGCATACCAATTTTATGTATCATCTTCTGCAACGTTGATTTTGGAAGTGCCTTCATGATTGAATCTACTGGATTTTCTTGAGATTGGATTTGCTTCACTTCTATCTTATTGTCCCTTTTTGGACCTCATGTGTGAAAAAGAATTTAGGAGAAATGTGTTTTGTCCTATCACCCTTGATATATCCTGCTTGAATCTAAGCTACGCATGTTGCATTGTCTTCATAAATAATTGATCTTTCTGTAGTTGTGGGAAGTTGACATGTGTAATGTTTGCTTTGTAGATATCCACGAAATAGTTGCATTGTTGCTTTAAACACTATCTAGTTTGTTATTTTGCTTTATGTGGATCAGAAAGGTAACTTTAACACTCCTTGAATATGTGTCTTCAAATTCTTGAATGCTTCTTATAGTAGCTTGAAATTATCCCCTTTGAAAGATTATTGATCCCCCTCATAGTATATTGCTTACAGATATCTATTTGGTTGACATAGATATTGTTTGTTGCCTCGTTAAAAAGCTCTATTAGGAAATCCCAATGGGAAAAACCTTGAATGAGGAAAAGAGTGCAACCCTTGAAATTATATTAAAATGATATTTCTTCTAAGATTTCGATACTTCAGGATCGATGTAATGCCTCATTAAAACCTTACTAAGAAAAACCCTATAGGAAAAATCTTAGTGAAGGAAAAAAGGGTACAAAAACATATTTTCAACAATTTACTACATTAAATGTAGAATGATATTTCTGGATCAATATAATTCTTCAGTAAAAACCTTACAAAGGAAAACCCAGTGGGAAAAATCTTAGTTAAGGATAAAAATACAGGTTAACTTAAATAATATATTTGAGATGTTATTCCTTGATGTGGTGCTTGATTCTTCTAGATCAAGATACTGCCTCGTTTAAACTTTCAAATATTACTTTGAGGATGATGCTTCTTTTGATATCTCAAATTTCGTTATAGATACTTCTGGATCCATAAATATGTATCTTATTGGCAATATTACTCAAACAAATCTTGTATAGAAAATAAAATCAAGGGATAATAATCTTTAGTCTTCATACTTCCGATGTTCATTATTTATTAACATTTGCCTCATTAAAACCTTCACAATGGAAAACCCTATGGGAAAAAACCAAAGTGAAGGAAAAAGAGTACAACATCACAAGATAATTCTTAATGAACTTTTCTTTAAAAACTTTTGTGTGCATTTTCATGCTTCAGGCATGTTTTCTTATTTAAAGCACCTTTTGTTTGCGCCTGCTTGCTATACACTTTGAGTGTTTACAATTTTGTGCTTCAATCAGGTTTGCACACTACAATACGTTTGTAATGAAAAATAATAGTTTCATTACAACAATACTTAAAAGCAGGAAGTAATCTACTCATCTTGAATTATATCAAGATTTTCATTACAACAATACTTAGAAGCATGTTGTAATCTATATTCTCTGTTCTTTGCATTCTTTATAATTACTAAAGTTATTTATGTTCTTCAGGAACCTGTACACTTCAATGAATTTTGCATATGTTCTTCAGGAACCTGTATACTTCAATGAATTTTGCATATCACAACTATACTCAGAAGTATATTAAATGTTCCATTACAACAATACTTAAAAGCAGGAAATAATCTACTCATCATGAATTATGTCATGATTCTCATTATAACAATACTTAAAAGAATGTTGTAATCAACTCTCTTTATTCTTTATATTCTATATAACCAACAAAGTAGTTTATGTTCTTTAGGAACTAATATTCTTTCATCGTTTAGTGTGATTTAACAAATATTCATACCTTCGAGGTTTATTCACTACTCTGTGGACTACAGGTCCACATTTCTCAATTAGAGAAGGATTCATGATGGCCCATCATGATTTAACATAAGCGCTTTACTTTTTATAAATTTATCATCGATGATTATATATTATCAGTTCTAGATATAATTTATTGAGATCTCTTTATTTATCTATTTTAGGTACCTAAACCACTTCTGGGGATATTTGACAATCATGTCATGGATCTCCTCAAGAGACTCCTTAGGTGTTTCTTCAAGAACACTCACCTCCTTCATTTAGCATCTTTATTACTAACTTCAAAAGTATTTCGAACTGACTTTTAAACCAATCATTAAATGTGGTTTATGCATTTTGATCCTTCAGGGATTCAAATATATATTGAAGTAAGTCTACCAGGATATTATTTATAATTTATTCGTGTGTCAATTATTTAACACTGATACTCAAAATGAAATTGTATCCCTTTATCCTCCCCCTCAATGTCGACAAACATTGTCACACTAAATAATAATCATCATGGTATTCTCATTTTGATCCATTATCACATTGCTGCTAGCAAATATATTATATGTATATCAGTTGTAGGAGGATAACCCTTTAGTTAGTCGATAAGATGCATTCATTTTTTTTTATTACTCATTCTCTTTCATTGATCTAACAATATTGGAGGAATTTTCTTATTATATAGATCATTTAAATACGCATATGACTTCAGGTCATTCAACATTTATGTTGATTGAAATTTAAATCACTAAATAATATTTATGCATAATCTATAAAATAAGCTTATAACAAACTTCAGATTGTTAGTTAAATATTTACAGATATGAATATATAATTACGTGCGTCCACGTATTATAAATTTGCATACTCTTTATCATTCGAGTTAGTGATTTTAGAATAAATTGTTACAAAGATCAAACTATTGATTTCAATGTATTGATCAATGTCATTACAAATTCTTCAGAATCGTATGATAATGTTCAAAACTTCTGGTTTGAAAACATATCGAACTTCTGGTCCAAATAAATATATGAACAACTTCAAGTTGTCAAGTTGATGGAGTTTTAATATCGCTTCTGGGATATTCCATAAACACCATTTGTGGAGTTCTAATACATATTTTCTCTTTTAGGAGAAATTTATGAACTTTTCTACAAATATTTATCACTTTTAATTGTAGAAATCTCTTCTGATGATATTTTATTATTTTCAAATAAATAGATCTCTTCTAGAGATATCTTACCATTTCCAAATATCCAAATATCCTCTAAAGATATTTTGTTATTATCGCTTCTGGGATGAACTTATCTCCTCCAGAGATAAATATATGCAAATTATTGATATGTTATATCAATATACAAAAATACATATCAAACTTTAAATGCGGTAACAAAATTAGATGCATTAAATATAAATAAGATTAAAAAAATCACTACTTCTAGAGTATATGATATTCCTTCAGAGAACATATCTTTTATTTATGTAATTGCAATGTAACAAATAAAAATCTCTAACATCTCTTCTAGGATGTTTGATTTTCCATATAAAAATAAATCTCTAGAACATCTCTTCAAGGGATTAATATGCTTATTATATCTTCGGGATATTCAGTTAATATAAATTGTACATGAATGACGTTAGTTAGATGAAACCCGTTTATAGATTTTCTATTGAATCTAATGTTATTGTCACATATCATTATGTATATACCTCTTTTAACTTCTTCTGGAAGTATAATCCTTTCATGTCGCAACTTCAAAAAAACTTCGGGTTTCTATTTCTTGAGTATATGATTTATTTATTTCCTTTAACTTCTTCAGGAAGTAAAATCTTATCATTTCACATAATTTTAACATACCATCAAGCTACTTATTCATGAACTTAACGTTCATTTTTTTTATGAACTTCGGGTTCTCAAATTATGTGTATGCTTCTTGTTTGAAAGCTTATAAATTTTGACAAGTTAAGAAAAATATTGATATGAATTCAAGACTTCAGGTCTTGGGTTTTGAGTTATACAACTCCTTGTTAAAATAATTTCTTCACACAACTTCAGGTTGTTGAACCTATTTCTTCCATTATATCATATATTACTTGCCAAATAAATACATAAAAAAAATCATACTTATATCAATATTCTGAGCATGAACATATAACATTTAATTTACAATAACCAATGCATTTATGATAATAGTAACTGCAATTAACATTTATAATAATATGGCAATACAATATACATTACCATAACGATACATTTAATGCACTCATTGTAAAAATAACGGAAATAACCATTATACGGTATAAATATATGAATCAAATAAATAAATTTTACTTAAATCAACAGAATAAAATTTTGATCTAGCTACAATATTGGTCAACGACAAAACTGAAATAAACAACTTATAGTTGTACTGCATTTCTCAATAATCAAATTTTCTATATATGCATAATATCTAATCAAGAATTGAGTAGAAATGCATAATTATAGAACCGAGATTTTACATTCCTTAATATGAATGATTATAAAAACTTACAAATCTATACATAAAATTAACAAATATAAATTACATGCTTTAGATTCAAATTATGCAATCCATATAAAGATCTTTTAGATCTTTCTTTTTGTATAAAATTTACTTCTTACCATCATAGAAACTGTAGGTTCTAAGATTTCCATTTTATAACAAAAATTACTTTTGCATACACTTCCGGTGTGCAAAATTAAGATCAATATATAGATCTTAACTTAATATGATCTTCAAGACGCCTTTTTTTTGTAAATGTTTTCCTAAGAAACAACAAAATATTTCTTCTAGAAATATAATATGTTCTAAAATGACTATAATAAAACTTCAAGTTTTATCATAATCCATATATCGTTATTGTATATTTTAAGTGTGCTGCTAAAAGCACCCTGAAATGTGCTTCCTAACACCATGCTTAATTTAATCACTCTTAATTAATTGAATGTACTTTCTAACACCAGTTTTATTCCTCCACTCAATCCCTAATCACCAAACATATCCCATCTCCCGCCATTAGTTCAAACGTAAACCCTTTTTCTTTTTATCATCTTATCTCGATCGATCAAATATAAACGTCAACCTGATTTGCTTCCTAACATGATCTGCCATCTACTTCTTCCCCAATTGATTCCTCTTAAAACCTAATTCTCAATTTTATTATAATCCGAGAAAACTTATTTTAGTAATCATTACTGTTGGATTGCTTAGCAATAAAAGGAGGGAACTTATACACGAACGAAGATCTTGCGAATAGCAAATGCTCTAATGAAGAAGATGAGGTTATTTATCTTAAATTATTTTTGTATGGTTGGGTGCCTATTTTTTATTTAGTGGTGGCCAGAAGAATATGTGTATAGAAAGGATGGTGGTGTTTAGTTATGGTGTTAGGAAGCACATTTCAGGGTGCTTTTAGCAACACACTATTTTAAATTGAAGCATCTTTTCTAGAAAGTGCTTTCGTTCACATATGAGAGTCATTTTACTATTTTTCTTCAAGAAAATAGTATTTATTATAAGTAATGATCTCATTTAACAATAAATTTCTTTAAGAAATTATGTGTAGCATAAAACTGGAATATAAGCCTTTTTCCTTTCTTTTTTTCCTTTTTTTTTGAAACTTTTCCTTCCATTACCTACTCAAATCCTTTTCTATTACATGTCATTTGCTATAAGCAAAAATTAAATGCAATTACATGCTTCGAGGATTTTATTTCATCTTTCTCATTTGCATATGAACTTCAGGTTCCTCATTTGCATATGAACTTCAGGTTCCTCATTTGAAAAAATTTGTTTACATGATGAGTTTTCAATTTCACTTCTGGTGATAAAATCAATATTGCTATTGAGCTTAAATGCTACATCATCATATTTTATACCCATAATACTTTTGGGTGTACATAAAAAAAACATACATATTTTATCTTCAGTCTATCCAAAAGAATTACATGCAAAAAGCAATAGTAGATCGAAAAGGATAATACTAAATCTACCTCTACATCA
Source organism: Allium sativum (assembly GCA_030737875.1). NCBI lineage: Eukaryota > Viridiplantae > Streptophyta > Magnoliopsida > Asparagales > Amaryllidaceae > Allium > Allium sativum. The sequence continues at coordinate 571,485,441 of CM060912.1, read as the reverse complement.
TCAATAATGAAAATAATACATATACAATCGAATCTCCATCAAATTGGATTTGAAAAATTCAAAATTAGATTCTAAAAGAAATGAAAGAATACATCTACACATGTTTAGGATCAACAAAAATAATTAGATCTAAAAAGTTAGATCCATTAGACTACAATCTAGATCTACAAAAAATATACAGGAAAAGAGATCTAGAAGTTTGAGTCAGATCTAAATGAACTGAAGATATGACAAATTCATAGATCCATTGATCTAATATTCTCAAATAGAAAATAATTGTATAAAAAAAATATAAATTCATGAATTGATATCTTCAAATAAAAATTACTTACATGATAGATCCATAGATATAGATCTAGAATATTTCAAATAATAGCTCTAATAGAATCTCGTGCTGATAACGTGTTATAAATAACATACAATAATAAAGGCATTAGAGGAGGACAAAGAGGATACTTTTATTCATTCCAGAATTTTATACACAATTTACATTACATGAGCTCCTTATATAAAGGCTTGGGAGCTTGGAGTAAAACTTATCCACCAATGTGGGACAAAACCATATATGACAAAAGCATATTCACACATATATTTTACAACAGAAATAGGATTTTTTTTTATTGAAGATGATTGCCCTTTTTTCCTTTAAAATCTTGAGCAATAACTCAAAGGTTCATATTCAAGATATAAGCACGTTTAGTGGTAAATTAATATACTTTCTAATTGTGTTTACTTAACAAAATACATCATCAAACACAAAGTAATGTCAAAATTGATTCTGTAAATAAATAAGCAAAATATAAGATATTCAAAGGCCAGGAAAATGAATTTGGTGGCATACATAAGGACAGTGCTAGTCTACTCGGCTGCAAATCCGAGTAAATTGTGCGAATTAGTACAAAAACAGGATATCAGGGGGGTCAAAATGGTAAATTCACGTGCAGCTTGTGGTGGGACCTCCGAATTTACTGTTCCTTCCCTCAAATTTTGACAAAATAACACCCGGGCGCTTAAGCATTTTTGCATACTAAAGCAAGTAAATCTATCCTAAGCTAACCCAAGACAAAGTGTAGATTCAGGTATTTGTGAAGGATAATTAAATAATACCATTTGTTGTCTTTAACGATCCTAGCTAAACATCTGTCATCCTTCATTTTCTCCTATACTTCAAAGTTATTAATGTAGATGAAAAGGTTGCTAAATGATTGACCTTTAATATATTATTCCATGAATAATTCCATAAGTGAAGGGAAAATAAAAGCTCTCCAAACATGCAACATCTCAAACTTGAAACCAATTAACTTAATTTATCCCACATGTTCTAGTTAATATCAAATAATTATTTTAAACTGAATGAATATTGTATATTCATTGTAACCTAAATTACCCAATGAATCTGGACATGAATTTAATGTAAATATACCCAAATTCATAAGGAAGCTATTGAAAGCCAGTTCACAAATAAACATCAGTGAGAAAATTAAAATTTATAATATGGCCAGCATGAATTTCTTTGTCATTATCTTTATTAGCATTCATTTTTCCAAATTGATGCAAATATTTTGGTCATTTAATGCTTCCATTTGTAGCAAATTAAAACCTAAATTTTGTGTAAGGAAAATAATTTTATAAGTTAAATAAACATACTGAACTAAATCAATGACACAAATGTAAAGAAGACCGAATTTTTACACCTATAATAGAATTTAGTGATAACCACACCAATTATAGGACTGTGTACAGTTCAGGATAGCTTAATATGAAATATTTAGGATAATGAAGGAGAGAACATAGTAACCAGATTCTTCAAGCCTTGTATCATTCAAATCTACATGCTCGCTTCGGTAAGCACAAATACTTATAACAATAATTGAGTGTGGATAGATATATGAAATTCTTCTAGTTTAGTTTTTCTGATCTGGTTTAGTTGAATCAAGTCATAAATGCCATATGACCCAAATAGTGATACCAATATATACAAATTCAGAGAATCTACAAAACTGTTTCCACTTAAGATCAAACCGACCGTTAGGGAAGTTTCTCTACTATAAGGTTTGCAAAATAAATTTGTCTGATCCAATTTTACACGGAGCAGTGTTTTGCGTTCCTTCTTCGTCGCATTCCTTCTTCTTCTGCGAATGTACTTTCGCTTCGTTCTTCGCCTATATCTCCAAAATTTATCCTATTTCCTGCAAACATCTTCTGTTCCATAATATCCTTCCCTCATTTCTCTCGGCTACTCCCCATTATTCGCTCTGCAAATATCCCCATTTCTATATCTTCCACTTTACACTACAACAAAAAACACTTTTCGCAACATGCGATATCTGTTGCAGTAGACCTATTGCAGCAGGCCTACACCTATTGGTATAGCCGAAGTTGCTAAAAGTCTGCAACATTTTACGCCTGTTGCAATAAGATGTTGTGGTATACTTTTTTGCAACAGGCTTTTGCTATTGCAACAAATCATTTTGCAAAAGTGTATGCCTGTTGCAATAGATCCATAAATCTACATAAAAAAAATACATCTTATAGATATTACATATTAAATGTATTCGTTTTAGTAATAGTGTATATCACTAAATAAACAAATAAAAATTTTATTTGAACAAAGTTTTAATAGTACAAACAATTACAACATAAATTTCTACTATTTTCATACACCACTCATGTATAATAACTTCTTCTCTCACATAACATATTTTTTTCGAATAGGATATTTTCTAATCATATTTCTACTCTATCATACATATACTATGACAAGAGAATTGTTTAGGCTCTCCGCTTGCTTCACCGTACTGGCTAGGTCCATACTAGCGTTTAGGCTGCTCTTTGAGTAATCTCGTGACATTTTTTCCCTGCAACATGTGAAGCATAAGTAGCGTCATTCATTTGAAATAAATTAATGCAGTTTCTTTCTACAATAATTTTTAGATACGTATCCTCTCCTACAACATACGGATTACAGTGTTATTCAAATTATTTGCATAAGCTTTTCTAAAGTGATATCCATTTGCTCATCTGTTGACACTTATGCGTAGTTCTCATTTTCTTACCTTTAGACAGTGAACCTATTAGATGGACAGAACTTGAAACATACCAGTGGATAAGCATCTCACTTGAATTTTTTCCAAGCTTTAGCTGGCTTGCCTACACATTAAACAAATAATTGTAAGATGTGAATTGCTTATATCATATACATTAATACATACACAATACATAAATATAAATTAAAACAAAGTATTTAATATGACAAAAGATTTATAAATAAGTTAATCATATAAGCCCCAGTATTCAAACATGCAAAAGGTCTTAGTAGTCATTAGTCAACCAAAATAACATCAAGTTTTTCCACTATTTATATTTTAATAATAAAAACGACTATTGTTGTATGCAAAAGGACTGATAATGATTCTTGTAACCTGAAATATTGCAGTATAACAGCAAACTTAATAACAAAATTAATACTAAAAACATCTTTCTAAACTTCTACAAGTCATGCTTCATATTCATTGTTAATAAACAGCCATAGGACATCGTTTTGGTGACACATTCTAAAGCTATTCACAATGTTAATAAAGCAGACATCCCTCCAGAGGCGGTGCATGCATTTGCTGGAAATATACTTGAAATGCAAGCATTAAACATGCTTCTTGCTGCTTGCAACACATATTTTAAAGATTGAACTTGAAAGGGTCTAAGTGGGATTGTTGAATAACTAGCAAACACATCTATTAATAACTAGCAGGTGAAGTGTTGGGGCATCTTTTTTTTGGATATGCCTATATTATAATTACATAAAACTAGCAGGTCAGACCTGTTATTTATTAATACAACAACTATAAGAAACATTCATATATAAGAAACATTCTAGAGCTATTCACAAGAAAGCATGAACAGTTCATACATAAGGAACCCAACAATTTCTCAATAGTAAGCAGTTTTTTAACATGATTTTGAGAAATAGAAGCAAATAGAATTTGAGAATTGGGGATTTAGGGTTCATCCAAAATGGTAAGATCTAAAAATAAATACCTACTGAATTCTGAATTTGAAGAAGATGCTTCGCCAGGATGAACAGAATGCTTTCCCGATGAAAAAAAACCCTAGACCTGAGAATAGATAACACAAATGACGTGAAATGAATGAAGCAATAAAACCATAGAAGACTGAACCAGTACCCCAAGAGAGTAGGTAAGAGCTGCTCGGAGACTCGCTAGAAGTTGCTGCGCTGCCACCATCTCGAAGAAAATCGGCTTTGCCCCTTGTCCACCCCTTTGAAAACGGGCATGGTGACGAAAAGGAAGATCCAGAAGCTTCCGACAGGTGCGAAAAAAGTTGGAGCAACGAAGCTTCCAATCGAACAGGATGTGATGGATACAAGCAGAACAGGACGTACTGGTAGGCGATTTGTGGGTTCCTGATTTTATGATTTTAGTGATTCGTTTTAGGGATTTTGATATAATGAGTTTCAGACTTAGTTTAACGAGAGGAAGAGGCGGGCGCTGAAAGTGAAATGAGAGCGGGATCTGAAATTTTAGGTTGTCGCCGCCTCTTTTCTACTTGTAACCGATAGCTAACATATATGTCAAAACGTATTTCTAACTTTAAAACGCATGTTAAACATAGATTTTTCTAGGGAGTGTTTATAGAACTAGATATTTTGCACGCCATGTATTATAATGTTTAAAACTTATTATTAGCTGCAATTGTCAGTTGTTTGTCTACATATTCAAAAACTTATTTTGTCTCAAACTTCAAATTCAAAAAACAACTAGATATATCATGTGACAGGTCGATCAACCAAACTTAAACTTTAAATTTAAAATTTTATTTTATTACTAGCATACAATTTGGACTAGCTCTCCGTCGATTACAAATTTAAAATAAATATTAAATATTAATTCCTTATTAAAAAAATTAGTAAATATTAATTTCGTATTAGTTATTGGTTATTAAATATTAATCTTAATCATTAATTAATAATTATTAAATATTAAAAAATATTATATTATTAATGACTAGTAATTAGTAAACTAATATCATAGCTAGTAATTGATAACACATGATTGATATATTATTGTAAAATTATTTGAAATTAAAGCATTTAGAAAGTTCTAAGGCTTCAATACACATTACAGCAAATTTTATTTTAAATATAACTTCTTGTAAAAAAAATTAAAATTTTACTTTCAAATTTTATGAATATTTCAAAACTGACGCTCTCTCTTATGGTGATAAATTAGTAATGGTTTATTATTTAATTGTAATGATTAATTATTTAAAATTAACAATTAACTACTAATTTTTAATCATTAAACGTTAATTATAAATTAAATATCAAATGTTAAACATTAATTATTAAGTATTGATTATCGATTACTAATTATTTAATATTAACTATTTATTAATTAATTATTATTTGTTAATTATTAATAAATATTATTTAATTATCAGTTATAAATATCACTTTATAATACTTAAATTTTATTATTATTTAATAATTATTAAATATTAATCTTAATTATTATATAATTATTAGTAGTTAATCATTTGAAATAAATATTTAAAATTAATTATTGAATCTTAATCATTAAAAGCTAATACTTATTTTTTATAGTATGTTTATCGTAACTGGCTTTACCAGTTGTAAAAAAATACAGATGTTGCAAGTGGCAAAAACTATTGTTAAAGATGTTTATTCGCAACTGGCTTGGAAATGCAGTTGCAAATAATACGTTTGTTGCAACTGTTATGGTAGCATAGTTGCTAAAAGTATCTTTTTGCACCAGGAAGGGAAACGAAGTTGCTAAAAATATGCTTTTCGCAACAGAAAGAAAAGGCCTGTTGCTAAATCTTATTTATTGCAACTGTTATAATAGGTCTGTTGCTAAATATCATTTACTGCAACTTCCATTTATCGCCTGTTGCAAATAGCTAGTCGCAATAGGGTATTTTTCTTGTAGTGTTAAGAATTTGGTAGAAATTAATTCTTATTTTTTTTCTATCTCTAGATTCGTGCAAGCTATGAAAAGTTGGAGATTGCGATTCATATTTAAAATTTCAGGATGTAGTATTTTCACTCTATATTTTTATCACATTCTTTGTTTTCACTAACTACTCATTCTCTCCTTCCTAGCAACTAGGGGAAGCGTTCTTTCATCCCAGCAAGTAAAATCTGCAAATTTCGGAAAGCCAAATCAATTAGGGAACACATTCTTTTGAATTATCTGAACTTCAGAAGGATAGTCAAAAAAGTTGTTCTCTCTTTGAAATTCAGTTTCAGTTGAATTTCAAAGGAGTATCAAATTGATTTCTTCATTCTAGCTCGGGAGATTCGAGTTTGAAGCGTGGTGTGAAGTTTGGGAATTCTACGTCAATTTAAGAATTCATGGTAAGTTTTCTAAGATACTAATTTACCTATAGCAGTAAGACTGGTTATGCTAGCGAATATATGGTTGATCCACTAAATGTGTACAATATGTATTTCCTTTACTTGCGTAGTTCTAAATGTGCTGCTTTTCATTCTTGTTGATTCCATCAAATGATGGGATGTGGTGGAATCTTTCTATTTTTATACATATAGTTTGATTCACGTTCCTTTTCCACTGTATAGTAGATATGAAACACCCTTGCAGAAACTAGTGGACAAAATTTATACATTTATGTTTATGCAAATATTTTTATTACAGGTGATTTCATGCGTGTATTTCGTTTTATAGGGCGAATATTCCTGCTTTGACCTTCACTTCCAAGCTTTGCTTAACTGCTTCATTTCTTTAATTATCCCTCTAAACATTTTTGTTAAGGTATTCACCTATTGTATATAACTGCACTGGTTTACATATTGTTATGAAATAAGTCAACATGATTTTGAAATAATTTTACAGCTTCTTTGTTGCATATACTTAATATTGATCTCTCCTATTTCTCCAATTCTCCATTTTTGGAAGCACGTTGGAATTTCAAGTGGTTCGACTCCGGTAGCCCTAGATTATTCGCTGCAATTTTTCTATGTAAGTATTCTTCTCATAATACATGAACTTTTCGCTACCATATGACAATACTGCCGGTAATTTCTAATCCACATAAGAAATTTATGATTGTTAGGATTTCAGTATACTTTAACAATGATCAATCATGAATCCTAGATCTAAATAAGTAACCCATATTGATTTAATTGAGAACAAACATAAATAATAAGTAGCGGAAGCATACCTGAATCCATAGCTAGCTATTGTAATACTTGAATCCATAGTTTATCTGTTGTAGAAGAAGAAGAATTTCGTTCGGTCTTCCAAATTGACATAAACCCTAGATCTGAAATTAGCTCTCTGTAGAAGAGGTTAGAGAGTTGCTAAGGCTTGTGTAATTCGGGGACCATAACCGTTTATTTATAGAGTTGGCTTTTTATAATTCGACCCTTCAACAAATTAAAAAATACCCTGGTATCAACACATTAGGCCCATGATAAGTTAAGCTTTAAGCCTTTAAATTCTAATCGAAAATTAGATCACTTTAATTAGGTTTTACACCAAAATAGCACAACACATTTTATTTCACATATGTGATCCAACTGTCGAAATATTCCAACAATCTCCCCCTGGGCCACATATGAAAAAACCTTAAAATATGTTTACTTTATGAGCTCCAAAATTTGCTATTTATAACATTTGGTGTATCTAAAACAATCTTGTCCATTAATTGTGTTGACAAAGGATCAAAGCAGCACTCGTTACATTTATCGTAACTAAACCAATCAATGGTCACATATATCAATACAATCAAATGACATAGATCAATCATGGATGCGTAGCATGGAAATTACATGAAATATGTTTACTTTATAAGCTCCAAAATTTGCTATTTATAACATATGGTGTATCTGAAACAATCTCATCCATTAATTGTGTTGACAAAGGATCAAAGCAGCATTCCTTACATTTATCATAACTAAACCAATCAATGGTCACATATATCAATACAATCAAATGACATAGATCAATCATGGATGCGTAGCATGGAAATTACATGAAATGTGATCTACACATGTTTATTTCCAACTGGTCCTTCTTTAGTGAGATCAAAATGTTTAATATTTAAACAACTTGAGTGCATAGAAAAATTCATCACCTTATTTCTGATCAGAAGAAGAACTTGATATACATATATCTGTAACTGAAACATAGATCAATGAGTCATACAACAATTCAAAATAAAAACTCCCCCTGAACTAAAATATCCTTACATAAAAGTTACACCAATTGGGCTATATGCTCATGAAAGACCTTAGGTGAAAATCTTTTGGTAAGCGGATCCGCCATAATGGAGTTTGTCTAAAGATGCTCTATGAATTACAATATATTTTTCACTCTTCCCCTATTGGAAAATAATATATTCTTTACTATCACAATATTACTTGGTCTTTCAATTCTTTATCGATAACTGGGGTCTTGTGACTAAATTTCATTATTTTCCATAGTTGGATGTCTTATAATTAACCGAAGACGATATTTTCAAAGTGGTGAAAGCTATAAGTGTTTAAATAACACTTTTCCTTATATAGTTTCACACATAAAATATATTATCATTGCCTAAAGTGGATCTTTTATAGTAATGACATCCGAAATATTTGGATTGTAATTCTTTATGATCTCCAACCGGTCTGATCTTTTATCTATGAGCATATAATCTTTTATTTTATTCCTTAAAGATATCTCATAATCATTTTGACTACTAAATCAGCGATCCACTTTTAATATCAGCAAGGTATCTGCCAAATAATACACGCATATCCATATGTGTATATACATTAGTATGCATAATTAGAATTCACTGCGCAAATGCATGAGAAATCTTTTGCATTTCTTTTGTTCAAGGATGGTAGCATTTATCTATTTTGGTAAAAGAAAATTAACTGAATCGCAATTTACATACCTAACCTTTAAGGAATTTATCTTCCTAACCCTTTTTTAATAATCCAAATATCACCATATGAACAATAACGGTGTATTTTAATCCCAAGTACAAATGACTAATCCATAAATGAGTTTCTTAAGTAGTTTCACCAATGTCTTCATTGAGAAACATAACTTTAATCTCCATCAAATAATGCTTAAAAGTACAAAATGTATCAAATGTAACGACCCAGAAAATCTGAACCAATTTAAAAAAATTAAATTGGCTAAAATAATGGATTTTAAATATTTAAAATAAATATTTTAAATAATGGCGATGAAAACTGAGTTTGAATCGACAATTGAAAACGAATATAATTAATTATAATTATAAATAAGGCCTGAAAAGGCGCTGTAGTTTCGAAAATTGAATTCAAACTTTGTCGGACTATACCGGGTGCAAAACAATCCGGATTTTAGTGAAACCAAAAATATTTAAATCTGTTAGTGAATATCTTTCTAACGAATCCGACCAATCGAAATTTGATAGCGGGAATCAAAAGATATGTCCAGTTGAAAATTCTGAATAGTCGCTATGGAATTCAGGCCCTTAAAAATGGACATTTTGCAAATGACCTCGGATTTCGACGAAACCACTTTTGTTGGATCTGCAGTGTCAAGTTATTGTTAGGTTTCAAATTTCATAATTTTTCGAATCAATATGTGAGCGTGGCAAAGGAAAACGCGTTTGGCCGGTTTCAGTTGATTTCAATCGACTGGAAATTGGCCATTTTTCAAACGGTCTCAGAATTTGACGAAACTAGTTTTGTTAGGACCGTATCGTCAATACAAAGCTAGAAAATATTTTTCTGGAATTTTTCTAGTTAGTATGTGACCCCGGTAATTTGAAATGTCCGTTTAAAATTTAATATAGTGATTTAAATGTAAACTCAACGGAAACTGATTGTAACGATCAAATCAACTTGCGATACATATCCCATTGTGTTCGGAATGGGGGTGAAACGCTAGGGACGACAGGCGGTGGGCCTCGTTTAGAGGTCGTATGTAAAAGTCAACTTTTTACAAAATTAAATAATTAAATATATATATTTTATATAAACCCCCCTATTCCCTCTTCTCTCTCCACTTCGAGCAGAAAAAAAAGAAAAAAAAGAAAAAAGCGCTTGATCCCCTTCAGGAATCGCCGATGCCCATCGCGGCGGCGCCACCACCCACGAGCCCACCACCCCGTTCGCTCCTCCCTCCTCCATTCAATTCTCTCCCTCCATGGATCGAAGTCCCGAACCTAGAACCCCCGACGCCCTAACCTAGAACCTCCGACATCGAGCCACCCCGCCTCCGCCTGTCCCTCCTCCAACCGCGACCTCCCCGACGCCGCCAAGAGCAGCAGCAGTCCCCCCCCCCTTTTTTTCGCAGACAAAGTAAGTATTTTATTTTATTTTTATTTTTATTTTAATTAGGTTTAAAACTGATTTATTTTAATTAGGTTTAAAACCGATTATTTTAAAAGGTTTAAAACTGATTATTTTAAAAGGTTTAAAACTGATTTTAAAATGATTTAAAACTGATTTTTTTTAAAAGAAAACTGATTTTAAAATGATTTAAAACTGATTTTAAAAGAAAACTGATTTTAAAATGATTTTAAAAGAAAACTGATTTTAAAATGATTTAAAACTGATTTTAAAAGAAAACTGATTTTAAAAGAAAACTGATTTTAAAATGATTTAAAACTGATTTTAAAAGAAAACTGATTTTAAAAGGGTTTAAAAACTGATTTTAATTTTGAAAAAGAAAAAGATCAGATTTTTTTTAGAATAGAAAAGATCATATTTTTAAAATAGAAAAGACGGAATTTTTATTAAGTAGAAGAAGTAAGATATGATTCTTATATTTTTAAAGTAATAAAAATATAATTTTTACATCATAGGAATATTAAAAATATAATCTTTATTTTTGAAAAGGCGGAATCTATATTTTTGAAATGCAATTTTTATATATTGAATAACGAAGTAAAAATTCGATTTTTACATATGTAGAGAATACGGGCAACGAAAGCGACAAAAGGCGAGATTGGCGAAGATTTCTATAAAGGAAGAGTCGTGGTATTGGATAGCTATTGGTGAGGATTTCTCACTCTTCAATTTCTTTTTCCTAGCTATATATATATGTGTTGAAATAAAAGTGAATTGCTATATATAATATATATATATATATCTACGCCCCTCGTCCACAAACCATGGACGATATTTATTGATTGAAATTGTTGTGAAAATTGATTGATAGCGAATGGTTGTTTGGGATTGTTTTTGGTTGATTGTGGTTGAAAAATACCCATTTGTGATTGAGAAATATTTGGTTGAAACCACATAGGATTAGTTTTGTGGAAATGAAATGAAATAAATATATACATGCCGCCTGCGTGCGAACTAGATGCATGATTCCATTGTCAAAAACCGCGAGGTTTTAAGGTAGAGCGAGGAGCCGTACTAGGGACGGTCCCGGTTTTAACTACCCTGCCGTTATGCTGCCGAAATTTTGAATAATATCCGTGTGCTTGAATTATTTTCATATGCTTAAACTATATTTATTCATTGAATAGAAAACATTCATGTGTTGAATTGATATTCATTCGTTGATTAGAAATTCATGTGTTGAATGGTATTCATATTTTGTAATAAATTGTTTGATAATAAAAATCACATTTTTATCTATATATAGAAACTATAGAAAACCTTCATGTGTTGAATCGATATTCATTCGTTGATTAGAAATTCATGTGTTGAAAGGTATTCATATTTTGAAATAAATTGTTTGATAATAAAAATCAGCTTTTATCGACTATATGAACTGTGTAAAATAATCTCGTTTTGAAAGAAATTGTTTTATGATAAAAATCCCATTTTTATCACCAACATGAAATATATGAAATAATAGTGTTTTGAAATGAATTGTTTTACAATAAAAATCACATTTTTATTGTATGCATAAATCGTTGAAATGTGAAGTGTTAAAAATAGCCACTTGTTCAAAATAAACATATATGAGTTGGAATATTCATTAATTAGCTAATGAAATGATTTGCACCTATTTATGTAACATTAGAATGAATGGTGTTTTTAAACCAAATAGAAATCAAATATGAAGTTGAATAGAAAATGATAAATGTTAAGAACTGTATATATATGTACATGCATATTCATTGAACAGGTTATAGCAAAGGGGCTAGAGAAGAGGAATAAAATTTTGTGCCCGACAAATAGGTACACATTTACTGTTTTGTTTGGGTGATGATTTTATGAGCCTGTTGGCTAGCCGCTTGGCTTTTTCTTTTTCTTTTTGAGATTAGAAGGACCGGGAAAGCTATTTGCGATTTCGCGATGCTCCCGGTGCAGGGGAGGTTATGGCGAAATTTTCCAAAATTTTAAGGCGTTAGTGAAATACTTGAAGTGAAACGATATTGAAATCATTGAAGGAACTATATTTATATAACTATATAAATATAAATAAAATTAAAACGAAACGAAGCCGTGCAGTTCGTATTTTGAAACCGTGATTTCAAACAACTAGTACGGGGAATCCGACCATTGGATTTTCCCGAAACCTCAACCGTCGGGTTCGCCTTGGAATAATCTTTCCAACGGCACAAACCTTGTAAAAATCCAACGGTTGGATTGTCTGGAATGTTTAATTCAAATATGAAGAAAAACAGCGCCAGAAGCGATTATATTTATATATATTTATAAATATAATTATATATTTAATCGAATAACGACGCTGCAGTTCGTATTTTGAAATCGAAACTTCAAACGAATGTACCGGGAGATCCGACCGTCGGATTTTCCCGAAACTGGAACCGTTGGATTCGTTTTGAAAAGACCTTTCTAATGATGTAAATTTTGCGAAGATCCAACGGTTAGATTTTCAGATATGTGTAAATCAAATCTGAAGAAAAACAGCGCCACGACCGCTTTATGGCCCGAAGCGTCGTTTTGAATAAATCAGCTATTTTAAAATAAATAAAAATAGCGATAAATCGTTATAAAATATTGGAAACGGTATGGAATGGAAATAAACTGAATTTGCTTGATTTATGTGATATTTGATGGTTGAATGTGTTTGGTGTGAAAATTACATTAAAGAACAAAATTGGTGTTGTCGAATAATTTAACCATTGAAATAAATTGAATTGAAATTCTAAATATACGTGAATTATTTGAGAAGGCCGAGTTAATTCTCATTTCAAATAATTGACCGACGATTGAAAGTCGAAGATAAAGACGGTGGTCGAAGACCGGAGATCTTCACCTCGTTTGGATGGTAACCGAGGTCCTGATTGGGAGGCATCCCGAAATATGGATAATGAGTGGTGATCGTTCAGACGTACGTGGTGATCGATGGGTTTGCGAGGTATTTAGTGCCTCCGGTTTCGTTCAGACCCAGAACGGACTTGTAAATGGACTGTGTGTCTGACATTGGAGTTTATTCTGTGTTGATTGATTTCTGTTAAATATACATCTGTTTGGCGGCGGAGAATTTATTCTTTTGCTTAACGCCCTTCTCTAAGACGCACGAGCTCAGAGGTTGTATATCGATGGACATCAGTCGCATGGCATGAATTGCCTGTGTGGCATGCTAAGATGCAGTGATCAGGGCTTCTGTTGAAAAGCAAAGTCTTGTGGTGATGATCAAAGCACCGCCTGTGTGGCGTAGCTTTGTGTATAACGTAAAATCGCGAGCCTCACACCCCGGTATGAACCAGAAACGGGAGAAAGGACCTCAGGGAGGACATGCGTTTCTTCCTAGCTAGGGCGGTGTCAGTGACCTACCAGCCCTGACATTTATATACTTTTCACCTAAGTGGTTGTTGCTGTTGCGAGGCGCCTCGGTTTGATCGGACGATCCGGGTCCGATGGAGTCATTCGTTGGCTCGTTTACGCCCCAAAGGGCGGGGAAACGCATTGTTCAGGAATTTTAATCCACATCGGTGGACCGGCCCTGACGATCCAAGGGTCACTCGAGCTCTGATCCTGAGACTCGGGCTAGGCAGTCTCGAATTCGGTGAGGACTATCTTTTGCCTCGGTTCATGACGGAAATCCAATTTCCAATTACGTGACGATGCGGTTTCGATTGTATATATACATTTGGCGACATAGTGGCATGGGACGCTCATGTCGTCTAGGATTGATAGTTATGATTTGAAATTGTTTTCAAAACATATAAACACTAGCAATAATATCAAATGCCTTTGTTTTATTCGTATCAAGCATATTTTGGCCGTTATAAGGTAAAAACTCTATCCTCCGGTTTGCATTGCATTGTGTGATGGGAACTGAGTCTTATGACGGCTTCATTTTTATAAAAAGCATAGCGATGTTTAAAAGAAAGATTTGTTTTAAAGCACTGGCAATCCAATGGAGTAAACCCGTTCCACGAAAGTGGCGTGGTCCTGTGATTAGCCAAATTATATATATGTGTGGAGTAGATTTCTCATACCAGTCCCATGACTGACTCGTAGTTTGTTTCACTTTCAAACTCGGGTGCCCCTTTTTCTACACGGGCAGCCTTGTATTCAGGTTTAGCTGGTTCTTTTCTGGATAGCTGGAGCTGAAGATGGATTCTATCATTTATTTCTTTTTATGCTGTTCAGCTCCTATTGTACATATTTTGTTTATTTCCGCTGTAGACATTTATGTATAGCTGAACTGTATTTGTACTAAGTAAGATCCTGTATACTGTGTAACTCTGATGATTACTTTTATCCAGTATATTCTATTGTTCATTATCTGGTGTATTTATTTAATTATGTTCTACTATTATCTGTTTCTGTGTTATATTCCAAAGATAACCCTTGTTTCCGTGAGAACGGGATTTCGGGTCGTCTCATCAAACTCCAAAGTGATCGATTCTAAAGAATCGTTTTCTAAGTCCAAAATGAAAAATTCTTTAAAGAAAATAAAATTTCCTTTGAATAATAGTGATTTCAATAAAAGTGCCTTATAAAATTCAATATTACCCACTTGATCCCTTTTGGCTTTGAATAGTTATTCATAACCAATGATCTTATTACTTAAGTTAGAGGGAAATTTCAAACTTTATTATCCATAAGATTTATATATGTTCATTTCTTAAATCCACATTTTAAATTAGTACCTTACATGGATTGATGTAAGTCCATAGCATCATCTTTATCAATCCATTATTTATCTTTATGAAGAAATACTACACAATAATCTGAAATAGTATTTCTTCCCATTTAGGTGGATTTCCTTAGTGATCTTGCATTTTTGAGGTTGTTGAGTTTGTTTTCTTGAAGCAGTATCCTTAGCGTAAAGAAAAATTATCTTCAACATCGTCTTATTATGGTTCTTAATTTACTTCTTCTAAATAAAAGAAAATAAATCTTAAACTTTAAGCGAAGGAGCAACCGCAGTTAAATCAAAGATAATGATTCTCTTTAAAGACAACGATATTACTTTATTTCTCCCCCCAAACTCAACATCCTCAAAAAATATTACATTCACCATCTTAAAACATTTCCTTAGTGTGGGTTTATAAAACATAAACTTTAAATCGCTTAGAATATCAATAAAGTATTTTCTATCTTTATGATATCTCAATATATAATTCCATAGTAAACTGAAACAAATAATTATATTAATCACCAAAACAAGATTTGAGATATCATTACACAAGCTATTTAGCATAAGTAGCCATAACTTATATATCAGACATTAAGAACTTCAATTACATAAGATTTTGAATTTATTCATAAATCAACATTACTATTTCTTGATGAACAATAATAACCTAATATGTTCATATTATAAATATAAAACTGAAATCTGTCTAAAGGATGGTATAAAAATTATCAAATAAATTCAAATAGTTTGACTTAAGTCTCAATAATAACTTTATATGTTTGTATATCCCATTAAAGAAATAACTATAAATATATCCATATGTTATTTCTTTTCTTCTAAATCCTCAGCGACTTCTTCGTCATTATTGATACAAAAAAGCATATCAAAGGATTACTTTGAATCTTAAAAAAAACTTCAATCTCTCCATTAATTACCAAAGCGCTAAATTAGCCCAATAAGATGACATTTTATTCTTAAAATAATATTAATCTTAAAACGATAATACTGGAGATAGCACCAAAATAATAATAATAATAATAACTTGAGTGACTTTAACTTTTGAAGCGATATTTTTCCATATAGTGCTCATTTTTATTTCTTTACTTTGAATTTATGGAATCAAGCACCACAAAAATGCTAGTTTCCCCTTATTGTTGACACAAAATGGTTTCCATTCTCAGTAGATAACCTATCAAAAAATTGGTATCGTTACATATTGTCCATCCTTCAAAAGCTTCTGAAATATTTATTAAATGATTCTTTAACTCTTGCCTTTTTAAATTATACCACCTATCAATATTCTTCATAACATTATAAGAATATCTAACCGTAGTAGGATTGGCTGTAACCCTCCTAATTACAAGAGTTAAATCTATAAAGTCAAGAACAAATAACACGCTCTCATACAAATCCTTATATTTATCCAAAAATAAGATGGGGATATTCTTTAAATTGGCAGATAATTCAGTTAAACTAGCTCCTGTTCCTTGCGTTTTCCTTTCTGTGCCAATGAATATCGGTTGAAAAATCTGTTTTTTGCGTTTTCCTCTCTTCTCTGTTTCTTTGTCCTATTCCTTTGCTTTCTGTTTCATCGTCAAATCCCCTAAATTTCGTTTTTCTTATTACTCCTTCAATCTACCCCGATTCTTCCTCCAGTAATAATCCAACTTGCGCATTTTTTCAACCCTCTAGCTCCAACTACTGCATACCGTAAAAAGCCCCTATTTTTTATCACAAAAAGCTAGCTTCTTAAAACCCAAAATCATGACCATTCTCTACGACCTTCCTCCTTAGCCATAAATCAAACTCACCGGCAATGGAAATTAAGGTACGGTTAATTTTATTTTCTCGTTTATGCTCAGAAATTATAGTGTTGATACTTAAGCAAAAATTTCATTCACAAAATAAGGTACGGTTAACAATTGAATTGGTGCAGTATATTTTGATATTTTAAGTAACTCTGAATGATACAATATCGGTGATTCTGTTTGCAATATTAGAGCACAAATAATATTTTTATGGTATAAGTGTCGGATGGTTTGAATTTTTTTTTTTGACCTAATGCCTGATCAGGTACAACTTTATTTCAGCCATATAAAATCCATGTTTTAAGTTTGATGTTTAAATGGTATCTATTGTCTAAATTGCATTGAAAGTTGGAGTTGTTTTGCCGCATCCTTATTTTTTCAGTCATTTGATTTGACTCAGTAATAATGGAATGCCTTTCTTTTGAGGGCTAAAACTAATTACATGAATTAAAAGTTCGAACATATAATTAACATGGTTATGTATGGATGACATATACCGTAAAAACATATAATTCACATTTGTATATGTATGGATTTTCCCTCTATCTTTTTTTTTTATTTTCAACTGCTGTTAGATTGCTTATATAGAAAACGAGTCTAGCTGCAGTTCCAATTATTGCTACGGCAACATATTTCTTGTTGATATACACAAATATTCAACTTTTAGGAGTTTATGTAATCAAGTCTTACTGGAGCTTATATAAAAGTTTTTTCTAGTAATCAAGTCAAATCTTCCTCTTATAGTAAGAGAAATGTATTGCTCACACCCTGCTCAAAGTATGAGATGCATACATTTCATTAAGATTGGTTGTAGGCCGTAAGATTTTAATTTTTAAATCTTGCAGTTATATACATCATAAGAAGATTTTGTTGTTATGATAAATCATCGGATGAGAAAATATAAAATAAATGTAACATTGAGAAGAAATCTTAGATTTATAACTGAGTAATTTATAAAATAAAATGGCCAAATATATTAAACAAAAGCGTTGATTGTTTATATTTTTTATAAAAATAATTCCAAATCAAATGACAGATTTTTAATTTTATTAGAGTTTGTGTATTTTTCTTTACGTTACTCAATGGCAGATTTCAAAATCAAATGGGAAAAGTTTCTATAATGTGCATCTTTGCTGATGGTTAACCGCCGACCGGACATTTGGACTACGTTAAATCATATGTGATCTTAATGAAAATGTCGATAGGAGTTACGTTGTTAAAACTATGTGTCCACTAGTGATTACTAGGTGAACTCATGAATTTGCCTTTGTTTATTCCTTATTCTCAATGTTTAATTACCACACAATGATTTTATGTTTTTATTTACTGATTATATTTGTCGAATTACTATATTTGCAGCGATCAAATAATGCTACGTTTTCGCAGTGTTGGCCGTAACCATTATTCATTCTTTGGAATCGGTTGTGGGATCACTCACTGGTTGTTATTCCCAGGTATGCGTTTATTTTAGGTCAAATTGATGTATAGGCAAACAATTCACGATTGAAGAAACTCGTGATCATTCGGATCATTATTGTGTTGTTTCTCTGAAAGTTTATTTCTAATTATTCTGGGATTACTTAGTCTTTCCAATGACCCATGTTTGTTTTAATTTTAAGTTCTACAATTCATAGAAATACAATAATGACTTTGAAAGCATTAGTAAATAATATATTACCCTATGGGTTTTGTATATTTAGCTTGAATTCAGTATTTTGTTTTGGCATCAATGTAGCACTTGGATAGTTGAAAGAGTAACGTGGCTTAAATTTGCTATGTTATTTACAATGGGTATCTAGAGGTGGTAGGAAAGAAGAGAAAAAAAACAAGTACCTAAGAAAACCTCAATTCATTAACCTATTAATTTGACTATCTTACTGGAATGACAAAGACATGAGACAAATAGACACACAAATGCACACTGAAATATAATATAGGTTCGGACACCTATTTCTTGATTATACCAGATAGAGGTACGTGTTTTTGACCAAAAAATTCACACCCAATACATGTATTTTTTTGAAAACAAACAATTTGGAATATCAGGCAAGAATATGAGATAGAAATCATGTTTCAGAAATAACAAATAAGGAAAAACAATTAATCCTCTATTATCCCTCTGTTGTCATAATGGTTTTAAATTTTAAACCTATCTTTTGTTATGCTCTTATTTTGTTATGAATGTTGAAAACATAAAACAAAATATAAAATGAACAAATAAGGCCCTAATCTTTCAAAATATTTTCAGTGTGGTAAAAATACTCAAGCTATGTGAAGATATATGCTTTATACACACACACACACACACATATATATATATATATATATTTGTGCAAACAATTCTGATAAATCATACAACTTTTCACCCATTTACGTTTGTATGTTTATTTTTTTCTTTACATTATTAGGATTATTTTTTGTGTTAAAAGTTATTTATTATCGTCACCCACAAGGCTACATGCACCTACTGTGAAGTTTGCTAAGATTTGCATAAAAAGAATATTTTATTTTGTTATGTTATGCTAATGTGATGCTGGAGGTTTCAATTTAAGCTATGGCTTTTGTCCATTGTTTCCATGAAATAATCAGATTAACTTTTTTTTCAACCTCCATTTCAAAAAGTATGAATGAAAATAATGTATCCAAACCAGACATGATTCTAGAAAAGTGTCTCACATAATACAATGTTCTCATTTGTAACAGATGGATATGTTTCCAAAATCAAAGTCAGCTTTCACAGATGGGTCTTGAAGGTCAAAGTCCAAATTTCGGATCCGGATTTAAAAGATTCTGCTTGGTATATAATGGTTTAACATTATATAAAGGGTAAATAGAGCATTTCCAGAAGTTAAGAAATGAGAACTCTATGGGATAATCTTAAGCAACTCGTGAAAAGGTAGGTAAATTTGTTTTCTTTACTTTTTCATTATCTCTCAATTATATAGGTTAAGGAGCTGCCAACAATGCAAGTTACATAAGTTAAGCTTGCTTTCCATCTCCACTATATAAAATACCGCTGGAGTAGCTTGCTTTGCAGCCTCCACCATATACATTATATTTTTTATGTTTCATTCAGTTTCAAGTGCCTATTTCAGTAGACGTCATTATGGTTTTTTTTTCTGGTTTACATTTTTTACTCGTGCATTATTTTTTGGACATTTAGGCTTTAATGGAAGATGGAACACAACAAGAATAAAGAGAAGAAATGGAGAATGAAGATGCTACATAAGAATGGTCATTACACATTGTCCAGTTGGTTGATAGAGGTTTTGTAATTTGGACGAAATGTCACATTTTTTGTTTGAAAGCTTCTTGATATTTTGATGTATTAAAATTTTGGTTTGTCATATATTGAACATTGTAGGATTTGATACTTTTAATAATTGTTGGTTTTCCTGAAATTGGTCATATGTTAATTTATCAATTTTGTTGCAAAGTTGTTTACTACTGTAAGTTTGTATATTTGATAGTATCTTAAGATGTTGAATGAGATATGGTATCTTTACTAAATTAGCTAGCATTGCTAACGGTTATAACCGTTGGAAGTGCAAAATCGTGCAACGGTTAAAGAATGTTCTAACGGTTAAAACCGTTGGAAGAACAAAATCTTCCAACGGTTATAGCTGTTGGAAGGACAGATTCTTCTAACGGTTATAACCGTTGTAAGCGTAGAATCTCCCAGCGGTTATAACAGTTAGAAGCACAAAATCTTCCAATGGTTATAACTATTAGTAAATACGTTACAAAATTTATCACGTACCCTCTACCAGTGGTTATAACCGTTGGAACTTTGATTTATAACGGTTACAATTGTTACGAAATGACAATTCTGGTGGTGCTACTTATGATGTTTTAGCGGAAATGCTTCGAATTTCAATAGGGTGTTAAGCTGAATACAAGTCTGACTTTCCTAACAATATTTGCTATACTACGTGACAATTTTAAAGAAAATAAAAAATTTAATAATCCATTGAAAATACATATACATGTGACACTAATTTCTAACTTTCCATAATTTCATTCAATTACTGTGAACTTAGAAAAAGAAATATAAGGTTACTTCATTCCATCTATGCATTGAAAATATTAGTGATGACTGATAATGGTAACTAGGGCTGCACACAACCCATATCCAATCCGATCCAACCGACCAACCCGACCCAACCCATGTAATCCCATCCCAACACATCCTAGTTCAGGTCGGATATGGATTATAATTTGTAACTAGTATTATATATGGGTCGGGTTTGATATTTTGTTATACCCGACCTTATTTTAACCCAACCCTATATTAAAAAACTAATTTAATATCAGTCTACTTAAAATTAGAATTGTGACGATCCCATAACACCGTATCACAGAATTTACGATAATCATTGGAATATAACATATTAATCATCATTAGCAGAGAACAGATAATAGCATAAATAGAAAATAGAATAATTCACATTAATATGATAGCAGAATCATAATATGTAATAACATCAGAGTAGCACAGTGCAGGATACAACTTAGTGCATAAAGGAAATAATCAGTCTACATCAAGATCACTAGGACATATACATCATAGGGTACATAATAGAAGTAAATCTTTCTATATCACGATAAGAAGAATCATATACATAAGACACTAATGGCGGAATATCAAATAGCCAAAATATTGAGGAATTTAGTCTTCGCTATACAAACCAAAAGGTGCACTCCATGCTGTAGTGCAAAAGCCAAAATATAACCCGCCACCTATAACTAGGTTGCCCATGTGAAAATAAGGGCACTCGAGTTTGCAAAGTGAAACAAACTACGAGTCAGTCATGGGACTGGTATGAGAAATCTACTTAACTGATTTAACAACAATAATAAGGCAAATCATAGGACCACGCCACTCACGTGGAACAGGACTACTCCAGTGATTGCCAGTGCATGAAATAAAGTAAACTATTTAAATAACACAATGTCTTTTAGAAAGAATAAAGCCGTTATAAGACTTAAGTCCCATCACACAAAGCAACACACGCCGAAGGATAGAGTTTTACCTTATAATGGCCAAAATATGCTTAATACGTGTAATAATTTAATATTACTAGTTCATATATCTTTCAAAAGCAAATTCAATCATAAATATCAATCCTAGACGGCATAAGTGCCCCATACCACTATGTCGCCATATATAAGTTACTATCAAATCCGTAATTTCGTATTGGAATTTTGGATTTCATCATGAGTCGAGGCAAGGGATATACTCCTCGCTGACTTCGAGACACTCTAGCAAATGCCTCAGGATTCCCCGCAAAGAACCCTTGGAATCGGCTAGGCCGGTCCTCCCTTACGTTTGAGGATTAGTTATTCTTGAACACACGTTTCTCGGTCCTATCAGACCTATCCATCGGCTCCGTAGAGACCGATATAACCGAGGAGCCTCGTATTCCAACATCCACAAAGGTATAATAATCAACAATGTCAGGACTAGTAAGACGCTGACATCAACCATAGCTAGAAAGAAATGTCGTGTTCTCCCAACGGTCCTTATCTCGTTTTTAACTCATGCCGGGGTGTGAGCTCGCGAATTAATGCCATACACAAAGCAACGCTATATTAAAGCCGTGGTTTGATCATCTACCACAAGACTCTGCTTTTCAACAAAAGCCTTGGTCATTTGCATCTTTTCATGCCACGCCGTCAATCCGCACCATACCACTGATGTATACCGATATGCAACCTCTAAGCTTGCACGTCTCAGGGAAGGGCGTTAAGCAAGAGAATAAATTCTCCGCCGCCAAACAGATGTATATTTAGTAGAGATCAATGAATACAGCATAGAATACGCGTCAGACACACATCCATTTACAAGTCTGTTCTGGGTCTGAACGAAACCGGAGGCACCTTATTCCTCGTTCCATATGTCCAATATGAATGAGAGGCCCTCGCACATCCGGACGATCCACAAGTACGCCTAGACCACTACCACTGTAACCTCGTCAAGGGAGCTACCCATCTCAAAGGCATCAGTAGTAATCTACACGATGTGAAGATCACCGGTCTTGCACCTTCTTCATATCTTTGACATTTATTCGTTGATCAATTATTTGAAATGAGAATTAACTCGGCCTTTTCAAATAATTCACGTATATTAGAATTCAAATCAGTTCTGTTCATGGTTAAATTATTCGACATCCACATTTTAGTTCTTTGTATAATTTTCATGTCAAACACATTCAACCATCAAATATCTAGCAAACCAAGTAGAATCGGTTTATTTCCATTCCATATCGCCTATAATATTTTATAACGATATATCGCTATTTTTATTTATTTAAAAACAGCGTCATTTAATTTAACGAAGTTTCAGGCCATAACGTGGCCCTGGTGCTGTTTTTCTCTAATTTTGATTTACACATTTCTCAAAATCTAACTGTCGGATCTTAACGAAGTTAAGTCTGTTGGAAAGATCTCCCCAAAGCGAACTCAACGGTTTCGGTTTCGCGAAAATCCGATGGTCGGATCTCTCGATATAATCGTTTAAAGTTACGATTTCAAAACACGAACTGCAGCGTCGTTATTCATTTTATTTAATTTATTTTTATATAAATATAATTCATTCTGGCGCTGCTTTTATTTAGGTTTGAATTTAACATTTCACATAATCCAACCGTTGGATCTTAACAAATTTTATATCGTTAGAAAGATTTTTCCAAAGCGAACCCAACGGTTCCAATTTCGGGGAAATCCTATGGTCGGATTTCTTGATATAATCGTTTAAAATTACGATTCTAAAACACGAACTGTAGCTGCGCGATTCATTTAGTTAATTTATATATATATAAATATAATTCATTCGACGATTTCCATATCGTATTTCACTTCTAATATTTAACTAACGCCTTTAAATTTCAGAAAATTTCGCCATAACCTCCTTTGTACGGGGAGGGGTTTGGAAATTTATTGGGCCGTATTAGGCACCCAATAAATCCTAAAAAGCATGCACATATTTATAGTGGTATATTCCGGTGTCCACAGGGGAGTGTGTATAGATCATAACTCCAGAGAATAAATTCTCATCACCCTATAAATGGTTTTTGTGCCTTAATGACTAGAGAGACGTGTTTATTGTCATCTCCAGACCCGTGTGGTTTTTTTTTATTAATCTGGCAATTTACCGTTATATTTTATATAGTCCATATCAGTCTTGAGTTCGACCTGAAATATATTCATCGCCATACAAGCCTCTCGCTTGTATGGTATATCTTCAACCTCGTCACATAAGCTCCAAATGCTTATGTGGTATATGATAGGGTATGCTATCTTCAAGAAGTATGCCATGTAGTGTAGTCCAAATTAATTATTACTATCCTATGGCGACATTTATTATTTCACACAATACAACTAGCACTCTGCATCCAATGCCATTCACAGGAGTTCATATAATAATAAAATCGCGCAGCCAACTCATTAAGGCTTACCTATTTGTCGGGCACACAAATATATTCTTTACTCAACAGCTAATTCATATTCCTGTTCAATATATGTAAATATATGCAGAATCAAGCTAAAAATAATATTTCTAGCGAACAAATGTTTATTTCAACACACGGTTATTTTTAACACTTCATACATAGGATAAAAATGATATTTTTGGCGAACAAAAATATGTTATAACACATGTGTATTTTTAGCGAGTCGTATACATGGTAAAAATAATATTTTTATCGTTCAAAATATTTATTCTACACATGAATGTTTTTAACACTTCCTATTCACAATAAAAATGTTAATTTTATTGTTCAATCCTTTTATTCAACACATGAATCCTTCTCAAAATATTTTAAATAGTTCATACATATAATAAAAATGATATTTTTATTATTAAAACAATTTATTTTAAGCATGAATATTTTATATACTTCACACATAAGATAAAAATGATATTTTTGTTTTTAAAACAATTTATTTAAAACACTAGTATTTTATATAGTCCAAATATATGATAAAAATGTGATTTTTATCTTTCAAAGAATTTATTCAACACATGAATATTTCATATACTTCATACGCATAATAAAAATGTGATTTTTATTATCTAAACAATTTATTCGACACATGAAGATCATTCAATACATGAAAATAATTTAAACACGTAGATATTTCTGAAAATTTCGGCAGCATAACAGTAGGGGGTTTAAAACCGGCATCGTCCCCAGTACGGCTCTACCTTAGGCCTCGCGGCGTTCCATAAGGGGCTTATCTAAATGATCTAAGATCAATTTCATATCATATGAATTTTCCACAACAATTCCCATTTGTTTCAACCATAAACAATTTCTTTCAACCACAAACAATTATTTCCAACCATTCACATTTCAACTAATTTTCAACCATTCGCATTATCAACCAATTTTCACGCCAATCCCAATCAGTTCATATCGTCCATGGTCTGTGGACGAGGGGAGTATATATATATACACACGTATATAAATATATTTCATTTCCATTTCAATACATATATTGTGACGACCCCCAAACTTCCACGAGTGAAAGCAGGAGTAATCATTTTTGGAATACAACATAAATACAATAAAACAGAACACAGATACAATATAGCAAAGGAAATTCATAGAGTAACAACATTATAGCAGCGGAAAAATATAATGTCATCAATCACAGAAAATCCACAGTCACAGAATCTAAGCTATTACAACAAGTTGCAGGAAAGAAATAAATTTGATGTCTAAAAAGAAAAGAAAAGATGCCATAGAAACAAAAGATAAATGTCTTCAAGCTCCAAGTTATCACCTCTCCACAAAAGCAAATTCAAGAGAGAGAATAAGCAGCTCCAAAGAAAAGACTCCAAGCAAAGAATGAACCTGTCTACTTGGCTGCCCGTGTGGAAAAGAGGGCACCCAAGTTTGCAAAAAGGTGAAACAAACTATGGGTCAGTCGTGGGACTGGTGTGAGAATTCTTAAGTAAAATAACTATTAGATATAAGGCAAATCCAAAGACCACGCCGCTAACGCGGAACGGGTTTACTCTAATGGATTGCCGTGCATAATTTAAAGTGTCATAACAAATAAATAAGTACCTCGTAAACAACGCAATGCTTTTTTTTTTAGAAAAATGGAATCACCATAAGACCCAAGTCCCATCACACAATGCAACGCACACCAGAGGATAGGGTTTTACCTTATGGTGATTAAACATGCTAAATACGGCAAATACGCATCTAATATTATTATTAGTGTATATGAAAGCATTTCAAAGTAAATGTATTAATCTTAGGAAGCATAGGTACCATATACTATGCCTCCGTACTAGTAATACAATCAAATTCGTCGGTTCGTATTTGGATTTTGGTTTCCATCATGAGTCAAGGCTAGAGCGGAGCTCCTTACCGATTCGAGACACTCTAGCTAGTGCCTCAGGATTACCCGCAGTTAACCCTTGGAAATGGCAGGGCCGGTCCTCACATACAGCTTAGAGGATTAGTTATTCCTAAGCACACGTTTCCCGGTCCTATAGGACCTATCCGAGGCGCGCCACATTCCATCATCCACATAAGTAAAGTATCAGCGCTGGGAGGTCCCTGACACTACTTCTAGCTAGAAAGAAACGTGATGCTTTCCCTGCGTTCCCTTCGCCCGTTTTTGACTCAACCGGTGTGTGAGGCTCGCGAAGTCCCGTTACACAAAGCTACGCCTAAACAGGCCATGCTTTGATCGTCTCCACAAGGTTCTGCTTTTCAACAATAAACCTTGATCATTGCATCTTAGTGTGTCACACTGTCACTCCATACCGTACCATTGCTTCTCCATCAATACATAAATGGGTGTTAAGTAGAGAATAAATTCTCCACCACCAATATTTATATATTAACAGAAAATCAACAATATGATATATAACGAAGTACGATGTCAGACACACCATCCATTTAAACTTATGCTCTGGGTCTGAACGAAAGTCAAATCCGTGAAATCAACGCGTACGTCTGGGCAATGACCTTGACCCATGAATTGGTAGCAAGTCAATTCAGGATCTCGATCGCTGTCCATTCGAGGGAAGATTTACGGTCTTCATACGTCGTCTTCTTACTTCGATCTTTAACGCCGCTGGATTAATTTGGGATGAGAATATCTCGGACTTCCCAAACAATCCTCGTATATATATATACATATATATATATTTTGAAAAATCCTTCTTATTTGTTAATAATTATTCTTATTAACAATTCATTCTATTTTAATTATTTAAAATAGTCAAACTTCTTATTTAACGACTCATTCTCAAAATCATATTTTTATTTACATTAATTAAAATGTAAACTTTCATTACATATCGCATTCTTGTTTCCTTTACATTGAATAAAATGCAAACTTGAGATTACATGTTACATTCTTACTTGTTTATATTGAATAAAATGTAAACTCATCCTACGGTGGAATTCCTTTATTTTAACATTAAAATAATGTAAATTTTTCCCTATGGTATATACACTTTTTATATTAACATTTAGAATAATGTTAACTCGTCCTACGATGCATAATTTCTTAATTTTAACATTCAAGATAATGTTGACTTATCCTATGGTTAAAATACCCCATTATTAACATTAAAAATAATGTTAACTCACCCTATGGTGTTATTCCTTCTTAATCTCATAAAAAAAAATGTAACATTCCTACGGTCAATTCTCTTTTATGTTAACATTATAAAATAATGTTAATTTTATCCTACGAAGTAATTCTCTTAATATTAACATTAAAAATAAAGTTAATTTTATCATACGGTTAAATTTCCTTCATATTAACACTATAAATAATGTTACCTAAATCCTACGGTTGAAATTTCTAGTTAATTTACATTAAAAATGTCCATTTCATCCTACGGTAAAATTTCTATTTAATTGACATAAAAAAAATGTCCGTTTTCCATGCATTGTAAATTACTTATTTTTAACATCAAAAATAACATTAATTCCTCATACAACGTAAATTCTTATTTGTATCATTAACAAAATTGTTAATTTTCATTCGATGTGAATACTTATTATTAACATTGACACAAAAATGTTAATTTATCATACGTTGTAAATACTTTTATATTAACATTAAAAATGTTAATGACATCCTACGGTTAAAGTTTTATTATATTAACATTAAAAATGTTAATTACATCATACGGTGTTATCTTTACCATTTAAAAATGTTACTTTACACATGCGGTGAAATTACTATTTAATGAACGTTAAAAATAATGTTAATTGTTCATGCAGTGTAGTTTCTTATTATTAACATTTAAAAATAATGTTACTTTCTCATACCATGTAAATTCCTTATATTTAACATTAAACAAAATGTTAATTTCTCATCACTTTAATTTTACATAATTCAATGTAAATTACATGTTAACACAAATTCCTACTTTGGTATAAATCCTTTTTATAATTACATTATAATATAATGTAAATTCACATACGGTGCAATTCTACTAATGTAAATTTACATGCAGTGGAATTCTTTTACGTTTCATTATAAGATAAGGTGAAATAACATACGGAGAATTTCTTTTCATCATTACATTAAGAATAATATACTTTAATCCTACGGTTAAATTCCTTTTTATTTACATTACAAAATAATGTAAATTAGTCCTACAGTTAATTCTCTTTATATTAACATTATAAATAATGTTAACTTAACATGCGGTGTGTTTCAATTATATTGCATTATAAAATAACGTAAAATAGCATACGGTGTATTTTCTTTTTATTATATTAACAAAATTTCAATTTTTCATACGATGGAAATTCTCTTCTTATTACATTGAAAATAATGCTAATTCAACATACGACGCATTTTCTTTTAATTCACATAAATAAAAATGTGAAATATACATACGGTTAAAATTACTCTAGTATTAACATTAGAAACAATGTTTAATGAACATACGGTGGATTTCTACCATACTACATTATAAAATAATGTTGAATCATCCTACTTTATTCTTACAAATAAAAGTACATCTTATCATATAGTTGAAATGCTATTTTATTTTGACAAATAAAAATGTACATGTTATCATACAGTGAATATGCTATTTTATTTTGACAAATAAAAATGTACATGTTATCATACAGTGAATATGCTATTTTATTTTGACAAATAAAAATGTACATGTTATCATACAGTGAATATGCTATTTTATTTTGACAAATAAAAATGTACATGTTATCATACAGTGAATATGCTATTTTATTTTGACAAATAAAAATGTACATGTTATCATACAGTGAATATGCTATTTTATTTTGACAAATAAAAATGTACATGTTATCATACAGTGAATATGCTATTTTATTTTGACAAATAAAAATGTACATGTTATCATACAGTGAATATG
This sequence comes from Allium sativum, assembly GCA_030737875.1. Lineage (NCBI taxonomy): Eukaryota > Viridiplantae > Streptophyta > Magnoliopsida > Asparagales > Amaryllidaceae > Allium > Allium sativum. The sequence goes on along the minus strand of CM060912.1, from coordinate 571,456,186 downwards.
CTATTTTATTTTGACAAATAAAAATGTACATTTATCCTACGGTGAAAATTCTCTCATTTTAACATTAAAATAATTGTTAAATCATACTATGTCAAATTCTTGTATTTACATTGAACATAATGTTACTTTACATAATATGACATCTTCTATTTTTATCATAACAACAATTCTATTTTACATACCATGCACTTTTCTTTTTAATTAACATGACAAAAATGCTATTCTTCATACAATACATTTTCTTTTCTTCTTTTTTTTTTTTTTTTTTTTTACTTTTGACAAAAATGTAAATTTCATACGGTGACAGTTTTCTATATTAACATTTGACAAAAATGTCAATTAGTCATATGGTGACAGTTTTCTATATTAACATTTGACAAAAAATGTCAATTTTTCCCTATTTCAATTTTACATAAGAAGAGAATATAAATCTCATCACAAGTAGCATTCATCACAAGTAGCATTCTTAATTTATTTGCATCAAATAAATTGTAAAATTTCATCACATCGCATGACCACACATCCAAACATAACCACAAATCCAAATCAATAACTAGCATCCAGGTGATTTCAAGGTGATGTTATAACGGGGCATTAGTAAAATCAACACGGTGTAATTAAATAAAGAACATATAAATAATTTTAATTAATTTATAATTCAGATTTAAACCTGAAATTTCAGGTCTAATCACATAGCATAATAGACAATTCCGATTTCACGTCATATGTTATGATCGGTTTAGATCTATGTTTAAATATCGTGTCATATCGGTTCTACTGCTAATAATCATAAAGATAATAATAAAATAAATTAAATTAAATAAAAATAAAATTCTCACAGTGGTCTAGTCTGAAAAGATGGCTCGGGTTCAATCAGATCCGGTGTTCGTATTCAATTTGATTTCAGATCTGGAATGATTCCAATGCAAATTCATAGAAAAAATCAAATTCAGACTTTTAACAACTGGCTGTGTAACACTTAAAAGCGTGGGGAAATCTGAAGCATACCATATTTTCAGAATTTGTTCAAAACTTCAAATCGCGATAACTTTTGATTTACTGAACGGTTTTGAGTGCGGTTTTTTGGAGAATGACCGCCTTGGAGAGATCTTTGCACGGCCAGAAGAGGGTGGAGTTCGATCGAGCGTGGTGGGCGCGGCGTGGCTGCGACCGGCGGACCTTCTCGGGCTCGGGGCGGGCGGCACAGGCGACGGAAAGGGACGGGACTTGTCGGAGATCGAAGAGCTCGGCGAGAGCTTCGAAACGTGTAATCACACGCAAATTTTCGTTGAGAAACGAAAGAGTTATGAGGGTTTGAAGTTTTCAGCCATGATGGGTTCAACATGAAGAGGTGTCGGCTGAAGATGGAGGATGAACAGTGATTTTCGGATATTATAATATTATATTAGGGTTAACTAATTATGTAATTAGGCCCGCTTAAGCCCGTTTTGGCCCGAACCCCGATTCAAGCCTGCTTACTGTCGTTCATACCATTTAGCCCCCGTTCCGAACTCATCTGGATATGTCTCATCAGCCCACGAGATCGTCTTGGCCTTCGTTTTTCAGTTTTAAATATAAATCATTATTTTAAATTCAAACGTACGCAGAAATTCACCGAGGTCACAAATTAACTTCAAAAATCCTCGAAAAATATATTTAGCTATGTTTTGATGCTGTGGCCTTATGAAAATTAATTTCGTTCAATTCTGAGCCCGTTTGAATTTTTAATAAATTTTTAAAGTCAAAAATTTGCCCGTTTACACTGAAAAATCAATTATAATTATATATTAATTCCAAAAATTACCAAAAAATCATTTTTAGCTTTGTTTTGATGATACGAACCCAACAAAATTTATTTTGTTCGATTCTGAGACTTTTTGAAAAATGGCTATTTTCAAGGCGAATATATTTAATATTAAAAATATATTTTTAAACAAATATTTTCTGAAACTCGAAACATATAAGTGTTTACTGTTTTTCAATGCAGAAACATCATTTTGAAACCAATGGAAGTGGTTTCGAGTTCAAATTCCTACATATGTGAAAAGTAGCATTTTTGTCCTATGCATATTACCCACCGACTTTTCTAAAAATTGAATTAGCCATAACTTTTGATTTCCGCTATGAAATTTCGATTTTTCGGATTCGTTGAAAAGATATTTTTAAATAGATTCTAATGTTTTTGGTTTCACTAAAATCCGTTAAATTTTGCATCCTGTATGGTTAGTCAAATTTCAAGTTTGACTTTTCAAACTACCGCGCTATTTCTAGCTCTTTTTATAATTAAAATTAATTTATTCATTCTAACTTCGATTTGAACCAAATTTGTGATCCTTATTATTTAAAATAGATTATTTTAAATATCAAAACTCATTTAAAATCACTTAAAATAAATTTTAACTTGGCCCCAAAATTCAGGGTCGTTACAGTCTCCCCCACTTAAAAACTTTTCGTCCCCGAAAAGGAGAAAGAGGAAGAAGAAAGAGGATAAGAGAGAGAGAAAGCCAAGCAACGGCTCATAAAAAAAAAGAATAGAAAGAAACATGGAGAACGTAACTTATTCTAGGCGTACCTTTAGAGACAACAGGCTTTCCTCCTCCTTCAGTAGAAGCTGGCACTGAAGAAGTTGGTCCTTTCGCTCATTCGTAAACGTGTGCTAATTGAGCATCGCCACTTCTCTTAGTCTTCTTCGAATGCACGATTAAGGGAAGAGTCAAAATAACGGTAATGGTGATTTAAGAGATAGAAAAGATCGAAGGATGAATGAAAAGATGACGATAAAGTGACTGGCTATTATGTATCTCATGAACTGTTCGCCGTAGAATATAGTGATTCTACGTAAACGAATTATTATAAATATGTTGTACTCCGCTTTGTAAACCAAAGCTCTGATACCAACTGTGACGACCCCCAAACTTCCACGAGTGAAAGCAGGAGTAATCATTTTTGGAATACAACATAAATACAATAAAACAGAACACAGATACAATATAGCAAAGGAAATTCATAGAGTAACAACATTATAGCAGCGGAAAAATATAATGTCATCAATCACAGAAAATCCACAGTCACAGAATCTAAGCTATTACAACAAGTTGCAGGAAAGAAATAAATTTGATGTCTAAAAAGAAAAGAAAAGATGCCATAGAAACAAAAGATAAATGTCTTCAAGCTCCAAGTTATCACCTCTCCACAAAAGCAAATTCAAGAGAGAGAATAAGCAGCTCCAAAGAAAAGACTCCAAGCAAAGAATGAACCTGTCTACTTGGCTGCCCGTGTGGAAAAGAGGGCACCCAAGTTTGCAAAAAGGTGAAACAAACTATGGGTCAGTCGTCGGACTGGTGTGAGAATTCTTAAGTAAAATAACTATTAGATATAAGGCAAATCCAAAGACCACGCCGCTAACGCGGAACGGGTTTACTCTAATGGATTGCCGTGCATAATTTAAAGTGTCATAACAAATAAATAAGTACCTCGTAAACAACGCAATGCTTTTTTTTATAGAAAAATGGAATCACCATAAGACCCAAGTCCCATCACACAATGCAACGCACACCAGAGGATAGGGTTTTACCTTATGGTGATTAAACATGCTAAATACGGCAAATACGCATCTAATATTATTATTAGTGTATATGAAAGCATTTCAAAGTAAATGTATTAATCTTAGGAAGCATAGGTACCATATACTATGCCTCCGTACTAGTAATACAATCAAATTCGTCGGTTCGTATTTGGATTTTGGTTTCCATCATGAGTCAAGGCTAGAGCGGAGCTCCTTACCGATTCGAGACACTCTAGCTAGTGCCTCAGGATTACCCGCAGTTAACCCTTGGAAATGGCAGGGCCGGTCCTCACATACAGCTTAGAGGATTAGTTATTCCTAAGCACACGTTTCCCGGTCCTATAGGACCTATCCGAGGCGCGCCACATTCCATCATCCACATAAGTAAAGTATCAGCGCTGGGAGGTCCCTGACACTACTTCTAGCTAGAAAGAAACGTGATGCTTTCCCTGCGTTCCCTTCGCCCGTTTTTGACTCAACCGGTGTGTGAGGCTCGCGAAGTCCCGTTACACAAAGCTACGCCTAAACAGGCCATGCTTTGATCGTCTCCACAAGGTTCTGCTTTTCAACAATAAACCTTGATCATTGCATCTTAGTGTGTCACACTGTCACTCCATACCGTACCATTGCTTCTCCATCAATACATAAATGGGTGTTAAGTAGAGAATAAATTCTCCACCACCAATATTTATATATTAACAGAAAATCAACAATATGATATATAACGAAGTACGATGTCAGACACACCATCCATTTAAACTTATGCTCTGGGTCTGAACGAAAGTCAAATCCGTGAAATCAACGCGTACGTCTGGGCAATGACCTTGACCCATGAATTGGTAGCAAGTCAATTCAGGATCTCGATCGCTGTCCATTCGAGGGAAGATTTACGGTCTTCATACGTCGTCTTCTTACTTCGATCTTTAACGCCGCTGGATTAATTTGGGATGAGAATATCTCGGACTTCCCAAACAATCCTCGTATATATATATATATATACATATATATATATATTTTGAAAAATCCTTCTTATTTGTTAATAATTATTCTTATTAACAATTCATTCTATTTTAATTATTTAAAATAGTCAAACTTCTTATTTAACGACTCATTCTCAAAATCATATTTTTATTTACATTAATTAAAATGTAAACTTTCATTACATATCGCATTCTTGTTTCCTTTACATTGAATAAAATGCAAACTTGAGATTACATGTTACATTCTTACTTGTTTATATTGAATAAAATGTAAACTCATCCTACGGTGGAATTCCTTTATTTTAACATTAAAATAATGTAAATTTTTCCCTATGGTATATACACTTTTTATATTAACATTTAGAATAATGTTAACTCGTCCTACGATGCATAATTTCTTAATTTTAACATTCAAGATAATGTTGACTTATCCTATGGTTAAAATACCCCATTATTAACATTAAAAATAATGTTAACTCACCCTATGGTGTTATTCCTTCTTAATCTCATAAAAAAAATGTAACATTCCTACGGTCAATTCTCTTTTATGTTAACATTATAAAATAATGTTAATTTTATCCTACGAAGTAATTCTCTTAATATTAACATTAAAAATAAAGTTAATTTTATCATACGGTTAAATTTCCTTCATATTAACACTATAAATAATGTTACCTAAATCCTACGGTTGAAATTTCTAGTTAATTTACATTAAAAATGTCCATTTCATCCTACGGTAAAATTTCTATTTAATTGACATAAAAAAAAATGTCCGTTTTCCATGCATTGTAAATTACTTATTTTTAACATCAAAAATAACATTAATTCCTCATACAACGTAAATTCTTATTTGTATCATTAACAAAATTGTTAATTTTCATTCGATGTGAATACTTATTATTAACATTGACACAAAAATGTTAATTTATCATACGTTGTAAATACTTTTATATTAACATTAAAAATGTTAATGACATCCTACGGTTAAAGTTTTATTATATTAACATTAAAAATGTTAATTACATCATACGGTGTTATCTTTAACATTTAAAAATGTTACTTTACACATGCGGTGAAATTACTATTTAATGAACGTTAAAAATAATGTTAATTGTTCATGCAGTGTAGTTTCTTATTATTAACATTTAAAAATAATGTTACTTTCTCATACCATGTAAATTCCTTATATTTAACATTAAACAAAATGTTAATTTCTCATCACTTTAATTTTACATAATTCAATGTAAATTACATGTTAACACAAATTCCTACTTTGGTATAAATCCTTTTTATAATTACATTATAATATAATGTAAATTCACATACGGTGCAATTCTACTAATGTAAATTTACATGCAGTGGAATTCTTTTACGTTTCATTATAAGATAAGGTGAAATAACATACGGAGAATTTCTTTTCATCATTACATTAAGAATAATATACTTTAATCCTACGGTTAAATTCCTTTTTATTTACATTACAAAATAATGTAAATTAGTCCTACAGTTAATTCTCTTTATATTAACATTATAAATAATGTTAACTTAACATGCGGTGTGTTTCAATTATATTGCATTATAAAATAACGTAAAATAGCATACGGTGTATTTTCTTTTTATTATATTAACAAAATTTCAATTTTTCATACGATGGAAATTCTCTTCTTATTACATTGAAAATAATGCTAATTCAACATACGACGCATTTTCTTTTAATTCACATAAATAAAAATGTGAAATATACATACGGTTAAAATTACTCTAGTATTAACATTAGAAACAATGTTTAATGAACATACGGTGGATTTCTACCATACTACATTATAAAATAATGTTGAATCATCCTACTTTATTCTTACAAATAAAAGTACATCTTATCATATAGTTGAAATGCTATTTTATTTTGACAAATAAAAATGTACATGTTATCATACAGTGAATATGCTATTTTATTTTGACAAATAAAAATGTACATGTTATCATACAGTGAATATGCTATTTTATTTTGACAAATAAAAATGTACATGTTATCATACAGTGAATATGCTATTTTATTTTGACAAATAAAAATGTACATGTTATCATACAGTGAATATGCTATTTTATTTTGACAAATAAAAATGTACATGTTATCATACAGTGAATATGCTATTTTATTTTGACAAATAAAAATGTACATTTATCCTACGGTGAAAATTCTCTCATTTTAACATTAAAATAATGGTTAAATCATACTATGTCAAATTCTTGTATTTACATTGAACATAATGTTACTTTACATAATATGACATCTTCTATTTTTATCATAACAACAATTCTATTTTACATACCATGCACTTTTCTTTTTAATTAACATGACAAAAATGCTATTCTTCATACTATACATTTTCTTTTCTTCTTCTTTTTTTTTTTTTTTTTTTTTTTACTTTTGACAAAAATGTAAATTTCATACGGTGACAGTTTTCTATATTAACATTTGACAAAAATGTCAATTAGTCATATGGTGACAGTTTTCTATATTAACATTTGACAAAAAATGTCAATTTTTCCCTATTTCAATTTTACATAAGAAGAGAATATAAATCTCATCACAAGTAGCATTCATCACAAGTAGCATTCTTAATTTATTTGCATCAAATAAATTGTAAAATTTCATCACATCGCATGACCACACATCCAAACATAACCACAAATCCAAATCAATAACTAGCATCCAGGTGATTTCAAGGTGTTGTTATAACGGGGCATTAGTAAAATCAACACGGTGTAATTAAATAAAGAACATATAAATAATTTTAATTAATTTATAATTCAGATTTAAACCTGAAATTTCAGGTCTAATCACATAGCATAATAGACAATTCCGATTTCACGTCATATGTTATGATCGGTTTAGATCTATGTTTAAATATCGTGTCATATCGGTTCTACTGCTAATAATCATAAAGATAATAATAAAATAAATTAAATTAAATAAAAATAAAATTCTCACAGTGGTCTAGTCTGAAAAGATGGCTCGGGTTCAATCAGATCCGGTGTTCGTATTCAATTTGATTTCAGATCTGGAATGATTCCAATGCAAATTCATAGAAAAAATCAAATTCAGACTTTTAACAACTGGCTGTGTAACACTTAAAAGCGTGGGGAAATCTGAAGCATACCATATTTTCAGAATTTGTTCAAAACTTCAAATCGCGATAACTTTTGATTTACTGAACGGTTTTGAGTGCGGTTTTTTGGAGAATGACCGCCTTGGAGAGATCTTTGCACGGCCAGAAGAGGGTGGAGTTCGATCGAGCGTGGTGGGCCAGGCGTGGCTGCGACCGGCGGACCTTCTCGGGCTCGGGGCGGGCGGCACAGGCGACGGAAAGAGACGGGACTTGTCGGAGATCGAAGAGCTCGGCGAGAGCTTCGAAACGTGTACTCACACGCAAATTTTCGTTGAGAAACGAAAGAGTTATGAGGGTTTGAAGTTTTCAGCCATGATGGGTTCAGCATGAAGAGGTGTCGGCTGAAGATGGAGGATGAACAGTGATTTTCGGATATTATAATATTATATTAGGGTTAACTAATTATGTAATTAGGCCCGCTTAAGCCCGTTTTGGCCCGAACCCCGATTCAAGCCTGCTTACTGTCGTTCATACCATTTAGCCCCCGTTCCGAACTCATCTGGATATGTCTCATCAGCCCACGAGATCGTCTTGGCCTTCGTTTTTCAGTTTTAAATATAAATCATTATTTTAAATTCAAACGTACGCAGAAATTCACCGAGGTCACAAATTAACTTCAAAAATCCTCGAAAAATATAATTAGCTATGTTTTGATGCTGTGGCCTTATGAAAATTAATTTCGTTCAATTCTGAGCCCGTTTGAATTTTTAATAAATTTTTAAAGTCAAAAATTTGCCCGTTTACACTGAAAAATCAATTATAATTATATATTAATTCCAAAAATTACCAAAAAATCATTTTTAGCTTTGTTTTGATGATACGAACCCAACAAAATTTATTTCGTTCGATTCTGAGACTTTTTGAAAAATGGCTATTTTCAAGGCGAATATATTTAATATTAAAAATATATTTTTAAACAAATATTTTCTGAAACTCGAAACATATAAGTGTTTACTGTTTTTCAATGCAGAAACATCATTTTGAAACCAATGGAAGTGGTTTCGAGTTCAAATTCCTACATATGTGAAAAGTAGCATTTTTGTCCTATGCATATTACCCACCGACTTTTCTAAAAATTGAATTAGCCATAACTTTTGATTTCCGCTATGAAATTTCGATTTTTCGGATTCGTTGAAAAGATATTTTTAAATAGATTCTAATGTTTTTGGTTTCACTAAAATCCGTTAAATTTTGCATCCTGTATGGTTAGTCAAAGTTCAAGTTTGACTTTTCAAACTACCGCGCTATTTCTAGCTCTTTTTATAATTAAAATTAATTTATTCATTCTAACTTCGATTTGAACCAAATTTGTGATCCTTATTATTTAAAATAGATTATTTTAAATATCAAAACTCATTTAAAATCACTTAAAATAAATTTTAACTTGGCCCCAAAATTCAGGGTCGTTACAGTCTCCCCCACTTAAAAACTTTTCGTCCCCGAAAAGGAGAAAGAGGAAGAAGAAAGAGGATAAGAGAGAGAGAAAGCCAAGCAACGGCTCATAAAAAAAAAGAATAGAAAGAAACATGGAGAACGTAACTTATTCTAGGCGTACCTTTAGAGACAACAGGCTTTCCTCCTTCTTCAGTAGAAGCTGGCACTGAAGAAGTTGGTCCTTTCGCTCATTCGTAAACGTGTGCTAATTGAGCATCGCCACTTCTCTTAGTCTTCTTCGAATGCACGATTAAGGGAAGAGTCAAAATAACGGTAATGGTGATTTAAGAGATAGAAAAGATCGAAGGATGAATGAAAAGATGACGATAAAGTGACTGGCTATTATGTATCTCATGAACTGTTCGCCGTAGAATATAGTGATTCTACGTAAACGAATTATTATAAATATGTTGTACTCCGCTTTGTAAACCAAAGCTCTGATACCAACTGTGACGACCCCCAAACTTCCACGAGTGAAAGCAGGAGTAATCATTTTTGGAATACAACATAAATACAATAAAACAGAACACAGATACAATATAGCAAAGGAAATTCATAGAGTAACAACATTATAGCAGCGGAAAAATATAATGTCATCAATCACAGAAAATCCACAGTCACAGAATCTAAGCTATTACAACAAGTTGCAGGAAAGAAATAAATTTGATGTCTAAAAAGAAAAGAAAAGATGCCATAGAAACAAAAGATAAATGTCTTCAAGCTCCAAGTTATCACCTCTCCACAAAAGCAAATTCAAGAGAGAGAATAAGCAGCTCCAAAGAAAAGACTCCAAGCAAAGAATGAACCTGTCTACTTGGCTGCCCGTGTGGAAAAGAGGGCACCCAAGTTTGCAAAAAGGTGAAACAAACTATGGGTCAGTCGTGGGACTGGTGTGAGAATTCTTAAGTAAAATAACTATTAGATATAAGGCAAATCCAAAGACCACGCCGCTAACGCGGAACGGGTTTACTCTAATGGATTGCCGTGCATAATTTAAAGTGTCATAACAAATAAATAAGTACCTCGTAAACAACGCAATGCTTTTTTTTTTTAGAAAAATGGAATCACCATAAGACCTAAGTCCCATCACACAATGCAACGCACACCAGGGGATAGGGTTTTACCTTATGGTGATTAAACATGCTAAATACGGCAAATACGCATCTAATATTATTATTAGTGTATATGAAAGCATTTCAAAGTAAATGTATTAATCTTAGGAAGCATAGGTACCATATACTATGCCTCCGTACTAGTAATACAATCAAATTCGTCGGTTCGTATTTGGATTTTGGTTTCCATCATGAGTCAAGGCTAGAGCGGAGCTCCTTACCGATTCGAGACACTCTAGCTAGTGCCTCAGGATTACCCGCAGTTAACCCTTGGAAATGGCAGGGCCGGTCCTCACATACAGCTTAGAGGATTAGTTATTCCTAAGCACACGTTTCCCGGTCCTATAGGACCTATCCGAGGCGCGCCACATTCCATCATCCACATAAGTAAAGTATCAGCGCTGGGAGGTCCCTGACACTACTTCTAGCTAGAAAGAAACGTGCTGCTTTCCCTGCGTTCCCTTCGCCCGTTTTTGACTCAACCGGTGTGTGAGGCTCGCGAAGTCCCGTTACACAAAGCTACGCCTAAACAGGCCATGCTTTGATCGTCTCCACAAGGTTCTGCTTTTCAACAATAAACCTTGATCATTGCATCTTAGTGTGTCACACTGTCACTCCATACCGTACCATTGCTTCTCCATCAATACATAAATGGGTGTTAAGTAGAGAATAAATTCTCCACCACCAATATTTATATATTAACAGAAAATCAACAATATGATATATAACGAAGTACGATGTCAGACACACCATCCATTTAAACTTATGCTCTGGGTCTGAACGAAAGTCAAATCCGTGAAATCAACGCGTACGTCTGGGCAATGACCTTGACCCATGAATTGGTAGCAAGTCAATTCAGGATCTCGATCGCTGTCCATTCGAGGGAAGATTTACGGTCTTCATACGTCGTCTTCTTACTTCGATCTTTAACGCCGTTGGATTAATTTGGGATGAGAATATCTCGGACTTCCCAAACAATCCTCGTATATATATATACATATATATATATTTTTTGAAAAATCCTTCTTATTTGTTAATAATTATTCTTATTAACAATTCATTCTATTTTAATTATTTAAAATAGTCAAACTTCTTATTTAACGACTCATTCTCAAAATCATATTTTTATTTACATTAATTAAAATGTAAACTTTCATTACATATCGCATTCTTGTTTCCTTTACATTGAATAAAATGCAAACTTGAGATTACATGTTACATTCTTACTTGTTTATATTGAATAAAATGTAAACTCATCCTACGGTGGAATTCCTTTATTTTAACATTAAAATAATGTAAATTTTTCCCTATGGTATATACACTTTTTATATTAACATTTAGAATAATGTTAACTCGTCCTACGATGCATAATTTCTTAATTTTAACATTCAAGATAATGTTGACTTATCCTATGGTTAAAATACCCCATTATTAACATTAAAAATAATGTTAACTCACCCTATGGTGTTATTCCTTCTTAATCTCATAAAAAAAAATGTAACATTCCTACGGTCAATTCTCTTTTATGTTAACATTATAAAATAATGTTAATTTTATCCTACGAAGTAATTCTCTTAATATTAACATTAAAAATAAAGTTAATTTTATCATACGGTTAAATTTCCTTCATATTAACACTATAAATAATGTTACCTAAATCCTACGGTTGAAATTTCTAGTTAATTTACATTAAAAATGTCCATTTCATCCTACGGTAAAATTTCTATTTAATTGACATAAAAAAAAAAATGTCCGTTTTCCATGCATTGTAAATTACTTATTTTTAACATCAAAAATAACATTAATTCCTCATACAACGTAAATTCTTATTTGTATCATTAACAAAATTGTTAATTTTCATTCGATGTGAATACTTATTATTAACATTGACACAAAAATGTTAATTTATCATACGTTGTAAATACTTTTATATTAACATTAAAAATGTTAATGACATCCTACGGTTAAAGTTTTATTATATTAACATTAAAAATGTTAATTACATCATACGGTGTTATCTTTAACATTTAAAAATGTTACTTTACACATGCGGTGAAATTACTATTTAATGAACGTTAAAAATAATGTTAATTGTTCATGCAGTGTAGTTTCTTATTATTAACATTTAAAAATAATGTTACTTTCTCATACCATGTAAATTCCTTATATTTAACATTAAACAAAATGTTAATTTCTCATCACTTTAATTTTACATAATTCAATGTAAATTACATGTTAACACAAATTCCTACTTTGGTATAAATCCTTTTTATAATTACATTATAATATAATGTAAATTCACATACGGTGCAATTCTACTAATGTAAATTTACATGCAGTGGAATTCTTTTACGTTTCATTATAAGATAAGGTGAAATAACATACGGAGAATTTCTTTTCATCATTACATTAAGAATAATATACTTTAATCCTACGGTTAAATTCCTTTTTATTTACATTACAAAATAATGTAAATTAGTCCTACAGTTAATTCTCTTTATATTAACATTATAAATAATGTTAACTTAACATGCGGTGTGTTTCAATTATATTGCATTATAAAATAACGTAAAATAGCATACGGTGTATTTTCTTTTTATTATATTAACAAAATTTCAATTTTTCATACGATGGAAATTCTCTTCTTATTACATTGAAAATAATGCTAATTCAACATACGACGCATTTTCTTTTAATTCACATAAATAAAAATGTGAAATATACATACGGTTAAAATTACTCTAGTATTAACATTAGAAACAATGTTTAATGAACATACGGTGGATTTCTACCATACTACATTATAAAATAATGTTGAATCATCCTACTTTATTCTTACAAATAAAAGTACATCTTATCATATAGTTGAAATGCTATTTTATTTTGACAAATAAAAATGTACATGTTATCATACAGTGAATATGCTATTTTATTTTGACAAATAAAAATGTACATGTTATCATACAGTGAATATGCTATTTTATTTTGACAAATAAAAATGTACATGTTATCATACAGTGAATATGCTATTTTATTTTGACAAATAAAAATGTACATGTTATCATACAGTGAATATGCTATTTTATTTTGACAAATAAAAATGTACATGTTATCATACAGTGAATATGCTATTTTATTTTGACAAATAAAAATGTACATGTTATCATACAGTGAATATGCTATTTTATTTTGACAAATAAAAATGTACATTTATCCTACGGTGAAAATTCTCTCATTTTAACATTAAAATAATTGTTAAATCATACTATGTCAAATTCTTGTATTTACATTGAACATAATGTTACTTTACATAATATGACATCTTCTATTTTTATCATAACAACAATTCTATTTTACATACCATGCACTTTTCTTTTTAATTAACAAGACAAAAATGCTATTCTTCATACAATACATTTTCTTTTCTTCTTTTTTTTTTTTTTTTTTTTACTTTTGACAAAAATGTAAATTTCATACGGTGACAGTTTTCTATATTAACATTTGACAAAAATGTCAATTAGTCATATGGTGACAGTTTTCTATATTAACATTTGACAAAAAATGTCAATTTTTCCCTATTTCAATTTTACATAAGAAGAGAATATAAATCTCATCACAAGTAGCATTCATCACAAGTAGCATTCTTAATTTATTTGCATCAAATAAATTGTAAAATTTCATCGCATCGCATGACCACACATCCAAACATAACCACAAATCCAAATCAATAACTAGCATCCAGGTGATTTCAAGGTGATGTTATAACGGGGCATTAGTAAAATCAACACGGTGTAATTAAATAAAGAACATATAAATAATTTTAATTAATTTATAATTCAGATTTAAACCTGAAATTTCAGGTCTAATCACATAGCATAATAGACAATTCCGATTTCACGTCATATGTTATGATCGGTTTAGATCTATGTTTAAATATCGTGTCATATCGGTTCTACTGCTAATAATCATAAAGATAATAATAAAATAAATTAAATTAAATAAAAATAAAATTCTCACAGTGGTCTAGTCTGAAAAGATGGCTCGGGTTCAATCAGATCCGGTGTTCGTATTCAATTTGATTTCAGATCTGGAATGATTCCAATGCAAATTCATAGAAAAAATCAAATTCAGACTTTTAACAACTGGCTGTGTAACACTTAAAAGCGTGGGGAAATCTGAAGCATACCATATTTTCAGAATTTGTTCAAAACTTCAAATCGCGATAACTTTTGATTTACTGAACGGTTTTGAGTGCGGTTTTTTGGAGAATGACCGCCTTGGAGAGATCTTTGCACGGCCAGAAGAGGGTGGAGTTCGATCGAGCGTGGTGGGCCCGGCGTGGCTGCGACCGGCGGACCTTCTCGGGCTCGGGGCGGGCGGCACAGGCGACGGAAAGGGACGGGACTTGTCGGAGATCGAAGAGCTCGGCGAGAGCTTCGAAACGTGTACTCACACGCAAATTTTCGTTGAGAAACGAAAGAGTTATGAGGGTTTGAAGTTTTCAGCCATGATGGGTTCAGCATGAAGAGGTGTCGGCTGAAGATGGAGGATGAACAGTGATTTTCAGATATTATAATATTATATTAGGGTTAACTAATTATGTAATTAGGCCCGCTTAAGCCCGTTTTGGCCCGAACCCCGATTCAAGCCTGCTTACTGTCGTTCATATCATTTAGCCCCCGTTCCGAACTCATCTGGATATGTCTCATCAGCCCACGAGATCGTCTTGGCCTTCGTTTTTCAGTTTTAAATATAAATCATTATTTTAAATTCAAACGTACGCAGAAATTCACCGAGGTCACAAATTAACTTCAAAAATCCTCGAAAAATATATTTAGCTATGTTTTGATGCTGTGGCCTTATGAAAATTAATTTCGTTCAATTCTGAGCCCGTTTGAATTTTTAATAAATTTTTAAAGTCAAAAATTTGCCCGTTTACACTGAAAAATCAATTATAATTATATATTAATTCCAAAAATTACCAAAAAATCATTTTTAGCTTTGTTTTGATGATACGAACCCAACAAAATTTATTTCGTTCGATTCTGAGACTTTTTGAAAAATGGCTATTTTCAAGGCGAATATATTTAATATTAAAAATATATTTTTAAACAAATATTTTCTGAAACTCGAAACATATAAGTGTTTACTGTTTTTCAATGCAGAAACATCATTTTGAAACCAATGGAAGTGGTTTCGAGTTCAAATTCCTACATATGTGAAAAGTAGCATTTTTGTCCTATGCATATTACCCACCGACTTTTCTAAAAATTGAATTAGCCATAACTTTTGATTTCCGCTATGAAATTTCGATTTTTCGGATTCGTTGAAAAGATATTTTTAAATAGATTCTAATGTTTTTGGTTTCACTAAAATCCGTTAAATTTTGCATCCTGTATGGTTAGTCAAAGTTCAAGTTTGACTTTTCAAACTACCGCGCTATTTCTAGCTCTTTTTATAATTAAAATTAATTTATTCATTCTAACTTCGATTTGAACCAAATTTGTGATCCTTATTATTTAAAATAGATTATTTTAAATATCAAAACTCATTTAAAATCACTTAAAATAAATTTTAACTTGGCCCCAAAATTCAGGGTCGTTACAGTCTCCCCCACTTAAAAACTTTTCGTCCCCGAAAAGGAGAAAGAGGAAGAAGAAAGAGGATAAGAGAGAGAGAAAGCCAAGCAACGGCTCATAAAAAAAAAGAATAGAAAGAAACATGGAGAACGTAACTTATTCTAGGCGTACCTTTAGAGACAACAGGCTTTCCTCCTCCTTCAGTAGAAGCTGGCACTGAAGAAGTTGGTCCTTTCGCTCATTCGTAAACGTGTGCTAATTGAGCATCGCCACTTCTCTTAGTCTTCTTCGAATGCACGATTAAGGGAAGAGTCAAAATAACGGTAATGGTGATTTAAGAGATAGAAAAGATCGAAGGATGAATGAAAAGATGACGATAAAGTGACTGGCTATTATGTATCTCATGAACTGTTCGCCGTAGAATATAGTGATTCTACGTAAACGAATTATTATAAATATGTTGTACTCCGCTTTGTAAACCAAAGCTCTGATACCAACTGTGACGACCCCCAAACTTCCACGAGTGAAAGCAGGAGTAATCATTTTTGGAATACAACATAAATACAATAAAACAGAACACAGATACAATATAGCAAAGGAAATTCATAGAGTAACAACATTATAGCAGCGGAAAAATATAATGTCATCAATCACAGAAAATCCACAGTCACAGAATCTAAGCTATTACAACAAGTTGCAGGAAAGAAATAAATTTGATGTCTAAAAAGAAAAGAAAAGATGCCATAGAAACAAAAGATAAATGTCTTCAAGCTCCAAGTTATCACCTCTCCACAAAAGCAAATTCAAGAGAGAGAATAAGCAGCTCCAAAGAAAAGACTCCAAGCAAAGAATGAACCTGTCTACTTGGCTGCCCGTGTGGAAAAGAGGGCACCCAAGTTTGCAAAAAGGTGAAACAAACTATGGGTCAGTCGTGGGACTGGTGTGAGAATTCTTAAGTAAAATAACTATTAGATATAAGGCAAATCCAAAGACCACGCCGCTAACGCGGAACGGGTTTACTCTAATGGATTGCCGTGCATAATTTAAAGTGTCATAACAAATAAATAAGTACCTCGTAAACAACGCAATGCTTTTTTTTTTAGAAAAATGGAATCACCATAAGACCCAAGTCCCATCACACAATGCAACGCACACCAGAGGATAGGGTTTTACCTTATGGTGATTAAACATGCTAAATACGGCAAATACGCATCTAATATTATTATTAGTGTATATGAAAGCATTTCAAAGTAAATGTATTAATCTTAGGAAGCATAGGTACCATATACTATGCCTCCGTACTAGTAATACAATCAAATTCGTCGGTTCGTATTTGGATTTTGGTTTCCATCATGAGTCAAGGCTAGAGCGGAGCTCCTTACCGATTCGAGACACTCTAGCTAGTGCCTCAGGATTACCCGCAGTTAACCCTTGGAAATGGCAGGGCCGGTCCTCACATACAGCTTAGAGGATTAGTTATTTCTAAGCACACGTTTCCCGGTCCTATAGGACCTATCCGAGGCGCGCCACATTCCATCATCCACATAAGTAAAGTATCAGCGCTGGGAGGTCCCTGACACTACTTCTAGCTAGAAAGAAACGTGATGCTTTCCCTGCGTTCCCTTCGCCCGTTTTTGACTCAACCGGTGTGTGAGGCTCGCGAAGTCCCGTTACACAAAGCTACGCCTAAACAGGCCATGCTTTGATCGTCTCCACAAGGTTCTGCTTTTCAACAATAAACCTTGATCATTGCATCTTAGTGTGTCACACTGTCACTCCATACCGTACCATTGCTTCTCCATCAATACATAAATGGGTGTTAAGTAGAGAATAAATTCTCCACCACCAATATTTATATATTAACAGAAAATCAACAATATGATATATAACGAAGTACGATGTCAGACACACCATCCATTTAAACTTATGCTCTGGGTCTGAACGAAAGTCAAATCCGTGAAATCAACGCGTACGTCTGGGCAATGACCTTGACCCATGAATTGGTAGCAAGTCAATTCAGGATCTCGATCGCTGTCCATTCGAGGGAAGATTTACGGTCTTCATACGTCGTTTTCTTACTTCGATCTTTAACGCCGCTGGATTAATTTGGGATGAGAATATCTCGGACTTCCCAAACAATCCTCGTATATATATATATACATATATATATATATTTTGAAAAATCCTTCTTATTTGTTAATAATTATTCTTATTAACAATTCATTCTATTTTAATTATTTAAAATAGTCAAACTTCTTATTTAACGACTCATTCTCAAAATCATATTTTTATTTACATTAATTAAAATGTAAACTTTCATTACATATCGCATTCTTGTTTCCTTTACATTGAATAAAATGCAAACTTGAGATTACATGTTACATTCTTACTTGTTTATATTGAATAAAATGTAAACTCATCCTACGGTGGAATTCCTTTATTTTAACATTAAAATAATGTAAATTTTTCCCTATGGTATATACACTTTTTATATTAACATTTAGAATAATGTTAACTCGTCCTACGATGCATAATTTCTTAATTTTAACATTCAAGATAATGTTGACTTATCCTATGGTTAAAATACCCCATTATTAACATTAAAAATAATGTTAACTCACCCTATGGTGTTATTCCTTCTTAATCTCATAAAAAAAAATGTAACATTCCTACGGTCAATTCTCTTTTATGTTAACATTATAAAATAATGTTAATTTTATCCTACGAAGTAATTCTCTTAATATTAACATTAAAAATAAAGTTAATTTTATCATACGGTTAAATTTCCTTCATATTAACACTATAAATAATGTTACCTAAATCCTACGGTTGAAATTTCTAGTTAATTTACATTAAAAATGTCCATTTCATCCTACGGTAAAATTTCTATTTAATTGACATAAAAAAAAATGTCCGTTTTCCATGCATTGTAAATTACTTATTTTTAACATCAAAAATAACATTAATTCCTCATACAACGTAAATTCTTATTTGTATCATTAACAAAATTGTTAATTTTCATTCGATGTGAATACTTATTATTAACATTGACACAAAAATGTTAATTTATCATACGTTGTAAATACTTTTATATTAACATTAAAAATGTTAATGACATCCTACGGTTAAAGTTTTATTATATTAACATTAAAAATGTTAATTACATCATACGGTGTTATCTTTAACATTTAAAAATGTTACTTTACACATGCGGTGAAATTACTATTTAATGAACGCTAAAAATAATGTTAATTGTTCATGCAGTGTAGTTTCTTATTATTAACATTTAAAAATAATGTTACTTTCTCATACCATGTAAATTCCTTATATTTAACATTAAACAAAATGTTAATTTCTCATCACTTTAATTTTACATAATTCAATGTAAATTACATGTTAACACAAATTCCTACTTTGGTATAAATCCTTTTTATAATTACATTATAATATAATGTAAATTCACATACGGTGCAATTCTACTAATGTAAATTTACATGCAGTGGAATTCTTTTACGTTTCATTATAAGATAAGGTGAAATAACATACGGAGAATTTCTTTTCATCATTACATTAAGAATAATATACTTTAATCCTACGGTTAAATTCCTTTTTATTTACATTACAAAATAATGTAAATTAGTCCTACAGTTAATTCTCTTTATATTAACATTATAAATAATGTTAACTTAACATGCGGTGTGTTTCAATTATATTGCATTATAAAATAACGTAAAATAGCATACGGTGTATTTTCTTTTTATTATATTAACAAAATTTCAATTTTTCATACGATGGAAATTCTCTTCTTATTACATTGAAAATAATGCTAATTCAACATACGACGCATTTTCTTTTAATTCACATAAATAAAAATGTGAAATATACATACGGTTAAAATTACTCTAGTATTAACATTAGAAACAATGTTTAATGAACATACGGTGGATTTCTACCATACTACATTATAAAATAATGTTGAATCATCCTACTTTATTCTTACAAATAAAAGTACATCTTATCATATAGTTGAAATGCTATTTTATTTTGACAAATAAAAATGTACATGTTATCATACAGTGAATATGCTATTTTATTTTGACAAATAAAAATGTACATGTTATCATACAGTGAATATGCTATTTTATTTTGACAAATAAAAATGTACATGTTATCATACAGTGAATATGCTATTTTATTTTGACAAATAAAAATGTACATGTTATCATACAGTGAATATGCTATTTTATTTTGACAAATAAAAATGTACATTTATCCTACGGTGAAAATTCTCTCATTTTAACATTAAAATAATTGTTAAATCATACTATGTCAAATTCTTGTATTTACATTGAACATAATGTTACTTTACATAATATGACATCTTCTATTTTTATCATAACAACAATTCTATTTTACATACCATGCACTTTTCTTTTTAATTAACATGACAAAAATGCTATTCTTCATACAATACATTTTCTTTTCTTCTTTTTTTTTTTTTTTTTACTTTTGACAAAAATGTAAATTTCATACGGTGACAGTTTTCTATATTAACATTTGACAAAAATGTCAATTAGTCATATGGTGACAGTTTTCTATATTAACATTTGACAAAAAATGTCAATTTTTCCCTATTTCAATTTTACATAAGAAGAGAATATAAATCTCATCACAAGTAGCATTCATCACAAGTAGCATTCTTAATTTATTTGCATCAAATAAATTGTAAAATTTCATCACATCGCATGACCACACATCCAAACATAACCACAAATCCAAATCAATAACTAGCATCCAGGTGATTTCAAGGTGATGTTATAACGGGGCATTAGTAAAATCAACACGGTGTAATTAAATAAAGAACATATAAATAATTTTAATTAATTTATAATTCAGATTTAAACCTGAAATTTCAGGTCTAATCACATAGCATAATAGACAATTCCGATTTCACGTCATATGTCATGATCGGTTTAGATCTATGTTTAAATATCGTGTCATATCGGTTCTACTGCTAATAATCATAAAGATAATAATAAAATAAATTAAATTAAATAAAAATAAAATTCTCACAGTGGTCTAGTCTGAAAAGATGGCTCGGGTTCAATCAGATCCGGTGTTCGTATTCAATTTGATTTCAGATCTGGAATGATTCCAATGCAAATTCATAGGAAAAATCAAATTCAGACTTTTAACAACTGGCTGTGTAACACTTAAAAGCGTGGGGAAATCTGAAGCATACCATATTTTCAGAATTTGTTCAAAACTTCAAATCGCGATAACTTTTGATTTACTGAACGGTTTTGAGTGCGGTTTTTTGGAGAATGACCGCCTTGGAGAGATCTTTGCACGGCCAGAAGAGGGTGGAGTTCGATCGAGCGTGGTGGGCCCGGCGTGGCTGCGACCGGCGGACCTTCTCGGGCTCGGGGCGGGCGGCACAGGCGACGGAAAGGGACGGGACTTGTCGGAGATCGAAGAGCTCGGCGAGAGCTTCGAAACGTGTACTCACACGCAAATTTTCGTTGAGAAACGAAAGAGTTATGAGGGTTTGAAGTTTTCAGCCATGATGGGTTCAGCATGAAGAGGTGTCGGCTGAAGATGGAGGATAAACAGTGATTTTCGGATATTATAATATTATATTAGGGTTAACTAATTATGTAATTAGGCCCGCTTAAGCCCGTTTTGGCCCGAACCCCGATTCAAGCCTGCTTACTGTCGTTCATACCATTTAGCCCCCGTTCCGAACTCATCTGGATATGTCTCATCAGCCCACGAGATCGTCTTGGCCTTCGTTTTTCAGTTTTAAATATAAATCATTATTTTAAATTCAAACATACGCAGAAATTCACCGAGGTCACAAATTAACTTCAAAAATCCTCGAAAAATATATTTAGCTATGTTTTGATGCTGTGGCCTTATGAAAATTAATTTCGTTCAATTCTGAGCCCGTTTGAATTTTTAATAAATTTTTAAAGTCAAAAATTTGCCCGTTTACACTGAAAAATCAATTATAATTATATATTAATTCCAAAAATTACCAAAAAATAATTTTTAGCTTTGTTTTGATGATACGAACCCAACAAAATTTATTTCGTTCGATTCTGAGACTTTTTGAAAAATGGCTATTTTCAAGGCGAATATATTTAATATTAAAAATATATTTTTAAACAAATATTTTCTGAAACTCGAAACATATAAGTGTTTACTGTTTTTCAATGCAGAAATATCATTTTGAAACCAATGGAAGTGGTTTCGAGTTCAAATTCCTACATATGTGAAAAGTAGCATTTTTGTCCTATGCATATTACCCACCGACTTTTCTAAAAATTGAATTAGCCATAACTTTTGATTTCCGCTATGAAATTTCGATTTTTCGGATTCGTTGAAAAGATATTTTTAAATAGATTCTAATGTTTTTGGTTTCACTAAAATCCGTTAAATTTTGCATCCTGTATGGTTAGTCAAAGTTCAAGTTTGACTTTTCAAACTACCGCGCTATTTCTAGCTCTTTTTATAATTAAAATTAATTTATTCATTCTAACTTCGATTTGAACCAAATTTGTGATCCTTATTATTTAAAATAGATTATTTTAAATATCAAAACTCATTTAAAATCACTTAAAATAAATTTTAACTTGGCCCCAAAATTCAGGGTCGTTACATATATGATTTATACCGCGCATGTATAATTTATACATCACTCATATTACTTATACAACGCTCATACATGAGGTGTACAACGCATATATAATTTATACAATGCATTTCCATTCCATATTTGAATTTAGAAGTCTCACATCGATTTTAATCCTTCTGAAATTTGTAGCGAGCTCGGAATACGTTCTAGCTTCTTCTAGAATGTAAATGACGTCGTTACGAGTCCGATGTCTCCGGTTTCATTGAATTTCATCAACATAGCAAAACGATATGATTTTTATTTGAAAATAGTGATTTGCAACACTTAAAAGTGTTATAACCTTTAATTAAAAACCTAGGCCATTACCTCAGCAAATTATTTCCAAATTTGGTTTTGATCTATCACACAAACCGTCGTACGATACCGAAAATCAGATGGCACCACATCGTAAGGGGTGGAATCGCGCCCAGATCGATGGCAAAGGGGCCCACTTCGTCGGAGGCGGAAGGGGGTGGCGGCGAACTGAAGTAGAGGACTTTGAAAAGCTCTTTCTCGATGGATACGAAGCTAGAGTGGGTGTACCAGGTATTGATTTGAAGAGGGGAAAGAGAGCTTCAAAAAGTTCCAAAGGGGCAGGGTGTGATTCGATGTGAATTGGCCGGAAATCGGTCGGGAACGGAGGAGAACATTTCCGTCGTCAATGAGATTGATAGCGGGGTTTTTTTTGATATTTTTTTTATAAAATTAATTATGAATGAAATAATATGATTGGCCCACAATATATCTAACTAAAAAATAGGGTTTTCTCCATTCGAACTCCAATCCAAACCCAAAAACTATCGCCCTAGCTAAATGACCCCATTCCGAACACAATGGAATATGTTTCGGAAGCCCATTCGACTATTACAGTTAGTTATCCTTTAAATTAAAATATAAAACATTCAAATTCTGTTTTGAACGTACATTTTAATTACTGATTCTAAAAATTCCCGAAAAATTAATCTAGCTATGTTGGGACGATACGGTCCTAACAAAACTGATTTCATCGAATTCTGAGACCGTTTGAAAAATGGCAATTTTCTGATTGATCCAATTTGACTAAATCAACCGAACACATTTTCCTTTGCCACACTCACTTATTGATTTCAAAAATTATGGAATTTGAAACCTAAGAATAAATTGACATCCCGGATCCAACAAAAGTGGTTTCGTCGAAAACGGAGGTCGTTTGCAAAATGTCTATTTTCAAGGGCTATATTTATTCTACAACGACCGTTTTGAATATTCAACCGACCATAACTTTTGATTCCCGCTACGAAATTTCGATTTTTCAGATTCATTAGAAATAAATTCTTAAACAAATTTAAATATTTTTGGTTTCGCTAAAATCCGTTTTATTTTGCATCCTGTACGTTCTGTCAAAGTTCGAATTCAAAATTTTAAACTGTCGTGCTATTTCTAACTCGTTATTTAATTAAAATAAATTATTTCAATTACTCCAAATTCATTAAAATAGCCAAATTAAAAAATTTAAATTAGCTCTGCTTTTCCAGGTTGTTACAATCTTCCCTCTTAAAACTTTTCGTCCTCGAAAAGGAAACAACAGTAAAGTAGGAAACAAAACAGAAACGCGAAATATTGTAAATGTACCTTGCACCGGCGTTTGTCAGAGATGTCCACTCTGCAATTGGGACAAGCTTGCTTAATGCTTTCTTCTGTCTCCCAAGTACGGTCTCTAGGATCTCCACTCCACTGCACTTTAACTAAATGAACCTTCTTGTTCCTTAGCTCTTTAGTTTCTTTGCCAATAATCTTTATCGACTCTCTTCTGACTGCTAATTCTGGAGTAATTTCCAAGTCCTGTTGCGTTGCTTCTTCTACAACAAGATCTGGATCATGCACATGCTTTCTAAGTTGAGATACATGAAACACATCATGTACTCCAGGCAACCAATCAGGTAACTGAACCTTATAAGCAAGAGTTCCAATTCGTTCAAGTATAGGAAATGGACCAATAAATCTAGCCGCCAACTTCCCAGTTTTACCGAATCGGACTACTCCTCTCATCGGAGAAACTCGCAAATAAACATAATCACAAACAACAAATGCTAAATATCTTCTTCTCGAATCTACATAACTCTTCTGTCGGCTTTGAGCGTTTTGTAATCGTTTCTTAATGAAATCGACTTTGTTAGAAGCTTAGGGAATCATATCGGGGCCCAACACAAGTCGGTTTCCAGGTTCTACCCAACATGCGGTAGATCTGCACGGTTTACCATATAATGCTTCGAATGGTGACATTGTCAAGCTTGCTTAATAACTGTTGTTGTACGAGAATTCAGCTAAATTCAAGTGGTCTTCTCATGATCCGCCAAAGTCAATAATGCAAGCTCGTAGTAAATCTTCAAGTATATGGTTCACCCTCTCAGTTTGGCCATCTGTTTGAGGATGATAAGCGGTGCTTAGATTTGGCTTCGTTCCCAATTCCGTTTGGAACACTTCCCAGAATTTGCTAGCAAAGATTGGGTCTCTATCACTGACAATGCTGATGGGAACTCCATGCAGTTTAATGATTTCTTTGAAATAAATCTGTGCTAGACTTTGAGCAGTTCTATTGGATCTGACAGGTATGAAATGGGCGGTCTTCGTGAAGCGATCCACGATCATCCAAATACTGTCATTTCCCTTCCTGGTTCGGGGCAAACCATCTATGAAATCCATGGAAATCTGTTCCCACTTCCAATTTGGAATTTCCAACGGTTGCAACAATCCGGCCAGTTTCCGGTGATCGCTCTTAACTTGTTGGCAAGTGGAGCACCTGCTAACATATAAGGAAATATCTCTTTTCATCGCCTTCCACCAGAATGTGAGTTTGAGATCATTGTACATCTTACTCACTCCAGGATGAATACAAAGTTTGGACTTATGACATTCGTCAAGCACTTCTCTTTTGATCTCCGGGATGCCGGGGAACACAGATTCTTCCTTTTAATCCCATAACTCTCTCACTATCCACTTGGAAACTAGAAACTTCGCCTTTTTGAATTCTTTTGATCATCTCCTTAACAAAATTATCGTCTTTCTGAAGAACGGAGATCTTGTCAATTAACGAAGGCGTAATAATAAGATTGGCGATGATTGTGAGTTTTCTGCTAAGCGCATCCGCTACCACATTGGCCTTTCCAGGCATATACAGAATATATAGATCATACGCTACAAGAAATTCTAGCCAACGCTGTTGTCTCATGTTCAAGTCTTTCTGGGTGTACAGATATTTCAATGATTGATGATCAGTATATAATTCGAACTTCTCACCCAATAGATAATGTCTCCAGATTTTCAAAGCAAATACGACGGCTAGCAACTCAAGATCATGAGTTGCATTAACACTGCGCCAAGTTCTCTAATCGAAGCATCCGTCCAGACCGTCAAATCCTGATTGCCATCGATTATCGTTAATACTGGAGCTGTTGTCAATTTTAATTTCAGCTCTTGGAAAGCTGCCTTACATTCTGGAGTCCACTTAAATCTTTCGTCCTTCATTGTAAGATTTGTTAATGAAGCGGATATCTTCGAAAATCCTTAACAAATTTCCAATAATAACTAGCCAATCCCAGAAAACTTCATGACCTCTATGGGTGTAGTAGGTTGCTTCCAATCTTGAATTGATGTAATTTTGCTTGGATCTACAGAAATTCCTTTCATTGACACGACATGGCCTATGAACCTCGCTTCATCTTGCCAAAAGATACATTTAGAAAATTTAGCTTTGAAGACGTTCTTTCTCAGAATCCCCAGCACTTGTTCTAAATGTTTTTCATGCTCACTTTCTGACTTGGAGTAGATTAAAATATCATCGATGAATACCAGAACAAATTTATTCAAGACTTCTCTGAACACTCTATTCATTAAATCGATGAAGTAAGCTGGAGCGTTACACAAGCCGAACGGCATTACTAACCACTCATAAAATATGTCTGGACCTCTGAAAGCTGTCAAAAGAACACATTCTTCAGCAATTCTCAGTTGATGGAAACCTGTAGCTAGGTCCATTCTAGAAATTACTCATGCTCCATCCAATTGATCCAACAAATCATCGATGCAGGATAATGGATATTTGTTCTTGAGCATCTGTTTGTTGAGGTCTCGGTAATCAACACACAATCGGAGAGTACCGTCTGACTTAGGAACAAACACTACAGCGACACCCTAATTGGAAAAGCTAGGTATGATCAGACCCTTCCATAGCAATTGACGAGTTTGATCTCCCAATTCTTCTTTTTCTTTTAATGTCATTTTTTGAATTGAATGTACTACTAGCCTGACATTCCGAATTAGATCGATCCTGAGTTCAATTTCTCTTTGCAGAGGTAAGTAATCGACTTCTTCGAACAAATCCGCATAATGTTTAACCATAGGAATCTTCTCTAACAAAGTGGGAATAACTTCTAGTGCAGACCAAAACTGTTTCCCATCGGTTTATGAGCCATGGCATGGTATAGTAATATGCCCAAGCTTTGTTTTAATCTCTACTTCTCTTTCGGCATATCTTACTTCGGCCTCGTATTTGGTTAACCAGTTCAGTCCAAGTATAATATCGAATTCAGAAACATTTAGAACGACCAATTTGAAAGGAAATCAGTATCGAGAAAAAGAGATAGGCACTTTACAATATGAACCGAGAACAATAGAACCTCCTATCGGGTTGTGAACTCTTATCGATTCTTTAAGGTTCTTTAGATTTAACTTTAACTTTTTAACAGTGTTACTTGCGATAAAACTTTGTGATGCACTAGTGTCAAATAGTATGGAAACAGGAATATTTTTAATAGTAAGGGTACCTCCCAAAACATCGGGTTTACCTGCTCCCGGAGTAGCAGCTGGCGGGTTCATCCCGTCATATACATGTGCAACCTGAGCATTCTTCACCAAAGGGCAATTGGTCTTGATATGCCCCTTTTGATGACAGTTGAAACACTCTCGCCTATCACTAGAATTCTGACTCGAGCTTGCTTGTCCTCTTCCAATTTGGAGCGGTGCATACATTGGAATAATGACAAGCTTGACCGCAGTTGTAGCAACTTCCCCTGGGTGGCCTATTTTGTTTGCGGCTTGGCATTTGCCACCGTGTTGCTTGATTCGGGCTGTCATTCAGAAGCCTTGCGCTTGTTGCCTGCTTGATTCTTGGCACGGTCTATTTGCATGTTCCTCATATCCAGGCTCTCATAATTGCATGCCATATCCACCATCTCGGCGAATGTAAGGTTAACATGGCTCATTGTCCTATCCTGATACCTGCGCTGAAGTCCATGAATTAACCTCTTATTCATCGCCTTAATAGTCTGAACATGCTCTGGAGCGTAGTGGGATAGCTAAGTGAACTTGTTGAGGTACTCCTGGATGGTGCGATCTCCTTGTTGGAGATTGGCAAACTCATCATGCAAGCGCTCCATCTCTTGCTCTAGAACGAACTTCTCTTTGAACAGTGTTTTGAATTCATTCCATGTCATCACTACCTTTTCCTCATTCAAGGTGATGGCTTCCCACCATAGTTGGGCCTTGTCTTGCAATAGCCAAGCACCCATAAAGCTTTTCCTATGATCCTCAAGACCTATGCCCCTGAAGATCTTCTCACATGTTTTCAACCAACCCAAGGCTTCAATTGCAGTACCAGTGCCCGATAATGGCTTGCCTCAAAGATTCTTATATGTCTTCCCCACTCGGTCTAAATCAAACTGTCGCGGGGGCGGTGGTGGCTCAATCAAAGGCTCTGGGACAACGGGGATATTCTCCCGCCCTCCACCTCGGCCTCCTCTAGCTCTAGCTGCTCGGGAAGCCATCTAAGTCATGTTCTGTACAAGTAAGAAAAGAATCAAGCCCACAGAAATGATAATTTTAAGATATAGTAAATGCAGAAGAATATATGGAAAGATAACGATGTACTGATCAAGTTATTTTGCTATTCTTCTTAGCTCATTTTAGGACATTACTAATCCTATCTCTAATGTGCTATTCGCCTTAGAACACTACTGATTCAATTTTGATGAGGTGTTTAATGTGTTTAATTCCAGAACTAAGATAACCAAAGCTCTGATACCACCTGTGACGATCCCAAAACCCCGTATCACGGAATTAGGGACAATCATTGGAATATAACACATTAATCATCATTAGCAGAGAACAAATAATAGCATGAACAGAAAATAGAATAATTTACATCAATATGACAGTGGAATCATAATATGTATTAACATCAGAGTAGCATAGTGAAGGATACAACTTAATGCATAAAAGGAAATGATCGGTCTACATCAAGATCACTGGGACGTATACATCACAGGGTACGTAATAGAAGTAAATCTATCTTCATCATGATGAGTGGAATCATATACATAAGAAACTAATGGCGGAATATCAAATAGCCAAAATACTAAGGAATCTAGTCTTCGTTATACAAGCCAAAAGTTGCACTCCATGATGCAGTACGAAAGCCAAAATATAACATGCCACCTGTCACTCGGCTGCCCGTGTGAAAATAAGGGCACCCGAGTTTGCAAAGTGAAACAAACAACGAGTCAGTCATGAGACTGGTATGAGAAATCCACTTAACTGATTTAACAACAATAATCAGGCAAATCATAGGACCACGCCACTCTCGTGGAACGGGTTTACTCCAGTGATCGCCAGTGCATGAAATAAAGTAAATTATTTAAACAACGCAATGTCTTTTATAAAGAATGAAGTCGTTATAAGACTCAAGTCCCATCACACATTGCAACGCACGCTGAAGGATAGAGTTTTACCGTATAATGGCCAAAATATGCTTAATACGTGTAATAATTTAATATTACTAGTGCATATATCTTTCAAAAGCAAATTCAATCATAAATATCAATCCTAGACGGCATAAGTGCCCCATACCACTATGTCGCCATATATAAGTTACAATCAAATCCGTAATTTCATATTGGAAATTTGGATTCCATCATGAGTCGAGGCAAGGGATATACTCCTCGCCGGCTTCGAGACACTCTAGCAAATGCCTCAGGATTCCCTGCAAAGAACCCTTGGAATCGGTTAGGCCGGTCCTCCCTTACGTTTGAGGATTAGTTATTCCTGAACACACGTTTCCCGGTCCTATCAGACCTGTCCATCGGCTCCGTAGAGACCGATATAACCGAGGCGCCTCGCATTCCAACATCCACAAAGGTATAATAATCAACAATGTCAGGGCTAGTAAGACGCTGACATCAACCATAGCTAGAAAGAAACGTCGTGTTCTCCCAGCGGTCCTTATCCCGTTTTTAACTCATGTCGGGATGTGAGGCTCGCGAATTAACGCCATACACAAAGCTACGCTATATTAAAGCCGTGGTTTGATCATCTACAAGAAGAATCTGCTTTTCAAAAAAAGCCTTGGTCATTTGCATCTTTTCATGCCACGCCGTCAATCTGCACCATACCACTGATGTCTACCGATATACAACCTCTAAGCTTGTACATCTCAGAGAAGGGCGTTAAGCATGAGAATAAATTCTCCGCCGCCAAACAGATGTATATTTAGTAGAGATCAATGAATACAACATAGAATACGCGTCAGACACACATCCATTTACAAGTCTGTTCTGGGTCTGAACGAAACCGAAGGCATCATATTCCTCGTTCCATATATCCAATACGAAAGAGAGGCCCTCGCACATCCGGACGATCAACAAGTACGTATAGACCACTACCACTGTAACCTCGTCAAGGGAGTTACCCATCTCAAAGGCATCAGTAGTAATCTACATGATGTGAAGATCACCGGTCTTGCACCGTCTTCATATCTTCGACATTTGTTCGTCAATCAATTATTTGAAATGAGAATTAACTCGGCCTTTTCAAATAATTCATGTATATTAGAATTCAAATCAATTCTGTTCATGGTTAAATTATTCGACATCCACATTTCAGTTCTTTATATAATTTTCATGTCAAACACATTCAACCATCAAATATCAAGCAAACCAAGTAGAATCGGTTTATTCTCATTCCATATTGCCTATAATATTTTATAACGATATATCGCTATTTTTACTTATTTAAAAGTAGGGCCATTTAATTAAACGACGTTTCAGGCCATAACGTGGCCCTGGCGCTGTTTTTCTCTAATTTTGATTTACATATTTCTCAAAATCTAACCGTCGGATCTTAACAAAGTTAAGTCTGTTGGAAAGATCTCTCCAAAGCGAACCCAAAGGTTCTGGTTTCGGGAAAATCCGATGGCCGGATCTCTCGATATAATCGTTTAAAGTTACGATTTAAAAACACAAACTTCAGCGTCGTTATTCGTTTTATTTAATTTATATTTATATAAATATAATTCATTCTAGCGCCGTGTTTATTTAGATTTGAATTAAACATTTCACACAATCCAACCATTGGATCATAACAAATTTTATATCGTTGGAAAGATTTTTCCAAAGCAAACCCAACGGTTCCGGATTCGGGAAAATCCGATGGTCGGATTTCTAGATATAATCGTTTAAAATTACGATTCCAAAACACAAAGTGCAACCGCGTGATTCGTTTATTTAATATATATACATATATGATTCATCAGACGATTTCCATATCATTTTTCACTTCAAATATTTCACTAACGCCTTTAAATTTCAGAAAATTTCGCCATAACCTCCTTTGTATGGGTATGGGTTTGGAAATTTATTGGGCCATTTTAGGCACCCAATAAATCCTAAAATGCATGCACACATTTATAGTGATATATTCCAGTGTCCACAGGGGAGTGTGTATAGATCATAACTCCAGAGAATAAATTCTCGTCACCCTATAAATGTTTTTGTGCCTTAATGGCTAGAGAGATGTGTTTATTGTCATCTCCAGACCCGTGTGGGGTTTTAAATAATCTGGCAATTTACTGTTATATTTTATATAGTCCATATCATTCTTGAGTTCAACCTGAAATATAGTCATCGCCATACAAGCCTCTCGCTTGTATGGTATATCTTCAACCTCGTCACATAAGCTCCAAATGCTTATGTGGTATATGATAGGGTATGCTATCTTTAAGAAGTATGCCATGTAGTGTAGTTCAAAATTAATTGTTTCTATCCTATGGCGACGTTTATTATTTCACACAGAACAACCAGCACTCCGCATCCAATGGCATTCACAGGAATTTATATAATAATAAAATCGCGCAGCCAACTCATTAAGGCTTACCTATTTGTTAGGAACGCAAATATATTCTTTACTCAACAGCTAATCCATATTCCTGTTCAATATATGTAAATATATGCAGAACCAAGCTAAAAATAATATTTCTAGCGAACAAATGTTTATTTCAACACACGGTTATTTTTAACACTTCATACATAGGATAAAAATGATATTTTTGGTGAACAAAAATATGATTCAACACATGTGTATTTTTAGCGAGTCGTATACATGATAAAAATGATATTTTTATTGTTCAAAATATTTATTCTACACATGAATGTTTTTAGCACTTCCTATTCACAATAAAAATGTTAATTTTATTGTTCAATCCTTTTATTCAACACGTGAATCCTTCTCAACGCATGAATATTTTAAATAGTTCATACATATAACAAAAACGATATTTTTATTGTTAAAACAATTTATTTTAAACATGAATATTTTATATACTTCATTCATAAGATAAAAATGATATTTTTGTTGTTAAAACAATTTATTTAAAACACTAGTATTTTATATAGTCCATATATATGATAAAAATGTGATTTTTATCTTTCAAAAAATTTATTCAACATATGAATGTTATTCAACACATGAATATTACATATACTTCATACGCATAATAAAAATGTGAATTTTATTATCTAAACAATTTATTCGGCACATAAAGATAATTCAATACATGAAAATAATTTTAACACATAGATATTTCTGAAAATTTCGGCAGCATAACGGTAGGGGATTTAAAACCAGCACCGTCCCGAGTACGGCTCCTCGCACTACCTTAGGCCACGCGGCGTTCCATAAGGGGCTTATCTAAATGATCTAAGATCAATTTCATATCATATGAATTTTCCACAACAATTCCCATTTGTTTCAACTACAAACAATTTCTTTCAACCACAAACAATTATTTCCAACCATTCGCATTTCAACTAATTTTCAACCATTCGCATTATCAACCAATTTTCACGCCAATCACAATCAATTCATATCGTCCATGGTCTGTGGACGAGGGGAGCATATATATATACACGTATATAAATATATTTCATTTCCATTTCAACACATATATGATTTATACCATGCACGTATAATTTATACATCACTCATATAACTTATACAACCCTCATACATGCTGTGTACAACGCTTATATAATTTATACAATGCATTTCCATTCCATATTTGAATTTAGAAGTCTCACATCGATTTTAATCCTTCTGAAATTTGTAGCGAGCTCGGAATACGTTCTAGCTTCTTCTAGAATGTAGATGACGTCACTACAAGTCCGATGTCTCCTGTTTCATTGAATTTCGTCAACATAGCATAAAGATATGATTTTTATTTGAAAATCATGATTTGAAACACTTAAAAGTGTTATAATCTTTAATTAAAAACCCAGTCCGTTACCTCAGCAAATTAGTTCTAAACTAGGTTTTGATCTATCGCACAAAGCATTACACGATACCAAAATCAGATGGCACGACGTCGTAGGGGGTGGAATCGCACTCAGATCGATGGCAAGGGGGCCCACTTCGACGGAGGCTGGAGGGCGTGGCAGCGAACTGAAGTGGCGGACTTTGAAGAGCTCATTCTCGATGGATACGAAGCTTGAGAGGGTGTGCCAGGTATTTATTTGAAGAGGGGAAAGAGAGCTTCAAAAAGTTCTGAAAGTGCAGGGTGTGATTCGACGTGGATTGGCCAGAAATCGGTCGGGAACGGAGGAGCACGTTTCCGTCGCCGACGAGAGGGATAGCGGGGGTTTCTATGAAATATTTTTATAAAATTAATTATGAATGGAATAATATGATTGGCCCACTATATATTTAATTAAAAAATAGGATTTTCTCTATACGAACTCCAATCCAAACCCAATGACTATTGCCCCTAGCTAAATTCCCCCATTCCAAACACAATGGAATATGTTTTGAAAGCCCATTCGACTGTTACTGTCAGTTATCCTTCAAATTAAAATATAAAACCTTTAAATTATGTTCTGAACGTACATTTTAATTTGCCGAGGCCACATACTAATTCTAAAAATTCCCAAAAAATTAATCTAGCTATGTTGGGACGATACGGTCGCAACAAAACTGATTTCGTCGAATTATGAGACCGCGTGAAAAACGACCATTTTCTGGTCAATCCAATTTGACTGAAATCAACCAAAAACATTTTCCATTGCCACACTCATTTATTGATTTAAAAAATTATGGAATTTGACATCCCAGATCCAACAAAAGTGGTTTCGTCGAAAATGGAAGTCGTTTGCAAAATGTCTTTTTTCAAGGGCTATGTTTATTCCACAGCGACCATTCTGAATATTCAACCAGCTATAACTTTTGATTCCGCTATGAAATTTCGATTTTTTAGATTCGTTAGAAAGAAATTCTTAAATAGATTTAAATATTTTTGGTTTCGCTAAATTCCGTTTTATTTTGCATCCTATACGTTCAGTCAAAGTTCGAATTCAAAATTTTAAACTACCGCGCTATTTCTAACTCGTTATTTCATTAAAATAAGTTATTTCAATTACTCCAAATTCAGTAAAATAGCCAAATTAAAAAATTTAAATTGGCTCTACTTTTCTTGGTTGTTATAAATGCCCCCACTTAAAATTTTCGTCCTCGAAAAGGAAACAACAGTAAAGTAGGAAATAAAACGAAAACGCGAAGTATTGTAAATGTACCTTGCATCGGCGTTAGGCAGAGATGTCCACTCTGCAATTGGGATAAACTTGCTTAATGCTTTCTTCTGTCTCCCAAGTACGGTCTCTAGGATCTCTACTCCACTGCACTTTAACTAAATGAACCTTCTTGGTCCTTAGCTCTTTAGTTTATTTGCCAATAATCTTTATCGGCTCTCTTCTGACTGCTAATTCTGGAGTAATTTCCAAGTCCTGTTGCGCTGCTTCTTCTACAACAAGATCTGGATCATGCACATGCCTTCTAAGTGGAGATACATGAAACACATCATGTACTCCAGGCAACCACTCAGGTAACTGAATCTTATAAGCAAGAGTTCCAATTCGTTCAAGTATAGGAAATGGACCAATAAATCTAGGCGCCAACTTCCTAGTTTTACTAAATCGGACTACTCCTCCCATCGGAGAGACTCGCAAATAAACATAATCACCAACAACAAATGATAAATCTCTTATTCTCGAATCTGCATAACTCTTCTGTCGGTTTTGAGCTGTTTGTAATCGTTTCTTAATGAAATCGACTTTGTTAGAAGCTTCGCGAATCATATCGGGGCCCAATACAAGTCAGTTTCCAGGTTCTACCCAACATGCAGGAGATCTGCACGGTCTACCATGTAATGCTTCGAATGGTGACATTGTCAAGCTCGTTTGATAACTATTGTTGTACTAGAATTCAGCTAAATGCAAGTGGTCTTCTCATGATCCGCCAAAGTCAATAATGCAAGCCCGTAGTAAATCTTCAAGTATACGGTTCACCCTCTCAGTTTGGCCATCTGTTTGAGGATGATAGGCGGTGCTTAGATTCAGCTTCATTCCCAATTCTATTTGCAATGCTTCCCAGAATTTGCTAGCAAAGATTGGGTCTCTATCACTGACAATGCTAATGGGAACTCCATGCAGTTTAACGATTTCTTTGAAATAAATCTATGCTAGACTTTGGGCGGTTCTATTGGATCTGACAGGTATGAAATGGGCGGTCTTCGTGAACCGATCTACGCTCACCCAAATACTGTCATTTCCCATCCTGGTTCGGGGAAAACCATCTATGAAATCCATGGAAATCTGTTCCCACTTCCAATTTGGAATTTCCAACGGTTGCAACAATCCGGCCAGTTTCTGGTGATCGCTCTTAACTTGTTGGCAAGTGGATCACCTGCTAACATACAAGGAAATATCTCTTTTCATCGCCTTCCACCAGAATGTACGTTTGAGATTATTGTACATCTTACACACTCCAGGATGAATACAAAATTTGGATTTATGACATTCATCAAGCACTTCTCTTTTGAGCTCCGGGATGCCAGGAACACAGATTCTTCCTCTTAATCTCAGAACTCTCTCACTATCCACTTGGAAACTGGAGACTTCGCCTTTTTGAATTCTTTTGATCATCTCCTTAACAAAATTATCGTCTTTCTGAAGAACGGAGATATTGTCAATTAACGAAGGCATAATAATAAGATTGGCGATGATTGTAGTTTTTCTGCTAAGCGCATCCGCTACCACATTGGCCTTTCCCGGCGTATACAGAATTCTAGATCATACGCTGCAAGAAATTCTAGCCAACGTTGTTGTCTCATGTTCAAGTATTTTTGGGTGTACAGATATTTCAATGATTGATGATCGGTATATAATTCGAACTTCTCACCCAATAGATAATATATCCAGATTTTCAAAGCAAATACGACGGCTAGCAACACAAGATCATGAGTTGCATAATTCTTCTCATGCGGCTTCAACTGACGGCTAGCATAAGTGACTACTTGGCCTGTTTGCATTAACACTGCGCCAAGACCTCTAATTGAAGCATCCGTCCAGACCGTCAAATCTTGATTGCCAAGACCTCTAACTGGAGCAGTTGTCAATTTTAATTTCAGCTCTTGGAAAGCTGCCTCACATTCTGGAGTCCGCTTAAATCTTTCGTGCTTCTTTGTAAGCTTTGTTAATGAATCGGATATCTTCAAAAAATCCTTAACGAATTTCCGATAATAACTAGCCAATCTCAGAAAACTTCGTACCTCTGTGGGTGTAGTAGGCTGCTTCCAATCTTGAATTGCTGTAATTTTTCTTGGATCTACAGAAATTCCTTTCATTGACATGACATGGACAAGGAACTTCACTTCATCTTGCCAGAAGATACATTTACAAAATTTAGCTCTGAAGACGTTCTTTCTCATTATCCCCAACACTTGTTCTAAATGTTTTTCATGCTCGCTTTCGGACTTGGAATAGATTAAAATATCATCGATGAATACCCAAACAAATTTATTCAAGACTTCTCTAAACACTCTATTCATTAAATCGACGAAGCAAGCTGGAGCGTTACACAAACCGAACGGCATTACTAACCACTCATAAAATATGTCTGGACCTCTGAAAGCTGTTAAAGGAACACATTCTTCGACAATTCTCAGTTAATGGAAACCTGTAGCTAGGTCCATTCTGGAAAATACTCGCGCTCCATCCAATTGATCCAACAAATCATCGATGCGGGGTAATGGATATTTGTTCTTGAGCGTCTGTTTGTTGAGGTCTCGGTAATCAACACACAATCAGAGAGTACCGTCTGACTTAGGAACAAACACTACAGCGGCACCCCAATTAGAAAAGCTAGGTTTGATCAGACCCTTCCATAGCAATTGACAAGTTTGATCTCCCAATTTTTCTTTTTCTTTTAATGTCATTCTTTGAATTGAATGTACTACTGGCCTGACATTCGGAATTAGATCGATCCTGAATTCAATTTCTCTTTGCGGAGGTAAGTAATCGACTTCTTCGAACACATCCGCATATTGTTTAACCACATGAATCTTCCCTAACAAAGTGGGAATAACTTCTAGTGCAGACCAAAACTCTTTCCTATCAGTTTCTGAGCCATGGCATGGTATAGTAATATTCCCAAGCTTTGTTTTAATCTTTACTTCTCTTTCGGCACATCTTACTTCTGCCTCGTATTTGGTTAACTAGTCCGGTCCAAGTATAATATCGAATTCGAAAAAATTTAGGACGACCAATTTGAAAGGAAATCGGTATTGAGAAAAAGAGATAGGCACTTTACAATATGAACTGAGAACAATAGAACCTCCTATTGGGTTGTGAATTCTTATCGATTCTTTAAGGATCTTTAGATTTAACTTTTTAACAGTGTTACTTGCAATAAAACTTTGTGATGTACCAGTGTAAAATAGAACGGAAACATGAATATTTTTAATAGTAAGGGTACCTCCCAAACCATCAGGTTTACCTGCTCTCGGAGTAGCAGCTGGCGGGTTCACCGCGTCATATACATGTGCAACCTGAGCATTCTTCAGCAAAGGGCATTTGGTCTTGATATGCCCCTTTTGACGACAGTTAAAACACTCTCGCCTATCACCAGAATTCTGACTCGAGCTTGCTTGGGTGGTCTTCTGTCACTTCGGAGCGGTGCATACATTGGAGTAATGGCTAGCTTGACCGCAGTGTAGCAACTTCCCCCAAGTGGCCTATTTGTTTGCGGCTTGGCATTTGCTACCGTGTTGCTTGATTCGGGATGTATTTTAGAAGCCTTGTGCTTGTTGCCCGCTTGATTCTTGGCATGGTCTATTTGCATGTTCCTTGTATCCAAGCTCTCATAATTGCATGCCATATCCACCATCTCGACGAAAGTAAGGTTAATGTGGCTCGTTGTCCTATCCTGATACCTGCCTTGAAGTCCATGAATAAACCTCTTATTCTTCGCCTTAACAGTCTGAACAAGCTCTGGAGCGTAGCGGGATAGCTGAGTGAACTTGTTGAGGTATTCCTGGATGGTGCATTCTCCTTGTTGGAAATTGGCAAACTCATCATGTAAGCGCTCCATCTCTCGCTCTGGAATGAACTTCTCTTTGAACAGTGTTTTGAATTCATTCCATGTCATCACTAACTCTTCTCATTCAAAGTGATGGCTTCCCACCATAGTTGGTCCTCGTCTTGCAATATCCAAGCACCCATAAAGCTTTTCCTATGATCCTCAAGACCTATGCCCTTGAAGATCTTCTCACATGTTTTCAACCAACCCAAGGCTTCAATTGCAGTACCGGTTCCCGAGAATGGCTTGCCTCCAAGATTCTTATATGTCTTTCCCACTCGGTCTAAATCATACTGTCGCGGGGGGGGGGGGGGGGGGGGGTGGTGGCTGAATCAAAGGCTTTGGGATAACGGGGATATTCTCCCGCCCTCCACCTCGGCCTCCTCTAGCTCTAGCTCCTCGGGTAGCCAATTTAAGTCAAGTTCTGTATAAGCAAGAAAAGAGTCAAGCCCACAGAAATGATAATTTTAAGATATAGTAAAAGCAGAAGAATATATGGAAAGATAACGATGTATTGATCAAGTTATTTTGCTATTCTACTTAGCTCATTTTAGGACATTACTAATCCTATCTCTAATGAGCTACTCGACACTACTGATTCTATTTTGACTAGGTGTTTAATGTGTTTAATTCCAGAACTGAGACCAACCAAAGCTCTGATACCACCTGTGACGATACCAAAATCCCGTATCACGGAATTATGGATAATCATTGGAATATAACACATTAATCATCATTAGTAGAGAACAGATAATAGCATAAACAGAAAATAGAATAATTTACATCAATATGACAGCGGAATCATGATATTTAACAACATCAGAGTAGCACAGTGCAGGATACAACTTAGTGCATAAAAGGAAATGATCAGTTTCCATCAAGATCATTCGGACATATACATCATAGGGTGCATAATAGAAGTAAATCTGTCTGCATCGCGATAAGCGGAATCATATACATAAGACACTAATGGCGGAATATCAAATAGCCAAAATACTGAGGAATCTAGTCTTCGCCATACAAGCCAAAAGGCGCACTCCATGCTGCAGTGCAAAAGCCAAAATATAACCTGCCACCTGTAACTAGGCTGCCCGTGTGAAAATAAGGGCACCTGAGTTTGCAATGTGAAACAAACTATGAGTCAGTCATGGGACTGGTATGAGAAATCTGCTTAACTGATTTAACAACAATAATAAGGCAAATCATAGGACCACGCCACTCTCGTGGAACTGGTTTACTCCAGTGATTGTCAGTGCATGAAATAAAGTAAATTATTTAAACAATGCAATGTCTTTTAGAAAGAATGAAGCCGCTATAAGACTCAAGTCCCATCACACAATGCAATGCAATGCACGCCGAAGGATAGAGTTTTACCCTATAATGGCCAAAACATGCTTAGTACGTGTAAAGCAAAATCATTTGATATTATCACTAGTGCATATATCTTTCAAAAGCAAATTCAATCATAAATATCAATTCTAGACGGTATAAGTGCCCCATACCACTATGTCGCCATATATAAGTTACAATCCAATCCGTAATTTCGTATTGGAAATTTGGATTCCATTAGGAGTCGAGGCAAGGGATATACTTCTCGCTGGCTTCGAGACACTCTAGCAAATGCATCAGGATTCCCCATAGAGAACCCTTGGAATCGGCTGGGCTGGTCCTCCCTTACGTTTGAGGATTAGTTATTCCTGAACACACATTTCCTGGTCCTATCATACCTATCCTTCCACTCCATAGAGATCGATATAACCAAGGCGCACGCATTCTAACATCCACAAAGGTATAATAATCAACAATGTTAGGGCTAGTAAGACGCTGACACCACCCATATCTAGAAAGAAACGTCGTGTTCTCCCAACGGTCCTTAACCCGTTTTTAACTCATACCTGGGTGTGAGGCTCGCGAATTAACGCTATACACAAAGCTACACTATATTAAAGCCGTGCTTTGATCATCAACCATAAGACTCTGCTTTTCAACCAAAGCCTTGATCATTTGCATCTTTGCATGCCACGCTCTCAATCCGCACCATACCACTGATGTCTACCGATATACAACCTCTGAGCTCGTACTTCTCAGAGAAGGGCGTTAAGCAAGAGAATAAATTCTCCGCTGCTAAACAAATCTATATTTAGTAGAGATCAACGAATACAACACAGAATACACATCAGACACACATCCATTTACAAGTCTGTTCTGGGTCTAAACGAAACCGGAGGCACCTTATTCCTCGTTCCATATGTCCAATACAGAAGAGAGGCCCTCGCACACCCGGACGATCAACAAGTACGTCCAGACCACTACCACTGTAACCTCGTCAAGGGAGCTACCCATCTCAAAGGCATCAGTAGTAATCTACATGATATGAAGATCACCGGTCTTGCACCGTCTTCATATCTTCAACATTTATTCATCGATCAATTATTTGAAATGAGAATTAACTCGGCCTTTTCGAATAATTCACGTATATTAGAATTCAAATCAATTCTGTTCATGGTTAAATTATTCGACATCCACATTTTAGTTCTTTATATAATTTCATGTCAAATACATTCAACCATCAAATATCAAGCAAACCAAGTAGAATCGGTTTATTTCCATTCCATATCGCCTATAATATTTTATAATAATATATCGCTATTTTTATTTATTTAAGAATAATGCCATTTAATTAAACGACATTTCAGGCCATAATGTGGCCCTGGCGCTGTTTTTCTCTAATTTTGATTTATACATTTCTCATAATCTGACCTCCGGATCTTAATGAAGTTAAGTCCGTTGGAAAGATCTCTCCAAAGCGAACCCAACGGTTCCGGTTTTTGAAAAAGCCGATGGTCGGATCTCTCGATATAATCGTTTAAAGTTACGATTTCTAAACACGAACTGCAGCATCATTATTCGTTTTATTTAATTTATATTTATATATATATATATATATAATTTATTCTAGCGCTGTTTTTATTTAGATTTGAATTAAACATTTCACACAATCCAACCGTTAGATCTTAACAAATTTTATATCGTTGGAAAGATTTTTCCAAAGCGAACCCAACGGTTCCGGTTTCGGGGAAATCCGATGGTGGATTTCTCGATATAATCGTTTAAAATTACGATTCCAAAACATGAATTGCAGCTATGCGATTCATTTATTTAATATATATATATATATATATATATATGTATATGTATAAATAAAAGATCTCAACCAACTGTTGCCTTATCAAATCCTAATCAAAATTCTAGATCTGAATCTAGATCTAAGAATATAGATCCAAATGCAGTTACAAATCCTAAGTCGAATCCAGATCTGTCTTCAAACTTGAAAAGCAGAAAGCTCGAATTCATAAAACCGTCGCTGGATTATGTTTTTGTACCTGAAAAAGTGTATAATCTATCAGAATCCTCATGGGTTAATATGATTTCTTTGATTCCAATCTTTTTCAGACTTTCAACGATCAAACTAAAGGAGTATATAACAAAGGTATGGAAACCATTGGGGTTTTGTAACATCCATGTTTCACCTAGTTATGATTTTATTGTTCAGTTTGAATGTAATGAAGATTTCCAGCATATAGAAAGCAATACAAACTCATATTTTGGGATATTATTGTATGTTGAATCATGGCATCCTGGTTTTGTTTTTAAAGGTAAACAGAGTAATTTGGTCCAGATCTGGATTAGATTAGCTGATTTACCTTTATAACTATGGACAAAATAAGCATTTCAATTACTAGCTAGTTTAATCTCAAAACCACTATTAATTGATGAGAGCACATCAGAGAAAAAGTTCACTAAATATGCAAGAGTTCTTATTTCAATTGATACCCAAATAGAGTTGAAAACTGAAATTCCTATATTGCTTCATAATGGAGAGAAGATTAAAATAAATGTTGAGTATGAATTCAGACCATTAAAGTGCTCTCAATGCAATCTTTTTGGACATGATGATGAGTATCATGAAGTTGTAAAAGATTCAAGATGGATTCCTCCTGATACACAAGAAGACAATCAAGAGAATAATGATGGATCTAAACAAACTAAAAATGTGGACTATTCAAATTCAGATAATGATACTTCAAATAATCAACCTCACCCAAAGGAACCTGACATAGATGATATATTATCAAATAATCCAGATCCATCTAGTTCAAGAGCTCAGGATGATTTAAATTTTTTGAATTCCAAGCTTCCTAAAAAAGTCATACCTGATGATATTAATTACATAGTAGTTGTTATTGCTGGGAATGATAAAGTTAATAATCTGGATAAAGGCAAACAGGTGGATGTTTCTTCTTATATCAATCAGAACACAAGTTATTTACAAGCTGCAAAAACAAAAATTCCTACTCCTGCTAAAAGAAATACAAGGAGTTCTTCATCTATTAAATGACCTTATTAGCATGGAATGTAAGGGGAATGAACACTTCTTTTAGAATGAAGGAAGTGATCAAACTCCTTAATTCTACTAAATCAACTCTTGTTGGTTTAGTGGATACAAAGTTAAATTCAGGTTTATTTTCTTCTCTTCTCCCAAATGATTGGAAATTCCTTACAAATAATTCATCAATTTCTTCTGGAAGAATATTATTAATTTGAGATTCTAAGATATGGGATTTGAATGTGCTATTTTTTCCCACAACGTATGATAGTTAATGCAGTTAATAGAGGTGGATATATAATGACATTTACAGTGATATACGGTAGTAACACTTTTGGTGAAAGAATAAATCAATGGAATCAACTGATTACTGAATCAAGTTCATATTTAAATGCATGGATTTTAATGGGAGATTTTAATAATGTGTTATCACCACATGATAAAAAGGGGGGACTTCCTGTTCCTTATAGCCAAATCAGAGAATTTCAAACATTCTTAATTCAAACTGGTCTATCAGAGATAAAACCATTGGGGTTTCAATTTACTTGACGTAGAAGAGGAATAGCTACATATATTGACAAAATACTGGTGAGTAATATATGTATGCATCAATTCCTTAACATGAAGGCTCTCTCTTTTCCTCAAAAGTCCAGTGATCATAACCCTATTTTGCTAGATATAATACCAACTCCAGAAATTAAAGGATTCCCTTTCAGATACAGAAATGATTGGATACATAGAGAAGGATACCAGGATGTAATTCAAAAAGGTTTGAATGGTACTAGTCGGGGTTTTCACAAAAACTTTGCAATTGTAAAAGAGAATTGAAAAATTGGAATAAAGTAAGAAATAGGAATACAACTAACCTTGAGCATGCTGAACAATTAATTTCCCAATTGGAAGTGGATGCAGATCTTAATCCAGATGATGTCCATGTATATGATGGTTATCTACAAGCTAATAGAAATTTTCAGAATTTGCAACTATCTTACTTTAGTGGTTTAAAGCAACAATCTAAATTTTCTTGGCTTCAGCAAGGTGATACAAATTCTAAAATTTTCTATTCTAGAATGTCCAATAGAAGGTATTTTAATCATATCAGAGCTCTAATTGATTCAAGTGGAAGTTTGTTGTTTAAATCAGAGGAGATTGAAAATGAGGTAATCAACTATTTCCCATCAATGTTTAATGGTCCATGTGCAACCAACTTCCCTAATTTTCAGCCAATATCAACTATTAATGAGCAAGGTCAGAATTTTCTTCTTAGAGAAATTGATTTATCAGAAATTAAAGATGCAGTTTTATCTATTCATGATCACTCTGGTCCTGGTCCGGATGGTATGAGTGCAATTTTTTTTAATATCATTAGGATGAATTAAAAGATGATCTACATGCTGCAATTTCTGATATATTTCAATCTGGAAAACTTCCAAAAGCAGTAAATCATACTTTTATAACTTTAATCCCAAAGAATGAAAGACCATCTGAAATTGATCATTACAGACCAATCTCATGCTGTAATTTCTATTATAAAATTTTTTCAAAGATTTTATGCAATAGACTAAAACCTTTTCTTCCATCAATGATTTCTTTAAATCAGAGTGCATTTATTCAAGATAGATATATTAGGGATAATATTCTTTTGGCTCATGAATTGTTGAGAAATTTCAGAAAAGTAGGTATGCCAAAGATGTGTGTGAAGGTTGATTTACAAAAAGCATATGATAAAGTCAATAGGAGGCTTATATGTTTTTTAATGTCAAAGATGAATTTTCCTAATCATTTTATCAATTTGATATTTGAGTGTATGGCTACTGCTACTTTTTCTATTATAATTCAGGGAGTCCCTAAAGGTTTTATTTCATCTACAAGGGGATTGAGGCAAGGAGATCCACTGTCTCCATACTTGTTGCAATAGCTATGCAATATTTGACGTTTATGATGGATGAAGCAACAAGTTTTAAAGTATTTCAACCGAGTAGTCCAGTGCAGCCTATGATTTCACACCTATTATATGC
Source organism: Allium sativum (assembly GCA_030737875.1). Taxonomy (NCBI): domain Eukaryota; kingdom Viridiplantae; phylum Streptophyta; class Magnoliopsida; order Asparagales; family Amaryllidaceae; genus Allium; species Allium sativum. The sequence continues at coordinate 571,411,554 of CM060912.1, read as the reverse complement.
TGATGACCTGATTATTTTTGGCAAATCTTCAATTCAAAATGCAAATACTCTCAAGAATATATTTCAGAATCTAAGTAAATATGCAGATTTGAATGTGAATGCAACTAAAACAAAGATATTTTTTTAGCAAATCTATTGAAAATGCATTCGAATTTTTAAATATTTTGAGGTATGAGCAAGGTTCTCTTCCAATTAAATATCTTGGTGTTCCTTTGTCATCAAATTATCTACATTATTCAGAATGTAATTCCTTGATTCAAAGGGTACAAAGTAAAATTCAAGGGTGGGAACCAAAACTTCTTAGTTTTGCAGGTAGAGCAGAATTGATAAATTCAGTAATAACCCCAACAGTTTTATATTGGTTATTAATTTATCAAATTCCTGAATATACCTTAAGAAAACTGCATACACTGTGTGCTGATTTTTTCTGGGGTGGGACTTCACACTAAGTTGCATGGGATTTATTGTGTAAACCTAAAGAAGAAGGTGGTATTGGTTTGAAGAAATTTTGTGATCTCAAGAAAGTTGTATGTATCAAACTAATATGGAATTATCTTTCTAATTCTTCTTTATGGAGCAAATGGGTTCAAAATAGATATTGCAAACAATTTTTTTCCGGACTATGGCAATAGATGTAAATGCATCAAGTACATGGAAATCCATATTAAAACTCAGATCTAGATCCAAACAATTTTTTAATAAGATAATATCCAAAGGTCAAAACACTTACCTTTGGATGGAGCCCTGGATAAATTGTAAATGAATGGTAGATCTGCTTGGCTTTGATAGATTGCATATAATTGGCCAAGAGAAAGTTGCTGAAATTATCAGAAATGAAGTTTTCTATCCTCAAGTCCATCCTGCATCAAGAGAACTACTTGATGAAATAAATACAATTAAGTGTTATCCTGAATTAAATCATGACAGATTTGAATGGTGTGAAGGAGGTGATTTTTGTTTTCACAAAGTTTGGGACTTTATTCGATTTCATGAAGTTTCAGATCCACTTTATTCAGTTATTTGGCATAAAAAGAACAGTAGAAGAATGTCATTTATATCATACCTTGCGGTTTTGGGAAGATTGACCACTAAAGATAGAATCTTGCGATATAACTCTGAAGTAAATCCTCTTTGTCCACTTTGTGAAAACCATCCAGAATCCATAAATCATTTGTTTTTCCAGTGTGATTTTTCAGCTTTCATTTGGTTGATGTTGAAGCATAAATTGGAACTTTCATTAAATAGTTCACTGGATCTGAAGGAAGAAGCAAGACAGTTGTTTTAAAACTTTCCAGCAGCAGATCAATTGAGAGATTTAGCGTATGGATCTTTTACAATAGCTATTTACTTCATTTGGAGAGAGAAGAATTTGAGGGTTTTTCAGGGAAAGAAGAAGCTTGCAGCATCAACTCTTTAAAATTGAACGTGAAATGGTGTTTCTTGTTCAAAATAATGGATCCAGATCTGCTCGAAGTTTGAGGAATGAGAGAGTTGTCGAAAAGTGGGGCATTGAATTAATAGATACATGATGAAGTGAAGATAAGCTTTTGTACTGAAAAAGTGGATGGGCCTGTTTCTTGGGCCGAGAAGAGCTGGATTTGAATTTTTAGTTCTAAATTGAAACCCTTCTTTGTATTTTCTTTTGTTCATGACATATGTAATCTTCATGCAGTATACCAATTTTATGAGTACTCTTTTTCCCTATAAGGTACCCACTAGGGGGATTATGTGGTTTTAACGAGGCTCATAAAGGAGTTTTTTTATTGGTTTTAAGCAATAAAGTGAACCAATTTTCAAAAAAATAATAATCATTCGACGATTTCCATATCATATTTCACTTCAAATATTTCACTAACGCCTTTAAATTTCAGAAAATTTCGCCATAACCTCCTTTGTAAGGGGAGGGGTTTGGAAATTTATTGGGCCGTATTAGGCACCCAATAAATCCTAAAAAGCATGCACATATTTATAGTGATATATTCTGGTGTCCACAAGGGAGTGTGTATAGATCATAACTCCAGAGAATAAATTCGCGTCACCCTATAAATGGTTTTTGTGCCTTATTGACTAGAGAGACGTGTTTATTGTCATCTCCAGACCCGTGTGGGGTTTTTATTAATCTGGCAATTTACCGTCATATTTTGTATAGTCCATATCAGTCTTCAGTTAACCTTGAAATGTAGTCATCGCCATAAAAGCCTCTCGCTCGTATGGTATATCTTCAACCTCGTCACATAAGCTCCAAATGATTATGTGGTATATGATAGGGTATGTTATCTTCAAGAAAGATGCCATGTAGTGTAGTTCAAAATTAATTGTTACTATCCTATGGAGACGTTTATTATTTCACACAGAACAACTATCACTCCACATCTAATGGCAATCACAGGAGTTTATATAATAATAAAATCGCGCAGCCAACTCATTAAGGCTTACCTATTTGTCGGGGTACGCAAATATATTCTTTTGCTCAACAGCCAATCCATATTCATGTTCGACATATGTAAATATATGCAGAACCAAGCAAAAAATAATATTTCTAGCAAAAAAATGTTTATTTCAGCACACGGTTATTTTTAACACTTCATACATAGGATAAAAATGATAATTTTGGTGCAACAAAAATATGTTTCAACACATATGTATTTTTAGCGAGTCGTATATATGATAAAAACGATATTTTTATCGTCCAAAATATTTATTCTACACACGAATGTTTTTAGCACTTCCTATTCACAATAAAAATGTTAATTTTATTGTTCAATCCTTTTATTCAAGACATGAATCCTTCTCAATGCATGAATATTTTAAATAGTTCATGCATATAATAAAAATGATATTTTTATTGTTAAAACAATTTATTTTAAACATGAATATTTTTTATACTTTATACAAAAGATAAAGATGATATTTTTGTTGTTACAACAATTTATTTAAAACACTAGTATTTTATATAGTCCATGTATATGATAAAAATGTGATTTTTATCTTTCAAAGAATTTATTCAACACATGAATGTTATTCAACACACGAATATTTCATATACTTCATACGCATAATAAAAATGTGACTTTTATTATCTAAACAATTTAGTCGACACATGAAGATAATTCAATACATGAAAATAATTCAAACACCTAGATATTTTTGAAAATTTCGTCAGTTTAACGGTAGGGGGTTTAAAACCGGCACCATCCCGAGTACGACTCCTCACACTACCTTAGGCCTCGCGGCATTCCATAAGGGGCTTATCTAAATGATCCTAGATCAATTTCATATCATATGAATTTTCCACAACAACTCCCATTTGTTTCAACCACAAACAAATTCTTTCAACCACAAACAATTATTTCCAACCATTCGCATTTCAACTAATTTTCAACCATTCGCATTATCAACCAATTTTCACGCCAATCACAATCAATTCATATCGTCCATGGTCTATGGAAGAGGGAAGTATATATATACGTATATAAATATATTTCATTTCCATTTCAACACATATATGATTTATACCACGCATGTATAATTTATACATCGCTCATATAACTTACACAACGCTCATACATGAGGTGTACAACGCATATATAATTTATACAATGCATTTCCATTCCATATTTGAATTTAGAAGTCTCACATCGATTTTAATCCTTCTGAAATTTGTAGCAAGCACGGAATACGTTCTAGCTTCTTCTAGAATATAGATGACGTCGCTACGAGTCCGATGTCTCCTGTTTCATCTAATTTCATCAATATAGCAAAAAGATATGATTTTTATTTGAAAATCATGATTTGCAACAGTTAAAAGTGTTATAACCTTTAATTAAAAACCCAGGCCGTTACCTCAGCAAATTATTTCCAAACTTGGTTTTGATCTATCACACAAACCGTCGCACGATACCGAAAATCAGATGGCACCACGTCGTAAGGGGTGGAATCGCGCCCAGATCGATGGCAAAGGGGCCCACTTCGACGGAGGCGGGAGGGCATGGCGGTGAACTGAAGTGGAGGACTTTGGAGCTCGTTCTCGATGGATACGAAGCTAGAGAGGGTGTACCAGGTATTGATTTGAAGAGGGGAGAGAGAGTTTCAAAAAGTTCCAAAGGGGTAGGGTGTGATTCGACGTGGATTGGCCGGAAATCGGTAGGGAACGAAGGAGCACGTTTCCGTCGTCGATGAGAGGGATAGCAGGGGTTTTTTTGATTTTTTTTTTATAAAATTAATTACGAATGAAATAATTTGATTGGCCCACTATATATTTAATTAAAAAATAGGGTTTTCTCTATACAAACTCCAATCCAATCCAAACGACTATCGCCCCTAGCTAAATACCCCCATTCCAAACACAATGGAATATGTTTCGAAAGCCCATTCGACTTTTACTATCAGTTATCCTTCAAATTAAAATATAAAACCTTCAAATTCTGTTTTGAACATACATTTTAATTTGCTCGGGCCACATACTGATTATAAAAATTCCTGAAAAATTAATCTACTTATGTTGGGACGATGGTCCCAACAAAACTGATTTCATCGAATTCGGAGATCGTTTCAAAAATGGTCATTTTCTGGTCGATCTATTTTGACTTAAATCAACCAAACACATTTTCCTTTGCCACGCTCACTTATTGATTTTAAAAATTATGGAATTTGAAACCTAGCAATAAATTGACATCTCGGATCCAACAAAAGCAGTTTCATCAAAAACAGAGATAATTTGCAAAATGTCTATTTTCAAGGGCTATATTTATTCCACACCGACCATTCTGAATATTCAATCGACCATAACTTTTGATTCCCGCTATGAAATTTTGATTTTTCAGATTCGTTAGAAAGAAATTCTTAAATAGATTTAAATGTTTTTGGTTTGGCTAAAATCCGTTTTATTTTGCATCCTGTACGTTCAGTCAAAGTTCGAATTCAAAATTTTAAACTGCCGCGCTATTTCTAACTCGTTATTTAATTAAAATAAATTATTTCAATTACTCCAAATTCATTAAAATAGCCAAATTAAAATTTTAAATTGGCTCTGCTTTTCCGGGTTGTTACAATAATGGTATAATCCTCGAATAATTGTTATTTATTCTATAGTAAATATACAAAAAAACATATTTTATGTCAATCCAAACCAGATAGAATTTGACAAATAAATTTTAAGTAGCATTTCAATGTACTTTAAAATGAAACACTTGTTCTACTATGTAGTAAATTAATTCCATGTGATGTGTTTTATAATGAAATTTTAATAAAATATGTCTTTTAATGAATTGGTTATTTTAGATGCATTATGTTAGCAAAAATATGATATATTATGCTGAATATTTTAATAGTATTTTATAAAAATTCCCACATATTGTCATTTCTTATTATATTCAAACAATCTAACCCAACCCTACTAAATTTGACCCAATCCATACTTAAATCCAACCCATATCCAACCTTATATAGGGTCGGGTACGAGTTGAACTACCTTAGTGTAATGTCCCGTATTTTTGGTAGTCCAATATTTAATTTAATTTATTATTTTAAATATTATATCTGGAATATTAATGGATTTTAATACCTGATTTGTTTATTAAAACAAAGTTATAGTGTATAATTTATATATAATATAAAATGAGCTCGAAATGGCGCGGTAGTTCGTAATATGGAGTTTTGAACTTTAATTGAGTATATAGGATCCAATATAAGTCGGATTTCTGTGAAACAAGAAACTTTTGGATCTTGTTGATTATAATTTTCATATAAAAGACAAAAATCCAGATTTCGTGTTATAGATTGTTAGTTATGTCCAAATCAAATTTTAAAATGGTCGCTATGGAAATCGTTATAAAAATATAACGTTTATTTAATATATATAAAAGGGTTTTAATATAATTTGAACACCGTTTAGCTCGAAATTGATGATATTGAGTTGTATAATTTATATTTGAAGCTATATGATATTTCCAGTTGGATATTTACTATAATAATAATTTATCATTATTTTATTTGATTATTTTGAGTTTAAATAATATTTTATTAATTTTATATTGGCCTTTAAAATTGTAACTTTGCAAACAGAGTCCGTTTTCGATGAAATCAGTTTCATTAGAACCGTAACGTTAAATTATTGTATGGTATCAAATTGCATTGCAAACCGATGTCGTATGTGACAACGGTAGTAGTAAACGCCTAGTCATTTTCTATAGCGCGTAATATAATTAAATTAATTTAATAAAGAGATATTTGAGTACAACTTGAGAAGACGATCGAATTAAGGCACAAAACCAATTCCATTGAATTCATATCGACGTTCAGAGTCAGGATAGATATATAGTTTGTAATTTTTGGAGATTGTGTAATTTAGTGTCCAAAATTGTAATGTGATGCGTATAAAAATAGTGTATCGAGAAATAGTCTCGGAATGCGACGAAAGTAGTGCCATTGGGTTTGTATTAATTAATTATTACAACATTTCAATTTTCGTGTCAATCAGACATACCGTTTGATCGTGGTAGCGATAAACGCCTAAATCATTTTTATTATTTCGGTCAATTTCGACAAGGGTAACTATAAACGATTAGGCAAACAAACACAAAATTTAACGAAACAAGATTCATTGGATCCGTTAGGAAGAGGTCTAGTAAAATGTCAAGGCCTCAAATTTATTGAATTTTTTTTGTAATTATAGGAATTTTTAACGCTTGATTTTTCATCGATATTTATAAAGGACTTTTCACAAACGACCTTGGATTTCGATGAAACCTATCCCATCGGGTCCGGAATATTTTTTTTATGCTAGGATTAGCATTTTTATTAGAAAACAAAAGTTGATTGTGGTTAGTTTTATATGATACTTCACAGTAAAATTTCAACATAATATAATATTAATTAATTCTATCCCACTCCTTACAAATACACTACGTAACCTAATTCTTTGCGTCAAAATAATTCTCTTTGCTCAACGGAATTATTGAGCTGTCACTTATAAATGGACGGACCGCATCCTCCAACATTCTTCCTTCCATATTTTTCAATCGGATAATCTCTAGCTTCAACGTTCAACAGGAAAGCTAATCTCCTTGACGAACTCTACAAAGTGAACGGCGGCGATGGGCTATAACGAAGTGAGGTGATCGAAATCTCGATGGGAATGCGCTGCGGTTTCGATGGAATATCAGATGAACGGAGAAGCCAGGCAGAGGGAGGCTTTGGTTGAACGCCGAGGGGCTTGGAGCGTTGGAGCAAGCGCAATCTGATGGGTGTCCTCGATCAGTTTCTGGCGCGGTGATGTAAGGATTAAGGGCAGCTTATTTTGGGTTTTTGCTATCGAACGAAGGGGTTGTAGCATGCAGCTTTTGGGCGATGGTTGCGGAGGGGCTGGGCCTCCTGTCCGCGGTGACTGATCAGCCTTCGGTTGATGGTGGATGGTCCGGCGTGTTGGGTGGATGGATGGATGTATGAGTAGGCATGTGTTTATTTGGTGGAAGCATGGATTGATAACGTGAGGGCTTATTGAAGCTAAATACTGGAATGAGAACTGAAGCATACAAGAGGAAAACAAACTGTGAGGATCAGATGGCCTGTCTACATTTGCATGTAATTATAGTATTAAAGTAAATTGTTTAATTAACCTAATTAATGATTATTTAAAATAATTTATAATTAATCCTTTTGCTGAGTATAGAAATAATTGGTACCGAAGGACATAAGGCAGCATGAAAATTGGATCATCCTGTTAAGTTGATAACCAAGTGACCAAAGTAATTAATTATAATTAATCATTAATTAAGAAAACTAATTATTTCATTTAGATCGTATATATTTATAATAGTGTAACTTTCACCCATATGATCAGAATGGAACGAACCAAGATGCATTGGAATCCTCTCAACGAGATCTACATCGTGGAACATGAATGGACGGAATTGGAATCAATCGATATTTTCAGTTAAACTAACGTTGTTTAACTTAACTGAAAACAAGCTATTTAAATAGCTAATCAAATCAAGGTGAGTTAAACTCACTCAGTTCTCCCCACTTATATTTTATACAAGTCGGCTTTTATAACTGTGTGCTATGGTTGCTAATGGTTGACTATTTGTTTGTTTGTTAATAGTATATATTTTTATATATTGATTGAACTAATGAAATTAAATGAAATTAAACGGTTGTTCAATTTCAGTAAAAAACCAAATCGTTATTTTAATGATCGGACGCAACTGAGGTAACTTACCTTGTTGGTCACGTTTATAAAATAAACACGTTAAATTATTGAATTGTTTGTTAATTTTAAATAAATTGGTTATTGTTAAATTGCTGCTATTTACTATTATATCGGTTAAATTGAATTGATTCGATTTATGTGAGATAATGTATTCATATATAGGGAAGAACAGGTTGGAGGGATCCAACCGGATTCCTCAAATATATTTAATGTTATTTATTTTTATATTATCATTATACGAACTATTCTGATTGAACGATTGATTTTATCATTAACCGTTGAACTGAAATACAACAATTTATTTTGTTTAAACCAATGAGTAGTATTGGTTGAGTAATTGGCAGCATATGGCCTATAAATCAGTCGTTTTTCAAATATGGATTTACCGTCAAGTGAATCAATGAAAATGAAGTTATAAAAAAAATTATAACTGAAAATAGATTTTTTTTAAATCTATTATTTTGAATTAAAGTTTGTTAAAAGAAAATAAATATTTATTATTTAAATTTATAAGTAATTATTAAATGATATTATAAAGTAAAATCTGATATTAATCAAATTTATAAGCAAATGGGGAGAACTTAACCCAACGTTAAGAATTGGATATTTTTTTAAATAATTAAATGGAATTATTTAAATTAATTATATTATTAATTAATTTAAATTGAGAACTAATTGGGATTGATTAACGGATTAATGTATTGAATTGACTAAGTCAACCGCTGGGATTGATAATTAAATTAATTTACTTTTGAATTAATTTAATAAAATAGTTTAATGAATATTTGTTTTAATTTTAATAAGATTTTTAAAGAGAATTTACTATTTATTTTAGTCAATTAAGAAGTTAACTACTGCTATAATAGTCAGTGATCTAAGCAAATTATTATAATAATTTAAGAGACTAATTTTTAATTGAAATTCATTTAAAAAGTGATTGAAGTCAAATGTATCTAATCGGAATATGAAAGGAGTTCATGAACGGGTTTTTTATAAAAATCGAGTTTTATAACAAAGTTGTAAAAAGAATTTTAAGTGAATCTGATAGCTTAAATCAAATATATACTGAATATTTGAAGTGAGAAAAAAAGGGAATTTAGAAATTGGGAAATGGTATGAAATAACGAAGTGACATTTGTTTCGAGGTTCGGTATGGAATATTCCAAAGTTCTTAATGTTAAGCAGAGTTGAGAGTATAAGCTGAGTAAAAGATTTCGGAATTGGCAACGAATATAGTAAATAATTTACAATGGGGTTTGTAAATGAAGTAAGACATTTGGAAAATGAATTTTGCAACAACTGTTACAAATAATAAATTGCACTATTTGATTTATATATTGAAGATCGTTAAAAAGAATGCTATGTAATTTTAGACAACGCATAAGTTTTCGGAATGATCTAGAAAGTTATAATATAAGAAATTAAGAAGTTTTGAAATGAAATCTGTAACATTTGTTGCAGATGATAAATGAATTATTTTGATAAAAAGGATTCCTACGAGGTGTCAATTATAAGGATTCGTAAGATATTTATATAAGATTGGTAAAGATATTTTTATTAAATTTACAAAGACAGTTATATATGATTTAAAAACAAATATAGTATTGTTGTTACAACAAGTTGAAGAATATTTATAAAGAGAGGTCAAAGAAATTTTAGAAAGGATTTTATTAATAATGGAATCGAAACTGAGTGTAATACCATAAAGGATTATTAAAATATTTATAGAGAAGTATAATAATAGTTTACTTAATAATTCATTAAGTAAACGATGTTGAGATTTAAATAAGGTTTTCAAAGGAAACCGTGTGGTTAATAAACTTCTATCTATTCTGAAGATATGAATGTTGTTGGTCATGGTTTGAGAGGTAAATAAAATACCCCAACTTGAACGACCTCACGATTATCCAAGAACAATATTAGTTTATAAATGAGAGGAATTGAGGAAAACATGAGTTATGATTTCCGTAAATAATATTATAAGCTGTATTTGAAAAGTTTATAAGTAATTGAAATGATTTTTAGGGATATTTTTATTTATAATAAGAAATAAAAATAAACTCCAAATATGGAAAATTTAAAGAATATAATCAATAGATGTTAAATTAAAGAGGCCAGATAATGTCGAGTACAGTCAGTAAACTCATTTCATTCTCATGATTATTTATTTGATAGTTAAATAACCGACTATCAAATCTGTCCAATATGATTGTTGGTACGGAAAGACCGGGATTGAATTTATATTCGAAAACCATTCTGAACCAACAAATACGTGGAAGATATTGATTGAAGATGGAGCAATTGAAGACCGGGGATCTTCATGAGCGAAAGGATCATTTGTCAACTCCCTCTGGTTAGCCCGTAGAGGTATTTCGACAGTGGTTTTGTCGTGATTGGAATCTTTCGGATTGCAAGGACTACTCACTACCGATCCATATGGTAACTCAAAGATGTGGTAGGAGAGTGCCTTCGGTTGATCCTGTTCCTAGATGACTTGTATGGGCGAATGTCTGATAGAGTATTTCTTAAGAATCTCGTAACATTGATTTTTACAAATGTACTTCTGTTGGCTGCAGAGTATTTTTGTGGACGTCAATTAGTGATTTAATGGATTTGATGATGTGGCATTCAAAGTGGATAGAGATGTGCTGTTTTGAAGTATAAGCTTAACCTCTAGCCTCATCAACCAGGAAATGGCATAAAATCGGGTAGGTCGCATGGCTATATGGGTCGCACCCATGAAAAAGGTATATCATTACCTGATCTGGTGAAATCAAATGCCTTGGGTTGTCCCTTTCATTTTTATATGTATGTTATCAGTTTGGTTGGCTGGCCCCCAACCTTTGTAATGATTTATTCGGTACTCTCAAGCGAAGTGAGGGGTCAGTTATGTTTAGCCTGGGTTGCAAGATGTTCTTGTTGAACCCCAATGTATTCATCTCCAGAGTTACGTTGTTGGGAGGGTAGTCCCATACCTTGACAGGAAATCCATTCTCCAATAAGCGCCCATGGTTTTGATTGTGTACTATATATGTAGAGCGTGAGATGCAAGCATTCTACTAGATTGATATTTATTTGTATTTAGACGCTATTATAATATCAGACAAGATATTGATTTCAAAAATGTTTTGGGTTATCGTAAGGTAAAAACCATCCGTATTTATTTGTGGATTCATTCTTATGATTATCCTTTTCTTTTGAAAAGATTTTAACTTTAAAATCAAATTGTGTGATACCTTTAAACTTAGTGTGTTTTTCTCACTCTGGTTCACTAGACTGACCCGTCATTTGTAGTGCTCGGGTTAGATCGGGCTATACAGCTTCATATTATCGGATGTTGCGAAGTCCAGAGAAGAGCTGGAGGTGTTCAAACGTATGAAATCTAGTATGTATTCCGCTGTGTGTTGTATATGAGGACAGTTTATTATAATTGTCCAGGTGTGTTGATATGCTCTGATGATGATAAATTTTTATTTAAAGCTCTATATAAAGATGTACTGCTATATTATATTTTTTTTCCGCTGCGATGTGAGACTATGTGTTGTGTTGTTTCTTCTTCTTCTACTCTGATATTTCTTTCTTTCTTACCTCACCATCTAACTTATTTCTAATAACAATCTGTGTTTTCAATACTTGAGTTTTGGAAAGAAATATGGGATTTATGTATTGTTGTCAGAATTCGGACGTAGAATTCTTACAGGTCGTTACAGTGGTATCGGAGCTATTGGTTTTGTAATAACCTTGGCTCTGTGGCATAACTCGATAGAGATGGGATTAGTAATATCCTAGATTGAGTTTGATTGTATATATATGAGAGCGCGTGTTTGCAAATTTTATATATAAATGTTTTGTATTGTGTTGTTTGATCGGTTCAAGTGTTGAGAAGCATTGAACTGGTAACGAATACAATATTGTTTTGTAAAGAGGGTAAATGGAATAATTTTACCCAAATTATATTTTTATATAGAAAAGGAATAATTTTATTAAATTACTGAGATATTAATGTGTTTGACTGATTTGAATGGAATTCAATTTGACCTAAAAATTTGAATTAAAAATTTGAATTGGTACTTAACTTGGTCAAATGAAATTAAATTAATAAATGGGTTTGAAATTGAATAAAAAAGATTTGAATTTGGAAATTTAATGAATAACAATTAAATAGAAATCAATCGGATATTAACCGATTGATACTCCGACATGTGAAACCAAAGTAAATATTAAATTGAATGTAAATTCAATTGATTTGGTTGTGTATTGGTTGTTGATTGTGAATTGTTTGTTATTGGATGATTGATTGTTTGAATAGAAATAATCAACAATTTAAGGGAGCTGAATGAATTTTAAACTAAAGAATAAATTCCAGTATAATTAAATTGGAATGAAAATGCATATAAATTGAAATTAAGGATTTAAACCTGGGATTTCAAATGAATTGATGGTCATGCTTGAATGTGGAATTGGTGTTGTTATATTTGTTGATTAATGAGATATTATTTAGGAATTTCATATATCTGTTACTTATATATTAAATTGAGATGAGTACAGGTGCCAACAGGGTTTGAGTCAGTGTTGGTTGAATAAATTACACGTAAGTTGAGCAAGTATGCTAAATAGCGCTCGTAAAAAGGTACGCCTACGTGAAAATATAAAGTTTGGTTTTTGTTTCCCGACCGTGTGGGTCGATGTATATATATTATTTGTTCCTATGATATCGCAGATGTCACTCCGTACAGGGGAGACTCTGCTGAATTTTTCCAGGAATTTAAGGTGTTATTTTTTTTTTGATATTTTTTGAAAATTTTATTTTACCATAATAAATTTGTTTTTGATTTAAAATAATAACTGGATTTTAAAATGAATGGGATTTGCAACATTTTTCGTACCTTATTAATTTCGGGAACGAAATTCTTTTAGGCGGGGGAAGAATATAATGTCCCGTATTTTTGGTAGTTAAATATTTAAGTTATTTAATTATTTTAAATATTATATCTGGTATATTAATGGATTTTAATATTGAATTCGTTTATTAAAACGAAGTTAGAATGTAAAATTTATATATAATATAAAACGAGCTCGAAATGGCGTGGCAGTTCGTAATATGGAGTTTTGAACTTTAATTGAGTATACAGAATCCGATATAAGTTGGATTTCTATGAAACAAGAACGTTTGGATCTTGTTGATAATAATTTTCATATGAAAGAGAAAAATCCAGATTTCATGTTATAGATTGTTAGTTATGTCCAAATCAAATTTAAAAAAATAGTCACTATGGAAATCATTATAAAAATATAACGTTTATTTAATATATTTAAAAGGGTTTTAATATAATTTGAGCACCATTTAGCTCGAAATTGATGCTATTGAGTTGTATAATTTATACCTGAAGCTATATGATATTTACATTTGGATATTTACGATGATAATAATTTATTATTATTTTATTTGATTAATTTGGGTTTAAATAATATTTTATCAATTTTATATTGGCCTTTAAAATGGTAATTTTGCAAATAGAGTCCGCTTTCGGTGAATTCAGTTTCATTGGAACTGTAACGTTGAATTATTATACGGTCTCAAATTGCATGGCAAACTGATGTCGTATGTGACAATGGTAGACATAAACGCCCAGTCATTTTCCATAGCGCGTAATACAATAAATTGATTTAATAAAGAGATATTTGAGTAGAACTTGAGAAGACGATTAAATTAAGCTATGAAACCAGTTCCATTGAATTCATATCGACATTTAGAGTCGGGATAGATATATAGTTTGTTATTTTTGGAGACCGTGTAATTTGGTGTCCAAAATAGCAATGTGGTGCATATAAAAATAGCGTACCGGGAATTAGTCTTGGAATGCGACGAAACCCGTGCAATTGGATTCATATTAACTACTTATTACAACATTTCAATTTCCGTGTCAATTAGACTTAACGTTTAATCATGGTAGCGATAAACGCCTAAATAATTTATATTATTTTGGTCAATTTCGATAGGGGTAAATTTAAATGAATAAATGAATGGCCAAACAAAATCCAAATTTAACGAAACAAGATCATTGGATCCGTTAGGAAGAGGTCTAGTAAAATGACAAGGCCTCAAATTTATTCGATTTTTCTGTAATTATAGGGATTTTTAATGCTTGATTTTTCATCGATATTTATAAAGGACTTTTCACAAACGACCCTGGATTTCGACGAAACCTATCCCATCGGGTCTAGAATTTTTTTATGCTAAGATTAGCATTTTTATCAAAAATCAGAAGTCGATTATGGTTAGTTTTACGTGATACTTCACGGTAAAGTTTCAATATAATATAATATTAATTAATTCTATCCCACTCCTTATAAATACACTATGTAACCTAATTCTTTGCATCATAACAATTCTCTCTGGTCAATGAATTTCTGGAGCCGCCACTTATAAATGGACGGACCGCATTCTCCAATATTCTTCCTTCCATATTTTTCAATCGGATAATCTCTAGGTTCGACCTTCAACAGGAAAGTTGATCTCTTCGACGAACTCTACAAAGTGAACGGCGGCGATGGGCTATAACGAAGTGAGGTGATTGGAATCTCGATGGGAATGCGCTGCAGTTTCGATGGAATATTGGATAAACGGAGAGGCCAGGCGGAGGGAGGCTTTGGTCGAATGTCGAGGGGCTTGGGGCGTTGGAGCTGGCATGATGTGATGGGTGTACAACAATCAGTTTCCAGTGCGGTGATGTAAGGATTAAGGGCAGCTTGTTTTGGGTTTTTGATGTCGAACGAAGGGGTTGTAGCAGGAAGCTTTTGTGCGATGGTTGCGGAGGGGCTGGGGCTCCTGCCCGCGACGATTGATCGGCCTTCTGTTGATTTTGGATGGTCCAACGTGTTGGGTGGATGGATGGATGTATGAGTTGGCATGGGTTTATTTGGTGGAAGCATGGATTGAAAACGTGAGGGCTTGTTGAAGCTAAACACTGGAATGAGAACTAAAGCATACGAGAAGAAACCAAAATGTGAGGATCTGCCGGCCTGTCTACATTTGCATGTAATTATAGTATTAACGCAAATTGTTTAATTAACCTAATTAATGATTATTCATAATAATTTATCCTTTTGTTGAGTACAGAAATAATTGATACCGAAGGACATAAGGCAGCGTGAAAATTGGATCATTGTAACAACCGTACTTTAACGGATAATAAATTATTTATTTAATTATTTAAATAAAGGTTTGGTTATTTAAATTGACCAGAATTAAATAATAAGGAATATTTAATTAATATAAGAATTAAATAATATATATAAATTCCAGAATAGTCGAAAATAGTAGAATTCACAATACGATGTGAATTGGATCATATATAAGCTATAATCCAGCTTGGAATTGAATTTGAATAATGAATATATTGTTTAAATAAAGTTTGAACGTATAATTATATTATAGTTAAAATTGAGCTCCAAATGGCGCGGCAGTTCGCTATTTGAACTTCAACTGAATATACAAGATTCGTTTTAAATCGGATTTCTGTGAAACAAGAAACGCTCAGAGCTAGTGAAGTATATTTTTCTAGTGGAAGAGAAAAATCGGGATTTCATTGTGTATATTTTTATTTATGTCCAAATCAAATTTTAGAAAAGTCGCTATGGAATTCCTTTGAAATTTATAATTATCTATTTATATTATAAAAGAATTTAAATATAAATCGAATATCCATATAACTGAGAACTTTGAGTTATAAATCCCACTGGAGCTGTATGATATTCTATTGTGAATATATACAATAATATTTATTTTTAAATAATTAATTTAATTATTTTTAAATATATTTATATACTTAATTGGGCTATTTAGAGCTTTGAAAATAGCCAGTTTTGCAAACGACCTAGGTTTTCGACGAAACTAATTTTTTTGGATCCGCAATATTAAATTGTTGCTAGATTTCAATTTTCGTGATTTTTGGGGTTAGTGTGTGGCCGTACGGATTTTTAATGTGAAAAGCAGTCAGTATTTTGATGGTTAAAAATACGCTGTGTGAGAAAACGGAGTCGGAATTCGACGAAACCAGTTTTGTTGGGTCCGTAATGTCGAACTGTAGCTGCATGTCCAGTTTCGTGATTTTTGGGTATCATGCGTGATCACAGGAATTTTAAAGGACAAATAAAAATATCAGTTGCTTAAATTTTAATAAAATAACCGAATATAAAATTATAAAATTCTCCTATATAATACCCTTACCATCCCCTAACCCTAAATCATTTCTTTGGTCAACAGGAAAAAACATCCGCCTCTTCCTTTTCTTTTTAAAACGTGAAATGTCCATCTTCTTAAATCCACAACAAATCCTAAAAATTACAATACATGTATATATGGATTCAGCATTGAAAGTGCTTCGTTTCTATATCAATTTTAGATGGTGTGATGTAGTTTAGGAAT
This sequence comes from Allium sativum, assembly GCA_030737875.1. Classification (NCBI taxonomy): domain Eukaryota; kingdom Viridiplantae; phylum Streptophyta; class Magnoliopsida; order Asparagales; family Amaryllidaceae; genus Allium; species Allium sativum. The sequence goes on along the minus strand of CM060912.1, from coordinate 571,394,917 downwards.
ACTCGATTTTCAACAGTAAACCTAGGGTTGAATATAGCGAGATATAGAAGCCTCGATCCTTGGTTTTGAGTTCGTATATGGATTGAGCGGGTCGAAGGGAGGTAAAGGGTAAAATCTGGGTAGATTTGAAGTGGAAAAGTGTCGATTGACACTGTGCGCGTACGTGGAGATCTGAAAACCGCAAGTTGATCTATGAGCTCGAGTTGAGCTTGATGGTGATGGGGAGATGGAGCTCGGGATGCTGAGTTCGCTGGTGTTTCCGGAGTTCGACTCGGTGGAGTGTAGAAGGAATGGTGGAGGAGCAAAGTGGCATTAATGGTGAGAGTCATCGTTGGGGAAGAAAGCTGAAGCGGGTCTGGGCACTTGAGAACGCGGGTTTGGGCTTAAGGATGGAGTATGGGCCGGTTTGAATAGTAAAGCCCATATTAGGATTTGAAAATGATTTAAATTCAAATAAAGAATGTATTAACTTTGATTTATCATATCTTACTCGTATGTTAACGGAATCTGATGAAACAAGATCCATTGTGATCGTATGGATGATAGCTACACAATGGAACTGACTTGGAGCGAATCGGAGCTCGTTATAATTTATAGCAAAATAAATTGTCCGTCTGAATCAAGCGATGGTTATCGTTATTAACGATGATCGTTCAATGTGAGTAAAACTGACCAACTCTATCAGTTCATATTTTTATAATGTATATTTAGAACTGATAAATGATGAATGATTGCTGTGTGTTGACTGTTTGAATGAACTGCTGATATTTGGTTGAAATTATAGATCTGGTTAATTTATATATATATATATATAAATATAAATAAATAAATATATATATATATAAATTGATTCTGTTTAGCAGAATATTTCATAGGGAAATGAAATTGATGTTAATTGTATTGCTTAACATCTGTGGATGCATGGAAACAGGTTGGAGGGATCCAACAGGATTCCTCAACATTTATTTTACTGTTTTCATATATTGTAATATATGATGTGATATACAATCTGTTGTTGATTATGTATGTTTGAATATTAGCGATCATTGTGAATTGGTATTTTAAATACAGTAAGAAATACTGGGATATAGAAAAGGGGAATTTCATAGTATATTTTGAAAATAAAGTATTTATATAAAATCAATGGATTTTATATATAAAAGGAAAAGGATTTTATAAAAGAAAATATTTTTATAAAATCAAATAATAAATATAAAAGGAAAATATTTGTGAAACAAACAGAAAAGGGAATATTTGTAAACCATTTACAAATATAATTGAAAAGGAAGTATTTGTAAAACATTTACAAATAGAAGTGAAAAGGAAATATTTGTAAAACATTTACAAATAGATTATAAATGGAATATTTATTTATGAAATAAATAGAGTTATAAAAAGAAATATTTATTTAGAAAATAAATAGAATTATAAAGGAAATATTTATTTAGAAATTAAATAGATTATAAAAGAAAATATGTGAAAAATGAATAGAATTGTATAAAAAGAGAATTTTACATTTGAAAGGTTTAGACCCGTGCTTCGCACACGGGTATAACATGATATAGATTTAAAGCAAAGATTTTAAATAGAATCTGTTCTAACCAATAGAGTAAGAAGATTAATTTATAAATAATGTTTTATAAATTAAGTAAAATATTTATCATTGGATAAATAGAATATATAAGTCAGGACTTATATAAAGAAGTAAGAATCGATTTCAACATCGATATTTGAAACTGAATATGGACGAAGAGTAAATTGAATAGGGTTAATCAGTTAGAGTTAACCAGTAGAGTTAACAAGTTAGAGTTAAACATTTAGAGTTAACCAGTTAGAGTTAATCAGTTAAAGTTAACCGAATAGAGTTAATCGATCAAGAGTTAGTCGAATATTAGTTATTTGAATAGAGTTAATTGATTAGAGTTAGTCGGATTAAAATTATCGAATATTAGTTATTCAAAAGGAGTTATCGAATATTGTTTATTCGAAAGGAGTTAATCGAAATAGTTTATTCGAATAGAGTTAATCGAATATAATTTATTTGAATAGAGTTAAAGGAGTTACCGAATATAGTTTATTCGAATAGAGTTAAAGGAGTTAATCGAATATTGTTTATTCGAAAGGAGTTAATGAAATATAGTTTATTCGAATAGAGTTAAAGGATTTATCAAATATAGTTTATTCGAATAGAGTTAAAGGAGTTATCGAATATAGTTTATTCGAATAGAGTTAAAGGAGTTAATCGAATATAGTTTATTCAAAAAGAGGTTATCGAATATTAGTTATTCAAAGAGAGATTATCGAATATAGTTTATTCGAAAAGAGGTTATCAAATATTAGTTATTCGAAGAGGGATTATCGAATATAGTTTATTTGAAAAGAGGTTATCGAGTATTAGTTATTCGAAGAGAGATTATCGAATATTATTTATTCGAAAGGAGTTATCGAATATTAGTTATTCGAAAGGAGTTATCGAATATTAGTTATTCGAAAGGAGTTATCGATATTAGTTATTCGAAAGGAGTTAGCGAATATTAGTTATTCGAAAGGAGTTATCGAATATTAGTTATTCGAAAGGAGTTATCAAATATTTGTTATTCGAAAGGAGTTATCAAATATTAGTTATTCGAAAGGAGTTATCGAATATTAGTTATTCGAAAGGAGTTATTGAACATAGTTTGTTCGAATAGAGAGAAAGGAGTTAATCGAATATAGTTTATTCGAAAGGGGTTAATCGAATATAGTTTATTCGAAAGGAGTTAATCGAATATAGTTTATTTGAAAGGAGTTAATCGAGAGAAGTTAACCGAGAGGAGTTAATTGATAGAGTTAATGTAATAGAGTTAATCCAATAGAGTTAATAGAATAGAGTTAATCGAATAGAGTTATCGAATAGAGATTTATTAGAAAGAGAGTTACATAAGGAAGTTTGTTAAAGGTTTAAAAGGTGAATCTTGTCTATTTCGAAGTTAGAAATGTTGTTCAGTTAAGGTCTAAGAGGTAGTTATACACCAACTTGATTGACTTCGTTTTTAACTAAGGAATGGTTAAGGTTCGACAGTGAAGATTGGTTAAGTGAATTTAGTTAACGAGTATAATGGTTTGAGTTAGCATAGCGATGTTTGATTTAAACATATGTTTAAACACAATGTAGGAGTTTTGGAAATGTTTCCAAACAGGAATCAGAAATGTTTTCTAATATAGAAAACAACAAATGGAAATGTTTTCCAATGTTAATAACGTATATTTTCTAATTTTAGAAAATAAGAAATGTTGAATATATGGAAACATGAAATGGAAAATGAATGATAGATTAATTTAAGAGATAAATGATGATTGATGATTGATCGATAGAATTTCCATCTAGAAATAATATCGTTGTTTGCACACGTATTTTTCTTTGATAGTTAACTCACCGACTATCGAAGTTTTTGACCATTTTTCCGTCGTCAATACGGAGAGACCGGAATCAGATTCATGACCTAAATCCACTCTGTATGGGCGTTAGTGTTGCGATCAAATATGATGAAGATAATTGAAGATGGAGTTATGCAAGGGCTGTCCTGTTTACAGGATAGTACCTTCGGTCTTTCCAATCGCAGGACGATCTGTATGGAAGAATGTCTGACAGAGTATATTTAGTAGATCGCGTAAGTTAATCTCTTCAAACATATCTACGTTTGATGGCGGAGGAATTTGTTTCTCTTAGCTGTATACTTGTTGTATTTTTGGGGAAATCAATTTGTGATTTGGCGGGTATGATGATGTGACATTCAAAGTGAATAAATGTGTGATCTGTTAGAGATAAGCGTGGCCTCTAGCCTCACAACCGAGAAATGACAAAAATTGGGAAGGCAGCATGGCTAAGTGGTTTGCTGCTAAGTAGGATGCATTATCACCTATCTAGAGATATTCATTTCATTCTTTAATCTGTTCGATGCTTTCCCATTCGGGAAATGGTTGCTGATCCCAGCCTTTGGTGATATGCATTCGATACACTCAAGCGAAATGAGTGGTCGGTCATGTGTGGACGGGTTGCAAGATGTTCTTGTTGAACATAGTGTATTCCTCTCTAGAGGAATACTATCGGAAAGTGGTTCCATACCTTGTCATAGTTGGAAATCCATTATCCAATAAGCGCTAACGGTTTTGATTGTATGCTATATATGTTGAACGTGAGATGAAAGCGTTCTGCAAAATGATTATTATATTGTGGTTGATAGACACTATTATAATATCAAAAGAGTTTTGATATAAACGATCATTGTTTCTTTCAAAATGATTTGAAAGTTAAAGCAAATTGATTTGGATTTTCATAAGGGAAAAACCCGTTCCGTTATACAGCGCGTTCTTATGAGATATCATTTTATTGCTCAAACTGTTTTAAATTGTTTTACTCACACCAGTCCCATGACTGACCCGTAGTTTGTTTTGTTTTCCCTAAACACTTGGGTGCTCAAATTTGTACGAGCAGTCAAGTAGTCGGGATTTACAGATGCACTAGAAGGAGCTGGAGCAGGAGGCTTCAGCAGCGTTTATCTAGCTATTGTTTATTTCCGTTGTGTTGTAAGTGTTGTACTTTGATAATGATATGTATATTCAAGTACAAATCTTTTATTTCAAAGTTATGTTATATTTTATTCGTTCCGCTGTGAGATTCGTGTTACTATGATGTTGTGTGTTTTTCTTCTTCTCCTATTCTAAGTTTTCTACATTATCTATTCTCACCCTCTAATTTCTTTCGTGGACTATCCGGTATTTCCGATGCTTGAATAGTTGACATAGTGTTGTATACCGATATCCAGGATCGCAAATTCCCCTGGTTGTTACAGTGGTATCAGAGTTGAAGGTTAAGTATTTACCTTGTCTCTGTGGCGTAACTCAGTAGAGATGGGGTTAGTAATACCCTAGATTGAGTTGATTGTATATATATGAGCTCGTATTTGTTATTTGATATAAAAATTGTTTTATATTGTGGAGATTTATTGGTTGAGTTGTTTATGGGTTTTGATCGATAAGTTAGATCCACTGTATCGGTAGGAGCTTCTAAACACTTAAATACGATGGGTCGACACGATTTGTTTTGAAAAGAGGGTAAACAAATTTTTTTTACCCAAATTAAATTTTGATATAAAGGACTTATATTTGAATTATTAAAATATATTGGATATATTGGTTGTTATTATAATTGAGTAAGATTATAAATTGAATGGTTATATAAATAACCAATCAGAATTCATATAAGTGAAATATATGAAATCGAAATGAATTAAATCTGAAATTTAAATCAGAATTGGAATTGAAATTCCCAAAATTTTGAAAAGTGATTGTAAGCGGATTTGGATTAAATATATGAGAATTTTAAAATCCTGGGAGATTTTAAATTGTTTAAAGCATTGCAAATGATATTTTGAATTGATTTCAAAATGGAAGTGTTTTGAAATGGTTTTGAAAGTGATATAGTATTGAACTCACTTCGGTCGTTGGAAAATAAATCCTGATGATGGCAGCTGCATCATCAATGTTCATTTTCGAGTTGCTAAGTGACGGATTTCTACCAAAGATTTTGTTTTTAAAGTGTTTTGAGAAAACAAGTTATTCAAGGTATTCAAAGGTTTTGAATTGTTATTTTGATTTCAAATTGATTTGTTAGAAAAACCCAGGAACTAAATTCTGGAAATTTGAATTTAACTTGTTAAGTTAAATAAATGAGATGGTAAAGATAAATAAGTAAATTAGAATTTAACTTGAACCAAGTTAAATAAAACTGGATTTGGTTAGCGAATAATTTGGAATGGAATTGAGTTGATAAGCTAAGAGTTTGGAATTTGAGGTTGGAGTTTGAATGGAATTTGACTTTGGTTTAAACAAATGATTGTGTTGAGGAAGAACTAATTGCAGTTTTATTGGAATGATACTGGTATTTGTTGAATTGGTAACACATGGAAAGGATATATTGATATGCCCGACAAAAAGGTACTAGTTTATATTATATATGGGTTTGAGATTTTGATGAGCCAAATTGGCAAGCCACTTGGCTGTTTGATTTTCTTTTGGATGGGAGATGGCCCAGAGAGGCGAGTTGGAGTTTGAGCTATTGACCAGTACAAAGGAGGTGCTGGCGAAATTTTTCGAAAAGTTAAGGTGTTAGAAAATTTTCAGAGTTTATGGAAATTTTCGTTAGTAGGAATAAATTAATAATTTAGTTGAAATTAATTGGTATAGTGAAACTGAAGTTAAATAAGTAAAAATAATTTTAACCAGTTAATAGGGTTTATTTGCTACCTTAACAATTTCGAGGACGAAATTATTTTAAGGGGAAAAGAATGTAATGACCCATACTTTTACGGATAATAAATAATTTATTTAATTATTTGAATAAAGGTTGGTAATTTAAAATGACCAAAATTAAATAATAAGGAATATTTAATTAATATAATAATTAAATAATATATTTAAATTCCAGAATAGTCGAAAATAGTAGAATTCACAATACGATGTGAATTGGATCATATATAAGCTATAATCCAGTTTGGAATTGAATTTGAATAACGAGTATATTATTTAAACAAAGTTTGAACGTATAATTATATTATAATTAAAATCGAGCTCCAAATGGCGCGGCAGTTCGCTATTTGGCGATTTGAACTTCAACTGGATATATAGGATTCGTTTTAAATCGGATTTCTGTGAAACAAGAAACGTTCGGAGCTAGTATTTTTCTAATGGAAGAGAAAAATCAGGATTTCATTGTGTAGATTTAGATTTATGTCCAAATCAAATTTTAGAAAAGTCGCTATGGAATTCCTTTGCAATTTATAATTATATATTTTTATTATAAAAGGATTTAAATATTAATCGAATATCGATATAACTGAGAACTTTGAAATATCGAGTTATAAATCCCATTGGAGATGTATGATATTCTATTGTGAATATATACGATAATATTTATTTTTAAATAATTAATTTAATTATTTTTAAATATATTTACATACTTAATTGGGTTATTTAGAGCTTTGAAAATAGCCAACTTTGCAAACGACCTCCGTTTTCAACGAAACTAATTTTGTTGGATCCACAATATTAAATTATTTCTAGGTTTCTATTTTCGTGATTTTTGGGGTTAGTGTGTGGCCATACGAATTTTTAATGTGAAAAACAATCAGTATTTTGACGGTTAAAAATACGCTATGTGAGCAAACGGAGTCAGAATTCGACGAAACCAGTTTCGTTGGGTCCGTAATGTCGAACTGTAGCTGCATGTACAGTTTCGTGATTTTTGGGTATCATGTGTGATCACAGGAATTTTAAAGGACAAATAAAAACAGCAGTTGCTTAAAATTTAATAAAATAATCGAATATAAAATTATAAAATCCTCCTATATAATACCCTTACCATCCCCTAACCCTAAATCATTTCTTTGGTCAATAGGAAAAAAATCCTTTGCTTCCTTTTCTTTCTAAAACGTGAAATGTCCATCTTCTTAAATCCACAACAAATCCAAACAAATCCGAAAAATCACAATACATGTATATATGGATTCAACATTGAAAGTGCTTCATTTCTATATCAGTTTTAGATGGTGTGATGCAATTTAAAAATACTTGATTTTCAGTGGTAAACCTTGGGTTGAATATAGCAAGATATAAAAGCCTCGATCCTTGGTTTCGAGTTCGTATTTGGATTGAGCGGGTCGAAGGGAGGTTCAAGGTAAAATCTGGGTGGATTTGAAGTGGAAAAGTGTCGATCAACACTGTGGGCGTACGTGGAGTTCTAAAAATCGCAAGTTGATCTATGAGCTCGAGTTGAGCTTGATGGTGATAGGGAGATGGAGCTCGGGATGCTGAGTTCGCTGGTGTTGCCGGAGTTCGAATTGGTGGAGTGTAAAAGGAATGGTGAAGGAGCGAAGTGGCGTTAATGGTGAGAGTCATCGTTGGGGAAGAAAGCTGAAGCAGGTCTGGGCACTTGAGAACGCGGGTTTGGGCTTAAGGATGGAGTATAGGCCGGTTTGAAAGGTAAAGCCCATATTAGGATTTGAAATTGATTTAAATTCAAATAAAGAATGTATTAATTTCGATTTATCATATCTTACTCGTATGTTAACGGAATCTGACGAAACAAGATCCATTGGGATCATATGGACGGTAGCTACACAATGGAACTGATTGGGAGCGAATTGGAGCTCGTTACAATTTATAGCAAAATAAATTGTCCGTCTGAATCAAGCAATGGTTATCGTTATTAACAATAATCATCCAATGTGAGTAAAACTCACCAACTCTATCAGTTCATATAACGTATATTTAGAACTGATAAATGATGACTGATTGTTGTGTGTTGACTGTTTGAATGAACTGCTGATATATTGGTTGAAATTATAGATCTGGTTAATTTATACATATATATATATATATATATAAATTGATTCTGTTTAGCAAAATATTTCATAGGGAAATGATATTGATGTTATTTGTATTGTTTAACATCTGTGGATGTAGGGAATCAGGTTGGAGGGATCCAACTGGAATATAAATAATATGACATGACATAACAAAAAATATAACAATATAACAAACAGTATGACATAACATAAAGGGACAATGTAAATCAAACAGTGTGACATGACATAACATAAAATTACCTTTCTAAATGAGAATTATTGGTTAATCCTCGTCGCTTCCGGATTCTGACTCTATTTCCTCCTCTATATATGGTTTATTTGTAGTTTCAAATGCTTCAACTAATGCATTCAATTCATCGTTTAGAGTTCCAAAATCAGTTTGATCATCGATTATTACTATTCCTCTATTTTCCTCGGCATCTGCTTGATAAGCTTCTTCGTTGGTAATATTACATCCGTCAAATTTAAAACCATTTGTAACCATCACTGACACGTGGAGAAACACCTTGTGCAGCTCAAAAAAACTCTTCTCCATCTGCCTTGCCGCATAGTACCTTTCTTGTACACCACCGTGTTGTTCATATAAACATCACTGTAATATCTTCTTTCCACTGTTTCTTTGTATGCAAACATCATCTTCTGGCGTAGGTCCAGGAACTCCCTAATGAGATCTTAGATTTTTTTGCAAACGCCATTGGTTACTAAGGTTCGGGTGCGGCAAGACGTCGGTGTTCCTCTTTCAAAGAAAGCCTCCGATCCGATTTCCACCCATAGATAGCGCGAATCTCGCCGATTTGCTCGTCAAAATTGGAAATCATCCAGTTGTCGGACTTAGATAATCTTAGGCCAAACTAAATGCTGATCAGTGAAGACAAGAAAGCTTTTAAGTGTAGACAACTACTTGAAATTCCATTCCTTTATCGGGTGGGAGGGTGTAGATCCAGTTAAGCCAATAGCATATCTAGCAGCAACTTCAGTAGCACTAGCTACATCTGTAGATCATTGATTAGCATACTCCTCAACATTTATTTTACTGTTTTCATATATTGTAATATATGTTGTGATATATAATTTGTTGTTGATTATGTGTGTTTGAATGAGAGCGATCATTGTGAATTGGTATTTTAAATACTATAAGATATACTAGGATATAAAAAGGGGATTTTCAAAGTGTATATTGAAAATAAAGTATTTATCTAAAATCAATGAATTTTATATATAAAAGAAAATATTTTTATAAAATCAAAGAACAAATACAAAAGGAAAATATTTGTGAAACAAACAGAAAAGGGAATATTTGTTAACCATTTACAAATAGAATTGAAAAGGAAGTATTTGTAAAACATTTACAAATAGAAGTGAAAAAGAAATATTTGTAAAACATTTACAAATAGATTATAAATGGAATATTTATTTATGAAATAGATAGAGTTATAAAAAGAAATATTTATTTAGAAAATAAATAGAATTATAAAGGAAATATTTATTTAGAAATTAAATATATTATAAAAGGAAATACATGAAAAATGAATAGAATTGTATAAAAAGAGAATTTTACATTTGAAAGGTTTAGACCCGTGCTTCGCACACGGGTATAACATGATATGGATTTAAAGCAAAGATTTTAAATAGAATACGTTCTAACCAATAGAGTAAGAAGATTAATTTATAAATAAGGTTTTATAAATTAAGTAAAATATTTATCATTGGATAAATAGAATATTTAAATCAGGACTTATATAGAAATGTAAGAATCGATTTCAACACTGATATTTGTAACTGAATATGGACGAAGAGTAAATTGAATAGGGTTAATCAGTTAGAGTTAACCAGTAGAGTAAACCAGTTCGAGTTAACCAGTTAGACTTAATCAGTTAGAGATAATCGAATAGAGTTAATCGAACAAGAGTTAGCCGAATATTAGTTATTCGAATAGAGTTAATTGAATTAGAGTTAGTCGGATTAAAATTATCGAATATTAGTAATTCGAAAGGAGTTATCGAATATTGTTTATTCTAAAGGAGTTAATCGAGTATTGTTTATTCGAAAGGAGTCAATCGAATATAATTTATTCGAATAGAGTTAAAGGAGTTATCGAATATAGTTTATTTGAACAGAGTTAAAGGAGTTAATCGAATATTGTTTATTCGAAAGGAGTTAATCGAATATAGTTTATTCGAATAGAGTTAAAGGAGTTATCGAATATAGTATCTTCGAATAGAGTTAAAGGAGTTAATCGAATATAGTTTATTCGAAAAGAGGTTATCGAATATTAGTTATTCGAAGAGAGATTATCGAATATTGTTTATTTGAAAAGAGGTTATCGAATATTAGTTATTCGAAGATATATTATCGAATATTAGTTATTCGAAAGGAGTTATCGAATATTAGTTATTCGAAAGGAGTTATCAAATATTAGTTATCGAAAGGAGTTATCGAATATTAGTTATTCGAAAGGAGTTATTGAATATTAGTTATCCGAAAGGAGTTATCGAATATTAGTTATTCGAAAGGAGTTTTCGAATATTAGTTATTCGAAAGGAGTTATCGAATATAGTTTATTCGAATAGAGAGAAAGGAGTTAATCGAATATAGTTTATTCGAAAGGAGTTAATCAAATATAGTTTGTTCGAAAGGAGTTAATCGAATATAGTTTATTTTAAAGGAGTTAATCAAGAGGAGTTAACAGAGAGGAATTAATCGATAAGAGTTAATTGATAGAGTTAATCCAATAGAGTTAATCCAATAGAGGTAATCAAATAGAGTTAATAGAATAGAGCTAATCGAATAAAGTTATCGAATAGAGATTTATTCGAAAGAGAGTTACATAAGGAAGTTTGTTAAAGGTTTAAAAGGTGAACCTTGTCTGTTTCGAAGATAGAAATGTTGTTCAGTTAAGGTCTGAGAGGTAGTTATACCCCAACTTGATTGGCTTCGTTTTTAACTAAGGAATGTTTAAGGTTCGACAGTGAAGATCGGTTAAGTGAATTTAGTTAACGAGTATAATGGTTTGAGTTGGCATAGCGATGTTTGATTTAAACATCTGTTTAAATCTAATGTAGGAGTTATGGAAATGTTTTCCAAACAAGAATCAGAAATATTTTCTAACATAGAAAACAAGAAATGGAAATGTTTTCCAATGTTAATAACGTATATTTTCTAATTTTAGAAAATAAGAAATGTTGAATATATGGAAACATTAAATGGAAAATGAATGATAGATTAATTTAAGAGATAAATGGTGATTGATGATTGATTGGTAGAATTTCCATCAGGAAATAATATTGTTGTTTGCACATGTGTTTTTCTTTGATAGTTAACTCATCGACTATCGAAGTTTTTGACCATTTTTCCGTCGTCAATACGGAGAGACCGGGATCAGATTCATGACCTGAAAACCACTCTGTATGGGCATTAGCGTTGCGATCAAATATGATGAAGATAATTGAAAACGGAGTTATGCAAGGGATGTCGTGTTTACAGGATAGTACCTTCGGTCTGTCCAATCCCAGGACGACCTGTATGGAAGAATATCTAACAGAGTATATTTAATAGATCGCGTAAGTTGATCTCTTCAAACGTATTTATGTTTGGTGGCCGAGGAATTTGTTTCTCTTAGCTGTATACTTGTTGTATTTTTGAGGAAATCATTTTGTGATTTGGCGGGTATGACGATGTGACATTCAAAAGTGAATAAATGTGTGATCTATCAGAGATAAGCGTGGCCCTTAACCTCACAACTGGGAAATGAGAAAAATCAGGCTGGCAGCATGGCTAAGTGGTTGGCTACCAAGTAGGGTGTATTATCACCTATCTAGAGATATTCATTTCACTATTTAATATATTTGATGTTGTCCCATTCGGGAAACGGTTGCTGATCCCAGCCGTTGGTGATATACATTCGATACACTCAAGCGAAATGAGTGGTCGGTCATGTGTGGCTGGGTTGCAAGATGTTCTTGTTGAACCCAATGTATTCCTCTCTACAGGTATACTATCGGAAGGTGGTTCCATACCTTATCATAGTTGGAAATCCATTATCCAATAAGCACTCGCGGCTTTGATTGTATACTATATATGTGGAACGTGAGATAAAAGCATTCTGCAAGATGATTATTATATTGTGGTTGATAGACACTATTATAATATCAAAAGAGTTTTGAAATAAAAGATCATTGTTTCTTTCAAAATGTTTTGAAAGTTAAATCAAATTGATTTGGATTCTCATAAGGGAAAAACCCGTTCCGTTATACGGCGTGGTCTTATGAGATATCGTTTTATTGCTCAAATTGTTTTAAATTGTTTTACTCACACCAGTCCCATGAATGACCCGGAGTTTGTTTTGTTTTGTTTTCCCTAAACTCTTAGGTGCTCAAATTTGTACGAGCAGTCAAGTAGTCGGGATTTACAGATGCACTAGAAGGAGCTAGAGCAGGAGGCTTCAGCAGCGTTTATCTAGCTATTGTTTATTTCCGCTGTGTTGTAAGTGTTGTACTTTGATGATGATATGTATATTCAAGCACAAATCTTTTATTTCAAAGTTATTTATATTTTATTCATTCCGCTGTGAGATTCGTGTTACTATGATGTTGTGTGTTCTTCTTCTTCTCCTATTCTAAGTTTTCTACCTTATCTATTCTCACCCTCTAATTTATTTCATGGACTATCCGGTATTTCCGATGCTTGAATAGTCGACATAGTGTTGTATGCCAATATCCAGGATCGCAAATTCCCCGGGTCATTACATAATCCTGTTAAGTTGATAACCAAGTGACCAAAGTAATTAATTATAATTAATTGTTAATTAAGAAAACTAATTATTTCATTTAGATCGTATATATTTATAATAGTGTAACTTTCACCCATATGATCAGAATGGAAAGAACCAAGATGCATTGAAATCCACTCAACGAGATCTACATCGTGGAACAGGAATGGACGGAACTGGAATCAATCGATATTTTCAGTTAAAGTAACATTGTTTAACTTAACTGAAAACGAGCTATTTAAACAATGAATCAAATCAAGGTGAGTTAAACTCACTCAGTTCTCCTCACTTATATTTTATATAAGTCGGGTTTTATAACTGTGTGTTATGGTTGTTAATGGTTGACTGTTTGTTTGTTTGTTAATAGTATATATTTTATATATTGATTGAACCGATGAAATTAAACGAAATTAAACGGTTGTTTGATTTCAGTGAAAGACCAAATCGTTATTTTAATGACTGGACCCAACTGAGGTAACTTACCTTGTTGGTCACGTTTATAAAATAAATGTGTCAATTTAATGAATTGTTTGTTAATGTTAAATAAACTGGTTATTGTTAAATGGCTGTATTTACTGTTATATCAGCTAAATTGAGTTGATTGGATTTATGTGAGATAAAATATTCATATATAGCGAAGAACAGGTTGGAGGAATCCAACGGGATTCCTCAAATACATTTAATCTTATTTATTTTCATATTATCAGTATATGAACTATTCTGATTGGACGATTAATTTGATCATTGATCGTTGAACTGAAATTCAACAATTTATTTTGTTTAAACCAATGAGTAGTATTGGTTTAGTAATTGGCAGTATATGGCATATAAATCAATCGTTTTTCAAATATGGATTTACCGTCAAGTGAATCGATGGAAATGAAGTTATAACATTTATTTTATAATTGAAAATAGATTTTTATAAATCTATTATTTTGAATTAAAGTTTGTTAAAATAAAATAATTATTTATTATTTATTATTTAAATTTATATGTAATTATTAAATGATATTATAAAGTAAAATCTGATATTAATCAGATTTATAAGCAAATAAGCGGAACTTAACCCAACGATTAAGAATTGGATAATTGTTTTTTTTTAATAATTAAATGGAATTATTTATATTATTAATTAATTTAAAGTGAGAACTATTTGGGATGGATTAACGGATTAATCGTATATTGAGTTGACTATGTCAACCGTTGGGACTGATTATTAAATTAATTTATTTTGAATTAATTTAATAAAATAGTTTAACGAATATTTGTTTTAATTTTAATAAGATTTTTAAAGAGAATTTACTATTTATTTTAGTCAATTAAGAAGTTAACTACTTCTATAGTAGTTTGTGATCCAAGCAAATTATTATAATAATTTAAGAAATTAACTTTTTAATTGAAATTCATTTAAAAAGTGATTGAAGCGAAATGTATCTAATTGGAATATGAAAGGAGTTCATGAACGGGTTTTATATAAAAACCTATAACAAAGTTGTAAAAAGAATTTTAAGCAAATCTGATAGCGTAAATCAAATATTTACTGAATATTTGAAGTTAGAAAAAAAGGGAATTTAGAAATAGGGAAATGGTATGAAATAACGAATTGAGATTTGTTCTGAGGTTCGGAATGTGATATTCCAAAGTTCGCAATGTTAAGTAGAGTTGAGAGTATAAGCTGAGTAAAAGATTTCGAAAATGGCAACGAATATAAGTGTCGTAAATAATTTACAATGGGGTTTGTAAATGAAGTAATAGATTTGGAAAATGAATTTTGGACCAATTATTACAAATAATAAATTGCACTATTTGATTTATAAATTGAAGATCGCTAAAAAGATCGTTATGTAATTTTAGACATTGCATAAGTTGTCGGAATGATTTGGAAAGTTATAATATAAGAAGTTAGGAAGTTTTGGAATGAAATCTGTAACGTTTGTTGCAGATGATAAATGAATTGTTTTGATAAAAAGGATTCGTATGAGGTGTCAATTATAAGGATTCATAGGATATTTATATAAGATTGGTAAAAATATTTATATTATACTTATAAAGACAGTTATATATGATTTAAAAACAAATATACTATTGTTGTTACAACAAGCTGAAGAACATTTATAAAGAGAGTTTAAAGAAATTTTAGAAAGGATTCTATTAATAATGGAATTGAAACTGAGTATAATACCATAAAGGTTTATTAAAAGATTTATAGAGAAGTATAATAATAGTTTACTTAATAATTTACTAAGTAAACGATGTTGAGATTTAAATAAGGTTTTCAAAGGAAACCATGTGGTTAATAAATTTCTATCTATACTAAAGATATGAATGTTGATAGTCAAAGTCTGAGAAGTAAATAAAATACCCCAACCTGAACGACCTCATGATTATCCAAGAACAATAATAGTTTATAAATGAGAGGAATTGAGGGAAACATGAGTTATGATTTCCGTAAATAATATTATAAACTTTATTTGAAAAGTTTATAAGTAATTGAAATGACTTTTAAGAATATTTTTATTTATAATAAGAAATAAAAGATAAACACCAAATATGGAAAATTTAAAGAATATAATCAATAGATGTTAAATTAAAGAGGCCAGATAATGCTGAGTACTGAATCAGTAAAATTATTTCATTCTCATGATTATTTATTTGATAGTTAAATAACCGACTATCAAATCTGGCTAATACGATTGTTGGTACGGAAAGACCGGGATCGAATTTATATTCGAAAACCATTCTGAACAAGCATAACGTGGAAGATATTGATTGAAGACGGAGCAATTGAAGACCGGGGATCTTCATAAGCGAAAGAATTATTTGTCAACTCTCTCTGGTTATCCCCAGAGGTATTTCGATAGTGGTTCTGTCGTGATTGGAATCTTTCAGATTGCAAGGACTGCTCGCTACTGATCCATAGGGTGACTCAAGGATGTGGTAGGAGAGTGCCTTCAGTTTTTCCTGTTCGTGGATGACTTGTATGGATGAATGTCTGACAGAGTATTTCATAAGAATCACGTAACATTGATTTTTACAAACGTACTTCTGTTGGCTGCAGAGTATTTTTGTGGAAGTCAATTATTGATTTAATGGATTTGACGATGTAGCATTCAAAGTGGATGAAGATTTGCTATTTTGAAGTATAAGCTTAACCTCTAGCCTCATCAACCGGGAATTGGCATAAAATCGGGTAGGTCGCATGGATATGGGGGTCGCACCGATCAAAAGGGTATATCATTACCTAATTTGGTGAAATCAAATGCCTTTGGTTGTCCCTTTTATTTTTATATGTATGCTATCGGTTCGGTTGGCTGGCCCCCAACCGTGGTAATGATATATTCGGTATTCTCAAGCGAAGTGAGGGGTCAGTCATGTTTAGCCCGGGTTGCAAGATGTTCTTGTTGAACCCCCAATGTATTCATCTCTAGAGGTACATTGTTGGGAAGGTGGTCTCATACCTTGCCAGGAAATCCATTCTCCAATAAGCGCTCGCGGTTTTGATTGCATACTATATATGTAGAGCATGAGATGCAAGCGTTCTGTTAGATTGATATTTATTTATATTTAGACACTATTATAATATCAGACAAGATATTGATTTCAAAAATGTTTTGGGTTATTGTATGGTAAAAACCATCAGTATTTATGTGTCAATTCGGTCTTGCGATTATCCTTTTCTTTCAAAAAGATTTTACCTTTAAAATCAAATTGAGTGATACCTTTAAACTTAGTGTGTTTATCTCACTCTGGTTCACTAGACTGACCCATCGTTTGCAATGCTCGGGTTAGACCGGGCTGTACCGGTTCATATTATCGGATGTTGCGAAGTCCAGAGACGAGCTGGAGGTGTTCAAACGTATGATATCTAGTGTGTGTTGTATATGAGGACAGATTATTATAACTGTCCAGGTGTATTAATGTACTCAGATGATGGTAAATCTTTATTTAAAGCTCTCTATAAAGATGTATTGCTATATTATATTTTGTTGCGCTACGATGTGAGACTCTATGTTGTGATGTTTCTTCTTCTACTACTCTGATATTTCTTTCGTTCTTACCTCACCTTCTAACTCTTTCTAATAACAATATGTGTTTTCGATACTTGAGTTTTGGCAAGAAATACGGGATTTATGTATTATTGTCAGAATTCAGACGTCGAATTCTTGCAAGTCGTTACACTTAGACCCTTACTTATATGGGTCGGATAAAGTATTTGGCCTAACCCAACCATCCCATACTTTGTGGAGACCTAATGGTAACTTTGACATTGGGTTTGGATGTAAATTTAGTGTAATTACTTTATGACTTATATATATATATATATATATAGGATAATAAACTTTTTTTTCAGGGCAATGGATAATAAACTATTTGTTGTTAGTTCAATATATTAGTGAAACAAACATATAATACAATATTGATTTATCAATGTATCCTAATCTATGCTGATTTATCCATGTGTATATATGATAAAAAAGACAAACATATAATACAATGTGTGACTATATATGCGTATATGTACATGCATGCTTGTGTGTAAATGTCATACTTATACGTATACACTACACCTTTATACATAAATGTAGGGTTGTTATGGTAATGGTAAATTTACCATTATGATAACATTACCAGTCGATCTGTAATCATTTTTAATTGAAATTGGTATACCAGTTAAAACATTATGGTAATGGTAAATTTACCATTTTTAACGGTAAATTTTTGATAACATTTCTTTAATACCAGCGGTAGCGGTAATTATATCAGTTAATACATATATATATATATACACATATATATATATATATGTTAATGTCAAAAGTTGGCTTAGTGACAATCAACCACCAAAATGTGTAACCTACACACAATCACAATAGCATAATGCAAGAAAAGCTAGAAAATAAAGGGGACATGCAACAATTTATATAGTGGTTCGGCTTCAACCAAGCCTACGTCCGCTTTATAATCTTGGTTTATACTATCGATTACAGGTTATAGTTGCTTTGATTGAAATAAAGTAGATGTGACGGCCCGCCCCGCACCAGCCGACATTTCCCTAAAATGCGCTGTACCGATGTCCAACCAGCACGGGACGGTCGTCAAATGAAAGGAAAATGGAACGAATTTGAAACTATGAACCAACAAAGAAACTGTTGTATATCTCACAGCGCATGGAATAAAATATAATAATAACATAATTTGATATAAAACAGGCGAGACAATGCATAAGCTGAAAACTAAACCATCATAGCAGCGGAAAAATTCAAAATATAGCTTATGATCCAGATCATCATTATTACAACTTTTAAAATTGTCTTTAAAGCAAAATAGGAAGGTACACTACTAATGCCCAAAGTAATGACCAGAAACAGCACAGGGAGAATATATGGGAGTAATACATGTAAGCCTCCTGCTCATCTCCGGATAGCTACTCGTGCATAACCAGCTAACCTATCTCACGTTTAGGAGCACCCAGAGTAACAAGAAGAGACATAAAACTCTGGATCAAACAAAAGTCCGGTATGAGCGATAAGTAGCAAAAAAAGAACAATAACAGGTATACATAACCATACCTAAACCTGGACCTGCAACCAAAGAGTTAGCACAATAGGATGTACAATACTCTAAGGTGATACTAGCACATGGTGTGAAAATAATGGGGAGGGGGTGTGCATGTCATGGTGATAGCAAACATAAAACATAGCAATCATCCTCACATCTCTCACTCAGTGCATAAAGTATACGATATCTACCACTTTGATCACCCAATTCTTTGCTATAATCACTCTGCCCTATGGAGTCATAACGGCTCCACCACACTGATCCATAGCCACTAATCCTTTGCTATTTATACTCTGCCCCCATGGAGTCATGGCAACTCCACTGCACTGGCTCATAGCCCTGCTATGATCACTTTGCCCCATGGAGTCATGACCACTCCGCTGCATTGATCCATAGCCACTAATCCGTCTCTTAGTGGACGTCCTGCAGCAAAGCCCAACTCATGAAGTTAACTCGACGGTTGCCATCTGGATCCTGAATCACTACTTCCTATTTGGACTACCTTTGCATCTCGGGGTTTGGTCATCATCCCGGTTCGTGACGCTTCAGTTCGACTCGTGATTCTCCCTATCAGCTCGTGGTGCTCCAAAGCTCCGGTTCGTGATCCCCCCATGTTGGCTCGTGGTCCTTCTAGGTTCACGGTTCGTGGCTCCTTCTTAGGTTCCCGGTTCACGGTGACCTTCGGGTCGTGATCGTGAGCTGCACTCGTGGGTCCTAGTCGTGATCACTGGTCGACTCGCCATTGGGGTCGTGAGCCTCGACTCGTGGGAAGAGAAGGGGAACCAGCTCGTGCAAAGCAGGAGCGGCTTGTGATACATCCATTCGTGGGCTTCTGGTCGAGGTCTTCTAGTCGTAAGCGGGTCGGGTCACTAGGGTGTCTCACGAACGTGACATGACCAATTTCCTGCAACTTTTCCAGCGAGCAATTTACGCCATACGACGACATTTTAGACCAATCTAATAGTTCTAGGCAATCACAAAACACTCCAAACAGTCATAGTAACATGTAAAATCGACCATAAACACCAAAATAACAATATAACATGTTAATATGGATCAAATATACCCAAAAAACCATGTTTCCCCTTAATCCCCTTAACCAAATCAAATGATAGGATTAGCAAAACATATCCAAATTAACCCAAATTTCTAATAGGGGCATAAAATATTATTTCGGAATTTCTAAATATTTTTCCAGAATTTTAACATGCATAATTTCACTAATTAACACTAATCACCCCTAATTAGCCGTAATAGTAGAAAACAATGCAAATCACTCCCCATAGCCACAAATAAAACTTTAGATTTGAAACTCTACTGATTTGGGTCGAATTCTTATGCAACACAACAACTCCAACTCTGTGTTGATTTTCCTTGATTTGATGTAGATCTTCTTAATTAGTGATTAGAAGGTGATTTGGGAGTGATTTAGAAGGTGAAGGCTATTGCTAGGGCTTCAAGGATGTAAATGGCGGTTGGAAAAATAAATAAAACTGAATTTCCTAACCCTACCAGCCCTCTCATAACCCTAATCCCGAAACCCGGTTAAGCAGTTTTTCATCTTCTAAACCTTGTTTCAGCCATATCTCCTAAATGGTAAGTCCGTTTGGCTAATGTCACAAATTTACAGAAAGGTAATGTAACAACCCGGAATTTTGGAACCAATTTAAATTTTTATTTTAAGGAAACTTTGTTAGAAAATGCATCAGAATTTACTAAAAGAAAAAAATGTTTTAAAATAAAAGTTAGTCTTTATTTAAATGTAAGAATATAAAAATGATTTACATTAAATAAATTATTCGTTTTCTTTTAATGTGAATAAACATATTTTGATTAGTGCTAAAAGTCTAACTTTTCAATGTCATGTAGAACCATGAAATGTTTTACATTAAAACTTTATTCTTTTTAATGTCACGTAACGTAGGAACCTTAATGACATTTATTGATTGAAAATAAAGTGTAGGTTATAAATGAGATAAATTTTGATAATACATACATATATATATGTATATATCTTTGGCTGTCCCCTTAAATATTTCCCCTGTCAATTTAAAGTTAACTTTTAGAAATTCCAAACGTAGACTACATGTTCATAAACAAATAGCATTAATTCTTTCCATTCTATCCTCTCTCTCTCTCCTTTTCATTGTTATATACTTTTGAAATTCAAATAATAATAAAAAAATGTGTAATTGTAGCATGTAATAAAAGAGAATGTAAGGAAATAAATGTGTCATAATAGTTGAAGTAAAAATAAACATTTTTGATAGGAAATGTTAAAATATAAAATGTTATTTTATATTTTATAGGACATTTGAATTCACAAGAATGTTTACATATAAAATGTTATTTTATATGATATTAGAATTCACACAAATCGGCTAAGACAAAAATAAGCAATTTATATAAGAATGAAGTTATTAATATAAATCATAATGGGCAGGTTATAAATATAAATTGTAATAGACCCACGTGTATATTTTTATTCTTTTTATTCCTGTCTATCCAATTGAATACCTCCCTTTTTTCCCTTTTCTTATTCTATTTTGAAATTTGAATAGGAGAAGTGGGACCTAAAGGCTCAATTAATAATATAAGATTATTATAAATATTAGAATAACAAAACCTAATCCCCTAAAAAAGTATACAGCAGCCACCTTCTATTTCAATGGCCGCCGATGCTCAAACCTTCTTCCTCCTTGTTCTTCTAATTTATTCAATAAATTCCAACACCTCAAAAAGGGAAATTTAAAGAGTGGATCGAGCTTGATCAATTGAACGGTGGTGATCAACTTTCGAGAAGGTGGTGATCGATCATTGGTCGTCGGCCTGTATGGATGGGTGACAGCAAGGTTTCAAGTGGAGGAGTGGGTTAACGAGATACAGAAAATTGCGATGGAAGAAGAAGCAGAACCATGACCCTTGTTTGATTAGCCAATAATTCAGTGAAACGAGTTGCGTTGTACTCATATTGTCAAACACTTCGCAATAGAATAGACAAGGACAAAAACGGAGACTATTGGAAATTCAGATAAATACCACGGTGAGAATTCTCTTTATTTATTTTAAATTAAAAATAATCAATTGTGATTGTAAATTTAATATATGCGTCGTATGAAATTTGGACTGTATGATTTGATAGTTTGATGTTGTTTGTTGTTGAGATTGATTTGTGATGATCATATTAGTGACACGAAAATATGTGTTGTGGTAATTTGAGATTATATTATTGATCCTATTAGTGACACGAAAATATGCGTTGTGGTAATTAGAGATTATATTATTGATCATATTAGTGATGCCAAAATTATACGCGTGGTAAATAGAGAAAAAAAAGGGTTAAAAAAAAACCATTATTGTATATGACATTAGAATTCATAGAACTTGTTAACATATAAAAATCATCTTTTTATGTGATATCAAAATTTACTTTTTGTTAATTAAAGTATAAAGATAAAATTAACATTTTTGTTAATTAAACTATATTGGACGAAATTAACACTTTTTGTTAATTTGATTAGACCAAAATCAACATTTTTTTACATTAAAAGAAACGTTAAATTTTTTTTTTCATATCTTGTATATTAAAAGGAGTTTTACAAAATTATTATATTTTTATATATTAAAGAGAATAAATTAGAAATGTATTACATTGAAATGAATGAACCTGAAAAGTATATTTTTATACATTTAAAAAGAACATTTTGTTTATAAAATGTTTATAGGATTAAAATAGCGTTTTGTTTATAAAATGTTTAATAGGAATAAAATAACATTTTGTTTATAAAATGTTAATAGGTTTAAAAAGAACATTTTGTAAAAAAAATTACATTAAAAAAATAAAATAAAACATTTTGTTAGAAAATTTTACATTAGAAGAAAAAGATCATTTAAGATAGAAATGTTTATTTAAATTAAAAATAACATTTTAGTTAAAATGTTTATTTAGATTAAACATGGCATATTAGAATTTATGTAGAATGATGTCATATTAGAATAAATGTCACTTATGTAGAATGATGTCATATTAGAATAAATGTCATTTATGTAGAATGAAGTCATATTAGAATGAATCTCATTTATGTAGAATAATGTCATATGTTTAGAAAAATGTCATTATATCGAAAAATGTCAGTGTATTGAAAAATGTCATCATATTGGAGTTGTCATTATTTAGAAATGTCATAAAATTG
Organism: Allium sativum; assembly: GCA_030737875.1. NCBI lineage: Eukaryota > Viridiplantae > Streptophyta > Magnoliopsida > Asparagales > Amaryllidaceae > Allium > Allium sativum. Next base: position 571,371,992 of record CM060912.1, on the reverse strand, counting down.
TCATTATTCGAAATGTCATTAAATTGTCATTTTATGGAAATTGATATTTTGTTGAATTGGAACGGACATTATAAAAATGTCATTTATGAGTAATTATTTTATGTTAATTATTAAAATGTGATTTAGATTAATTATTAAAATGTTATTTATGTTCATAATAAAACTAGCATTTATGTTCATTTGAAAATATCAAAAATAAAGGTCATTATATAAACGTCATTATATTAGGAAGGTCAATAGTATAAAAATACCATTTTTGTCATAAAATGTCATATTAATAGAAAATTGTTCTTTTGTTATGAAGTGTATATTGGCATAAATTGTCATTGTAGTTATGAATATCATTTTAGTTATAAAATGCCATTTTTGTCAAAAATGTCACCTTAGAATAAGAATACCATTTTGTAGAAATGTCATCTTAAAGATAAGAAATGTCCCTTTTTATTTGAATTGGCAAAAGAGAAGAAAAGATGGCATATTTCAATTTATTAAAATTATCAAGAATATTTATATCATTTATGTTCATATAAAATTGCCAAAAATGAAATATCATTTAGATTAGAACATATTTGGCAAATAAATTTGTCATTTAGATTGAATCATATTTTATAAATAAAATATGTCTTTTATATAAAATATGTCATTTATATAGAATATATCATGTTAAGATTAAAACACCATTTTTGGGTTTAAAATGTACATTGGAATAGAAACATCACTTTTGATTAGGAATGTACATTAGAATAAAAATATCATTTTTGTTAGAAATGTCCCATTAGATTAAAAGTGTCATTTTATGTTAGTATTTAAATTGTGAATCATGTTATGTTACATTGAAGATGCCACCTATTTAGATTATGTCTTGTTACATTAAAAATGTCTTCTATTTAGATTATGACATGGTCTATTAAATTATATGTTTAGTGAAATCATTTATTTACATTAGGTAAATAAACAAGAAAAAAAACATTTATTCCATTTCCAGTATGAATTAGTATGCTTAACCCGAGGTTGGATTGAGTTGTGATGTAAACCTGCCCGGACCCGCCCGGCTGTCCAGTAATCACAACAATACATATCCAATGTGAGAGGTTAAAGCATATATATTAATTTTCTAAATTTACATTTTATATATGTAAATTACTTCAAAATATTTAGTGTAAATAAATAAAACATAGACAAAGGAAGACATATATATTTACATTAGATAAATAAGAGATTATTTAAATTACATTTTTATATGTAATTAAAAGAATATGTTTTACACTGTAAAGAAAATTACACTTATATGTAATTAAGATTATAAGAAATAAAATTACATTTTTATGTAATTAAAATTATGAGGAAGAAATTTGCATATTATGTAATTAAGAATAAATAGGAAATATAGAACAAATATGTGAATTAAAATTTATTTACATTTTCCTTGTAAGTAAAAGAATTAAAATAATAGTTATGTGAAGAAGTATTTATTTACATTTTTTTTTATGTAAATAAAAAAAAGGATTAAAAGAATAATTATATGAATAGGATTTATTTACATTTTCTTATGTAAATAATAAAAATAAAGGTTAGAAAAGAATCAACATAAGATATTCTTTTTATGTTAAGAAGGAATATTAGAAAGAATTAAAGAAATACAATTATTTACATTTACTATGTAAATAGGATTTGCAAAGGAAATTGAAACCATTTATTTACAAATAGTGTAAATAAATATGAATAAGAAATTAGATACATTTATTTACAATTAATGTAAATAAATATAGCAAAAGTAAAAGTAAAACATTTATTTACAAATAGTGTAAATAAATAAGATAAAAGAAAAGTAAAAACATTTATTTACAAATAGTGTAAATAAATAAGAAAAAGTAGAAGGAGAAAAACCATTTATTTACATTTGGGTAAAGAAATAAGAAAAGGAAAATGAAAACATTTATTTATATCTAGGTAAATAAATAAATGGTAAGAAAGAATATTTATTTACATTTAGAGTAAATAAATCAAAAGATAGAAAAGATTATTTAATTATTTATTTACATTTAGTGTAAATAAACCAAAGATAGAAAAAGAATATCTATTTATATTTGGTGTAAATAAAGCATGAATTAAAGTGAATTTAAAAAGCACATTTTATTTACATTTTAAATGTAAATAAAAACAGAGTAAAATAAAAGTGATATTTTTATCGTCATTTTAAATGCGATAAAAAGAATAGACTTTTGAAATTGGAATAGTCAAACGATTTATATTTATATTTATAAATATAAATTATAAATTAAACGAAACGTGCACGGCAGTTCACGTATCGGCAATCGTAACTTTAAACGGTTATACAGAGAGATCCGACCATCGGATTTTCCCAAAACTGGAGCCGTTTGGACCGCTTTGGGAAGATCTTTCCAATGACATAAATTTCGCCAAAATCCAACGGTTAGATTTCAAGATATGTGTAATCAAATTTGGTTGAAAATAACGCCAGGGTCGCCCATTTACCCGAAGCGTCGTTAAATTAATTTAGGCTATTTTTATATAAATAAAAACAGCGATATGTTGTTATCAAATATTAATAACAATATGAAATGTTTTCAAATTATATATATATATATATATATATATATAAATGCGAGAATCATTTGAGAAGACCGAGTCCAATCTCATTTCAAATGATTATACGACGTTTTAAAACTAAGAGTTGAAGACGGCGATTGAAGACCGACGATCTTCACATCGAATAGGTAACTAGCGTTGAGGTCCTTGATTGATTTGCTCCCAAGACGGGGCTAAGATGGTAGTTATCAGGACGTAGTGTTGATTTGTACGGATTTGACTTTCGCTCAGACCCAGAGCATAAGTTTATAAATGGAATGTATGTCTGACGTTGTAGTCCTTTATACTACATTCGTTGATCTCTGTTAATACATATCTGCTTGGTGGTTAACACCCTTCTCTGAGACATATGAGCTTAGAGGTTATATATTGGCATAAATCAATGGTATAGTATGGACTGACAATGTGGCGTACTAAGATGCAATGATCAAGGCTTTTGTTGAAAAGCAGGGCCTTGTGGTTGATGATCAAAGCATAGCCTATTACGGCATAGCTTTGTGTATATCGTGACTTCGCGAGCCTCACACCCCGGTATGAGTCAAAAACGGGATACGGACCGTAGGGAGTGCACACGTTTCTTTCTAGCTAGAGTGGTGTCAGCGACCTGCCAGCCCTGACATTTTACTTATGTGGATGATGGATTTTGAGGCGCCTCGTTATTTTTATAGGCCGTTGGTGGTCATACTATAGGTCCAAAGGGACCGGGGAACGTGTGTTCAGGCATAACTAATCCACTGCCCATTGGCGGGGACCGGCCCTACCGCTTCCAAGGGTTCACTGCGGGGAATCCTGAGGCATTTGCTAGAGTGTCTCGAAATCGGAGAGGATCTTGCCCCTAGCCTCGACTCATGATGGAATCCAAATTTCCAATACGCCCTTGCGGTTTTGATTGTAGAACTAGTATTGGCGACATGCTATATGGTAACCATGCCGTCTAGGATTGATACTTATGATTCAAATCTTTTTATTAAAACATATATACACTAATAATAATATCAAATCCGTTTTATACGTATCAAGCATCTTTTGACCATTATAAGGTAAAACCCTATCCTCTGGTGTGCGTTGCATTGTGTGATGGGACCTGGGTCTTATAATGGTTTCATTTTTCCAAAAAGACATTGCGTTATTTCTCGATTTACTTTGGTTTATGCACTGGCAATCCATAGGAGTAAACCCGTTCCGCGAAAGTGGCGTGGTCCTTGGATTTGCCTCATTACTATTAGTTAAACTAGTTAAGAATTCTCACACCAGTCCCATGACTGACTCGTAGTTTGTTTCACTTTGCAAACTCGGGTGCCCTCTTTTCCACACGGGCAGTCGAGTAGCTTTTTGCAGATATCTCTCTCTTTAGCAGGTCCTGGATCGAAGCCTAAAGCTGTGTCCAGAGCTTAGAAGTCTTCCGCTGTTTAATGTATTAAATCTGTTGTAATTTATCTTCCGCTGTAGTTTACTTTATTTGTACTCTGATATATTCTGTACTCTGATGTTATATTATTGTAATGTAATAAAAGTCTGCTGTTATGGTTCTGATGTATTGTATTCCCAAAGTTAAAGTATTCGAAGATTTCCAACCTTTGGGTCAGACCTGTGTGATTTATGGTCGATTCAAAGAGCGGGAATTTTCGGGTCTTTACAGGTAAACCATCATCTGAATCCAATGGAAGTGGTTTCCGGTCAAAAATCCTTACCAATCAAAAGTTATAGGCGAAACAAGATTTTCCCAGGGCAAAACAATCACTTAAAAATCGTTAACATGGGAAATGACCCCAATAGTCATTCCCCAAAGTTACACGACTATACGAACTCGTATGAAAAATGAAATAAATATTCTACGATCCTCGGATGCGTAAAATGCGGGTCATTACATTCTCCCCCCTTAAGAAATTTAGCCCCCGAAATTCCTTAACTAAAACATACAATGGGCCCCACATGCCTATCAGCCACTTACTAACAATCAAACACATAATAACACAACAAGTCTATCCTAGCATGCGAAATAGCTAAATTGTAGTTAAAATCTTACCAGGCAAAGAGTTCTGGATACGACTCCCTCATGCTCTCCTCTGTTTCCCAAGTATAGTCGTGCTCGTTATCACCCCACTGAACCTTGACTAGCTTCACCGCCTTACTTCGAAGTTGCTTCGTATCATACTCGATAATACGGATCGGTTTGCGGTTCCCAACTACCTCGGGCTCTACTTCGATGTCATCCAACTGATCTAGTGAAATAGTCATATCGGGGTCGTGTACAATTTTCCTTAATTGGGAAACATGAAAGACGTTGTGAACTCCTGCCGTCTTGTCAGGAAATCCAACTTTATACGCCAAATTCCCAACTTGTTCGAGAACTGGGAACGGTCCAACAAATCTTGGTGCCAACTTGCCTCTCCTGCCAAATCGAATCACGCCCTTTAACGGAGAAATTTTGATAAACACCAATTCGCCAACAGAGAATTTCAAATATCTTTGTCTCTTACCAGCATAACCCTTCTGCCTATCTTGGGTAGCCTTCATTCGCTGTTGAATAACTTTGATCTTATCTGAAGTTTCTCTTATCACATCCGGTCCAAACACAAATTTCTCACTGGTTTCTAACCAACATAATGGTGAGTTGCACGGTCTTCCGTACAAAGCTTCAAATGGAGTCATACCAATATTGGACTGGTAACTATTATTATATGTGAACTCAACCAAATGCAAATGGTCATCCCATGACCCTCCAAAATCTAATATGCAAGATCTCAAGAGATCTTCTAATATACAGTTCACCCTCTCTGTCTGACCGTCGGTTTGAGGACGGTACGCGGTACTGAGATGTAATTCTGACCCTAAAGCCTCTTGTAAGCTCTTCCAAAATCCACTAGTAAACAACGGATTTCGGTCACTCACATTGCCTTTGGGTACTCCATGAAATCTCACTACCCACTTAATATATAGTTTTGCTAACTTAGTTGTTGTTCTATTCGACTTGACGGGTATAAGCCTTGCACTCCTGGTCAATCGGTCCACAATCACCCAAATGCTATCTTGTCCTGATCTTGTCCTTGGCAAACCATCAATGAAATACATTGAGACTTGTTCCCATTTCCATTCAGTAATTTCTAATGCTTTCAACAAACCACTAGGTTTCTTTTGCTCGGCTTTAACTAGCTGGCAAGTCATGCACTTAGATATAAACTTCCAAACGCCTCTTTTCGGCCCTTCCCAGTAGTAGGTCTGCTTCGTGTCTCGATACGTTTTGTTACCACCGGGATGTATAGTCAGTTTTGAGTGATGACATTCTTTAAGCACTTCATCTCTCAATCCATTGACATTGGGTACAACCAGTCTCCCATTCTTTCGAAGCCATCCTTCTCCATCAAGCACATACTTGTTCATCTCCTCATCGATAACCATCTCTAACTTACAGATGATTTCCAAGTAGTTAAGATCATCCTTCTAACTGGAACCAATCCGCTCAATCAAAATGGGTCTGATCGTCAAACTGTCGGATCCACTTCGCACTTTGGTCTGAAATCATACCCAGCGATATACTCCAGTTGCTTCCATTCAAGAAACATAGCCCCTAAACTGGCATGTCTCCTACTCAATGCATCAGCTACCGCATTGCCCTTTCCTGGTGTATATATGATATCAAAATCATTGGAAGCCAAGAATTATAACCATCTTTGCTGTCGGAGATTTAGATCCTTCTGAGAGAAGAGATACTTTAACGACTTATGATCGGTAAACAACTCGAATCTTTCTCCCAAGAGATAATGTCTCCACATCTTCAACGCGAACACAATCACTGCCAATTCCAAATCATGGGTAGGATATCTTTTCTCATGCGGTTTCAGTTGCCGACTAGCATAAGCTATAACCCTACCTCCTTGCATCAATACAGCACCTAGTCTAGTACCACATGCATCTGTGTATACTGTCATCTCTTCATTCCCTTTAGGAATGACTAACACTGGTGCATGCATCAACTTTTCCTTTAGACTCTTGAATGCATTTTTGCACCTTCCGTCCTAGATGAAAGCTTGATTCTTCTTAGTCAATTGAGTTAACAGTGCCACTATCTTGGAGAAGTCTTGGATAAACTTACAATAATATCCAGCTAACCCCAATAAACTTCTCGCATCTGTTGCATTCTTGAGCATAGACCAATCATGTACGGTAGCCACCTCGTAGAGTCCACGGCAATACCATTCTCTGAAACAACATGGCCCAAGAACCTCACTTCCCTCCTCCAGAAGTGACACTTAGAAAACTTCGCTTTCAATTGGTATTTTCTCAACACCTCCATCACTATTCTCAAATGTTCCTTGTGTTCTTCCTCTGTCCTCGAGTAAACTAATATATCATCCATGAACACTAGAACAAACTTATTCAATTGATCTCTGAATACCCTATTCATAAGATCCACAAAATATGCTGGTGCATTGGTCAACCCGAATGGCATGACCAACCATTTGTAGAATCCAGACGGCGTCTGAAATGCCGTTTTAGGAATACTCTCAGCTACTACTCGGAGATGATGAAATCCAGTCGCGAGGTCCAACTGGGAGAACATTCTTGCTCTTTCCAGTTGATCAAACAAATCATCTATCCGTGGAAGAGGATACTTATTCTTCCTAGTCACTTTATTCAACTCGCGATAGTCCACACATAGCCGAAGGGAACCATCTTCCTTAGTGGAAAATACAACTGGTGCTCCCCACTTGGAGACACTTCTTCGGATAAATCCCTTCTTTAAAAGATTGCTTACTTGCACCCTGAGCTCTTGCTGCTCCCTTGGTGCCATACGACGAAGTGGCATAACTATTGGTTTGGCATCTTTCAATAAATCAATACGGAACTCAATCTCTCGGTGTGGTGGAAGTCAGGTCACTTCCCCGAAGATGTCCGGATACTGGCCAGCAATGGGAACCCCTGATAACTCATCCTGTAGAATGTCGAGGGAATTTAGAAAACTAAACATCATCTCATCACTAGGCAGGCCATCAAACACCACCCTCCGCCCATCATCCTCCCTAATAGTCACCAAAAATCCCTCACAGTCTACCACCACCCCATATCTTTGGAGCCAATCGACTCCCAAAATAATGCCAAAACTAGTAAAGCCTAAAACAAAGCAATCACAAGTAAACATACATCCATGACTCGATAAGACCAAATTTTGGAAAATCATACTAAGGCTAGTCGAACCACCAATCAGATTCGTCACAACTAAAAGTCTATCAACTATCTTGGGTTCCAATTCCAACTTACCTACCAGGTCACTCGATATAAAGGAACGGGGAGCCCCAGTATCAAACAATACTCGAACAGGAACATCATAAATAGAAAGCATACCTTGAATGATGACATTCTTTCCTTTCTCCGCCGCTGTTGGGGAATTCGACCAAGAAGGAACAACATTAATAGTATATGCTTTCGCAATCTGCTTCTCCTTAAGGGGTTGAGGACATTTATCCTTCTGGTGTCCCACTTGGCCGCAATTGAAGCACTTCCTGTCCGCTGGCTTTGCTCAACATTCTTTAGCATAGTGGCCCTTCTTACCACAGCTAAAGCACTCAACATCTTTCTTATCTTTCTTTTTCTGACCATCCTTGGTCTGACTTTGCTTCCTTTTATTCTGAGAACTATTCTTGTCTCCACCGCTTGCTTGCGGCTTTGGCCCCTCTGCAAATGCAACAGCGAATTCAGTCTTGCGCTTAGGATAAAGTCTCTCTGGTCTCAATGCTTTCCCAAAAATCGATTCAAAAGTCTCATCAATATGGTTTTAAGCCTTTTCCCCAAGTACTGATCTAATCCTGTTATGAACTTCTCATTCTTCTTCTCGGGAGTGTCAATAAAGGATAATCCATACCTCGATAAAGTATCGAACTCAGCAATATATTCCAAGACGGCCCTACCATTATATTTAAGCTTCAAGAACTTCCTAAACAATTCTAACTTCTGGGTAGCTGGGATAAATTTATCACTAAATCGGGTCTTAAGCTGATCCCAAGTAAGTTGATCCTCAGGGGTAGCTGTCTTAATGGCATTCCACCAATTCATAGCCCGTCCTTGTAGCTCGCGGGATGCTAACTTTCTCTTCATTGCGTCTTCGATTCCCAGATACTCGAAGATGTGCTCACAACTACCAAGCCAATCCTGAACCTCTGTAGTCGACTCCGTTTCGTGGAACGGCTTCCCACAAGGACTAGTGTAATCTTTGCATAGTTTGGCGAAATCGGCTCTAGGCGCCTGCACCGCTGCACTACCACCATTGGCAGTATTAGGAACTGCCTTCTGAACATCCCTAAGCATCTCTCTCATGAAGATAGTGAACATCGTCCTTATATCAGGAGCATTCCTATTATTAGCTCCTGAACCAGTATTCCTTGTATATCGGCTCATCGTTCAATCTATAAAGAGAAAATGATTAACCTTCTTGTCAGTGGTGCCAGTGCAATGCGACTTCATCCTTAGATATACTAATAGTATATATATCTTTTGGAAACCCAAAATATAACAAATATGTGCTCTCATATACTTACTATCTCTCCCTGGTGTCTTTCCTTAGGTTAACTAGGCAACCTAGAGCTCCGATACCAAATGTGACGGCCCGCCCCGCACCAGCCGACATTTCCCTGAAATGCACTGTATCGATGTCCAAACAGCACGGGACGGTCGTTAAATGAAAGGAAAAAGGAAGGAATTTAAAACTATGAACCAACAAAGAACCTGTAGTATATCTCACAGCGCATGAAACAAAATATAATAATAACATAACTTGATATAAAAGAGGCGAGAAAGTGCATAAGCTGAAAACTAAACCATCATAGCAGCGGAAAAATTCAAAATACAGCTTATGATCCAGACCATCTTATTACAACTTTTAAAACTGTCTCTAAAGAAAAATAGGAAGGTGCACTACTAGTGCCCAAAGTAGTGACCAGCAACAACATACGAAGAATATATGGGAGTAATACGTGTAAGCCTCCTGCTCGTCTCCAGACAGCTACTCGTGCATAACCATCTAACCTTTCTCTAGTCTGCTTGTTCAGGAGCACCCATAGTAATAAGACGAGACACAAAATTCTGGGTCAGACAAAAGTCTAGTATGAACGATAAGCAGCAAAAGCAGAACAATAACAGGTATACATTACCATACCTGAACCTGGACCTGCAACCAAAGAGTTAGCACAACAGGATGTACAATACTCTAAGGTGATACTAACACATGGTGTGAAAATAATGGGGAAGGGGTGTGCATGTCATGGTGATAGCAAACATCAAGCATAGCAATCATCCTCACATCTCTCACTCAGTGCATAAAGTATATGATATCTACCACTTTGATCACCCAATTCTTTGCTACGATCACTCTTCCCCATGGAGTCATAACGGCTCCACTGCACTAATCCATAGCCACTAATCCTTTGCTATGTCCACTCTGCCCCATGGAGTCATGGAAACTCCACTACACTGGCTCATAGCCCTGCTACGATCACTTTGCCCCGTGGAGTCATGACAACTCCACTGCATTGATCCATAGCCACTAATCCGTCTCTCAGTGGTGAGTAAAAGCTATAGACATTGATAACCCCTTTGCACATGTCCCGCAGCAAAGCCCAACTCATGAAGTTAATTCGTTGGTTCCCATCTAGTTCCTGAGTCACGACTTCCCATTTGGATACTTTTGCATCTCAGGTTTTGGTCATCATCCCGGTTCGCGACTCTTCAGTTCAGCTCGTGATTTTCCCTATCGGCTCGTGGTGCTCCAAAGTTCCAGTTCGTGATCCCCCCATGTTGGCTCGTCGTCCTCCTAGGTTCACGGTTCGTGGCTCCTTCCTAGGTTCCCGGTTCGCAATGACTTCCGGGTCGTGATCAGTGGTCGACTCGCCATTGGGGTCGTAAGCCTCAACTCGTGGGAAGACAAGGGGAACTAGCTCGTGCAAAGCAGGAGCAGCTCGTGATGCATCCATTCGTGGGCTTCTGGTCGGGGTCTTCTAGTCGTGAGCGGGTCGTGTCGCTAGGGTGTCTCACGAACGGGACATGACCAATTTCCTGCAACTTTTCCAACGAGCAATTTACACCATACGACGACGTTTTCGACCAATCTAACAGTTCTAGGCAATCACAAAGCACTCCAAACAGTCATAGTAAGTAAAATTGATCATAAACACCAAAACAATAATGTAACATGTTAATATGGATCAAACATTCCCAGAAACCCATGTTTTCTCCTTAATCTCCTTAATCAAATCTAACGATAGGATTAGCAAAACATGTCCAAATTAACCCAAAATTCTAACAGAGGCATAAAATATTATTTCGGAATTTCTAACTATTTTTCCTGAATTTTAACGTGCATAATTTCACTAATTAACACTAATCACCCATAATTAGCCGTAATGAGTGGAAAACAATGCAAATCACTCACCTTGGCGACAAATAAAACTTTAGATCTAAAACTCTACTGATTTGGGTCGAATTCTTATGCAACACAACAGCTCCAACTCTAATTTGGTGTTGATTTGCCTTGATTTGATGTACATCTTCTTAATTAGTGAATAGAAGGTGATTTGGGAGTGATTTAGAAGGTGGAGGCCATTGCTAGGGTTTCAAGGATGTGAATGGCGGCTGGAAAAATGAATAAAACTGAATTTCCTAACCCTATCAGCCCTCCCATAAACCTAATCCCGAAATGGGTTATGGGCTTAGCTCTAATCACCCTTATTAGGCCCGGTTAAGCTGTTTTTCATCTTCTATACCTTGCTTCAGCCATACCTCCCAAACGGTAAGTCCGTTTGGCTAATGTGACCACTCTATGGAAAGCTAAACCATCATCTGAATACAATGGAAGTGGTTTCATGTCAAAACTCCTTACCAATCAAAAGTTATAGGCTAAACAAGATTTGATAGAAGCAAAACAATCATTTAAAAATCGTGAACATGAGAAATAACCCCAATAGTCATTCCCCAAAGTTACACGACTATACGACCTCGTATGAAAATGAAATAAATATTCTACGATCCTCCGATGCGTAGATGCGGGTCGTAGAGAAGTGGTTTATACACAAAATCCTTTTGTTGAGAGATTGAAGAATTGAAGTGTACGGTAGGCTATCTTTAGAGTGCCAACCATGAGCTTTTCTAGAGAAATTCCAAGATTTTTTCTAATTGCTTTCTATTTCCGGAAAGGATGTATTTATAGACAAGAAGGCGAGCCGATGGAAGGCTACGTGGCATGCGTCCTATTCAGGGTCGGCCACGTATTATTCGATCCCAAAAAGTAGTTGTAGGCGGCGGGACCTGGTCTCCTGGTGAAGAATAGTTCTCCTCGAGAATTGTGGCATTCATGGAGCTTGAGATCTGGTGCATGAAAAGCGGTGCGAGATAAAGCTACCTGACTCTGTAGCCTTGGGAATAATACTTCATCTTGTAGCGCAAGGTTCAGCCCGATATTTATAGATCGGTCCGATACTCCAGGAGTGATTAGATCGACCATCTAACTTGCTTTTGGGAGATCATACCAGGCTCAAAGACAGATGTGTCTGTCTTTGGCTAGGTTGGTGAGGTCAATCCATAATCTAGTCGAACCAGATAATGGTCGATCTAAAGGAAAGAGAGAGCCAGTTCCTCGATTTTTGCGAGGAAGTCTTGAATCATTTGAGTTGTGACGACTTTTGCCAAAAAGTTGGTCAACACTTCGCCCCTCAGAACATATCTTTTTGGGTAAATGAAGGTATGTTCTAGATCTTCAAAGATGATGAATAGAAATCCAATATATAGAAATCCAGAAAGCCATGGTTACGCCGAACCATACTACGAGAAGGCCAAAAAACCGACGATCACTGGGGATCGTATTAAGGCCAGAATCCATGAATACCAGAAGACCAACTGAGCGCGCTGAGTCGATGTAATTGGAAAAGATCAAAAAGACCAGGGTTTTGTCGAGCTAATCCATACCTGCAAAGTTTGAAAATAAGGCAGACATGTCAAATACTAACGATGTCGTTCGATTTGTTTCAAGTATAACCCTTGCTTGGGTGTTTGTCGGTAGTCAGATTGTGATTGATTTTCTTGCCAAATCCTAACAAGGTAATTTATTTCTTCATGTATAAGCCATACCTGGAAATCCAAAGGAGGGCATAAACCATGTCGAATAAGCCAGAGAGGCCCCAGTAGTTTAGAATGGGGTATAAACCGTACCTAGAAATTTAAAGTGGGGTATAAACCATACCCGAAGAATTAGTGAGGGGCATAAACCATTTCCAGCGATTTAGAGTAGGGTATAAACCATACCCTGAAGTCCAAGCATAAGCCATACTTGGAAGTTAGGAGTGTATTCTGCCACATCATGGCAGGGTAATGGGACTTGCCTAAGTATAATCCATACTTGGAAGTCTAGTTCGAGTATAATCCATACTCATTTCAGGAAAGGAGCCAAGTTTGTCACATCCTGACAAGTAAAGTTTAGGTATTAACCATACCTCTACCTAAAGAATGAGTACAAACCATACTCTAGTTTAGTTTGAGAACCTTTCCAAATCCTGGAAAGATGCTTGAATCGATCAAACATAATCCATGCTTGAAAGTAGAGTTTAATTATTCCAAAGATTATTACATAACTAAAGAACAACTCCTGATTGGTTTATGGTTGGATCCAGAGCACGCTAGGGATTACATCCTAATCTCGTACGTGTGTACTCCAACCTAACCATTTTATTCATAGAGCGGTATATCTCTTATATCCTAAGAGATGTGGTAGATGCAGAATGTTCTAATCTAGATCAGTAGATGATAATGCCACGTGTACTTGGATCTAGATCCCTTTCTTTCCGAGGAGTATAGGAACCATTCTGAGGAGCATGGGAGGTGCGGATGCAACAAATTTCTTGACATAATCGGCTATATCACCACGTCCGACTCGATCTTTGATAAGTTCATGCAAGTGTCTGCAGCCGTTGGTGCCGTGACCTACCATGTCATAAAACATGCAGTGTTTTCCTGATTCGCGTTCTCTTTAGGTCGGCTCCCTCTAGGGAGGCTTGGGAAAAGGAAGATTTTCTCGCACATCGAGTTATATGTCTAGTAGTGAGGAATTGAGCTCCATGTATTGGTCATATTTGGGTTCTCTTCGGAACCGCACAATCCTGTTGTTCTTTTCCGAGACTTTCCCCCTTCCTTGGTTAGTAGTAGATGGTCCCCCATTCTTCGTAGAAAGCATGTTGAAACTTTCTATCTCGATATTTGCATCCTCTTATCTAAGGAATATGTCTGCTTCAGAGTAGAAGTCTTTAATGTATCTAGAAGGGTTCCTCTGCAGGGAGATCTTGAAGTCTATTTGATCCAAGACACTTGCCATTGTGGCCATGAGTACCATCGATGGTTTAGGTCAATCGAACGATGCTATAACCATGTTGAATTTTTTCAGAAAAGAGCGTAGGGTCTCATCGGACTGATGCATGATGGAGGTGAGAAACATAACGCTCTTGGGTCGTGATATGTGAACTCTTAACTGTTCGATGAAGCGGGTGACCAACATATTCCAACTGTTGATCGGTTCACTTATTAGCTGTTGAAACCACATGCCAGCAATATCTGTTAAGTACAGAGGGAAGCACTTGGTCATGACATTGAATGACGCTAATAGTACTTCCATGTGCCGCATATGCCGCATAAGATGTAGGGTCGGATCGGTCCTTCCGTAATAGGGTTCCAAGGCTAGAAACTTGAAGTCTAGAGGGTTGCGAGAGTTCATGATTTCAAGTGTGAAAGGACCGCGATGGACATTATCCACATATTGCAGAGAAGTAGTTCCTCAGGAGAAGCACTTAATGATACTGGCGATTTGATTCCCATCCCCGAGGAGTTGTACCACGAATCCAAATCGGCACCGGGGACATTGGCAAGAATCCCAGTACAGGATCGAAGCATGCCTTGAGTTCTTGGGGACTATTCGTTGTGGCCCACGAGTGATGGGTGAAGGTGGTCGACAGCCTCCCTTATTGGTTCAGGATTGACTGGTGCCCCTCGGTGGTCATGTGGATTGAGCTGAACCATGTCCGTGCCAGTAGGATTAGACCGATTTGGGTATGCGTTATCAGCTCGGGGTCCGACTTTGCCCCTACTCAGGGTGATATCATGGTGATTTTTTGTAGCGTTTTCCTCCATCCTGCTAGGAACTGGTATGGTAGAGTGGTTTTGAAGTGACGTAGGGTTGTTGCTCCCAACCCTGCTTGGATCGACATGCTAGGAAGGCTGATGAGAGGCTGTATAAGTCCATTTTATGGTAAAATATCAGATCAAACCAATGGTTCTTCCGAACCAGGCACTGCTCGATCCGGAGATTGCATCGATCGATCTGACCTAAGATTCAGTCGATCGGGAAGCGAAGTTGAACTAGATGGAGGCAGAGCGATAGACCGATCTGGGGCTTCGATTTCATTGATCAAAAGGTTAGCTATTGCCCCAGCTTCGCCTGGTGCAGGAAGTGATGCTAGGTTGCTTGGTCTTCCTTCCATCTGAGTGAAGAAGTTGTCTATCATTACCTACTGCTTTTTGAGGAGTCCATCTTGGTGTGCCATCTATGCTCTGATTTCTGCTAAAACTCTATCCATCTCGTCCTTACTTAAGTATCGGGACAACTCTTCATGAGAAGAAGCCTCCAGACTTGCCTCCGCTGCATCTGCTGGGTCGACGGTTTGAGCTTAGGAAGATGTTATATCCTTCTTCCACTTTACCACTGTATCTTTAATGAGCAGCTATCAAATCCTCAAGCTTAGAAATTGACGAAGGTTCGATCTCCCCTACCTGGCGCGACAAAGTGTTGACGTCAAAAGTTGGCCTAGTGACAATCAATCCTCAAAGTGTGTAATCCACACACAATCACAGAATGCAAGAAATGCACACGAGGAACACTATCTGAATTGATATACTTCAGATGAAAAGTTGGAGGAATAACTTAAGTTTTCATTATAATCTATTTTTTGGGTAATCAAAATTTGCTTAAACTTGTGATTTGTATCATCTAGATTCATAATTAGGCTAGTTGGGTAAAATTATATATCAACAAATACTGCTTGAATTATGAATTCTATACAAAAACCAATATGCTACCTAATTTTTTAATGTTTTGTCTTGTTTTGTTGTGGGTCTGCACGTTTTCAGTAACTGACCCGACATCGGTTTCTTTTGTTATACATGCAGCAAAGCACCACACTCCAAGTAATGAGAATACAGTCATAGAACTATTTAAAAGAAATTTTATCATGAGAAGAATAAATTGTCGGATGTTTCATAGAAATTTCATGTGTATTCGGTTTGAGTATCAAAGACGAAAGTTGGATTTTATTAAGATGATAACATGAGTTCATCATCTGAAAACTCCAGCATCAAAGGGAGTTGTTGCATTTGCACTGTATGGTCCAACTTGAAGCTAATTGGGCATGACAACAGATAGAGTTAACAAAGAATAAATACGAATTTTACCATTACTGAAGTTGTTGCACCATATTAGGAATGCCCAGCAGCCTGATATGGTAATGCACTTGTTTTTACTTTCCAATTGTAAATTCATTGAATATTAAAATTTTAAGAAACGTCAGTCACTTTTTCATGATAGGCATATCAAAATTGGTGTATATATAGCTGTTAGTGTCCAATATTGACATAACAAAAAAAAAACCACTATCAGTACAAAAGGAAGAATTATAAAAAGAGATAGCCTCTTCATGTACAACATCAGAAGGGTAAAGTTGGTCTTATATCCATATGGGTCTTGTTCTCTAATTTCTAGCACAACATTATTTTTCTAAATTTTATTCCTTTTTGAACAAAAATTACTAGACTAGCCAAAGACCCTTAACCTTCTTTGTCTTTCTTTACCTTTTAAACTGTTAATTTAGAATAACCAGTATAAGACTTAGATTAAGATTTACTTACAATTCATATACTTAAGAGTTTGTTTTCATTTGATGGGTTCAAATGCAATTTGAATAATCAACAAATATTTCCAAATAAATGGTCAAAAATTATTGATAATTTGGAGTTATGTATAAAAAAAAGAAAATTGATAAATGCATCTCAACCACAACTTTTACTCCTTAGTTACCTTTTTATTATTTTCTTTTTTATAAATCTAGAAATAATTTTTTCTTGAGAAAAAAGTGCAAATAGGATAATACTCACTATATAAGAAAATATTAGAAGGAAATATGCTTAGTAAAAATCATGGTTATTACGGCGGTAGGTCGAGTCAATAGAGGTCCAACCAGTCGACTAGTCGGACTATTAAGGGATGAGGAGGAGAGTTATTAGAGAGGAACAATTGCAATTTTTATTGATGCAAAACATGATACAAAGTGCACATATATATAGTGCTATGAGCCCAACGGCTAGTACAAAATATACCAAATATGTATGAGCATAACGGGTAGTATTAAATATACCAAGTATGCATGAGCCTAACGGCTAGTAGATAATGACAAAGCATGCTAAATATGATAAAAACGTGTTCACACTCTAACGGCTCTATTGTAACGGCTCTATTGTCTTCATTATGCCCCCTCAGTTCGAACTGGGGTTTCCTTGCTCATTCTGGCTTCCGCCTGCACTGATAACGCGAAGTTCCTCTCTCATTCTGATAAAAAATTTGGTCGAAAGGGCCTTTGTGAGAGCATCTGCTCTCTGATAGTATGCGGGCACATGACATATTTCAAGTCTTCCTGATTGCGTTCTTTCTCTCACAAAGTGGAGATCAATTTCAAGATGTTTTGTCCTTGAATGTTGAATAGGGTTTAGAGATAAAGATAATGTGCTCTTATTATCGCACCAAATGACCGGCTTTCGTCTTGGAGTGAAACCAAGCTCCTCCATCAGTGATTCTATCCACATGATTTCGGCTGTAGCGCTTGCCAGTGCACGGTACTCAGCTTCTGTGCTAGATCTTGATGTGGTATGTTGTTTCTTCGTACACCAGGAAATGATATTGGAACCGAGGTAAACGCAGTATCCTGAGACAGACTTTCGATCGTCAATATCGTTGGCCCAATCGGCATCGCTAAAGCACTGTAGGTTAAGTTCCTTTTCTGAATTTAGGCGTATGCCGTAATGTTTTGTGCCTTGTAAGTATCGTAACACTCTCTTTAATGCCGTCCAATGTTCTGATAAAGGGTTCTGCATGTATTGACTGAGTTTATTGACGCTGTAGCATATGTCTGGTCGAGTAATAGTTGCGTATTGTAACGCTCCTATTATGCTTCTATATTGTTTGGCATTGTCGATAGCTTCTCCTTTATGCTTAGATAGTCTTAGGTTACTAATCATAGGCGTAGGTAATGAGTTTGCCTTGTGCATATTTGCCCTTTGCAGTATTTCAGTGATATAATTTTGTTGGGATAATATTAATTCACCATTGTTTTTCCTAATCACTTGTATTCCAAGAAAATATTTTAGTTCCCCCAAGTCTTTAATGGCGAAATTTTGATCCAGCTTGTGAACGATTCTGTTTATTTCTTCGTTGTTGTCTCCTGTTATTAGCATGTCATCAACGTATACTAGAATGAACACAGTTCCATGTATGCCCTTCTTCATATATAGAGAATTGTCCGATTTAACTTGTGAGAAACCCATGTTAGACAAAGTTGACATTAGCTTTTCATACCAAGCTCTCGAAGCTTGTTTTAAGCCATATATTGCTTTGTGTAGTTTGCATGCTTTATCACTAGTACCATATCCTTCAGGCTGTTGCATGTATACCTCTTCAGTCAATTCCCCATTCAAAAAAGCATTGTTGATGTCCAGTTGCCTCACATTCCACCCTTTATTTAGAGCAATGGTCAGTATAATTCTGATGATTGTGGGTTTTATGACTGGGGAAAAAGTTTCATTGAAATCAAAACCAAATTGTTGCGCGTAACCTTTTGCAACCAGTCTGGCCTTGTATTTATCAATAGATCCATCTTCTTTTCTTTTTATTTTGTATGTCCACCTACAACCAATCACATTTTTGTATTTTGGTTGAGTCACTAAGCTCCAAGTGTTGTTTTTTATGAGAGCTTTATATTCAGTGTCCATTGCCTCCTTCCATTTGTTTGATCTTATAGACTGAGTGAAATTCAATGGTTCGATCTCATTGGCAGAAATATTATATACTTTGGGTTTGAAGATGCCTCTCTTTGACCTGGTGATCATGTGATGTCCAGTTGATTGTGGTGGTGTTTGCTGCTGTGTATCATTATTGCTGGTATTGTCAACATTGTTGTTGTTTTCTGTATCTTCACTATGCTGCATGTTTTGATGTATGTTTGTATCTTCTGAGTCATTGTGTGTCTCATTGGTTTGCTCGTTTGTTTGATCCATAGTTTCTTCCTGGGTGTTTAAATTTCTTGTGCGTTGTTGCTCTTCATTTCTATCGATTGAAGGTGGTTCAGTAATGAATGGCTCGAACCGTATGTTATTGTTTATGCTTTGTTCCCCATCCTTTTTGCCGATTTGCTTTTCTGCATAAGGAAACTTGTTTTCATCAAATATCACATGTCTAGAAATATATATTTTTCCATTTTTGTCCATGCACTTATAACCTTTTTGGTTTTGTGCATACCCAATGAATGTGCATGGGCTTGATCTCATACTTAGTTTATGATTGTTATAGTCTCTCAAACATGGAAAACATAGACATCCATAGGCTTTCAGAAAACCATATTCTGGTCTAACACTGTATATCATTTCATGTGGGCTTTTATTGTTTAAGACTTTAGTTGGCAACTTGTTAATGAGGAATACAGATGTGTAGAAAGCTTCATTCCAATATTTCATGGGTAATGAGCTTTGTGATAACAAAGTTAGACCAGTCTCTACTATGTGTCGATGTTTTCTTTCGACTAAACCGTTTTGTTCGGACGTATGCGGGCAAGTTAATCTATGTTTGATCCCTCTTTTGAGAAAGTAATTAGTTAGAGGTTTAAACTCAGCTCCCCTATCTGTTTGAATAACCTTAACAGTACTGTTCATTTGTTTTTCGACATGAGTTATAAATTGCATAACTGTATTGCAAGCTTCTGATTTAGTTTTCAGCATGTATATCCAAGTATTTCTAGAATAAGCATCCACAAAAGAAAGATAATACCTGTGTCCCTGATATGAATTTAGAGGCGCGGGTCCCCACAAGTCAGCGGCTATAAGTTCCAGTGGCTCATTATAGCTGGTTTCAGAATCACTAAAAGGGAGCTTGTGGCTCTTGCCGAGTTGGCAGTGCGTGCATGTGTGTTTGATAGGTACATTTTTATAATGAATGTTATTATTACGCAGAACAGTCTTAACAGTTTCCAGATTAGGATGTCCTAATTTTATATGCCAAGAATTAATCACGTTACATTCATCGCTATTATTTTCATAATCAACATTATTGCAACTATTCCTAATACAGTCATTGTCACTACTAGCATCTACATTATTATACCAAAATTCTCCACTTGAGTTTGCAGTCTTGAATTTGTATAAACCATCGTATAGGTTACCTTGAAGTAATATTTCATGATTTAGGGAATCTTTAACTAAACAAAACTTAGGATGAAATTCAAAGTAAACATTATTGTCGTTGGCAAATTTTGATACACTTAACAAATTTTTATTAATCGTAGGTACCCTAAGAAGATTGTTTAATTTGAGTTGTCTTTTCCCAAAGATAGTCCCTTTGCCTATGTGTGTGATACTAGCAGTACTACCATTACCCATATGCAAATTTCTCATACCTGAGTAATTTCTGCTCCCAATGTTTAAATTTTGAAGATTGCTAGTTATGTGGTGAGTCGCTCCTGAGTCAGGGTACCATTCTTCGAAGCCATTGTCTTCATTTTTTACTTCATCATCATCTGCAGCATTATGTCTTCGGTTTGCGTTATTATTATTTTGAGTTGAATTCCCTGTTGTTGCCATATTTGCTTGTGCTCTTTTTTGTGAAAAGTAATTTTGTCTTGCCTGTTGTCTACCTATGTCTAAATTATACCTGAAGTAACATTTGTTCGCCATGTGACCAAACTTTTGGCATATTTGACATTTCACACGATAGTTGTTGTTATCTCGTTGTATCTTCTTATTTCTGACTGTGGTATAATTGGCAGAGAACTTATTTTGTGTTGTTTTTCTTTGGTCAATTCTGCCTTCATGAGCAAGGAGTGCTGATCGAACGAACTGTAAATAAGGTAAAGCTTGTTGTGTGGCTAACACAGTTACTAGAGATTCATATTCTTCATCTAATCCACCAATAATAAATAGGATTTGCTCGTTGTCGCTGATCTTATGACCAACAGCATTTAGCTTGTCACACAGATTTTTAATTTTTCCTAAGTATTCTTTCATGCTTGCCTCCTTTTTTCTAGAATTTTGTAATTCCCTTCTATATTGCATGATTCTAGCAGCTGATTGTGAACTGAAAATTTGTTCAACTGTTTTCCATATTTCATAAGACGTGCTACATCCAACTATTTGTGATAATAAATTCGAACTTACTGACGATAGGAGACATGAGGAGAGGAGGCTGTCTTGTTTTTGAAACTTTGTGTAGTCTGTGTTAGGCACAATTTCTCCTTCCGAATTGGTTATCGTCACTGGTGGGACTGTTATTGTCCCATTAATGTACTGCAGTAAATCATACCCTCTTAAAGCGATCTCTACTTGATATTTCCATAGAATGTAATTGTCTTCGTCTAGAGATGTGGTGATAATTTGGCTTTTTGGTTTAATCAGGTCATGATGGTTAGGTGGAGCACTGTACCCCAAGCTTCCTGAAACAGCGGAGGTTACTTCATTGTTGTTGGCCATAAAACAAAAACAACTTTCTGCTTGATGATTAAGCCTTTCCGCAATTTGGCTCTGATACCATATTAAGGGATGAGGAGGAGAGTTATTAGAGAGGAACAATTGCAATTTTTATTGATGCAAAACATGATACAAAGTGCACATATATATAGTGCTATGAGCCCAACGGCTAGTACAAAATATACCAAATATGTATGAGCATAACGGCTAGTATTAAATATACCAAGTATGCATGAGCCTAACGGCTAGTAGATAATGACAAAGCATGCTAAATATGATAAAAACGTGTTCACACTCTAACGGCTTTATTGTGACGGCTATATTGTCTTCATTACGGACTATTCATAAAGTAGTCGATAAATAAATGAATATATATACACACACATAATTGTAGTGTATAAATAAATATTAGGTATGTAAAACGTTTATAGTGTTAAAATCAAAAGGATCCATTCAGTCAATGCAATTAAACGAAGTCATCATCCACGGCTTTATCAATGCCATCTACAATTAGTTACATACCTCTGCTGCCATCTGCAATTAACGGCGAATTCAACTTCGAGTTAGGGTTAGACTTCGAGTTAGGGTTTTGAGTTCGACTTCAAGTTTGGGTTTCGAGTTCAAGTTCGAGCAGGTCAGTATCAATCTCAACTAATGGTAAGTCGACTCCTCCAGTCGAGGATTCAAGCTCGACTAATTAACTAGTCAAGCGCCGTAATAACCATGGTAAAAATAGATGTGACACAAACTTGACTACCTTTCTTGGCATGAGTAAAAGTAAATACTCATTTATATTAAACTTTCTTAGTTGTAGATTGGATGCAGCGGTTGTACCTCTTGTTTTATGGTTTCCTTGCCTTTTCATGATTTGACCACTCTTTTTATTTTTATTCTACTTTCAATTGTTCATCTAATTAGCACTACTTTTCTTGTTTCAATTATTTAGTCCTTTTACTCTTTAAATGATCTATTTGAATATGTAAGGTATTAATAATTGATATGTAGCAACATATTATTAATGTACTCATTGGATGAAAAGTTATAATGCTACCAAATAGCATAAAACCAAATCATTGGTTTCATTATTTGGTTGATATTTGTTCCAACTACGAAGTTGTTTTTTGGTCTACCATAAGAACATTAAACTGTGCCACTGTCTCAATTCTGAAAGACACTGATTGTTGTTGGTTCGGAAAAAGTTTAATGTCACGTTGCTGGAATTTAGTTTTTTGCCAGTTTGTCTATTATGCTTTCATTGTTTATTTTTGACGTAACTTTATTTAACTATAATACTTTTACACATGTTGCATCTTTTTTTCTGAATAATTATTTCATACAATCTCTATGGTGATAGCTCAGGTGAAAACCTAGCATTTAAATTTATGATAAAATATGAATGAAAATCTGTAACTTACCTAGTCTTCGCCCATTGAGTCAGTGGTATCACCACTTCCCTTTGCCGCATTTCTTGCACTTGGAAAAATAATTATTGATGAATTTCCACCATCTAAATTCTTTCTTCAAGTTGTCTTGTAGCTCTCAGCTTTTCTGTTTTTGGTCTCTTTCCTATGGTTTTCTCATTTTGCAAACTAAGATGATCCGATAAATATGCTGAAGCTATATATATTTCTATATGTATATGTATATGTATATGTATATGTATGTATAGGTATGGCTATTTGGACACAAAATTACACATAAATATAGAGACACAAAGCCTCCACTATTGGATTTGTTTGTCTTTATGTGGAGAGTGTAATTCATGGAAGGATCCAGTGGTTGAGATTTATTGTGTGCAATTTTATGTTCTCATTTTGTGTCTAAATAGTGCTTCCCTATATATATATATATATATATATATATATATATATATATATATGCCTGGTTAACTTATTTGCAATAACTGTTTAAATATGCTAATGTATATTTAAAGTCGGTGATTTAATAATAAATTTACGTGTGTATTTTATTGTATGAGGTTAAATATTTGAAAGTCGTCTTGTTGATTCTAAGCTCAGCCATATGCCAATGGAACTTTGCAGGTAACTGTAAATGCTACAATTATATAACATTATAACTTAATACAAATATTGCATTGGTCTAATTTCTTCATATATTCATAGCATGATCAAATATGCTATGAAATTTTGGCGATACTTCCAGTTAAGATAATCGCTACTCACTAGCACATGTGTATGATGTCCCGTTGTCCTAATCATATAAGCTCTACTTTGATTCACCATGATGGCTGCTTTTTGGAGCTAGTGTAATCAACAATTTCATATTCTGGTATGAGGGTTACTTCAACTTTGAATATAGATCATTAACGCTACCATAGATTTATACTTCAGTGCATATTTGTGTTTCATGATTTTACTTCGACAAACATTTAGTCTCCATATTTTGTTGTTTTTATAGATTAAATTCAAACAACTTGATGTACAATGGAATTACTTCTGCAACTACTATTGTTATTTATTCATGTATAACTGTAAGTTGAAGCTTTTTGTGTAAATGAAATCACATTAAGAATTTGTTAATGATAATGTTCTTGTTATTTTAATAATGCTAGTGAATAGTTGTAATAGAAGATGTAGATATTATTTTGGCGATGATGTTGTAATTACATCAAATATATTTACATATTGACAAAGGTAATATTTACAATCTTTGTGTGAAGTTGTTTAAAATGTGAATACTGTTTTGTTGGAATCAACATTTTTTATACCGTGTTTAGAAAAGGTAGCCAAAACCTGTACTACAAGGTTTTTTAAACGTTGTTGACACAAACAGTTGCAATATTTTGAAAAAGTTGTATTTCGCTCTTTAATAATGTTATAAATTATCGTATCAAATTCGAGCATGATTCCTTTTAGACCATACGTATGCTAAGTGTATCATCTTATGATCATCTTAGAAAAAGTTTCATGGATGTTTTCAATGCATTGTAGAAACTATAGTTTACAATACTTAGAAACAAATGTGTGAAGTATTCTTTTACTGATCAAACACTATAAGTGGAAAGCGTTATGAACGTCAAATTTATAACATATTACATAACATTAAATAATTGTTGTAAAAGTTGCACGTACTATGCAATTATGGATAAGACAATAGTATGATAAATGTTGTTGATGTGCTTTAACACTGTTTATTCATCATCGCAAAAGACGTTTTTCCTTGTATGTTAAAAGAAGTTAATGTTCAATTAAATTGTAAAGATTAATTTTTGTAACTTAAAGGCAAGTCCGTTTGAACATATGGAAAGAAGTCAATCAGCATATCCTCTTTTTCTTGCAATTTGAAATTGAAACTCAAAAACTGATTAATTCAACATAAGGAATTTCAATTATTGTACTTATAGTTTTTTATATTCCTGCTACTATTAATGTAACAACCTGAATTTTTAAGTAGATTTTATTTAATGATTTAAATTTAAATTTCGATTTTTATATTTAAAATTCAACTTATTTTTTATTTTATAAATAAATTAACTTGAGTTCGATATAAATATAAAGTTTGATAACATAAAACAATGTTTGTCAATTCAAATCCATTCGTTTAATTAAATCTGTGTTTTATCTATTACAATATCAATTTTTTCCTTTTCAAAACCGTTCATAATGCCAAACGCCATTTGTTCCACTTTTATATTCCAAAAAAACCATTCTTATCGATCAACTTTTTATTGTCAAATACATCACCTTCAAACCCATTCATTACCCACTTTTCAATGTCAAACCGTTCTTTTTTACTCATTGTTTTGCCTAATACCTATTCAACGATTTCGAAACCTAGAAACAGTTAAAAAAACCATTCATCTTTTATTTTGTTTCCAAATCCATTGGTTATCGTTATTTGAACTTTTCAAGTTCCAACCATTCATCCTTTTATATTCGCGAAGTTACCTCTCTTTTATTACTTCGTGAAAAATATAAGATAGCAGCAATCGTTTCCCCATTCCCCTGACATCAATTTTTGCCGACCTTCCCTCTTTGTGTTGTCCTGTATGCCAGCCACACCTCCTTTTGACCGCGCCATACACCTTCCTTCTTCCAGACCAGCCCACGCCGACACCCTGACTCCACACCATGACCGTAACGGAAACCCTCCGACTCTACCCACCTCCGACGTTAGTTCAGGTGCGCCACCACTTCCTAGCCACGCTCTGACCCCCTTCTACTACGCCGAGCTGCTCCGCCTGAAACCCAACCCAGCGCAATGCTTGTTAATCTCAGAACCCGAACCCAGTAAAAAAAAAATGAAACCAATCTCGTTCTTCCCCACCTTTTGTTGCCCTGCTTCTGTCTGAGCCACCACGACCTGCACTGTTTCCCCTAAACCAGAGAACCCATTTTCAAACACACTCCGACCCCTCTCCGTTTGAGCACCAACCCATGACCCTCCGACCCTTTCGTTCGTTCATGTGTGAGTTGAGTTCAAGAACAAATAAAGAAGAAGAAGTATGATTAAATTTTATTGCTGTGTTAAATGCGTGTTTGTGATGTGTGTGTTTGAATTTTGAGCATTGTGTGGGTGTGTGACGACCCACCCTCTCAGCATCTGGGATGTCGACATTTCAAGTGCCTGAAAGGTAGATTGCCTTTAGATTATAACACATTATATAACAGTGGAAACAAATATTGCATTAAAACATCATAATGTACAACATAATACACCAAGAATACATCAGAGTTTGGTACAACAAATAAGGTTCAACAATACAAAACAATGGAAATAAGAAATAAGTACATAATGGAAATAGTAACATCATAGAGTCTTTAGAGAGAATCCAAAAATAACATCCAACTTCTACTCTTGCTCCAAATTCAAAACCAGCTTCCACATATGGCCTCTATGCATAGCTTCCATAATGAACTTAACTACTAATCTATATACTAAGCTACCCATGTGGAAAATAAGGTACCCGAGTTTTCAAGGGATAAACAAAATTATGGGTTAGTCATGGGACTCGCATAAGAAACAAAAATGTTGTCTTTTAAAAAGGGAGTAAGGTAAATCGTAAGATCACGTTGCTTAATACGGAACGACTTTCCCTTTATGAATACATGTGCACAAATCGGGAGCTAACTATGAAACCCAAAAAAAATTCCCAATGCTACTTCAAAAGAACACTTCAAGGGATTGAGCTTCATCCCATATCTTCGGTGGATGACGGACACCTCTGATAGATCCCTAAAGTGATCAGATGATTGCCTATACTTTACCAACATATCATCCATATAAACTTCCATAGTTCTTCCTATGTGATCATGTAACATTCGTTTGTCCAAATGCTGAAAAGTCGCTCCAGCATTTTTCAGTCCGAAAGGCATTACTACATAACAATATAATCTGAGATCTATTATAAAGATGGTGTTTTCTTGATATGGGACATGTATTGCAATCTGGTTATACCATGAGTATGCGCCCATGGATGAAAGAAGCTCGTGTCCCGCGCTTGAGTCAACTAGCCGATCGATCATAGGTAATGGAAAATTGTTTTTGAGGAAGGCTTTATTTAAATCAGAGAAGTCAATACAAGTTCGCCACTTCCCATTAGCTTTCTTTAGGAGTACAGAGTTGGCTACCCACTTGGGATAAGCCGCATCTTGAATGAATCCATTAGCTTGTAGCTCCCCAATTTCCTCCTTCAAAGCCACAAACCTCTCTAGGCCGATAATTCGCCATTTCTGCTTCACTGGGGTATACTTCAGATCAATGCTAAGGGAGTGAGTAATGATGGAGGGTGAAATTCTACGCATGTCAGCATGGGTCCACGCAAACACGTCAATCTTAATGCAGATGAATTCAGTTAACTCCCTCGTCCGGAAGGGGTCAAGGTGGGATCCGATCTTCAAGTCCCTAGTTGGTCGTCATCGTCGATTGGAGTCTCCGCCATGGTTTCATTTGGAGTTGCCTTCCTACATCCCGGCCCTTCGTCCTCTCTTGGATCGATGTCTTCGAGTTGGAAAATGGATGGTCCTGGACGAGATGTTTTATGTAGTTGTTATGCTTCCTTCCTCTCTGCAAGGGGGAATATCTTCTAACTCCTTGCTATCTTTGCTTCGCAGTTCTTTCCACTCGACCAAGTAGCAGGATCGCCTTGTTACTTGATCCCCGCGCACCATTCCAATCCCTCAATCAGTTAGGAATTTCAAAAGCAAGCACCAGGGAGTGATACAAGCTCTAAACTCGGCTGGGGTTGGTTGTATTAGGAGCTTATATTCATTAAACGAACGATGGTATATGTACTCTTCTGCGGTCTCCATCTCACAGTTTGACTGATAGATCAATCAGACTGACTGCCTCAGTGGACGACCCATTAAAGCCTCATATCTGGATGGTGCATGGTTTGAAGTCTTTTAGTTCTAATTTCACTTGGTCATAAGCCTGTTAGACCAAAATATTTACCGAACTTCTACTGTCAACTAGAACCTTTCGTGCTGTAGCCGAGCCAATGATGGTCGTTATCACCGATGGGTCGATGCTTGGGGATTCTACACTGATCGACTCTTGATCGCAGAAAATGATGTCACCAGTCATCGTCTTTCTATACTTTATGGGACTTGCAGCTTGCGGGGCACTGGACTTCGCAACATCGAGATATTTTGCAGAACTTACGTATCGTTCCACAGTCCGAAACCTATGCCCGGCCAGATGGGGTCCTTCAACAATGGCATTGATCACTATCCCCTTTGCCTTTTATTGAGCAGTGGCTCTGGGCGCCGTCTGACCTTGCTTGGGTGCCAACGTCCCCTGCCATCTGTCCCTCGGGGACACCTTGTATTCATCTAGCTTCCCTTCTCGAATCATCTTCGCAACGATGTCCCGAAGGTGACAACATTCATTAGTCGCATGTCCGTAAATTTCATGGAACAAACAAAACTTCCCGGTCGCTCTTTCTTTCTCTGTGGATTCACGCAAAGGAGGCTTCTTATGCTAAACTGTACTACATGTGTCGAGGTAGATGTTTTCAAGCGTATCATTCAACGTAGTGTAGCTTTCAAAGACTAGGAATCGGGGCCATTTCCTGGAATTCCATCCTTGTATAAAGTTTACGTCGGCACACTTCTATTCATTGCCATTTCGCTTGCCACAATTTTCAATGTTCACTTCCACTTTTCTGGAATTATCTCCGGACTGCTTGACAGCTACATCGCTCTGAATGGGTTGGGTGGATACGTCTTTCAGTCCATCCTCTTCATCCAATTGTGCATCTTCCTTTCGTAATCGGATGTTATCCTTTTCATAGAACATCTCAATTGTCGTTTGCGTCTTCCTGATCAGATACTTCTCGAACTCCGTTCTTTTATTGATACCATCTACTATGGCCATTAAGACCGTCTCGTGATTAGGATTTCTTACTTTGGTAACAGCTCGGTTGAATCTACTGAGGTAGTTTCTGAGGGATTCACCCCTCGCTTGTTTATTGCGGAAAGGGCCATAACATGCTTCGACTTAGAAGCATTGAGGCGGAATTGATTCAGGAATTTCTCACTTAAGTCCTTGAAGTTTGGGACAGATCTCGGGGAAGCCTAGTGAACCATATGAGCACTACTCATTCAAGATAATTGGGAGAAATTTGCATTTGATGGTGTCTGGAGCTACAGCTACCTCAATATGCCACGAATACCTCATCAAATGTTGTTGTAGGTCAGTGGTTCCCTCATAATGGCTCATCTGGGGCATGTTAAATCTTCTGGGAAACTCTGTTTGTTGAATGTCATTTATGAATGGCGTATGGCTTCGGTCAGTTTCCAATCTTCATTCTTGTAGCCCTTATTATTGTTCATGATTTGACGTACCATAGCGGTTAGTTCGGGAGGGGGTAAGAGCACATCGAATGGCATCATTGACTGACTGAGTCCCTCTTGCTCCCTCTCTAGGCAATGTTGCCTGAATCGCCGTCTGGGCAGAACTTCCTCGATCCTGGTCGCGGTAACTCGCAGTACATATGGGAGGAAGAACCGAAGCCTGGACAATTTCAGAGGTGTTTCGGTGGGACTAAGGAGAGATACTCTGATCCTGCCCAGTCGTGGGATCGATGTCCTTTTTGTCATATGGGTCGACTTAAGCATGATCAGCTATCCTGAGCTAGTTCGAGTGCCCTTCCATTTGCATTCGTTGTATGCCTTTTCAACCGGCGTCATGGATGAGGTCGATCCCTACTTCTATCAGATGACGATGAGCCTTTTGAGTTTGTTCCTGTTGGTGAGGGGAATACGATTTCTTCCTGAATTCTTCCCACCGTCTCGACGTACGACTCATATCTTGCATCATCGCAACACTCTCCCGTGCTTGAGCGTCTAATGTCGTCGTTGTTTGCCGAAGTTGATTCATCATGGTCATAAATTCATCGCGGGTAGCGAATGATAAAGGAGGAACTTGACTCGCCGCGGATGGTTACTCTGTATTCAGCAGCGCAGGCTGGTCTGAAGTTGATCCTGGAATGGTTGATCCCTCAGCCGCTGGTGTTGGCACTGAAGCCTGCGATTATTTTTCGATATTGCATACTGAGGATTTGGCAACCACGGTTCAACGATGTTGGAAAAGATGAAGGATCTCGTCTCCGACTTAGTGATCCGAAAGTAGATAAAAATCCTTTTAACGATGAGAATATCAACGTTCTCAGTGAAAGCACCAAAGTTTTAACACCAAAAAATGGTACAACACCCAAGAAATGAAATTGTAGATAATAAATGAAGACAAATAAACGAGAAAATGAAGAAAAAAGCAATCACACACAAGCTTATAGTGGTTCGACTAAACGAGCTTACGTCCACTTTATAATATATTATATATGAACTGATCTATTATAAATGAAACAGTAACAACAATAATATAATCTGAGATATGCCAAAAAGAACCCTTCTTCCGAGTACTAAAGGTCTATTTATAGTTGCTACTATATTTAAATTGGCTAAGTCTGGTATTATCCGATCCAGGATTTTAAAAGATCCTGAAGAAGCATTGTCCTTGCAAAGAATGGCATGATTTAAGCCGGTGGTGACAAGTGGCAATTGACCTGATACTCAAGGATAACTGGAAGTGGTCAAGTAGGAGTAGGAGCAAATCATCAGGAGGATATTTGACATGGAATCAGGCTCGATCTGTCCAAGGACGACGGGATCCAGCTGGCTCGCATATCGGGCTCTTGTGCTCGGCCTAAATCTCCGGCTCAGGTCGAAACATCCATCGGTCGACTAGTTCTTTGGTCTGTGTCACTCGGTCCTTCATGTCTCTTTGACCGAAGTCTATAATGGCAATGGATCTTGATGGCAATTTCAAAAGGCTGGTCAACATACTTGAATTTAAAATTCCAAATTATCCTATTTTATTTATAATATCATTTATAAATTCACTATTTGTTTTTATTATTCAAAACAAGTTAATATTTCCTATCCCATTCAAAATTCAAATTTTATTTTGGAAAAATAAATTTTCCTTTTAAATCTCAAAATTCCTTTTCACAGTATTTTTATATATCAATATTTAGGGTCAATTATAATCAAACATCCAAACCACCCAATTAACAAACACAGGTTTTCTAACACATCACATATGATAATATATATGAAAACAAAAAATAATAAATTTTGAGGAATCCAGTTGGATCCCTCCAACCTGTTTTCTGTTGGACAACATAAATAATACCCATCCTGCTTCAAGACAGAACATCGTGGTATAGAAGGTCATCCACTATATATATTGTAGGGCGCATAGGGTCATCCGCTAATGATACTGCGGGAAATATCCAATATGTATATATATAATAGCCATAACCACCAAACCCAAATATATATATATATATATATATATATATATATTGTGTGTATATATATATATAATTAGCCACAATAATATTTCAATGCATCCAAACAACCAACAAAAAACATACAACATTATATTAAATAAATATTCATTTGTAATAAATTATAAATGAACCAAGAGGGTGAGTTTACTTACCGTGATTTTATTTGCCAAATATCCCAATTTGAATTAAGTTGGATACCATTCGATTTAAATTAAATCGTTGTTAATTTTGATCAACCCCAAATGCATTACTTCGTGCTTTTCCAACCTTGTATACATTAAATATATCGCATTATAAAAAAATTGATTATGTAAAATTAAATGAATTACTTAAATAGATTAATAAATTTATAGCTTAATTATTTCTTCCACTTTGGAAAAAACCGCAATGCCATTTCTGACTTCAGATCTTCCTTGTTCTCCCTCTTCCCAATCTTCACCATAGCGATCATCAAATACTTCATTTCTGCCTCGACTACTCCTTCGATAATGCACCCCATACAAGACCATTTCCAACAACAAAAACAGAAATAAAACAAATCGAACCCCTCAAATTTTCCAGCTGCCGAAAACCAACTTCAAAAAATCGCGACTGTCTTTCCTACATGCTTCAGGTTATCGCACGCTTAAAATCAAAGTTGAATCCTATCACACCCTTCTTTGCCATTGCGCCTCAACTGATCTTCACATTCCCGTCACATGAAACAACATTAAATCGCTGCTACAGTAACTTGCGGTAGTCCCCTCTACTTCGACACCGTCAACCTACCCTCCACGATTAATGCCAGAAAAACTGAGCACCACCCTTTAAAGCCACAATTGAGCTCGACTCTCAGTCGCAGACTGACCCCACAAACCTTTCCAAGTCGACCAGAAAAATGCCCTACGAGCTTCCTCTTCAGCGCGCGTCTAGGACCTGAACTCGCGATGATAATTGGATTGCGACTTGATTTCCTTTTTTATAAACTCTCGTTCGATTTTGTTAGAAAGGCAGTGGCCATTTTTAATTTCGAAGCTTGCGAAGGAATTGGTTTTTTATAGTTAAAAGGGGGCGGTCAATTTTTCTCTCCAATCCGAAGCTTTGGTTTTGATTTCAAATTGAAGGGGAGGCCTGGGTCTTTTTAGATAAAGGAAGAAAATAAATTTTCGTAGAAAGAATAGGTGCACAGGTACAAGATATAGGTCGGCAATAGTACTATT
This sequence comes from Allium sativum, assembly GCA_030737875.1. Classification (NCBI taxonomy): domain Eukaryota; kingdom Viridiplantae; phylum Streptophyta; class Magnoliopsida; order Asparagales; family Amaryllidaceae; genus Allium; species Allium sativum. Next base: position 571,339,562 of record CM060912.1, on the reverse strand, counting down.
TTGGGGTAGCTGAAGTACCAAAAATTTAATTTGATTTGATTTAAAGAAATTTTTATTTTATTTAAACAGGTTCTGATTTGAATTATAGCTTATCCATTAAAGATATCTCGGGGTTCATTACTTGAAATCAGGAACCCTTATTTTAACAAATCGACTGACATTTCAATATTATAATGTTATTTTGAACTCAATGGAATAGATTCTGAAATTAAATTCGAACATTTATATAAAATAACCATATTAAATTGATAAAATATAATTTTAAATTTAAAATAATCAACTCCTCGATAACAAATTATTATTATCGTTTATATTTAAATAGAATTTATATTGATCATCTAAATCGTTTTGATTCCGTTTTAACTTCGAATTCAGTTATTCTCGTTTTCCATATTATGATAATTTGATTTACTCGAAATTAAGTCATAATCGATTATAAATCGATAAATTCCATATTATAATTCATTTATATAATCAAATCAACATTTAAAACAATATTAAATGTTTAAAATAAATTGATCGAAAATCCGGGTCGTTACGAACATGGTGAGATTTAGCTCTGCATGAAAGTTATCAATGAGGTTCGTTGGGCCATTCCCAATCGTAGAGAGATAGAGGCAGATGTCGTATAGGGTTACGCTCAGAGAATTTTTGGTGTTCACAACGTACTCTATGTTTCACAATTGCAAAAGTGCTTACACGATTCAACAGTTGTAGTAGATTCTAGTGCATTAGAGCATGTGAAGATTGAGCAAGAGGCATCTACCCGACGAGACCTATGCGAATCCTAGATTTTTATGCCAAGAGGTTTAAAAAAAGGAGGTAAAGCTAGTAAAGGTTCAATGGGGAGATGATTCCAACGAAGCCACTTGGGAAAGAGAAGAAGCGTATTTCCTATCCTTATCTCTTTGACGGTATACTTCGATCTTTCTCCATCTTTAATTTTGAATAGGCTCTTTCTTTCCACTCATTTGAATCTATGATCTTAGGATTTGAGCCATGAATGGTAGGATATAACTGAAACATGTTGTTAGAACATGTTATGTTTGATGGATGTAATTATTTGCAAGTGGATGCACATACATACAATAGGCACTATGGGACGATCATCTTATAGGACACTTACATACGCATTTGTGTGTATGTGCATTTTATTTATTTCTATGGTTGTAATATATCAATGCTATCGTTGGTTGTTGCATATGGATGAGGTTTGATGCATGCATATAGAATTAACTGTTGTCAATAGGATTTTTGCATATATTTGGATGCATGGCATAAACATAAGTGCATGAAAAGGAGGACATCTGAATCAGTAGAACTCTTAATCTTTTGCAATAGTTAGTGTTATGTACATTACACTAATGCATAAGTACATAGATTACATTACAAAAATTAAGGATAATGGTTGCCAATGGATGATGGATGAGTAAATTGTTGTAGATATTGTTGTGGAAACACCATCCTTCAACCTTAGAGATTTCAGGGACGGATTCCTTTAAGGACGGGAGCATGTAACAACCCAAATTTTAATACGAAATGATTAAATAAAAAAATTAATAATTTAAAGGGTAAGTTGAAAAATAATCGCAATTTGACAGCAAGGATTGTGCCATTGTGTCTATTATGATCTTTTGGTTCAGATTGATATTTGGTTTGCGTAAAACGGACTTAAAAAGAAGAAGTTATGACGATCGTAAATTCGAAATTTAAATCAAAAATTTAAGAAGAAGAAAATAATAAATGTTACTAGGATGACCAATTCCCTAGCCTGGTCGACCCAGGCCTTGGGTGGTCAGACCCAACCAATTGCTAGGCATGATTTCATGCCTGGTACGAAATGAAGAACGGTGTTAAATTTTCGATCCAAATTAGATACACGTGTTCGCTATAGATTTGCTAATGTGACCCATCTCCAACTATAAATAAACCTCTACCCCCTCCTCATTCCACTTCTTCTCCCCTACGTTAAGTTTCTTTCTGAGAGTAATGGAGTTTTAAAACAAAATACTTTATGTACACATATTTTGGAGATTCTATCGGGGCTACATAGAAAGCAATTCCTGGTGAGATTTTGTGATTATTTCATATTTTGAATAAGTTAGGGTAAATCGAAATAATGACAATTGTAGTTAAAATCCGTTTTATAGATCTGATTCTTATGTATCTATTTTCTATTTCAATCTTTTCGTATTTTCAATAATCCCTTTCTATAAGAAATTTTCTGTAATCTTTCTGTCTATTTACATAGTTTCTGTTAATTTTTATTCACAGATCCTTTTTCTCTTCTCTTATTCTATTTTTTTCAGTTCATTTTGGTTATGCCCAATATGCCTAAAAATCGTATAAATCTGACTTATTTAGGAAAAGATCGCTACGTCTAATTGCCTATGACAGATTATTGTTCTTTTATTTTGCGCACGTCGATTGATTATTATTCTTCTATTTTGCGCACATTTGGAGAAAATATAATTAAATTGGGGCTAATTTGTCAAATAACCAAATTAAAAAAGGAATAATTGGATTGAATAAAAAGGAAAACTTTATATGAATTGTAAAATGCCTATGAGATAGGGTATGATAGAAAATTAGACTGGAATCTTTATTTGCATAAATAAGATGGACTAAAAACCATAATAAACCTGAATACTTTATTTGCAAATATGAGCATGACTTGGACATGAAAAGAGAAACAATTAGGCCTAACATAAAAATAAATTTAAAATGGGTATTAAGTTATAACCTTGAAATTATTATTCTGTAGGGACATGTGATTTGGTATTATCCTATGGTAAATAAATTAACTGTTAGGCTTAATCGGATTTGAACTTAAAAGTAATATTATGTATCACCCCACACTTTTCTAAGCTCGAATTTCGACAAAAATTAAAACTCAAACTCATCCAAGCATAGAGAGTATAAATCTGGTACCTACAAATAATGAGCATGAGCATAATCCAAGTAAAACAAAACTAATTCATGACAGAAACAAAATAAGATAACTAATATTGACTAAGTTGACTACCATAAAGCATATCACCACACCGATATTGAGCATGGAAGAACGATAACCAAAAACCAAACTAAATACCTACTAAGCCCTTCCTTTTCCCAAGCTAAAACCGAGAGTTATTATGAGGAGGAGGGTTAGAACAATAAGTCCTAGTGAGTAGAAAATGTATAACACTGTCTACAATACATAAATTATCCCGTTTGGTCAGAATCAAAACATATGTCTAAGAAGACTAATAATTTTAAACTAATCTTGAAAATATTTGCATATGACGACAAACACCATACCAAAGGTAGCCTTCCCAAAGATAATGATATCGTAATACTGAGATAGAACGTTTACGCATAAGCATAAAGCCTTTAAACCACCATCCAACTAACTACTTAAGACTAAGAGGTGGGCCCCTAACTACTCGATATTCCATAAGGAGGTTAATTATTTTCATATAGCCACGTAAGACCTCACTAAGATAAGGGTAGATCCTTTCGATCACTTAAGATCTAAGGTGGACCTATCTATCACTTAATACCTACTTGGTGGTCTACTGCATAAATATAAATTGGAGGACACTAGCTACTGAGTCTTATCAATTTTAAGGATTTTGTTATTCACGCTTAGACCCAAAAACCTCGCATAAAATGAGAGATAGCAACTACTACTTAATACCAGGTTTAGGTAGGAGCGTGACACCACTTAAGACCCTTCTGGCGGAACCCCATGTTACCATCTAGCTGACCTTATTATATAATCCCTTAGCCACTTAATACTTCTCGTAGGATAGGTAGACTCACGATACCTCCATAACTGTCATTTAATACCTAATCTCAAGGCGGACCCTTAGCATAGTCACTTACTACCTAGAGGATGCAGACCTACGCAGGTATTACCAAACTCATACCACATAGCCATTTAATGCTTCTTATTTATGGAGAGACAATCTACACGATCTATTAACACCCTTTTAAGGGTGGATCTAACTACTTAATACCTTTATCTCGAAGCAAGCTTACGCTTATAAATTATTTCCCTTTTTAAGGTTTCCTCTTTTGGGCAGGAAGCGGGTCCTACAACCACTTAGTACCTCACTTTTGTAATAAACCTTATTCTAGGAAATAATACTCGCTACGCAATTAACTATCGTCACTGGTTCCTATGGTAATGTTATCTCATATCAGTTGTATATATATCCGGTTGCTGGAAAAGTCAAACTTCTTTCTAATAAGGCAATTGTAACAGCCCGCATTTTACATATCGAAAGATCGTAAAATATTTTTATTTTATTCCTTGAGGGTTGGATCATTCTCATCTTTTGATGTGTTGCTTATGGGGATGTGAGACATGTCCATAATTTTTACCAATTTTGTTTGTGACCATTTTTCCCTTGTCAGTCTTGTACATGGCATAATTTTGACTCAGGTCGAATCAAAGGGCGAGACCTGTGTCATTAGAAAGGAATTGATGGTTGCATTTCTGTAGAGTGGTTACATTAAAGATTTGGCTTAGCGGTTTGGGAGAAATCGATGTTTTAAGGTTTTTCAGTTGGCTATTCAGGTTTGGAAAGCCACAATGGGCTAATTTCGGAAGGCCCATTTGGTGGGCTATAGGAAGGGTATAAATAGGGGGTAAGTGATATGGGGAATGGTTTTAGTTTTCCATTCTCTCATTTGGTGCCTTGAGCTCCACCTTCCTCTAACACTTTTCCACCATTAAAAATTAAAATCCAAGGAGGGAAATTATAGATCTATACCATTGGACGTTAGATCTACATCATTTTAAGCAAGAGTTCATCGAATCAAGAGGATTGGTGCGAGGTGCTTTCTGTCTGGATCCTTATTTCTACCATTTTAGCATGTTTTGGCAAATCGGTAAGTGATTTACATCTCTCACATGGATGCAATGAAGTATATGAATGTTTGATCATGTTTTTCATCTTATTTAAGTGTTTTATCATAGATCTATACCTTTATAAGTCCATTTTCATATTAATCAACCTACGATCTGATTTAACAAGTTTAGATAAGTAATTCTATGCTATTTCATATGATTATGCAAGTTAGATTCATAATTTAGATCATATGTTCATTTATTATGGTTTTTGGTGAAATTTGCATAATTTGATGATAATTGTCATTTTCATGATGTTAGTGGTTTCATGACATGTTCATGATTGTGTTGACTGGATTGGTTTAGTTGGTTTCGTCGATTGGCGGAGTTTTGGTCGAAACTGGAGTTGCATAGGAGCAGTGCAGGTTTTGGGTCGCACGTAGGGGGGTCATTCGCTCCAGGGTATGATTTCTTTGGAAACAATACAGAAAGCAGGTTCGAGCGAGCCAGGGAGTCGGTCGATCGAGCGAGATGGGTGTAAGGCAAGCGGATGAGCGAGCTTGGAGAAAAAAGGGTTTGGTCGAGCGAGCCTATGGTTGAGTAAAGGGGTCGGTTGCTCCTATCGGTCGGTTGTGAAGCCTGGAAGTGGTGAAGTGGCGGGTCAGTCGGTCCAAGTTGTGAGGGTTAGTCGCTTTGGTTGGTTCTACCAGTGTGAAGGGTTGGTCTCTTTAGTCAGTTGAGCAGTGTGAAGGGTCGGTCGCACAGGGCCAATTTATGAAAATTTATATTTTCGGGTACGACTCAGATTTGAACGAAAAGGTCTGAGAAAAATATTTTTCGGGGACAACCCCTTGAACCCTAACCGCAGCGTAGTAGTGTAATTCGCTCGATGATGGTGTGACTTCGAAGTAAATTCAAGTAGGAAGGTTCGAAGTGTTGAATGTGTTCGTTGATCGGTGTAAAACAACGAATGTGATGACAACTCAAAGGTCATGAGTTGGTGGATAATGGATGCTTATGGAGGTTTCTTGTGCTATGAGAAATAGTCGGGTTGGATGACTAGAAATGCGAAGGCCGAGAGATTATCATTGTCGTAAGTTCTAGCAGGCTCAAAGCAAGGGTACGATGGGGGCACCCAAAAGACCGGTTGTAGGTCGAGTACCCTGGATATCGTTGAAAGGCCTTGGAGTTTATGCTAGAACTGCGGTTACCATGAGCCCTTGGCATATGGCAAGGTTGGTCGTCATAATATTAACGATGGTTTCGAAGCAGGATTGGCAGTGATAGCCAGAGTCAGTCATGGATGATTGGTTGTTCTTTTTGTACCGTGCCATATGGGTTGTCCAAAGTCGAAGGAGATGTTCCTTGGGTGCCTGTCTGATATTGGTTTAGGCCACTGGGGCTTGTGCTGGAGGGATGTTGAATTCGATCAGGATGGTTTACATGAGATACATATAATCTGGAAGTTATGAGTGCTTTACCATAATTGAATGAGTGTTCTGGTTTCCATGGATGAATGGTTAAATTGTTTATAGCAAAGGCTATCACTGTCCCATGTGAGGAAGATAGGGTTGAGTTCTTATCTGGTGTTGTGGGTAGATTAGTATGTTTATCTATCCATTCTCATATACTTTATTGTTAAAGTTTTGTAGTTGTTTTATCGCTCACTAAGATTGTTATTTGACCCAAGGTTTTATGTATCCTCTTATTACCTTGGGTTGTTCATTCGGTTGTGGATAGGCAGACTAAGTAGCAGGCTACAGGTGATTAGTAAGGATGATGCTGCTGTGCGGAGGCGAGAAGGAGGCCGACATACCAGTTTTATTACTATTAAGTATTTCTGTTTCCGCTGTTTGAGTGTTCTATAAGGGTTGTAGTGAGGCCTTTTGTACAAACTTTGGTATCAGTTGGATAACCTTTCAGGATGTTGAGAAAGTTTCAAATGTTTGTTATATGATGCTTCATTACTATTACCTGTTGTATATGTTCTATTATATTTTATCCTTGTGCTGTGAGTTCAACGATGGTTCTGATGTTGTTTACCTACTTTGATGATTGTCCATAGTTGCCTGGCACACTTTTCAGCGCATTATTCCTCTTTTCTAGTGTAGGGGTTATGGGCGGTCGTCGCATTTGGTATCAGAGCTCTGGTCAATGATTTTGGCCAAAGTTCGAAGACACAATTATGTACGAGAGACACACTTACAGATTTCAGTTGGATGCTTACTATATATATTAGCATATATAGTAGTAACGGTTGTATCTCTTTAGCAGTTTTTCTTGGAAGTGGCTAATTATTCTAAATTGCAAATTTAGAATGAGGAGATGAGAATCAAGACACACTGCTAGGAGCGCTAATACTGGAAGGGGAAATGGTGGCGAACAAGACTACCCAGCCATGTTCGAGGCCATGGTGGCAGCGATCATGAATAGGGTTCTCGCTCCAGTGGCGGCTACGGTTGATGTTAGGGTTCTAGTGCCTAGAGCTGTAGAATTTGCAAAGCTATGCAAAGACTTTTCTTTATTGGGAGGAAAACAATTCAAGGGCACTGAACCAGTTGAAGAAGTCTAGAGGTGGATGGATACTTGCGTTAGGATCTTCAAGGACTTGGGCATTGTTGATGCAACAAAGTGAAAGCTTGCATCAAGGCAGTTAGAGGGCAGAGCAATGGACTGGTGGAACTCTGTCACACTCGAGACTCTTGAAGAGGAAATTTCATGGGAGCTATTCCAAGCTATGTTTGAAGCGAAGTTTATCTCCACCATGCAAAAGTTTATTCTGTTTAATAGATTTATGGAGCTTAAGCAGAATGGTCTGCCAGTTCTTGACTATATTTCTGACTTTGAGGTTTTGTCGAAGTATGCTCGTTCATATGTGAATACTCCTTATCAAAAGAACGAGAAGCTTGTCTTGGGGTCGAATCAATATCTTAGGAATCATCTTGTGGATCACCTCGATGATAGCTTTGTGAATATCGTCGAGAAGGCTTTGAGGCATGAAAGTCTGTTTCCTAAGAAGATGTCTGTTGTTGCACCTAAGGAAGAACAGAAGCCACAGCAGGGTGGTAATAACAAGAAGAGGAAGCAGCAACAACAAAAAGGGAAGAATGGCCAGAAGAAGCGAAAAAGTGAGGTGGTTTGCTTTAACTACCAACAGAAAGGTCATTATTCGAATGAGTACAAGAATCCCAAGGATGAGAAGAAGTGCTTCAAGCGTGGTAAGCCCGGGCATGAAAAGAAAGACTTTCCAGAATCAGCTAAGGGCAAGCAGATTGTGAAGGTATATGCTTTGGAAGCCGTGCCAACTTCTTCGAGAGCTCCTACTGTAGAGGAAAAGGGAAAGGGTGTCGCGGTGCAAGGTACTCTTTCTGTTAATGGTGTTTTAGTTTGTGTGCTTTTTGATACTGGAGCATCACATTCATTCATTTGCAATAAGATTGTGTGTTGCTTGGGTTTGGAACCTGAGATTTGTGACAGCCCATAGATCATGACTAATCCAGTTAGGGGTTCGTCCAGTTTGTGCATGATTTTCCATTGGTCTAGTGTTGTCGAGTCATGGTTGCTCTTTTGCGTGTGATTGCTTTGTTCTTAACTTCGCTGGGTTCAGGATTATCTTGGGCATGGATTGGCTCAAGAGGTATGCGGCAAGGGTGAATTGCGAGAAGCTAGAGGTGAGGGTCGGGGATATGGAAGAGCAAAAGGGTTGATTAAATGTAAGCACGAAGAGGGTGTCTTCGTGAGTTATCTATATTCGCTTGGGATTCCACAAGAAGACCTGTCATCAGTGATGATCGCTAATGAGTATGAGGATGTATTTGACGAGGTCAAAGGGTTTTCGCCGCATCATGAGATTGAGTTTAGGATTGATTTGGTCGAGCGTGCTAGACCAATCGTTATGCCTGTTAGGCGGATGACGCCTAAGGAACAGCGAGAGTTGGAGGTGCAAGTTAGAGACCTTATATGGAAGGGACTCATTCGGAGGAGTGTTTCTGAGTGAGGCGCACCGGTCGTGTTTGCAACCAAGGTAGATTGCTCGTTAAGATTGTGTGTGGACTATCATGAGCTGAACAAAGTGACTAAGAAGAACAAGTATCTGTTTCCAAGGATTGATGACTTGCTCGATCAGCTTCACGAGGCCAAAGTGTTTTCTCAGATGAATTTGGCAACAGGGTTTCACCAAATGAGGATGGCTAAGGATAATGTGCCAAAGACTGCTTTTAAGACACCATCTGGTTTCTTTGAGTGGTTGGTGATGCCATTCGGGTTGACTAACGTGCCAGCGTATTTCATGGATCTTATGAATAGAGTATTCAGAGATCAGTTGAACAAGTTTGTGCTTGTGTTCATGGATGATATTCTAGTTTACTCCAGAAATGAGGAAAAACATAAGACGCACTTGAGAGTTGTGTTAGAGATCTTGCGAAAGCATCAGCTGAGAGCTAAGTTTTCCAAGTGTCACTTCTAGAAGAATAAAGTGAGGTTCTTAGGTCATGTTGTTTCTGGAAATGGGATAGCATTGACCCCGCTAAAGTAGCAGCAATCCAAGACTGCGATAAACCTAAGAGTGCGATGGATGTTCGAAGTTTCCTTGGCTTGGCCAGTTATTGCCGATGGTTTATCAAGGATTTCTCCAAGGTAGTTGCACCGTTAACAGGACAGACGGAGAAGAACCAAGTGTTCACATGGGATGCGAAATGTGAATAAGCATTCGGAATCCTGAAGGAGAGATTGACGAGTGCACCTGTGTTGAACATTTCGAGTGAGAATGAAGAGATGGTGGTATACACCGACGCATGTGGTACTGGACTTGGAGCAGTGCTGATGCAGAAGGATAAGTTTGTGGCCTACGGAGTCGACAGCTAAAGCCGCATGAGAAGAATTACGCAACTCATGAATTAGAGTTGGTGGCGATTGTGTTTGCTCTGAAGATGTGGTGACATTACCTGTTGGAAGTTCGATTCGAGTTATTTACGGATCACAAGTTGTTGAACTATCTTTTCTCCCAAAAGGATTTAAATCTTTGGCAGCAACGATGGTTAGAGTTTTTGGCATCATATGATTTTGGTATAGCCTATACTCCTCGTAAGGGTAATGCAGTTGCAGATGCGTTGGGTCGAAGACATGCAAGTTTAGGAGCGATGTTTTTGGAATGGAAAAGCCTCGAGTATTTGGCAAGGTTTAATTTCAGGCCAACGTGCGGGTTGGAACCTGAAATGTTGGCAAGCTTATCGATAAGACCCACTCTTATCGAAAGGATTGGCGAGAGCCAAAAGCAAGATGTGAAGCTTGTCAAGTTTATCCAGAAGCTGGATCCAGAAGATAAAGAATTCGAGGTCGATCGAGAAGGTTGGCTTTGAAAGCAAAGATGATTAGTTATTCCTGATATTGATGGATTGAGAGATGAGGTTCTGAGAGAATATCATCACTCAAAATTGACGATTCATCCCGGTGGCAATAATATGTATCAGGACATGAAGCGAGTCTACTACTGGGAAGGGGTGAAGCGAGATATTGGAAAGTTCATTTCCAAAGCATGAACTGTCAGTTGGTAAAAGTTGAACAGCAGAAGCAGAGTGGATTGCTTCAGCCATTAGAAGTTCCTACGTGGAAGAGGGAGAAGATATCGATGGACTACCTAGAACCAGGACAGGAAATAAAGGTATTTGGGTCATCGTGGATCGTTTGACCAAAATTTTGAGATTCATTCATGTTAAGTTGACTAGGACGGCGTCAAAGTTGGATGAGCTTTATGTGAAGTGGATAGTTCAATTCCATGGTATCCCAAAGAGTATAGTGAGTGACCGAGATCCAATGTTTACGAGTGGATTTTAGAAAAGTTTAAAGAAGCTTTAGGAACTGAGTTATGTTTGAGTATGGCTTATCATCCCCAAACTGATGGTCAGACCAAGAGAGTCAATCGAGTTTTGGAAGATCTCCTAAGAGCTTGTGTGTAGTGACCCGGATTTCGAGCGGCTTTGGTTATCGACGTAAGCTCGACGTCGATAACTAAAACATCGAAAAATCCCGGTAATTAATGAAAGAAATTAGAAGGTGAGAATAGATAAGATAGAACTTATAGAATAGAAGAGGAAGAAGAACATTATCATCAGAGTAAACACGAATCTCACAGCGGAACGAATAAAAGATAACATAACATATCTTTGAAATAACATCAGTATATGTATACAATAACACTTATCAGAGTACAACACTTACAACAACAGCGGAAATAATAATAGCTATAGAATCCTGAAGCCTCCTGCTCCAAGCTCTCCAAGTGTATCTGTAAAATCCCGACTACTTGACTGCCCATACAAATTTAGGCACCCAAGAGTTTAGGGAAAACAACAAAATAAACTCCGGGTCAGTCATGGGACTGGTGTGAATAAACTCAAATCATTTAAACAGGTATATGATATCTCATAAGACCACGCCGTGAATACGGAACGGGTTTTTCCCTTATGAGAATCCAAATAACTTTTCAAAGCAATATCATTCTGATATTATAATAATGTCTAAGTACAAATAAATATCAATCTAGCAGAAACGCTTGCATCTCACGTTACTACATATATAGTATACAATCAAAATCGCAAGCACGTATTGGATGATTGGATTTCCAACTATGACAAGGTATGGAACCACCTTCCGATCAGTGTACTCTAGGAACGATACACTGGAGTTCAACAAGAACATCTTGCAACTCAGCCACACATGACCGACCACTCATTTCTCTTGAGTGTATCGAATGTACATCACCAACGATTGGGATCAGCAACCGTTCCCGTATATATATATGGGACAGCATTGATAGATTAAAGAAGTAAATGAATATTCTCTAGATAGGTGATTATACACCCTACTTCGGTGCGACCGACTTAGCCATGCTGCCAGCCCGATTTCTGTCATTTACCGGATGTGAGGCTAGAAGCTACGCTTTATCATCACATCAGATTCACTTCGAATGCTATATTGTCAAATCCATCGAAAATCACTAATTGACGTCTACAACAATACATTACGTGTCAGCTAAAAGAAGTTTCCTTCTCCGCTTCCACTCTTGGTATAGTTGAAGAAATCAATGTACGTGACCCTTCTGGAAATACTCTGTCAGACATCCATCTTCATTCACTTAGAAATGTCACATCGTCATACCCGCCAAATCACAAATTGACTTATCCAAAAATAACACGGGTATACAGCTAAGAGAAACGAATTCCTCCGCCACCAAACGTGAATACGTTTGAACAGATCAACTTACACGATCCATTGGATATACTCTGTCAGACCTTCGTCCATACAAGTTGTCCTGGGACTGGACAAACCGAAGGCACTATTCTGTAAACAGGATAGCCCTTGCATTTTACTCCGTCTTCAATTATCTTTGGCATATATGATTCGCGACGCTTATGCCAATACAGAGTGGCTCTTTGGATAAAAATCCAACCGGTCTCTCCATATTAACAACGTTAAAATGGTCAAAACTTCGATAGTCGGTGAGTTAACTATCAAAGAAAAACAAGTGTGCAAACAACGATATTATTTCCAAATGGAAATTATATCGAACAAACATCATTTAACATAAATCTCTTTAGTTCATTTATTTACTTATCTCCTGTTTCCCTATATTCTAAACTCTTATTTTCTTTTATCAGAAAACATTTCTGATTCTCGTTTGGAAAACATTTCCAAAACTTCTGTACGATCAAACCTTACCATTTCTTAGTTAAGAAGGAAGTCACTCAAGTTGGGGTATAATTACCTCTCAGACCTTAACTGAACAACGTTATAACTTCAAAATGGTCAAAGTTTATCTTTTAATCTTTAACAACTTCTTTACGCCTTTCTCGGATTCAATTTTACTAGTCCACTTCTATATTTAAAACATTGGTTATAACGATAACGTTATAATCCCTACTTTCGAATTATCTAACTTTAATTATAACTTCTATTCTTATTAGTGAATAATTAACCTAACATTTATTTATAAATAAATAAATCTCTATTTAAACACTGGAAAGTATAAGTACTTTCCCGAATTCGATATAATCGAATTTGCCAATTAACTCTCTTCGAGAAATCTCTATTTGATTCACTCTTCTTCGAATAACCTATATTCGATTAACTCCTTCTCGAATAAACGATATTCGAAAATCTCTCTCTTCGAATAACTAATATTCGATAACTCTTCCTTTTCAAATATCTCATATTTGAAAATCTCACTTCGATTAAACTATAATCGATAACTCCCTTCGATGAACTAACATCGATAACTCCTTTCGATGAAAACTAACATCGATAACTTCTTTCGATGAAACTAACATCGATAACTTTAACTCGACGAACTTAACTCGACTAACTTAACTTGACTCGACTAACTCGACTTTCTTGGTTCGACCAATTCGATTCGATTAACTAGGCTCGACTAACATGACTAACTTAACTCGACTTACTTGGTTCGACCGATTCGATTCGATTAACTAGGCTCGACTAACTTAACTCGACTTACTTGGTTCGACCAATTCGATTCGATTAACTAGGCTCGACTAACTTAACTCGACTAACTTGGTTCGACCAATTCGATTCGATTAACTAGGCTCGACTTACTTAACTCGACTTACTTGGTTCGACCAATTTGATTCGATTAACTAGGCTCGACTAACTTGACTAACTTAACTCGACTTACTTGGTTCGACCGACCAGGTTTGACTAACCGGACCCATTTGGTTTGACTGACCAGGTTTGGCTAACCTGACCCATTTGGTTTGACCACTGGGCTTGACTACTTGGTTCGATCACTTGGTTTGACCATTTGGTTCGAATACCATATTCGACTAACTCCTCTCGATTCATTAAAACCGATTTACTCATCTCGATTGACTAAATCAATTAACTCCTATCGATTAACTAAATCGATAAACTCCTTTCAATTAACTAAGTTTGATTTACTCGACTCGACTGACCAGGTTCGACTAACTTGACCAGCTTGGTTGTACTGACCAGGTTCGACTAACTTGACCAGCTTGACTCGATTGGTTCGACTCGACCATTTGGCTTGATTTGGTTCGACTCGACCATTTGGCTCGATTGGTTTGACTCGACCATTTGGCTTGATTTGGGTTCGAATCGACCATTTGGCTCGATTGGTTCGACTCGACCATTTGGCTCGATTGGTTCGACTCGACCATTTGGCTCGGTTGGTTCGACTCGACCATTTGGCTCGATTGGTTCGACTCGACCATTTGGCTTGATTTGTTCGACTAGCTTGACTAGTTTGGTTCGACTAGCTTGGTTTGACCACTTAACTAACTTGATTCGAATATTTATATCCGACTAACTAACTTTTCTTTTATTTCTATTTATTTTAACTTCTATTTATTTCCTAAATAGATTTCCTTTTGTATAATCTATTTATTTTCCTAAATAGATTTTCCTTTATAACTCTAATTATTTAATCCCTAATTAAATATCCTTTATTCTATTTATTTAATCTAAATAAATATTCCTTTATTTTATTAATTTATTTCTAAATAAATATCCTTTTATAAAATCCTTCGATTTTATAAATAGATTCATTTTCAATATAAATATTGAAAATCCCTTTTTCTACATTTTCAGTGTTTTCTATTGTTTTTAAACAACCAACTGTCAACGATCAATATCATCCAAACATATACAATCAACAACCGGTTATAATTCACATCATATATCAAAATATATGAATAACAGTAAAATAAATGTTGAGGAATCCAGTCGGATTCCTCTAACCTGTTTCCCTGCATCCACCGATGTTAAACAACGTATATAACATCACTTGCATTTCTAATGAAATACACTGATAACAAAATCACCGTTTAATAAAGATATATATATATATGTATATATGTAGATATATATATATATATATCCATACTGTTTTCAATCAATTATTTAACAGTCCAATCTACAGTCCAATTTAACAATACAACTTAACGGTCCAAATTAACAGTACATAACTAGCAGTCAAATACAGAAATAAAATACAATTTATATTAAAAATATAAATTGAGGAGAGTTAGTGAGTTTTTACTCACATTGGCAGTTCATCGTTAAAGAACGATAAACTGTTGTTTGATTTGAATCAAACAATTTATTTCGCCATAAATTCATACGAGCTCCATTCCACTCTCGGTCAGTTCCAGTGCGTAGTGTCCGTCCATACGGTCCCGACGCAACTTACGGTTTGAAATTCTGATAAAGTATGAGGATGTTATCATATTTACAAGTTCATGTATATTTTATAATAAACTAAACTAAGATTATTGAATAAACGGGCCTTTACCACCTTTGATTTCTCCCCGGCCCAAACAAAACCGTAGGCCCATTTCCACTTCAAAGCCCACCACTTTATTTGGTTCGGTCCTCCTCCTTCCACGATGCCAAAAAAAATGCCTTGACCTGGTGATTGCTCTCACCATTTCGAATAGCTTCCTCCACCCCTAACTCGGTCAATCCTCCACCGAATCACCCACACAAGCCACCATTGCCTTGCTCTTGCCGAGCTCATCCTCCCCATACCCTTTTTCCTCTACTCGATCTCATCCTGTCTTTTCCGTCGAAACCCATCCCACGCCAGTACAGGAAGTCGAGCGACAGTCTTCCGCACCAACGACCCCAAAAAAATCCATATGAGTTCGGTTTTCACTCCTCATGCCAATTCGGACCTTCAAAACCCCCAACGATGCTTCGATTTTCAGTCCACTACAACCCTAGCCTCCACGGTTGATTTTCGATCCTCCAGGAATTTCATCGTAAGCAACAAATGGCATCTCAGAAGAAAGGAAATCCTTATACGAACTCAACGATGTAGGTGTTTGGATTTTTGGGATTTTCGTTGAATTGATTTTGATTTTTGAAGTTGAGGTTTTTACTGTAGAAAATTTCTCTGAGTGGTGGCGCATAGTTTTGGTTGTGGAAAAATATCTTAGGGTTAGGCTGATGATAATGGCATTATATAGAATGGAAATAATATATTTTTTATTCGATTATTTTATTTTATTTTAAACAACCGCTGTTCTAATGTGTCTTCTAAAATTCCTGCGACCACATACGATACTCACAAATCACGAAAATGGACATGCACCTTCAGCTCGACATTACGGACCCAACGAAACTTGTTTCGTCTAATTTCGACTCCGTTTGCTCACACATCATATTTTTAAAGGTCAATTTATCGATTGTTTCTCACTCTAAAAATCCGTATGGCCACACAGTGACTCTAAAAATCACGAAACTGGAAATCTAGCAATAATTTGACATTGCGGATCCAACAAAACTAGTTTCGTCGAATTCCGACTTCGTATGCAAAAGTGGCTATTTTTAACGCTCTAAATAGCCTATTTAAATATATAAATATATTTAAATATTATTAAATTAATTGTTTAAAATTAATTATTATTGTCTATCTTCACATATGATATCGTACAGCCCCAGAATATCATATCAGAATTTACAGCTTGATATTTCATATTCCAGATTATCTCGATATTCAGTTTATACTGAAAAATCCATTTATAACGTATATAAAGCGTCGCAAATTATAAAGGAATTCCACAGCGACTTTTTCTGAAATTTGATTTGGACGTACATCAAAATCTACACGACGAAATCCCGATTTTTCTCTTCCACTAGAAAGATATACTCCACCAACACCACACGTTTCTTGTTTCATAGAAATCCGGCTTAAAACGGATCATGTACATTCAGTTGAAGTTTGAATCGCCAAATAGCGAACTGCCGCGTCGTTACAAGCTCTATTTTAATTATATTATAATTATACGTTCAAACTGTCGTCGATTGAATATATTCGTCAATATAATCCAACTCTAAGCTGAATTACATCTTAGGGATGACCCCATTCACAGAATATTTGTATTTCCAATATTTTTGATTATTTCGACATTATAATATATTTTATTATATTATAATTATTAATTAAATATTCAATATTATTTAATTCACGTTCTCGATATCGATAAATCGATATTTAATAATTAAATAAATAAATTGTTCAACAGCTAAAAATGCGGGTTACTACAATCTTCCCCCCTTAATAAAATTTCGTTCTCGAAATTGCTAAGCTAGGGGATGACCCTATCTACTGGGTAAAATTTTATCTGTTTACCACTTGTCTCCGTTTTCAACTGAACCAATTAATATCGACTAAAATATTAATTTATTCCGACTAACTAAATTTTCAAAAATTCTGAAAATTTTCTAACACCTTAACTTTTCGAAAATTTTTGCCAGCACCTCCTTTGTACTGGTCAATATCTCAAACTCCAACTCGCCTCTCTGGGCCTTCTTCAACCCAAAAGAAAATCAAACAGCCAAGCGGCTTGCCAAATCGGCTCATAAATTCCAAACTCCTATAAAATATAAACTTGTACCTTTTTGTCGGGCATATCAACTCTATCACATCCATATGCTATCAACTCAGCATATACCAGTGATATCTCAATCAAATTCCAATCCGTTCATATCCTCAAAACCAAATCGAATTTCATTCGAACCCGAATATCAAATTTCAAATTCTTAACTCATCAATCCAATTCCATAACATATTATTCTCTAATCCAATTCAATTCTATTTAACTCAGTTCAAGTTAATATTTCAATTTATTTCTACTATCTATTCTATTTAACTTCATAAGTTAAAATTAAATTCCGAACTTAAATTCCTGGGTTTATTTCAAATCAATTTGAAATCATAATACCAATTCAAAACATTTGAATTTCTAAACAACTTGTTTTCTCAAAACAATTCAAAAACAAAACCTTTGTAGTAATCTGTCACTTAGAACTCGAAAATGAACACTGATGATGTCGCGATTCATCATCAGAATCTATTTTCCAGCTATCGAAGTGAGTTCAATACTATATCACCTTCAGTTTGAAAAACGTTTTCAAAATCTCCCAGGAACTTAAAATTTCCTTATTTTAATTCCAATTCTGATTTAATTCAGATTTAATTCATCTTATTTCATATACTTTACTTATATGATTCTGATTAGTTATTTATAATCATTTTACCTTTTTATAATCTTACTCGATTATAATAACAACCAACACAACCAATATACTATATCAAATATATTCGGGTAGAATTATTCCATTTACCCTCTTTCAAAACATACCATGACGGTTCATCGTATTCGAGTGTTTAGTAACCCCCATCGATACAGTGGATCAAACCGATCGACCAGAATTCACAAACAACTCAACCAATAAAACTCCACAATATAAAATCATTTTATATTAACTAACAAATACGTCCACTCGTATATATACACTCAAACTCAGTCTAGGATATTACTAATCCCATCTCTACTGAATCACGCCACAGAGCCAAGGTAATAACTAAACCAATGCTCTGATACCAACTGTAGTGACCCGGATTTTGAGCGGCTTTGGTTATCGACGTAAGCTCGACGTCGATAACCAAAACATCGAAAAATCCCGGTAATTAATGAAAGAAATTAGAAGGTGAGAATAGATAAGATAGAACTTATAGAATAGAAGAGGAAGAAGAACATCATCATCAGAGTAAACACGAATCTCACAGCGGAACGAATAAAAGATAACATAACATATCTTTGAAATAACATCAGTATATGTATACAATAACACTTATCAGAGTACAACACTTACAACAACAGCAGAAATAATAATAGCTATAGAATCCTGAAGCCTCCTGCTCCAAGCTCTCCAAGTGTATCTGTAAAATCCCGACTACTTGACTGCCCGTACAAATTTAGGCACCCAAGAGTTTAGGGAAAACAACAAAATAAACTCCGGGTCAGTCATGGGACTGGTGTGAATAAACTCAAATAATTTAAACAGGTATATGATATCTCATAAGACCACGCCGTGAATACGGAACGGGTTTTTCCCTTATGAGAATCCAAACAACTTTTCAAAGCAATATCATTCTGATATTATAATAATGTCTAAGTACAAATAAATATTAATCTAGCAGAAACGCTTGCATCTCACGTTACTACATATATAGTATACAATCAAAATCGCAAGCACGTATTGGATGATTGGATTACCAACTATGACAAGGTATGGAACCACCTTCCGATCAGTGTACTCTAGGAACGATACACTGGAGTTCAACAAGAACATCTTGCAACTCAGCCACACATGACCGACCACTCATTTCGCTTGAGTGTATCGAATGTACATCACCAACGGTTGGGATCAGCAACCGTTCCCTTATATATATGGGACAGCATTGATAGATTAAAGAAGTAAATGAATATTCTCTAGATAGGTGATTATACACCCTACTTCGGTGCGACCGACTTAGCTATGTTGCCTGCCCGATTTCTGTCATTTACCGGATGTGAGGCTAGAAGCTACGCTTTATCATCACATCAGATTCACTTCGAATGCTACATTATCAAATCCATCGAAAATCACTAATTGACGTCTACAACATTACATTACGTGTCAGCTAAAAGAAGTTTCCTTCTCCGCTTCCACTCTTGGTATAGTTGAAGAAATCAATGTACGTGACCCTTCTGGAAATACTCTGTCAGACATCCATCTTCATTCACTTAGAAATGTCACATCGTCATACCCGCCAAATCACAAATTGACTTATCCAAAAATAACACGGGTATACAGCTAAGAGAAACGAATTCCTCCGCCACCAAACGTGAATACGTTTGAACAGATCAACTTACACGATCCATTAGATATACTCTGTCAGACCTTCGTCCATACAAGTTGTCCTGGGACTGGACAAACCGAAGGCACTATTCTGTAAACAGGATAGCCCTTGCATTTTACTCCGTCTTCAATTATCTTTGGCATATATGATTCGCGACGCTTATGCCAATACAGAGTGGTTCTTTGGATAAAAATCCAACCGGTCTCTCCATATTAACAACGTTAAAATGGTCAAAACTTCGATAGTCGGTGAGTTAACTATCAAAGAAAAACAAGTGTGCAAACAACGATATTATTTCCAAATGGAAATTATATCGAACAAACATCATTTAACATAAATCTCTTTAGTTCATTTATTTACTTATCTCCTGTTTCCCTATATTTTAAATTCTTATTTTCTTTTATCAGAAAACATTTCTGATTCTCGTTTGGAAAACATTTCCAAAACTTCTGTACGATCAAACCTTACCATTTCTTAGTTAAGAAGGAAGTCACTCAAGTTGGGGTATAATTACCTCTCAGACCTTAACTGAACAACGTTATAACTTCAAAATGGTCAAAGTTTATCTTTTAATCTTTAACAACTTCTTTACGCCTTTCTCGGATTCAATTTTACTAGTCCACTTCTATATTTAAAACATTGGTTATAACGATAACGTTATAATCCCTACTTTCGAATTATCTAACTTTAATTATAACTTCTATTCTTATTAGTGAATAATTAACCTAACATTTATTTATAAATAAATAAATCTCTATTTAAACACTGGAAAGTATAAGTACTTTCCCGAATTCGATATAATCGAATTTGCCGATTAACTCTCTTCGAGAAATCTCTATTTGATTCACTCTTCTTCGAATAACCTATATTCGATTAACTCCTTCTCGAATAAACGATATTCGAAAATCTCTCTCTTCGAATAACTAATATTCAATAACTCTTCCTTTTCAAATATCTCATATTTGAAAATCTCACTTCGATTAAACTATAATCGATAACTCCCTTCGATGAACTAACATCGATAACTCCTTTCGATGAGAACTAACATCGATAACTTCTTTCGATGAAACTAACATCGATAAATTTAACTCGACGAACTTAACTCGACTAACTTAACTTGACTCGACTAACTCGACTTTCTTGGTTCGACCAATTCGATTCGATTAACTAGGCTCGACTAACTTAACTCGACTTACTTGGTTCGACCGATTCGATTCGATTAACTAGGCTCGACTCACTTAACTCGACTTACTTGGTTCGACCAATTCGATTCGATTAACTAGGCTCGACTAACTTAACTCGACTTACTTGGTTCGACCAATTCGATTCGATTAACTAGGCTCGACTAACTTAACTCGACTTACTTGGTTCGACCAATTTGATTCGATTAACTAGGCTCGACTAACTTGACTAACTTAACTCGACTTACTTGGTTCGACCGACCAGGTTTGACTAACCGGACCCATTTGGTTTGACTGACCAGGTTTGGCTAACCTGACTCATTTGGTTTGACCACTGGGCTTGACTACTTGGTTCGATCACTTGGTTTGACCATTTGGTTCGAATACCATATTCGACTAACTCCTCTCGATTCATTAAAACCGATTTACTCATCTCGATTGACTAAATCAATTAACTCCTATCGATTAACTAAATCGATAAACTCCTTTCGATTAACTAAGTTTGATTTACTCGACTCGACTGACCAGGTTCGACTAACTTGACCAGCTTGGTTGTACTGACCAGGTTCGACTAACTTGACCAGCTTGACTCGATTGGTTCGACTCGACCATTTGGCTTGATTTGGTTCGACTCGACCATTTGGCTCAATTGGTTTGACTCGACCATTTGGCTTGATTTGGGTTCGAATCGACCATTTGGCTCGATTGGTTCGACTAGACCATTTGGCTCGATTGGTTCGACTCGACCATTTGGCTCGGTTGGTTCGACTCGACCATTTGGCTCGATTGGTTCGACTCGACCATTTGGCTTGATTTGTTCGACTAGCTTGACTAGTTTGGTTCGACTAGCTTGGTTTGACCACTTAACTAACTTGATTCGAATATTTATATCCGACTAACTAACTTTTCTTTTATTTCTATTTATTTTAACTTCTATTTATTTCCTAAATAGATTTCCTTTTGTATAATCTATTTATTTTCCTAAATAGATTTTCCTTTATAACTCTAATTATTTAATCCCTAATTAAATATCCTTTATTCTATTTATTTAATCTAAATAAATATTCCTTTATTTTATTTATTTATTTCTAAATAAATATCCTTTTATAAAATCCTTCGATTTTATAAATAGATTCATTTTCAATATAAATATTGAAAATCCCTTTTTCTACATTTTCAGTGTTTTCTATTGTTTTTAAACAACCAACTGTCAACGATCAATATCATCCAAACATATACAATCAACAACCGGTTATAATTCACATCATATATCAAAATATATGAATAACAGTAAAATAAATGTTGAGGAATCCTTCCTCCAACCTGTTTCCCTGCATCCACCGATGTTAAACAACGTATATAACATCACTTGCATTTCTAATGAAATACACTGATAACAAAATCACCGTTTAATAAAGATATATATATATGTATATATATATATATATATATATATATATATCCATACTGTTTTCAATCAATTATTTAACAGTCCAATCTACAGTCCAATTTAACAATACAACTTAACGGTCCAAATTAACAGTACATAACTAGAAGTCAAATACAGAAATAAAATACAATTTATATTAAAAATATAAATTGAGGAGAGTTAGTGAGTTTTTACTCACATTGGCAGTTCATCGTTAAAGAACGATAAACTGTTGTTTGATTTGAATCAAACAATTTATTTCGCCATAAATTCATATGAGCTCCATTCCACTCTCAGCCAGTTCCAGTGCGTAGTGTCCGTCCATACGGTCCCGACGCAACTTACGGTTTGAAATTCTGATAAAGTATGAGGATGTTATCATATTTACAAGTTCATGTATATTTTATAATAAACTAAACTAACATTATTGAATAAACGGGCCTTTACCACCTTTGATTTCTCCCCGGCCCAAACAAAACCGTAGGCCCATTTCCACTTCAAAGCCCACCACTTTATTTGGTTCGGTCCTCCTCCTTCCACGATGCCAAAAAAAATGCCGTGACCTGGTGATTGCTCTCACCATTTCGAATAGCTTCCTCCACCCCTAACTCGGTTAATCCTCCACCGAATCACCCACACAAGCCACCGTTGCCTTGCTCTTGCCGAGCTCATCCTCCCCATACCCTTTTTCCTCTACTCGATCTCCTCCAGTCTTTTCCGTCGAAACCCATCCCACGCCAGTACAGGAAGTCGAGCGACAGTCTTCCGCACCAACGACCCCAAAAAAATCCATATGAGTTCGGTTTTCACTCCTCATGCCAATTCGGACCTTCAAAACCCCCAACGATGCTTCGATTTTCAGTCCACTACAACCCTAGCCTCCACGGTTGATTTTCGATCCTCCAGGAATTTCATCGCAAGCAACAAATGGCATCTCAGAAGAACTGAAATCCTTATACGAACTCAACGATGTAGGTGTTTGGATTTTTGGGATTTTCGTTGAATTGATTTTGATTTTTGAAGTTGAGGTTTTTACTGTAGAAAATTTCTCTGAGTGGCGGCGCATAGTTTTGGTTGTGGAAAAATATCTTAGGGTTAGGCTGATGATAATGGCATTATATAGAATGGAAATAATATTTTTTTTATTCGATTATTTTATTTTATTTTAAACAACCGCTATTCTCATGCGTCTTCTAAAATTCCTGCGACCACATACGATACTCACAAATCACGAAAATGGACATGCACCTTCAGCTCGACATTACGGACCCAACGAAACTTGTTTCGTCGAATTCCGACTCTGTTTGCTCACACAGCATATTTTTAAATGTCAATTTATCGACTGTTTCTCACTCTAAAAATCGGTATGGCCACACAGTGACTCTAAAAATCACGAAACTAGAAATCTAGCAATAATTTGACATTGCGGATCCAACAAAACTAGTTTCGTCGAATTCCGACTTCGTATGCAAAAGTGGCTATTTTTAACGCTCTAAATAGCCTATTTAAATATATAAATATATTTAAATATTATTAAATTAATTGTTTAAAATTAATTATTATCGTCTATCTTCACATATGATATCGTACAGCCCCAGAATATCATATCAGAATTTACAGCTTGATATTTCAGATTTCAGATTATCTCGATATTTAGTTTATACTGAAAAATCCATTTATTACGTATATAAAGCGTCGCAAATTATAAAGGAATTCCACAGCGACTTTTTCTGAAATTTGATTTGGACGTACATCAAAATCTACACGACGAAATCCCGATTTTTCTCTTCCACTAGAAAGATATACTCCACCAGCTCCACACGTTTCTTGTTTCATAGAAATCCGACTTAAAACGGATCCTGTACATTCAGCTTAAGTCTGAATCGCCAAATAGCGAACTACCGCGTCGTTTCAAGCTCTATTTTAATTATATTATAATTATACGTTCAAACTGTCGTCGATTGAATATATTCGTCAATATAATCCAACTCTAAGCTGAATTACATCTTAGGGATGACCCCATTCACAGAATATTTGTATTTCCAATATTTTTGATTATTTCGACATTATAATATATTTTATTATATTATAATTATTAATTAAATATTAAATATTATTTAATTCACGTTCTCGATATCGATAAATCAATATTTAATAATTAAATAAATAAATTGTTCAACAGCTAAAAATGCGGGTTACTACATTGTGTATTGTATTCTATGGGATCATGGGAGGACCATCTACATCTAGTTGAGTTTTCATATAACAATAGCCACCAATCGAGCATTGGGATGGCACCATATGAGGCGTTGTATGGATGGCCGTGCAGTTCTCCGGCTTGTTGGTTAGAAATTGGAGATAAGTTGGTACTTGGGACCGAGATGATTAGAGAGACCTCGGATTGTATCGAGATTGTTCGACAACGAATGAAAGCAGCCCAAGATCATCATAAGAGTTATGCTGATAAGCGTCGTAAGGACTTGGAATCCAATGTTGGCAACATGGTTTTCATGAAGATTTCGCCATTAAAGCATGTGGTTCGATTTGGAACTAAAGGAAAGTTGGCTCCTAGGTTCGTTGGACCATTTCCGATAGTCGAGCAAATTGGAAAGCTCGCATATAGATTGGAGTTACCCAAGTAGATATCAAGTGTGCATAATGTGTTCCATGTGTCATTTCTATGGAAGTTTGTGCATGATTCGAATGTGGTGGTACCTCCAGAGCAGTACGAAGACCTTGGAATAGAGACCGCAGTTGCGAAACCTCGTAAGTCGCCTCGTGTTGTGGGAATGACACGAAACAACTTAGGAGGAAGACGGTTAAGCTAGTCAAGATACAATGGAGTGAAGATGGCGATGATTGTACATAGGAGACGGAAAAGAGTATGAAGGCGACTCATCCAGAACTCTTCGTTGGTAAGACCCTTCGATCGTATCATTGTATCTTGTTGTTGTTTGATAGAATTCCACATGCTAGGCTATGGATGCATGGCTTGATGGTTGCTAGTTTGGAAGAGAGAATTGGCTTCTCATGGATGACATTCATGTAGAATCGTTGTGGTTGCTTGTGTTTGCTTGGAATTCCGGAGGCGAAATTCTTAAGGGGGGGGGGGGGGGGAGGGGATAATGTAATAGCCCGCATTTTATGTATCGGAAGATCGTAAAATATTTTTATTTTATTCCCTAAGGGTTGGATCGTTCTCATCTTTTGATGTGTTGCTTATGGGGATGTGAGACATATCCATAATTTTTACCAATTTTGTTTGTGACCATTTTCCCCCTGTCAGTCTTGTACATGACATAACTTTTGACTCAGGTCGAATCAAAGGGTGAGACCTATGCCATTGGAAAGGAATTAATGGTTGCCTTTCCATAGATTGTTTACATTAAAGATTTGGCTTAGCGGTTTGGGAGGAATAGCTGTTTTAAGGTTTTTCAGTTAGCTGTTCAAGTTTGGAGAGCCATAGTGGGATGATTTGGGAAGGCCCATTTGGTGAGCTATAGGAAGGGTATAAATAGGGGGTAAGGGATATGGGGAATGGTTTTAGTTTTCCATTCTCTCATTTGGCTCCTTGAGCTCCTCCATCCTCTAACACTTTTCCACCATTAAAAATTAAAATCCAAGGAGGGAAATCATAAATCTATACCATTGGATGTTAGATCTACATCATTTTAAGCAAGAGTTCATCGGATCAAGAGGATTGGTGCGAGGTGCTTGCTATCTAGATCCTTATTTCTACCATTTTAGCATGTTTTGGCAAATCGGTGAGTGATTTACATCTCTCACATGGATGCAATGAAGTATATGAATATTTGATCATGTTTTTCATCATATTTAAGTGTTTTATCATAGATCTATACCTTTATAAGTCCATTTTCATATTAATCACCATATGATCTGATTTAACAAGTTTAGATAGGTAATTTCTATGCTATTTCATATGACTATGCAAGTTAGATCCACAATTTAGATCATATGTTCATTTATTATGGTTTTTGGTGAAATTTAGAAACGGATATTCCTGAAGCCAGTACAAGGTCTGAGGTCAATAAGAGGCTCTATTAAAGAAATATCGAAATCTGAACGGAGCACAGTTCTCGGGCAATGAATCTATAATTCAAACTCAAGCTTGGATGAGTTCTATCGAAAGAATATTTGAGCGTATCCAGCTGAGGGATGACCAGAAAAGGCTAGTAGCATCTTGGGCGCTCAAAGAAGAAGCTTTAATCTGGTGGGAAACAATCACCAAAGATAACCCTTGTTTCCGTCTGAACAGGATTTCGGGTCGTCTCAAATTTGCATAATTTGATGATAACTGTCATTTTCATGATGTTAGTGGTTTCATAACATGTTCATGATTGTGTTGAATGGATTGGTTTAGTTGGTTTCGTTGATTGTGTCGATTGGTGGAGTTTTGGTCGAAATTGGAGTTGCTACGGTGCAGGTTTTGGGTCGCACGTAGGGGGGTCGTTCACTCCAGGGTGTGATTTCCTGGGAAACAAGACAGAAAGCAGGCTCGAGCGAGCCAGGGAGTCGGTCTGTCAAGCGAGCTGGGTGTAAGGCAAGCGTACGAGCGAGCCTGGAGGAAGAACGGTTCGATCGAGCAAGCCTATGGTTGAGTAAAGGGTTCGATCGCTCCTATCGGTCGGTCGTGAAGCCTGCAAGTGGTAAAGTGGCGGGTCGGTCTGTAACACCCTGTATTTTCTGTAAACATAAGAGTTAAAAATAAAGGTATAATTAATATTTAGGAGAATAAATAAGGGAAACGGGTTGCACCATTGTGTTCGTCTCGGAAAAATACGCGAAATAGAGTCCGATTTTGCGTAAATCGGAGTCCGTATGAAGAAGATATGGACGAACGAAGTTATGCAGAAAAACCGGAAACAGGCCAGAATACACTGGCGCACTTGTGAAGTGCACCAGTACAAAAATACACTGGCGCACCTGCCAAGTGCGCCCATACAAATCCAGCACCGAATTCTGGAGTGTTCTGAGGTGACGTGTCTTCTTTTGAGTGGCTGGATGATGTGTATTCGAGCTGTGCGATTCTGATGACTTCTAGACCGATCTGAAGGCTCTAAATCACCCTATCCTCCTATAAATACATCCCTAACCTAAACCTAGGTTTCTTACACAATTCTCTAGCCTCCATTGCTCTCTTCTTCTAATTAAAAATAAAAATGGCGTCGCTACTCTGCTGGAATCAAAACTAGAAGCTAATCAACATCAGCCTAAGCAACTCAATTCAAAATAGAAATTAAAGTTTCTGCAAAGATTCTACAACAAGTTAAAGTTCTTTCTTTAATCCAATCAAGGCAAGTACAGTTATTTTCCGTTATAAACGTTAATTCTGATTGTGACATGAATTGTAAATCTGAATATGAGATTATATCTGTTCTTTTCTGTTCTGTTTGGATCTATCTTATCTCTTTCCTCTTTTTGTTCTATAGCCAGGCTACCACGAGCCTGAGCCAATCTCATAAGAGATTAACATACGCTAAAATATTTGGGACAATAAAATGAATGATGCATAATTGGACTGATTTGTGACTGATTTGAGTGAAGGACATAGGTTGTAAACTAGATCTAGATCTATGCATATATGACAATTAGGGATTATCATATGATAATATATGACTTGTAAATCTGGAATATAAAGCATGTTAAAAATTAAGATCTGAATAGAAAGACATAATACAGGTTAGATCTAGATCCTTGGGCATATTTTATATAACGGACTATGACTTTAAAAAAAAGGGAATATGGCTTAGGTAGAAAGATTTACATGGGAGTAGGATATCTATTATGTAAATAAACACCTAAGTAAGGGATCTTTGGGATATATGACATGCATAGTAATCTATGGTTATATTTGGTATAATCTATATATGGATCTTCTGTACTTTGCAAGTTTAATAAAAAGGGGAACATATGATATATGGTAAATTATGACCATAATCTGTGCTATGTGAATTTAATGCAAACATGGGATAAATGATCATATTGGGAATCATGACTATTATTTATGCATGTGAACTTAGGCAAGATTTATATTTAGGCAAGATATGTTGTGAAACCTTAAGGAATGATTAAATCTAATATATTTGCCTAATTTGCTAGTTCTAATCTGCCAATTCTGCCTAAACTGCTAATTAGATTGAGATGCCTAGTCTGTTAAATTTGTCTGTTGAGATGCCTAATCTGTTATATGCTAAAATCTGCTAGTTTGTTTAATCGGCTAAATCCGTTAAGTCGCCTAATCTGCAAAACTTGTTATCTGCTTTATCCGTTAAGTTGATATATTCAGTCTGTTGTTGTCATTAGCTATGAATAATTGACATGTATATTAGGCATGAGTATAAATGGTAAATCGTTAATTAATTGGCCGCAAAGATAAACATGGCTAACTCGAGGTTAGAATGAGTTTGCGACGTAATTCTGCCCGGAACCGCCCGGCATATTCCAGTGGTCACAAACAATAGGTTCTAATGTGAGAAGTTAGTCATAACGTGCTTGAAACCCGAGGTTAGACTCAGTTTGCGACAGAAACCTGCCCGGAACCAACCGGCCTAACCAGTAGCCGCAAACTGTCAGTCTAATGTGAGAGGTTTGGGCATTAATATTTAATTAATGAAAATCTGAGATAACTGTGATGTCTAAAACGTGTTGGGTAAGTTTAAACCAATTGGACCAATGAATCTGATAAACCCGTTTCGTGAATCCATAGGCCCAATACAAAGTTAGATAATCTGGAACCAGTTAATCTGTAAGCCTGTTAATCCGAACATCTGATCCGTTAGTCTGAAAACCTGTTAACTTGATTGCCTGATCAGTGAACTAGTTAATCTAAATTTTGTATGTCTGAAACTTGTAGACAAGTTAAACTGAAATCTGTTAGTCTGGGGACACAAGGTTAGGAGGGGAATTACTTGTGTCATCTGTTGTTTGGGACCCATATTAGTCAGTAACCCTTTCTGGTATCAAAACTTTGACCCAACAGGAAGTAGGGTCCGGGCACGCTTACTGAACTAATTATAAGCGGTTCATTCTGATAATGGCGAGGGGTGTTGATGGTGCATTCCAACCGGGTCATGTGCGTGCATGGATCCCGGTCTGCCTCTGAGGATGTAAGACGCCGTGACATCTGTAAATAGGTCTGTGCCAATTGGTTGTCACTTTAGGGAGTGATACACCCTATTGTGGGGCCGACACAGGATATTTATGTATTAGGGAGCCGATCGCTTGGGGTAGGGTTTTAGGGTACACTTAGTTCTGTCTGTTTCTGTTGGTACCGTCTGTTTCTGTTGGGTGGTAACACCTGTCTGTTTCTGCGTGGTACCGTCTGTTCGGGTGGTAAAGGCCCATTACTAGTGTACACCTAATTCTACATTCTGTTTCCGTAGGGACTGATCTGTTTCTGAATCTGTCTGTTTCTGATCGGGTAGTAAAGGCCCATTATTAGCATCCTGTTTCTGTTAAATTATTCTGTACCCGTTTCTATTTCAGTTTAGACATTAGGGTGACACCTAATTCTGTTATACTAGTATTAGTGCAGAGAAGTGTAAAGCAATAGTCTATATCATTCTGTTCTTCTGTTATATCTGCTATACCTGTTACAGTTATCTCTCATCCAGTTTTATGTTCATGTCATATTATTATTATCTGTTCATATGCTGAAAGTCACTGGACTTGCCAGACTTTTTGTCTGACCCTTGTTGTTTCGCCTCCTTTCTTCCGTTCCCCCCAGGTTATCCAAGGAGGGAATACTTTAGCTTGATCCGGATTTCTCTCTGCTTGAAGTGCTTAAAGTATGGCTTGGCTCTGTATAGCTCCCGTTCTACGGGGATTATGATTTTAAAACATGCATTTTGAAGGCTTTTATACAAGACTGATATTTATACTTGAATCCTGAGATTTGAAAGGATGTAACCATATTGATTTCTGTTTCTACTGTAATAAAGTTAATTTTTTTTCAAGTACTGTTTTATTTGTCTTGTAAGTTTCTGTTCTGTTTACTAAAATGCTCCACCAAAGTTAAGGCATTCCCTTTGTGAGTGACCTTAACGGAGGTGGGGTGTTTCACGGTCGCTCCAAGTTGGGAGGGTCAGTCGCTCTGGTTGGTTCTACCAGTGTGAAGGGTCGGTCGAGCAGTGTGATGGGTCGGTCGCACAGGGCCAATTTTTGAAAAATTATATTTTCGGGTACGACTCAGATTTGAACAAAAAGGTCTGAAAAAAATATTTTTCGAGGACAACCCCCGTACCCTAGCCGAAACGCAGTGGTGTAATTGTCTCGGTGATGGTGTGATTTCGAAGTAAATTGAAGTACGAAGATTTGAAGTGTTGAATGTGTTCGTTGATCGGTGTAGAACAACGAATGTGACAACAACTCAAAGGTCATGAGTTGGTGGATAATTGTTTCTTAAGGAGGTTGCTTGAGCTATGAGAAATAGTTGGGTTGGATGACTAGAGATGCGAAGGCCGAGAGATAAACGTTGTCGTAAGTTCTAGCAGGCTCAAAGTAAAGGTACGATGGGGCACCCAAAAGACTGGTTGTAGGTCGAGTACCCTGGGTATCGTTGAAAGGCCTAGTTGTCAAGGTTGGACATGCATACGTATCGTTTAAAGGTGTATTGTGTTTATGCTAGAACTGGGGTTACCATTAGCCCTTGACATATGGCAAGGTTGGCCGTCATATGATAAAAATGGTTTCGAAGCAGGATTGGCGGTGATAGCCAGAGTCAGTCATGGATGATTGGTTGTTATGTTTGTACCGTCCCATGTGGGTTGTCCAAAGTCGAAGGAGATGTTCCTTGGGTGCCTGTCTGATATTGGTTTAGGCCTTTAGGGCTTGTTTTGGAGGGACGTTGAATTCGATAAGGATGGTTTATATAAGATACATATAATCTAGATGTTATGAGTGATTTACCATAATTGAATTGGTGTTCTGGTTTCCATGGATGAATGGTTAAATTGTTTATCGTAAAGGCTATCACTGTCCCATGGGGGGAAGATAAGGTTGAGTTCTTATCTAGTGTTGTGGGTAGATTAGTATGTTTATCTATCTATTCTCACATACTTTATTGTTGAAGTTTTGTAGTTGTTTTATCGCTCACTAAGACTGTTGGCTCACTCAAGGTTTTATGTCCCCTCTTATTACCTTGGGATGTTCATCCGGTTGTGGATGGGCAGACTAAGTAGCAGGTTACAGGTGATTAGTGATGACGATACTGCTTGCGAAGGCGAGCAGGAGGCTGACGTACTAGTTTTATTACTATGTAGTATTTCTTTTTCCACTGTTTGAGGTTTCTATGAGGGTTGTAGTGAGGCCATATGTACAAACTTTGGTATCAGTTGGATAACATTTCAGGATGTTGATAAAATTTCAAAAGTTTGTTATATGATGCTTCATTACTATTACCCATTATATATGTTCTATTATATTTTATCCTTACGATGTGAGTCCTACGACAGGTTCCGATGTTGTTTACCTACTTTGATGATCGTCCATAGCTGCCTGGCACACTTTTTAGCACATTTTTCCTCTTGTCTAGTGCAGTGGTTATGGGCGGTCGTCACAACAATTGACCTCGCATCATTAACCTACTAAGTCCAATCATCATTCTTAATTAAATTAATCCTCAGTTAACTAGAAATGAATAAGGAAACCCTATATCTTCCTATCCCAGGATGTTAAATTATTAATTTCCTTATTGGACTTAGCATTTACTATGCCAATCAATCCCCAATAGTTCCCGTTTTTAATATATTTATTTCTATTATCTAGACAATATTTCATTTATGACACTGACAGTCATATTTCCCTAAGGCGTTCACAATACTATTAAATTCCATTTATATCAGTTCTGTTTGAATTCTAACCTAATTATCGTATCTCTTGAATATTACTTCAAAATTAATTAATTTCTTATGTGAATATATATATATATATATATGCTATTTATTTTTTCCCTAGTTGGAATTACAATCTCTACTAAATACCAATTTTAATTGTAACCATTTATGCATATTTATCCTATTCAATTACTTCCCCAAAACGTTCATGGTTATAATAGTTATGACTTACTTATGACCTTTTTTTATTTATATAGCAAATCAATTACATTTATTGCTACAATGGTCATAATATTATTTCCATTCAATATGGGTTATATTTCCATATACATACCCATACAAACGGAAAATCATTCAAACACATAACCACAAACAATTATTATGATAATGTATTGGTGTGATTTATATAGATTTGGATGGATAAGGTTAATATATATATATATATATATATATATATATATATATATATTGAACGCGGTTAACGTAGTTACTAAGTTATATTATTATTATTATTAATTATGTTCGGTTCTAAACTAAGGACCAAAGCAACCCTTTTTGTGTTTAACCTTGTTTTAAGATTCAAAGTCCTAAGAAAAATAAGTTATTTACTGTAACTATTGTAAATTTTGTCCAAATCGTTTAAAAGAGGAAAATTGATATTATCTCAAATCCCAAGGAAACGGGTTGTCGTTTGTTTTGAAAAAATGTTACAAACTACATATAAAATACGTGAATTTTCACGTCTCTTCTTATTTAAATTATTTAGGTACCTTGTAGATTTCTAATAATACCTTTTATTGCAAAAAGAATAAAAAAGATAAAACTACTGTAACGACCTGCCTTTTTGACTGCTTCAAGTCGGTAATTAAACCAACTCAAACCGTTCCAAAAGATAGATTGTTATTTAGCTTAAAAGAATTAAATTAGATCAGACATAGAATCACGACACAGAAAAATAGATAATATCTCACCATGAAATAAATTTATACAAAATATATCGTAGTTACAAAATGTTAATACATCTGAAAACTAATACATAAATTTCATTAATACGTATGTAATGATGGGAGTAACGGATAGGCAAGAGTTCTTCACAATCTTCAGCTATGTCAGATGCAAATTTAAAGCTGTAATACTTAGTTTGACTCGTGCGCGTATTCTCAATAAAACAAGGCAACATTGTACGTCATTTTTTACAGGCCATTTCCAAGAATGAACCAGATTGTCATACTTCGTTGTGTATGTCATGACTGTGATTTATATTCCTAGGTATTTTGCCCTACTTTGTCATAATTTATAATACTTAGCACCATGGTTTTGTCATTTTTTTGTGCTACAAGCCGCATTGAATGTTTCGTGCCTTATTATTAAATAAAACCGCCATATCTATATGTGTGTGAGCAAATGCGTGTGTGTGTATATATTCATATATGTGTATTTTTTGGAAAAGCCGATAGGGTTGAGTGGTCCCCTACCACTTTATTGATACAACGAAGATGATTACATAGAAACATGGAAGGAAAAATAAAGAAAAGAAAACATTGCAAACACAGCATATCAAGTAATACATGAAGCTAAACACAAAACAAATATATATATTCTGGTTGAGTTCAAGTTGGAAACTCAAAATTTCAGGATCAAAAGTGAACTTCAAGAATTTAATTCCTTCTCCGATGTCAAGCCACAGCTGCAGATTTGCTTGGTTCAGGTTCGTTGCTTTTTCAGGTAGAAAAACACGTGTGTTCCTCTCTTACTCTATGCACGTACTTCTTCAAAACAAATCCACAGATCCTAGCTTTTGCACTTTTTCCTTTGCATTTCTTCTTCGGTTCTTCCCAATCAAATGGGGTTCTAGGCATTAAGC
Source organism: Allium sativum (assembly GCA_030737875.1). NCBI lineage: Eukaryota > Viridiplantae > Streptophyta > Magnoliopsida > Asparagales > Amaryllidaceae > Allium > Allium sativum. The sequence goes on along the minus strand of CM060912.1, from coordinate 571,305,678 downwards.
ATCTAGCCTTAGCCGTAGTTGTTTGCAGAATTGGTAGCAATGCATTACTTTGAAAGAAAATTTGACTGGCACTTTCAGGTTGCACATTGCAGAGATTGCAGTTTTGATCCACATGCATTCCATGACCAATGAGTTTGTCTTTAGTCATGATAGCTTGATGGTAAACTTTCCGGAATGTGAGGTTTTCCTTTGCTGAGTTGTCCTTTCTTCATATGATGCTTTTCCATCTGCATTTCAACATTGCTGAAACACCTTGTAGTTCAAAATACATATTCGTAACTGAAAATTGTTCGCCTTACCACTTCCAGTATCTATGATTATTGGGGTTGTTGAGCAGGTTGCTGGAGTTTATTTTGGATCATATTGACATGATATTCTGATTGGAGGAATCAGGCAACAATAACTTATTGCCAAGATAACACTATCAACACAATTATTATACCTAATGTTGTATATAACAGTGTTGTATACACAATTATATGATTTTTGTTTGATGATAACAACCAAATATATATTATTATATATGTGTTTGTAATTGTACCGTTTCATATACTACACAACATATATGAATATAATATTTCTATTTAAATGAATACAACTGTACTGAAATTTAAATATTCACAGTATTTTGTTTGAATAGAATATTTTATTTCAATATCAAACAGTACAAATTTTATACTCCACTATTCGTACATCTCTGTATTACATTTCATGTCATATTAGATTTCATATACACTGCTCCTCACTACAGAATCACCCTGTCACTCATTTCATATATATTTTCTTTCACTGTTTCGTACATTATGTTATACAGACACATTGTTATATATTTCTCTGACACACACTCATATACAGATATTGTTATATATTTTTCTTTGTCATCTTCAGTCTTCCGTCTTCACAACTTTCAGTCAGTCCAGTCTTCATACCTGTCACATGTAGAAACACACACACACAGTACACTGCAGTAGAAATGAAACTGAATACATACAAATATAAATTTTATTTTTAAAATTTTATATGCCTCAGATTTCTGGTGTGTTTCTCATCATTTTTCATGACTTGATCTGATCTGTGTCTAGTCAATTTTTACATGTATAGTACAGGGACAGGAAATCTTGTCTGATGGCTGCATATACACACGTGTATAAATATACACGTGTGCACTGCCTCGCCAATTCAGTGTGCAACTGATGAGTAGCCACGTGGACCATCACGACTTAGTGCACAACTACAACATCAGCTTAAAGAAAACAAAAGGCTCAAGTTTTTCAAATTTTCAAATTTTCAAATGCATCACCAGTTTTCACAAGTCAAAGAAAAATGTTTCAACAAAGTCAACACGGCTCACAAATGGTCGAACACTGGTGCAAGGCAACTCGAGGATGTATAATCATACAAGACTGGACAACAACATAATGCAGCAGTTTTCAAATTCATGGGGAAGTTTATGTGCAGCATATTACAAAGTGAATCAACCAAGCTGGAGCAAGTGCAAGTATCAGCTCAACACAGTCAACATGACAAGGAAATGTAAAACAATGTACAAGCAGTGTAAATGTGGTGATATATGAACAACTACATGCAGCAAATACACATTTCAGAATGGTCAAGCACAGGGGAAAGTGTAATGACTAGTACATAAGGTAACATGTATGCACAGACAAGTTTTCAGCAACAAGGTGTTTCATGTGTACAAAAGCAAAGCATGTGCACAACTTTAAGTACATAATCGACAACAACATAATGAAAAGAAAATGAAAGTGATTAGGTTCAAGTATACACATCAAACAATATTCAGCAATGTGGAATTGAAAATGCATTAGCATGGATGGTACAACATTAAAACATCAAGCTCATGAATGCAATACAACATTAGTTGAAGTGAAACATATATGACAGCATGGTCAAGTGGGTATGTAACTTGGCTTAAAGCATGTTCATTTAAGCAAACAGAATGAAGAGAGAGCAGCATCAACTCATACATGATAATCAAGTTACATTAGAGAAATGGACATAGCAAAATGATGTATAAAGTAATCATGTAGCATTCACATAAATGGGACAGTGAATATTTGGCATGATTTCCAAAGGTATGCTCACATATGCAATCAGAAATACAATCAATGACTCAAGTTTGGCAAGTGTGATTTAAGAATTAATTGGGCTTCAGATATGCATAAATCAATGGTTTTATTTTGGGCATTAAAAATCCATTTAAATTGTTTTCAGTATTTCCTGAATTCAATCACTTATTGTTGAGAAGGTTTTATTAAGAATTTCCAGAAATTTAGCATGTTCAAATTTCAACAATGTTCTGGCAAGCAATCAATCAATGATTTCGACTATCAGCACTTCATCTTTGGCAATTGTTTTCGGGGGGCAAGTTCTACTAATACAGGAAACAGATGAATCCACAAAATATATTTCAGGAAATCATGCAAATTCAATGAAGGCAAGAATCGAATTCAATCTTGAAAACAAAGCAGAAGCCAATCAGAGATTATTTTCGAAAATACAGAGTTGTTAAATCAGGAAATAAATCTTATTGTTTTTTTGAATGTTTTCAAAAATGCTGATACCGTTTTTAAAGACCAGAAAATCAACATCTTGTATTTCCAGAAAGTCATCGAGGCAACAAAAGGCAATTTCATTCGAGAATTACTAAACCAAAAAGGGAAAGCAAGCAAAAATCAGATCGGGCCATTCACGTGAAATTAGAGGTTAGTAGGGTTTCTATTTTACCTTATATATTCACCAGTTTAATCATAGGCATGGATATCGAAAACAAAAATCAACAATTCATAGAGTAAAACTCAAATCATTTTCAAGAACTCACAGTTTTCGAACGACAGAGAAAAACCACAAATTGGTGAAGCAAGGAGGATCAGCAATCGACCATGGAATCTCAACGACTTCGAGTATCATGACAACATCATCAATCGATCGTTTTGAAGACAAAGAAAACTCTAGTTATTTTATCACCGCCGTCATTTAATTTTCCCAGAGACAAAGGAGATCGGGCAAGAGATAATGGATAATGGGCCGGCCAAGTTTAAACAAAAGGGCATAGTTTGATTATTATTTTTTTAAATTAAAAAGGGGATGACCCTTTTAATTTAAATCCTAGGGTTTTTTAATTTTATTTTTATTTCTATATTGTTTTTATTTTGAGTTGTAAAACAAACGATCAGTTCTAGAGTCTGTAAAATCTAGGGGTATTCAGTTAGGGATTAAGTGACAGTTTACTAGTGTCTGTAAAACTAGGGGAAAATATGGTCTAGTGGACATAGACCAGTTTAGGGTTTTTGAGCGTAGGGTTAGTACAGGAGCAGGGAGTGCGAGTTTACATGGTCTTGTAAGCGGGATCTGTTCTATCACCTAGTAGAAACCTTAGGAATGCAGCAGTAGGCAGGATTTTGCCGAAGATGGGTATATCTTGTGTCATTTACTTTCTGCATTTCTGTTTCTGTTATATTATGTGATCTATTTATTATATATTTCTCGTTAGATTTTTAATTCAGCTAAAAACTATGATAAACCCTATTCACCCCCCTCTAGGGTTAATCTAGATCCAACAAGTGGTATCAGAGCTAGGTTATTTCATTAACTCTAAAGTAATGGGTCATCCTAGTTGTCAGTCCTATAAGAGTCAGTCCAGTCGTTTTCCATCTATTTTTAATGGTACAGATTTTTTAAATTGGAAACTAGAAATGGAATTATATTTAAAATCTGTTGATGTTAAATGCTAGGATACTGTTATTAATGGATTTGACATTGTTAGTAGAAATGATATTGGATTTAATTCTCGTGTTATTCACACTTTATATTCCTATATTGATGATGTCCAATATTGCCTTATCTCCCATTATTTGACCGCGTAGGAAATCTGGACAACTCTCAACACGCTACATGGAAAAGAAGACAACTGCTCAAAACCCCAGAATGTCAAATCAGTTTCAGATTTGTGCTTAACAGGTTGTACAGATGGAAATTCAGATGTAGACTCAACAAAAGATCTTTCTTATAAAAATTTAACTCATCATTTAAATGATTTAACTGAATCTGTTGAGAATCTAAAATCTAAAAATAAAATTCTGAAATCTGAAAAACTTGAGTTGATATGCAAAAATAATATTTTGGAATCAAAGCTTAAAAACGTTAAGAAGTCTTCAAATTCTAATTGAAAATTTTGTTTAAATTTGAAAAATGATCTTGTTCGTCAAAACAAAAATATTCAGAAACTTGAGAACTGATCTTAAAAAAGAACAAGATAGAGCTTGAAAGCATAAACAATTGTTTGCAAAAAGAATTTGAAAATTTTAAAATGACTGGAAATTCCAAATATATTTTTGCTGAAAAACAAAACTTGTTGAAACTAAGTCTATTTTGAATGAGCTCGAAATTGAGATTGAAAAACTTAAGAAATTAGAATCTGAAAGTCGAAAACATGTTGAACTTGAAATTGCCGAGTCCCAAAACAAAATTAAATTGCTTAATGATGAAAATTTGGTTTTGAAAACTGTTTTTGAAAAGAGTAAGATCACTGAAAACTATTATACAGATTTAATGAAAGAAAATGGTGATCTTAAATTTAAAATTCAACAACTTGAAACAACAGTGGCTAAATTTTCTAATGGTGAAAAATCTTTGAATATGTTGTTGAAAAACCAATTTTCTTCAAAAAATAAAAATGGTCATGGTTTTGTGAAATGAAATGATTTTGAAAATTTGAACTCTTGAGATTTTAAAAATCCTTCAAACTGCTTCAAAAAGGGTCATTCTGAAAATTTGAATTTTGAAAATTCCAAAAGATTTTTGAATCACAAACGAGATCAAAATTGGTTTGATAATAATCCTGTTGAACAATTGTGGACCCCAAAAAGAAATAAAATGATTTTTGGAAAAACTAAACGAATTTGGGTTACAAAGGGTACTCTAGTTGATTCTAATGGATTGTTATACAAACAGATCTGGGTACCAAAAGATGTGAACAAAAATGTGAGTGGTTTTACAACCTTTGTTGGACCACCACTCAATCCTTTAAATTGTTAGGTACCGAAGGAGGCTGAGGAACTGCTAGGCTAAAAAGAATCTATTTCAAACTGCTTCATATCATTGGATCATCCACAGTTCCTTTGCCAAGTCTGATGAATTAGAGATTTATTTACTCACGTCAATTTCAGGTATAATCTCTGAACTCATCTTTGTAAATATTATCTTTTTTCTCTATTTATTTCTCCTTCTACCCTTTCTTCTATTTTTTTGTTTTTGTTTTGTCACTGCCATACATTTTTGTCTTTCTTTTGTACTTTCTTAAACTTTCAATTGTAGAATTCATATTTTCTGGAAATTCACTTCATTTGTATAAAACTCTTAATCATTTCTAGATCTTGAATTTAAACTTGTAAATTTCTGCAATTATTTTGAGGTTTATTTTCTGATTTCTGAATTCATAACAGTGTTGATGTATTCTTATCATATCTTGAACACTGTTGTTTTTGAATTCTAAATTTTTGAAGATCTGAAATATTAATGAAATTTCACACATTTCTGCTATTTTGAGTTCCTTCTATTTCATTTTGGAATGGCTTGAAATATTATACTCATTACAGAACATTACTAGTTCTCATTTGTGATAATTTCGTTGATTTTCAGATTAGCTTGGATATTTTGAATTATCTTGTATAACAGTGATACATCTTGAAATTCATCTTTATTCGTGATCATTATGGTCGAAGTTTGTTTGTTTGAAATCATCTGAAATTCTTGATATTATGAATCTCACACACCTCTTAAATTTAAAAATATCAATCTTGTGTGATGGGTTCATTATATATCAAAACTCGACATTGATTTTTGTGATTTCAAATAAATTATTTTTTAATTTTAGGATCATGAATAATTCTCAAACTAGATGTAAATGATCGGAATATTTTACTTATACTTTCAGAGATAATTTTGAAAAATCCTTTTTTAAAAAAAAATGGTCTTAAATCTCTCTATTATTTCGTGGTTATTTGATTTAAATATTTGTTTTTTTAAAACCATTTGAAATTATTGATTTATTGAATCTCACACATATCTTGAATCTGAAATTAATATTCTAGTGTGACTGATTCATTGAATCTTGAGAAGTTTCATATTCCTCAAATGATTTCAAATAAATGGTATTTTTAATCATTGGATCATGAATCATCTTATGTGACTGCCATCTTGACAAGTATGATTTGAAAATATTTTTTGTGCTGCTCTGGTAATTTTTTTAATGTTTGTTTTGGAATCATCTGTTTTCTGGTCTGATACATGTGCATAATCTGTTATCTTGTCTGCTTGGGCCTTATGATTGAATTTTCTGTTTGTATCTGATATCCCGGTTTGTCTCCAGTGCCTTCTTACAATCCTCGTTAATTGAGACACCAATTGGTATCAGAAGTGCTGATTTTTTTTGTATATATTTCTTTCTATTCCCTCTTGCTTTGTATGGAACTTTTCAATTTTCTCTTGTAATTAATTTTCAATTTTAAAATTATTTATTGATTATTCATTCAAAAATTGAAATCAATATCAAAATTGAACTATATTCATAATTCATCAAAATTTTTATCAGATTTTGAAATTGTGATGAATTGTGACTGCAGTATATTTAGAGTTTCTTGATGATTGAATAGTTATTATAATATCTTTGAATTGGCAATTATTTCACGACCATCTCCTTTATCTATCATCATTCTACCATCCATGATAATTTTATATTAATGTGGAGAGTTAATATTTGTTAAAATCTTTTTTGAATAAACAGTGTAAAAATTTGTGATAGAAATGAGACTATGTTATTTTTTCAGAATTAGTGACAATTGAAAATTTTCAATGATCTCGGTACAGTTGATCATATTTCATAATATAATTAATTTAGAAATTTATTTCACAGTCCATTCCTGTACCTTGCCACATTTCTATCATCCATATTGGTTTTACTTACTGAGGGGTTTTTCATTTTGAAACTGAAAATAATTGAATTTATATATAAGTGTGTCTCTAACCTCATTTAAAAATCCAAGCTCTGGTCATGCAAGGTTAAGAGACAACTTATAATTTAAGCTGCGACTGACCTCATTTAAAAATCCAAGCTCTGGTTATATATGGTCAGTGTGCTCTTAAATAAATAAATAAATAGTTTGAATAAATAAACGTTTTATATGAATTTACCCTTGTTATGTGAAAACCAGTTTATTAGTCCATTTTCTAATTTGTGAAATATGTTAATATTTTATGACGTATTATGATTTGTTGATTGATAGGTATTGGGATTTAAGATTTTTCGATTTTTTCACTTAAGTTGAATTATTAACTAAAGTCCAAATCCATCACTGTTTTTTTTCTTTAATTTTTTAAAATTCTTTTGGAAATAATTGGAAAATATTTATATTTTTTAAACTCTCTCCATTTTTATAAATTCATTGTAAATCTGTCATCCTCTAGAATGTGAAATATGCCACCTATTCTTAGAATATTATGATTTTTATTTGACTGATTGAGATTTATCATGACTGTTCTTCTTCTTATGCTGAAATTATATTTTTTTTAGTCAATATTCATCTATATTTAAATTTATGAATCCTTTTGATGATAACAAAGGGGAGAATGGGTTGAGATTTTGATTTTGATTTATAAGTGAATATTTTATAAATATTTTTAATTTTGAAAATTTATTAATTTTCAATTCTTTCACTCATGCACACTTGTAGGGGGAGCATTCAAATAGGGGGAGTAATATATATTTCATCTTTTCAAACACATTTATGCTCAAAATCTTATATTTGTTTGTCATCATCAAAAACGGGAGATTGTTGTATATAACAGTGTTGTATACACAATTATATGATTTTTGTTTGACGATAACAACCAAATATATATTATTAATTTTCAAACACATTTATTAATTTTCAATTCTTTCACTCATGCACACTTGTAGGGGGGGCATTCAAATAGGGGGAGTAATATATATTTCATCTTTTCAAACACATTTACGCTCAAAATTTTATATTTGTTTGTCATCATCAAAAGGGGGAGATTGTTGTATATAACAATGTTGTATACACAATTATATGATTTTTGTTTGATGATAACAACCAAATATATATTATTATATATGTGTTTGTAATTGTACTGTTTCATATACTACACAACATATAAGAATATAATATTTCTATTTAAATGAAATACAACTGTACAGAAATTTAAATATTCACAGTATTTTATTTGAATAGAATATTTTATTTCAATATCAAACCATACAAATTTATACTCCACTATTTGTACATCTCTGTATTACATTTCATGTCATATCAGATTTCATATACATAGCTCCTCACTACAGAATCACCCTATCACTCATTTCATATATACTTTCTTTCACTGTTTTGTACATTCTGTTATACAGACACATTGACACTTATACATTTATCTAACACACACTCATATACAGATATTCTTATATGTTTTTCTCTGTCATCTTCAGTCTTCTGTCTTCACAGCTTTCAGTCATCCAGTCTTCATACCTGTCACATATAGAAACACACAAAGAGGACACTGCAGTAGAAATAAAACTGAATACATACGAATATAAATTTTATTTATGAAATTTTATTTGCCTCAGATTTCTGGTGTGTTTCTCATCATTTTTCATGACTTGATCTGATCTGTGTCTAGTCAATTTGTATATGTATAGTATAGGGACAGGAAATATTGTCTGATGGCTGCGTATACACACGTGTATAAATATACACATATGCACTGCCTTGCCAATCCAGTGTGCGACTGAGGAGTAGCCACGTGGACCATCTTGACTCAATGCACAACTACAACATTAGCTTAAAGAAAAAAAGGCTCAAGTTTCTCAAATTTTCAAATGCATTACCAGTTTTCACAATTCAAAGCAAAATGTTTCAACAAAGTCAACACGGCTCACAAATGGTCGAGCAATGGTGCAAGGCAACTCGAGGATGTATAATCATACAAGACTGGACAACAACATAATGCAGCAGTTTTCAAATTCATGGGGAAGTTTATGTGCAGTGTATTACAAAATGAATCAACCAAGCTGGAGCAAGTGCAAGTATCAGCTCAACACAGTCAACATGATAGGGAAATGAAAAACAATGTACAAGCATTGTTAATGTGGTGATATATGAACAAACTACAAGCAGTAAATACACATTTCAGAATGGTCGAGCACATGGGAAAGTGTAATGACTAGCACATAAGGTAACATGTATGCACAGACAAGTTTTCAGCAACAAGGTGTTTAATGTGTACAAAAGCAAAGCAGGTGCACAACTTTAAGTACAAAATCGACAACAACATAATGAAAAGAAAATGAAAGTGATCAGGTTCATGTCATGGTGATTGAGGATGGTGCAGTTGATCAATTATGTTCAAGTATACACATCAAACAAAATTCAGCAATGTGGAACTGCAAATGCATTAGCATGTATGGTACAACATTAAAACAGCAAGCTCATGAATGCAATACAACATTAGTCAAAGTGAAACATGTATGACAACATGGTCAAGTGGGTATGTAACTTGGCTTAAAGCATGTTCATTTAAGCAAACAGAATGAAGAGAGAGCAACATCAACTCATACATGATGATCAAGTTACACTAGAGAAATGGACACAGCAAAATGATGTATAAAGTAATCAGGAAGCATTCACATAAATGGGACAGTGAATACTTGGCATGATTTCCAAAGGTATGCTAACATATGCAATCAGAGACACAATCAATGACTCAAGTTTGGCAAGTGTGATTCATGAATTAATTAGGCTTCAGATATGCATAAATCAATGGTTTTATCTTGGGCATTAAAAATCCATTTAAATTGTTTTCAGTATTTCTTGAATTCAATCACTTATTGTTGAGAAGGTTTTAATAAGATTTTCCAGAAATTTAGCATGTTCAAATTTCAACAATGTTCTCGTAAGCAATCAATCAATGATTTCGGCTATCAGCACTTCATCTTTGGCAATTGTTTTTGAGGGGAAAATTCTACTAATACAAGAAAGGGATGAATTCACAAAATATATTTCAGGAAATCACGCAAATTCAATGAAGGCAAGAATCGAATTCAATCTTGGAAACAAAGCAGAAGCCAATCAGTGATTATTTTCGAAAATACAGAGTTGTTAAATCAGGAAATAAATCTTTTTGTTTTGTTGAATGTTTTCAGAAATGATGATACCATTTTTTAAGACTAGAAAATCAACATCTTGTATTTCCAAAAAGTCATTGAGGCAACAAAAGGCAATTTCATTCGAGAATTACTAAACCAAAAAGGGAAAGCAAACAAAAATCAGATTGGGCCATTCACGTGAAATCGGAGGTTACTAGGGTTTCTATTTTACCCTATATATTCACCAGTTTCATCACAAGCATGGGTATCGTAAACAAAAATCAACAATTCATAGAGCAAAACTCAAATCATTTTAAAGAACTCACAGTTTTCGATCGATAGAGAAAAACCACAAATTGGTGAAGCAAGGATGATCAGCAATCGACTATGGAATCTCAACGACTTCGAGTATCATGACAACATCATCAATCGATCGTTTTGAAGACGAGGAAAACCCTTGTTCTTTTATCGCTGCCGCCATTTAATTTTCCCAGAGACAAAGGAGATCGGGCAAGAGATAATGGATAATGGGCCGGCCAAGTTTAAACAAAAGGGCATAGTTTGTTATTTTTTTAATTAAAAAGGGGATGACCCTTTTAATTTAAATCCTAGGGTTTTTTATTTTTATTTTTATTTTTGTATTGTTTTTATTTTGAGTTGTAAAACAAACGATCAGTTCTAGAGTCTGTAAAACCTAGGGGTATTCAGTTAGGGATTTACTGACAGTTTACTAGTGTCTGTAAAACTAGGGGAAAATCTAGTCTAGTGGACATAGACCAGTCTAGCGTTTTTGAGCGTAGGGTTAGTACAGGAGCAGGGAGTGCGAGTTTACATGGTCTTATAAGCGGGAACTGTTCTATCACCTAGTAGAAACCTTAGGAATGCAGCAGTAGGCAGGATTTTGCCGAAGCTGGGTATATCTTGTGTCATTTACTTTCTGCATTTCTGTTTTTGTTATATTCTGTGATCTGTTTATTATATATATCCCGTTAGATTTTTAATTCAGCTAAAAACTATGATAAACCCTATTCACCCCCCTCTAGGGTTAATCTAGATCCAACACCTAACACCAGATTGCATTATCTCAAGAAAAGAAAGATTCCTCCAAATTATGTTGCCATAATCCAACCAAGGATCATGCCAGATACTGATCAATTCAAAGGCATTATCTCCAAATTTAAAGTATGGCAAAAAGTGGGATTTGTTCTTCACTAAACTTTTCCAAGTCTAACTGTGATTTTGATTCTCTAGCAATGTCCAGAGACTATTATCTTTGAGCACATGGCAGTAAGACCATTGTACCCAAAGACTATATCTCGTACAAAGAATATCATCCATGTGTTTACCAAAGGCAGCCAAATTCCACTTACACATGTTCTTTATCCCTAAGCCACCCTTATAAGTAGGTTTTTCTAGCACTGAAAATGATATAGGTGCTAAGTATTTCATATGAATATTACTTTTCCATAAAAATCTCATAAAATTTGTTCTTATCATTAGAATTAATTTTTGTGGTAGCATAAAGGTTCTGGCCCAATATACTTGCATTGATACAAAAACAGCTTTTATCAGAGTCAATCTAATAGCTTAACTGAGCATCTTACAGAACCAACAGTCAAGACTAGTACTAATTTTGTCATACAATGGTAAACATTGATGTGAATTGATCCTTGATGTTGCAAGTAGCAATCCCAAGTAAGGAACTGAATCATTGTTGCATCTAAGGCTAGTCATTGTTTGAATTTGGCTAATATAACGGGAAGAAATACCAGCAGCCATAAATTCAGATTCGTCAGTGTTGACTTTCAGACCAGTCATAGTGTAAAAAATTTCAAGAGCGCTCATAATGTTCATCAGAGTTTCAGTTTCAGGTTTACAAAATATGATCAGATCATCAGCAAACACAAGAGAAGTTATTCTGGGGTTACTGCATTTAGGGTGTAGTTTAAACTAGTTTTGGTCAACAAGTTCATTAAGCATTCTGGTTAGGTATTCCATAACAATGATGAAAATGTAAGCAGAAATTGGGTCCCCCTATCGATTTCCTTGCGTACTTTCAAAAATACCAACAAGGGTTCCATTGACGTTAATAGAAAAATGGGCACTACTAATGCAAGAGTAAATCCAAGCAACAAAGCAAGGGGGAATGTTCGTATTGCTCAATGTCCTAGTAATTGCAGTCCATTGAATTGAATCAAAAGCTTTCATGATGTCAAGTTTAAGCATAATTCTTGGTGAACAATTTTTAGTGTTGTAACGTTTGAGAAGTTTATGAGCAATGAAGACATTATCTAGAATGCTTCTACTAGGTAAGAATGCAGATTGGTTCATATATACGATATCAAGGAGAACAAGTTTAAGTTTGGTAGCAATGATTTTTGATATGCATTTATAAATGGTGTTGCAGCAAGATATAGGTCTAAATACATTGACAGTACATGCATTCTTAATCTTAAGAATTAGTGTAATGGTAGTATTATTATAAGAGTTCGTCATTTACCCCTTTAAAAAAACTGATGAACAACTTTGTAAATATCACTATGAACTATATTCCAACAGTGCTTAAAAAACATGCCATTAAAGCCATAAGGCCCTCCACAAGAGTTTTTATTAAGTGATAACATATTAGTTTTAATTTCAATATTAGTAATGGATGCACTTAATAAATCGTATTTCAACGGGCTAAGAACTGGAAGTAACATTGGGTCTATATTATCAAGATTAGGGATAAAATTCACAGTGTTACCAAAAATCTCAGAGAAATATTGTACAAATGCAGATTGCACTGCACGAGGTGAAGTGTGTACTTTCCCATTCATGTCACTAACTATGTGTATTGTCTCCCTCGTTTTCTTGGCTCTTAAAACAACATGAAAGTAACAGTATTCTTGTAACCCTCATCACTCCACCTAATTCTTGATTTACGTTTACTCATCAAAGATTCATAATGTAGTGAATTTTTATGTTTATTTGAAAAAATGATTTCATCATTGACAAGACCAGGGTTAGTTGGATCATTATGCATTTGTGTTTGTACAGAAGCCAACTGTTGCTCCCAATGTTTTGACTGTGTAGTGCCACTACCATATTTGGAGGTAGACCATGCTTTTAATGCAAACTTAAGGGACTTCAATTTTTATAGAGAATAAACATTGGATTACCATAAGTTGGAGAGTCCCATGGTTGTTTAACAAGATCAATAAATTAAGGGTCATAAATCCATGCATTAAAGAATTTAAAGCTAGGAAATCTTCTAGTTTCATTCTCACTAAGCCTAAGAACTTGAGGGGAATGATCAGAAAGTAAAGGTGGAGGTAATACATTGGATAAGTTGGGCTAAATGTTAAGTGCAACAGCATTACAGAAAGCATGGACAATTATGGAAAAGTATGCGGGCTTCTCTTTTATTGTTATTCCAAGAGAAAGGGAGCCCAAAAGAGTTAATTTCTATGAGGTTAGAATCATTAATGGCAACATTAATAGGTCTAATTTCAGAGAGTGCAACAAGATTACCACCCACTCTGTCAGAGAGTTTTAAAGGTAAATTGAGGTCTCCACACACAATCCAAGGATGTATGTGTTGCCTAAAGTCGAGCAGTTGAAGAAAAAGGGTATTTCTAACTTTATGAAAATTAGATGCATAGATAAAGGTAAGGTAATATGACCTAGAAGTTGGCACATGAAAGTTGTGATAGTGTATGGTTGACTAGACGAGGTGATAGTTATGAATTGATTTACAAATGGATCAAATAGTAATAAAATTCTACCATAACTAGAGTCATTTAAGTTAGGTAAAAAATTCCAGCTTGGATTGATGTGCCTGGCGGCACGAAGAGTTAAGGTTTCATTTAATTTTGTTTCCAGTATTGCCAGAGCACTCAGTTTGTATTTCCTTATCATGTGCTTACATTGATCAAGCTTAATATTGGCATAATCTCCTCTAATGTTCCAAACACAAATGTTTTGTAACATTGGATAACTCAGCTTGTTTGTTGAGGACATTTGCCTTAGATCTCGTTTGGATCTGCCTTGGGTCTATGTGACGGCCCGCCCCGCACCAACCGACATTTACTCCAAAAGTGCGCTGTACACATGTCCAGTTAGCACGGAACGGGTCGTCAGAAGGAAAAGGAAGAAGGAAACGAACATGCAAGGAACCTGTAGAATGTCTCACAGCGCATCGAACAAAATATAATAATAACATACTTGACATAAAACAGGAGAGACAGTGCATAAGCTGAAAATCAGAACTAAACATCAAAGCAGCGGAAATCTGAAATACAGCTTATTACAACTTCCAAACTGTCTCAAAGCAAAAGTAAGATAAATGAGGTACACTACTAATGCCTAAGTAGCGACCACCAACGACACAGGGAGAATGTATATATATATAATACGTGGAAGCCTCCTGCCCGCCTCCGAATCAGCTACTCGCACATCACCAGCTAACCTGTCTCTAGTCTGCTCGTGTGAGCACCCAGAGTAATAAGAGGAGACATAAAACTCTGGGTCAGACATAAAGCCTGGTATGAGCGATAAGCATCTAAAGTGAACAATAACAGGTAGAATAAAACATACCTGAACCTGGACCTGCAACCAAAGAGTTAGCACTACATATTGTACAACACTCTAAGGTATCATATCAAACAGTGTAAAGATACGGAGGTGGGGGAGGTGTGCATGTCATAATGATGGAAAACAATCAAGCATAGCATCCATCCTCACATCTCTCACTCAGTGCTTAAAGCATACGATATTCACCACTTCGATCACCCAACACTCCTTGCTACGATCACTTTGCCCCATGAAGTCATAAATGGCTTCACTGCACTGATAACGTAGCCACTAATTCCTCGCTATGTCCACTTGCCCCATGGAGTTATTCACCCCATCTGCGCTGGCTCATAGCTTTACCAATCCTTACTATGTCCACTTGCCCCATGGAGTTATTCACCCCATCTGCGCTGGCTCATAGTCTTACTATGCATCACCTTGCCCCTCAGGTCATAATGACCCTACTGCACTGATAACGTAGTCTTGCTACCATCACCTTGCCCCTCAGGTCATAATGACCCTACTGCACTGATAAGTAGCCATCTTCCATTTTTAGTGGTGAATTGAAGTTATGAACGTCGTCAACTCCTTAGCACACGTCCCGCAGCAAAGCCCAACTCATGAAGTGAACTCATTGGTTCCCAACTGGATCCTGAGCTCTAACTTCCCATATTGGACTACCTTTGCATCTCGGGTTATTGGTCATCACCATCGAATCGGATCGGATCAACCTTCACATTCTTCATCGGATCGGATCGGCCTTAGTTACTCGGATCGGGTCGCGCCTCCTACGTCGGATCGGGTCGTGGTCCTCCATCTCGTGGTTCCTCTTCCTGGTTCGGATCGTGAATACCCCATACGGATCGGATCGCGCTCCTCCATCGTCTCGTTGTGCATCGGATCGTGGATACTGCCTTCTTCTAGTCGGATTGTGATACGAAGCACGAGTGGATCGGATCGGGTAGCAGTTCACGGTTGTTGCTCGTGGGACTTGCTCAGAAGGTTCGATTCGGAGGAGATGACTCGACTCGTGGGGATGTCCCACGGTCCCATAGGGCGATCCGATCGACCCTCAACCCCCTATGCGATCTGAACCCCTGCACCTTGTCCAGCGAGTTGTTTACGCCCCTCGACGGCGTTTTCGACCATTCTAACTATTCTAAACAGTCACAAAGCATTTCATACAGTCATAGCAACATGCATAATCAACCACAAACATCAAAACATCAATATGATAGGTAAAAAGGGATCAAACATACCCAAAATCCCAAATTTCCCCTTAAGCATATTTAGGTGAAACTAGTGATAGGATTATCAAAACTTAACCAAATTAACCCAAATTCATATCAGAGGTCTAAAACATCATTCCGAATTTTATAAACATTTTTCCAGAATTTTATCATGTTTAAATTCGCTAATTAACATTAATCACCCCTAATTAGCCATAATTAGTGCAAAACTAAGCAAATAACTCACCTTAGCCACAAAATAGCTAAGATCTGAAATAACTCTCTGATTTGATGCGAATTTCAATACCAACCAGCAGCTCCTTTGTTGATTTGGTGAAGATCCTTCTTGATTAGGGGTTGCTAAGCCAAATTCTTAACCAAAAGATGATTTGGAGGTGATTTAGAGGTTGGAGGCCATTTTTAGGGATCCTTGGTGATAAGTGGAAGCTAGAAAACTGAAATCGAATGATTCTCCATCTCATTTCAGCCCTCCCACAACCCTAATCCCGAAATGGGTTATGGGCCTACTCACTAATCACCCGATTTGGCCCGGTTAAGCAGTTTTTCACCCTCCAAACCTTGTTTCAGCCATATCTCCCAAACGGTAAGTCCGTTTGGCTAATGTGACCACTCTACGGAAAGAGAAACCATCAAACGAATCAAATGGAAGTGGTTTCAGATCAAAATTCCTTTCCAATCAAAAGTTATGGCCAAAACAGTACCAACTAGGGGCAAAATGGTCATTTAAAAATCGACAAAAATCATAAGCATGGGAAATGACTCTAATAGGTGTTTCCCAAAGTTACATGACCATACGGCTTCACATGGGAAAGAAATAAATATTCTACGATCCTATGATGTGTAGAATACGGGTCATTACACTCTCCCCCCCTTAAGAAATTTCGCCCCCGAAATTCCCTAATCCAAACATACACAAAGGTTCCCGCATGCCTATCAATCATGAAGCAACAATCAAACATGCAAAACAAGCTAAACAAGTCTATCCTAGCATGCGGAAAACTAAATCGCAAAGTAAATCTTACCAGGCAAAGAGTTCTGGATAAGCCTTCCTAATGCTCTCCTCTGTCTCCCAAGTACAATCATTCTTGTTCTCGCCCCACTGAACCTTGACTAGCTTCACCGCCTTCCTTCGAAGTTGCTTCGTATCGTGCCCCACAATACGAATCGGCTTGCGGTTCCCAACCGCCTCAGGTTCTACTTCGAAGTCCTCTAACTGATCAGGTGAAATAGTCACATCTGAGTCGTGAACGAACTTCCTTAGTTGGGAAACATGAAATACATTGTGAACTCCCGCCATTTTCTCTGGTAAGCCAACTCTATATGCCAAATTCCCGACTAATTCAAGAACAGGGAACGGGCCAACAAATCTTGGTGCTAACTTTCCTCTCCTGCCAAATCGTATCACGCTCTTCAACGGAGAGATCTTGACAAACTCCAAGTCACCAACGGAGAATTTCAAGTCCCTTCTCCTCTTATCGGCATAACTCTTCTGCCTATCTTGAGCAGCTTTCATTCGTTGTTGAATGATCTTAATCTTATCCGACGTTTCTCTCACCATATCTGGTCCAAGCACAAACTTCTCGCCAGTCTCTATCCAACATGATGGTGAGTTGCACGGTCTTCCGTACAAAGCTTCATATGGGGCCATACCGATACTGGATTGGTAACTATTATTATATGCAAACTCTACTAGATGCAAATGGTCATCCCATGATCCACCAAAATCCAATATACAAGCTCTCGAGAGATCTTCCAATATACGATTCACCCTCTCCGTCTGACCGTTGGTCTGAGGATGATATGCGGTACTGAGATGTAATCTTGACCCTAGAGCCTCTTGTAAGCTCTTCCAAAACCCACTAGTGAACAACGGGTCTCGGTCACTCACAATGCTTTTGGGTACTCCATGAAATCTCACTACCCACTTCATATACAATTATGCCAACTTTGCCGCCGTCCTGGTCGATTTGACTGGTATAAATCTTGCGCTCTTAGTCAATCGATCCACAATTACCCAAATGCTATCATATCCCGATCTAGTCCTTGGCAGGCCATCGATGAAATCCATCGAGACTTGCTCCCATTTCCATTCAGGAATTTCTAATGGTTGCAACAACCCACTGGGCTTCTTTTGCTTGGCTTTAACTAGCTGGCAATTCATGCATTTGGATATAAACTTCCCAACGTCTCTTTTCATCCCTTCCCAGTAGTAGGTCTGCTTCATATCTCGATACATCTTATTACCACCGGGATGTATAGTTAGTTTTGAGTGATGACATTCTCTAAGCACTTCATCTCTCAAACCATTCACGTTGGGTACAACTAATCTTCCATTCTTTCGAAGCCATCCATCTCGATCAAGCCCATACACATTCATCTCCTCATCAATACCCATCTCTAACTTGGAGATGATCTCCAATAGATTAGGATCGTCCCTCTGGCTAGAACCAATCCGCTCTATCAAAGTGGGTCTGATCGTCAAACTAGCTAGCATAACTGGATCCAATTCGCACCTTGGTCTGAAATCAAACCCCGCGATATACTCCAGTTGCTTCCATTCAAGAAACATTGCCCCTAAGCTGGCATGTCTCCTACTCAAGGCATCGACTACCGCATTACCTTTCCCAGGTGTATGTGCGATATCAAAATCATACGAAGCCAAGAACTCTAACCATCTCTGCTGACGGAGATTCAGATATTTCTGGGAGAAGAGATACTTTAACGATTTATGATCGGTAAACAACTCAAATCTTTCCCCAAGAGATAATGTCTCCACATCTTCAGCGCAAATACAATCGCTGCCAATTCCAAATCATGGGTAGGATACTTCTTCTCATGCGGCTTTAGCTGTCGACTAGCATAAGCTACAACCCTACCTCCTTGCATCAATACTGCACCCAGTCCGGTACCACAAGCATCTGTATATACCGTCATCTCTTCATTCCCTTTAGGAATGACTAACACTGGCGCACGCGTCAACCTCTCCTTTAGACTCTTGAAGGCATCCTCACACACTCCGTCCCAGACGAAGGACTGATTCTTCTTAGTCAAATGAGTCAACGGTGCTGCTATCTTGGAGAAGTCCTGGATAAACTTACGATAATATCCAGCTAATCCCAAGAAACTTCTTACATCTGTTGCATTCTTGGGCGTAGGCCAATCCTGTACCGTAGCCACCTTCGCAGGGTCCACGGCAATACCATTCTCTGAAACAACATGACCCAAGAATCTTACTTCCCTTCTCCAAAAATGACATTTAGAGAATTTCGCTTTCAATTGGTGTTTCCTCAACACCTCCATCACTATCCTTAAGTGTCCCTTGTGTTCCTCCTCTGTCCTTGAGTAAACAAGGATATCATCCACGAACACAAGAATAAACTTATTCAACTGATCTATGAATACTCGATTCATAAGATCCACAAAATAGGCTGGTGCATTGGTCAACCCAAACGGCATGACCAACCACTCATAAAATCCAGACGGCGTCCTAAATGCCGTTTTCGGAACACTCTCATCTGCTACTCGAAGCTGATGAAATCCTGTCGCGAGGTCCAACTGGGAGAACACTCTAGCTCCTTCCAGTTGATCAAACAAATCATCTATCCGTGGTAGAGGATACTTATTCTTCCTCGTCACCTTATTCAACTCGCGATAGTCCACACACAAACGAAGGGAACCATCTGCCTTAGTGGCAAACACAACTGGTGCTCCCCACTCGGAGACACTCCTTCTAATAAATCCCTTCTTCAAAAGATTGCTGACTTGCACCCCGAGCTCTCGCTGCTCCCTTGGTGCCATACGACGAAGTAGCATCACTATAGGTCTGGCATCTTTCACTAAATCAATACGGAACTCAATCTCTCGGTGTGGTGGAAGCCCGGTCACCTCCTCGAAGGCATCCGGATACTGGCCAACCACGGGCACATCTGACAACTCATCCTGCGGGATGTCGAGGGAATTTACAAAACTAGCCATAACCCCATCACTAGGTAGGCTACCAAACACTACCCTCCGCCCATCATCCGCCCTCACTGTCACCAAAAAGCCCTCACAGTCTACCACCACCTCGTATCTTTGGAGCCAATCGACTCCCAATATAATGCCATACCCAGTAAAGCCCAAAACAAAGCAATCACATACAAACATACATCCATGACTCGATAAGACCAAATTCCTGCAAATCATACTAAGGCTAGTCGAACCATCAATCGGGTTCGTCACTATCAATGGTCTATCGACTATCTCGGGTTCCAGTCCCAACCTTTCTACCAGGTCACTAGATATGAAGGAACGGGAAGCCCCAGTATCAAACAAAACTCGAACTGGTATATCATAAATAGAAAGCATACCTTGAATAACAACATTATTTCCTTTCTCCGCCGCAGTTGGGGCATTCGACGAAGAAGGAACAGCATCAATAGCATATGCTTTCACAATCTGCTTCTCCTTAAGAAGTTGCGGACACTTGTCCTTGAAATGTCCCACTTGACCACAGTTGAAGCACTTCTTATCCGCTGGCTTGGCCCGACAATCTTTAACATAATGGCCCTTCTTCCCACAGCTGAAGCACTCAACATCCTTCTTACTCTTTTTCTGGCCACCCTTAGATTGGTCCTGCTTCCTCTTATTCTAAGAGTTATTCTTGCCTCCACCGCCTGCTTGCGGCTTTGGCCCTTCTGCAGATGCAGCCTCAATCTTTGACTTAGGGTAAAGACTCTCCGATCTCAAAGCCTTCCCCACAATCGATTCAAAAGTCTCATCGATGTGGTTGATAAGCCTTTCCCCCAAGTATCCATCTAAACCAGTAATGAACTTCTCATTCTTCTTTTCAGGAGTATCAATGAGAGACAGTCCATACTTCGACAAAGTGTCGAACTCAGCAATATAGTCAGAAACTGCCCTTCTGTTCTGCTTGAGTTCCAAGAACCTCTTAAACAACACTGACTTCTGGGCAGCTGGGATAAACTTCTCGCTAAAGCGAGCCTTGAACTGATCCCAAGTAACTTGGTCCTCTGGAGTAGCTGTTCTAATGCCATTCCACCAATTCATCGCTCGCCCTTGCAGCTGACGAGACGCTAGCCTTCTCTTCATCGCATCCTCGAGACCCAAGTCATCAAAGATACGGTCACAGCTATCCATCCAGTCTTGAACATCCGTGGCCGATTCCATTCCGTGGAACGGCTTCCCACCAAGATTAGTGTAATCCTTACACAACTTGGCGAAATCGACCCTAGGCGCCTGCACTACTGGGCCAACACCAACTCCGGGATTGGGAATTGCCCCTTGCACTTTCTAAGCATGTCCCTCATGAGGTTAGTAAACATAGCCCTCTTGTCAGCGGCATTCCCTTGGTTGGTCCCTCTACCAGCACCCCTCGTTTCTCGGCTCATCGTTAATCTGAAAAAGGGAAACGATTAACGACCCCATAGTGGTGCTAGTGCAGTGCGACTTAATCTTTATACTACTAATAGTATATACATACATAGTTTTTGAAAACCAAAGTAATCACAAATACGCGCTCTCATATACGTACTATCTCTCCCTAGTGTCTTTCCCTAGGTTAACTACACAACCTAGAGCTCTGATACCAAGTGTGACGGCCCGCCCCGCACCAACCGACATTTACTCCAAAAGTGCGCTGTACACATGTCCAGTTAGCACGGAACGGGTCGTCAAAAGGAAAAGGAAGAAGGAAACGAACATGCAAGGAACCTGTAGAATGTCTCACAGCGCATCGAACAAAATATAATAATAACATACTTGACATAAAACAGGAGAGACAGTGCATAAGCTGAAAATCAGAACTAAACATCAAAGCAGCGGAAATCCGAAATACAGCTTATTACAACTTCCAAACTGTCTCAAAGCAAAAGTAAGATAAATGAGGTACACTACTAATGCCCAAGTAGCGACCACCAACGACACAGGGAGAATGTGTGTATATATATAATACGTGGAAGCCTCCTGCCCGCCTCCGAATCAGCTACTCGCATATCACCAGCTAACCTGTCTCTAGTCTGCTCGTGTGAGCACCCAGAGTAATAAGAGGAGACATAAAACTCTGGGTCAGACATAAAGCCTGGTATGAGCGATAAGCATCTAAAGTGAACAATAACAGGTAGACTAAAACATACTTGAACCTGGACCTGCAACCAAAGAGTTAGCACTACATACTGTACAACACTCTAAGGTATCATATCAAACAGTGTAAAGATACGGAGGTGGGGGAGGTGTGCATGTCATAATGATGGAAAACAATCAAGCATAGCATCCATCCTCACATCTCTCACTCAGTGCTTAAAGCATACGATATTCACCACTTCAATCACCCAACATTCCTTGCTACGATCACTTTGCCCCATGAAGTCATAAATGGCTTCACTGCACTGATAACGTAGCCACTAATTCCTCGCTATATCCACTTGCCCCATGGAGTTATTCACCCCATCCGCGCTGGCTCATAGCCTTACCAATCCTTACTATGTCCACTTGCCCCATGGAGTTATTCACCTCATCTGCGCTGGCTCATAGTCTTACTACGCATCACCTTGCCCCTCAGGTCATAATGACCCTACTGCACTGATAACATAGTCTTGCTACCATCACCTTGCCCCTCAGGTCATAATGACCCTACTGCACTGATAAGTAGCCATCATCCATTTTTAGTGGTGAATCGAAGTTATGAACGTCGTCAACTCCTTAGCACACGTCCCGCAGCAAAGCCCAACTCATGAAGTGAACTCATTGGTTCCCAACTGGATCCTGAGCTCTAACTTCCCATATTGGACTACCTTTGCATCTCGGGTTATTGGTCATCACCATCGAATCGGATCGGATCAACCTTCACATTCTTCATCGGATCGGATCGGCCTTAGTTACTCGGATCGGGTCGCGCCTCCTGCGTCGGATCGGGTCGTGGTCCTCCAGCTCGTGGTTCCTCTTCCTGGTTCGGGTCGTGAATACCCCATACGGATCGGATCGCGCTCCTCCATCGTCTCGTTGTGCATCGGATCGTGGATACTGCCTTCTTCTAGTCGGATCGTGATACGAAGCACGAGTGGATCGGATCGGGTAGCAGTTCACGGTTGTTGCTCGTGGGACTTGCGCAGAAGGTTCGATTTGGAGGAGATGACTCGACTCGTGGGGATGTCCCACGGTCCCATAGGGCGATCTGATCGACCCTCAACCCCCTATGCGATCCGAACCCCTGCACCTTGTCCAGCGAGCTGTTTACGCCCCTCGACGGCGTTTTCGACCATTCTAACTATTATAAACAGTCACAAAGCATTTCATACAGTCATAGCAACATGCATAATCAACCACAAACATCAAAACATCAATATGATAGGTAAAAAGGGATCAAACATACCCAAAATCCCAAATTTCCCCTTAAGCATATTTAGGTGAAACTAGAGATAGGATTATCAAAACTTAACCAAATTAACCCAAATTCATATCAGAGGTCTAAAACATCATTCCGAATTTTATAAACATTTTTCCAGAATTTTATCATGTTTAAATTCGCTAATTAACACTAATCACCCCTAATTAGCCATAATTAGTGCAAAACTAAGCAAATCACTCACCTTAGCCACAAAATAGCTAAGATCTGAAATAACTCTCTGATTTGATGCGAATTTCAATACCAACCAGCAGCTCCTTTGTTGATTTGGTGAAGATCCTTCTTGATTAGGGGTTGCTAAGCCAAATCCTTAACCAAAAGATGATTTGGAGGTGATTTAGAGGTTGGAGGCCATTTTTAGGGATCCTTGGTGATAAGTGGAGGGTAGAAAACTGAAATGGAATGATTCTCCATCTCATTTCAGCCCTCCCATAACCCTAATCCCGAAATGGGTTATGGGTCTACTCACTAATCACCCGATTTGGCCCGGTTAAGCAGTTTTTCACCCCCCAAACCTTGTTTCAGCCGTATCTCCCAAACGGTAAGTCCGTTTGGCTAATGTGACCACTCTACGGAAAGAGAAACCATCAAACGAATCAAATGGAAGTGGTTTCAGATCAAAATTCCTTTCCAATCAAAAGTTATGGCCAAAACAGTACCAACTAGGGGCAAAATGGTCATTTAAAAATCGACAAAAATCATAAGCATGGGAAATGACTCTAATAGGTGTTTCCCAAAGTTACATGACCATACGGCTTCACATGGGAAAGAAATAAATATTCTACGATCCTATTATGTGTAGAATACGGGTCATTACAGTCTGCCACCATTGTTTTGTTCTTTCTGGTGCTTTGCTTCTCACTGCTTGCTTTATTAGGATCATACAGGTGAGAGTCAATTGCTTCCTTGAAACCAGGTGGTGGTGTAATGTCACTATATGGATACTTGTTACATTCTTTGGTGTGACATTTACTACCAGGTTCACGAGTCAAGCTACTAACTTTGTTATTTTCTGTAGGAGTTTGACTTTGAACTTGAGCTGATTTCTGTTATTCTTGATCCTCTTAAACTTCATTGTCATCTTATTCGGTTGTAAATGTGTGCAGAAAACTAGCTTCAGATAGGGCTTTTGCAAGAGTTGGCTCAAAGCCACAATTTGATATGTCAAAGATGTTTTCAACACTTTTCTAAACTACATTTTCACATCTTCATTGAAAGCTACCCTCTTCAGAAGTAGAGTTATGCATATTATCTTTTGGTGGGCTCTCCTTATTGTTACCTTTTCTCCAATAGTAGTATCACTCAGATAATTTATAGCCAATTTTCATTATGACCTTCTTCAACACGTTTACTTTCAATGTTTACTTTCTCAACATTTGGTGGTTCTGAATTGCTAGTTGCTTCTTTGACACTGGTTGTCTCCTCTTCATCATGTAAAATGACATAGCTGTTATAGCTTATGAAAGGCTCATTACTAATTTAATCACAAGTGTTGTTACTGGTAATATCAACTATTTCAGTGTGTTGTGTTTGCTCATTTACTTTCTCCTTGCCACCCTCATTTTCATTTTGAATTTCGACTTCTTCTAAGGTGCTTTCCACTTGAACTGTAGTAGCTCCACTAGTGCTGGGAATAATAGTTTTATCATTGATAGGCCAGAAGTCACCAAAAGTGCTCTTGCTTCTATATTTATTGTAAGCTTCAATTTTCTTGTTTATGTCAACTTTTTGCCATGCTTGAAATTTTTGTGGTATTGGTTTTCTACCAAAATTGTTGTATACTCTCTTCATTGCTTATTATGTGTTTCAACATTGCTATTTTTATTACTCATTGTTCTTTGATTTCTCTTCCCATTCACTGGAACATTACCGTCTGTATTGTTCTTGCTTCCTTTAACTTTCCGCTTCTCGACTATGCTTACTTCACACTTATCATTGTTGTGACCAAAAACCTTACAACTGGTGCAGACAAGAGGCTTCCAAAAATGTGTTACTTTAATTCGTTGTGTTCCTCCATCAGGAAGCTTAACCAATAAATCATCGACCAACTCTTTATCGGGCTTTATTTCAATGAGGCATTTAACATACTCTAACCTTTCTATTCTTTTAGTCATCTCATCTAAACAAATAATTTTACCCAGTCTACATGCAAGCCAATTAACTCTAGGGTGCGACCATAAGAATATGGGTATATTTGAAAATTGAACCCAGATTGAAACTGCGTTAACTAGACCACACACACTACTTACTTGAGGATCATAGGGTTTTATAATAAAAAGCTTGTTAGGACATATTTGAAGTTTAGTAACTACATAAAAATTAGGATTAACTATTGCATTTTTAGTGTTTTATTGAAGTTGATTTACTTGAAAGTTAATCATGTGCATGATACTCAGGTCGGACCGAGTATTACAACTTGAGATCTGCATCCGGCATAGCTGAAGAATGTGAAGAACTCTTGCTTGTCCGATACTCCTTGCAACGTCCTATATTTTTAGTGGTTAGATATGGACTTGTAATATATAATTCGTTTGTTAAAACGAAGTTTGAATATATATTTTATATTTAAATTAAAAAGAAATCGTAATGGCGTGGTAGTTCATAATATTGAGTTTTGAACTTCAATTGAATATATAGAATCCGTTGTAAGTCGGAATTCTTTAAAAAAAGAATCGTTTGAATCTACTTGATTATAATTTTCTAATGAAAGTGAAAAATCGAGATTTTGTCTTATAACTTGTGAGTTATGTCCAAATAAAATTTTAAAATAGTCGCTACGGATTCGTTTATAAACAATAACGTTTATATATAATATTAAAAAGAATTTTTATATATTTTTAATATCGTTTAACTTGAAATTTTTAAAAGATGAGTTATAATTCCATATTGGTTGAATATGAAGTTATATATATACCATTCGGATATGTACGATAATTTTTTTTAAGTTGATTGTTTTGGATTTTAATATATTTTTATTGACATATTTTAGGCCTTAGAAATGGCTATTTTCCAAATGATCCCCGTTTTCAATAAAACGAATTTTATTGGAATATGTATGACTAGTTATTGCTAGATTTGCAGTTTGGAGCCAACTGGAGTTGTTTTGTGAGCGTGTTCAATTTAAATGTGAACCGATGAATATATTATAATTAAAATAACGTTGTTTTGCAAATGGAGTACAATTTCAACGAAGTTAATTTCGTAGGGACCAGAACGTCAAGACGGAGTGGTGTATTTGTTTTCGCTAAGTATGTAGTTGGTGTTTGGCGGTGCGTATATTTAACAGTAACATAATCGGTTGTAGGAATTTATTAATGGTGTACAAAACAAATAATATATTTTTAGTCTTAAGGCATTCCTAATACTACACATCAATCCACCCTACAAACATACATCACCTATTGATGTAAAACAACCTGCACTATGTTCCTTCTTTTCAACAGCCTATGGATATTATCTAATACATGCCTACACTGTTGATCTTGTGCACTAAAAATAGCTACAAGTATACCCTATATTTTTCCAATAGCCTAGTGCCTACACTATTTTTCTTTGTTTCAACATGCCTACTCTGATTATTTTTACACCTAAACACAACTATCACCTACCATCTACTAGACATGCACATGAGCTACCACCTACCCAACTCGTACTGGAAACCGCAGATAGCTTTGGTTCTTCCTACCTAAATGTACCATTTCTGCAATCCTATTTACGTCTACCACATGGCTAAGCAAATGTAGGATTTTACGTTGATTTATTTACTTCTTTGCGTGTATATATGCAGCATATCTTTCACATCCTTTGGTTTTTAGAACATGAAATATATGATGCCATTAAATATACTGTAAGCTTTAAGAAAATATATAAACAATTCATACCAATAGTTTTAAACCAAAATATGCTTATATTCAAGATAGTCCGATGTTTATCTTAAACTTCGTACTAGTTTTGGATGAGACCAAGAGTATTCGATCGCAATTATTTTTATATAGCGAACTCGAAGATTGAAAAAACTGGTAAATGAAGCATTAATGTGTAGTCTCGGGTTTATGGGTAGGTTGGAGCTAGAAGGCAGATTTTTGTGGAAAATGTAACTACAGTTATCGTAGCTTTATTGTATGGTGGGGAGTACAACAGGTGATGCGTTTTTATGGACTAGAAGAAGTGGTGAGTAACGACCCAGCGGGTTCGATGCCTGAATCTCGACAATAATACATGAATCCGGTATTACTTGCCAAAACCCAAGTATCAAAAACATCAGATAGTTGTTAGAAAGAAATTAGAGGGTGAGATAAGAAAGAAAGAAATATTAGAATGTAAGAGAAAGAAGAAGAACCAACACAGCTTTAAATAAAACTTACATTCATCAGAATACATGAACACATCTGGACAGTTACAATAATCTGTCCTCATATATAACACATAGCGGAAAAATAATATCATACGTCTGAACTCATCCTGCTTGTCCTTGGACTTCGCAGTATCCGATAACCTAGACCTGTACAACCCGGTCTAACCCGAGTATTACAAACACCGGGTCGGTCTGGTGAACCAAAGAGAGAAAAACCACACTAAGTTTTTAAGAGGGAATCATCCAGCTTGATTTTAAAGTTCAAAATCCTTTTGAAAGAGAAGGATAATCGTAAGGCCAAATCCATACATAAATACGGACGGTTTTTACCTTACGATAACCCAAAACATTTTGAAATCAATATATTATTCTGATATTATGATAATGTATAAATACAAATAAATAACAATCCAGCGGATCTCTTACATCTCACGCTCCACATATATAATATACAATCAAAGCCGTGGGAGCTTATTGGAGATTGGATTCCGACTATGTCAAGGTATGGAACCACCTGCCGATAGTTTATCTTTATAGGCGAATACACTAGGTCTAAAAAAATGTCTTAGAACCCGGCCCACACATGACCGACCGCTCATTTTTCTTGAGTGTATCGAATGTATATACCCAACGGTTGGGATCAGCAACCGTTTCCCGAAAAGGGACAGCATCGATAGACTAAAGAAGCAAAAGGAATTTCTCTAGATAAGTGATTATACAACCTAATAGGTACGACCCACATAGCCATGCTGCTAGCCCGATTTTTGTCATTTCCCGGTTGTGAAGCTTGAGGTTTGAATTCCCTTTTTTGATGACACACCACCATTCACTTTGAATGCCACATTGTCAGATCCATCGGAAATCACTAATTGATTTCCACAAAAATACTCAGATTGTTAGGCAAAAGAAGTTTCCTTTCTTTTCCACCAACTTCGTACGTTTGAAGAAATCATTGTACGTAATCCCTTTGGAAATACTCTGTCAGACGCTCGTCCATACAAGTGGTCTTGGGACTGGACAAACCGAAGGCATTCTCCTACTACATCCTAGGAATCACCCTATAGATCAGTAAAGAGTAGTCCTTGCACATCTACAGATTCCAATCACGTCAGAATCACAAATCAAATAACTCTGGATGCATGCTAGAGAGATTCGATAAGTTGTTCTTTCGCTTTTGAAGATCCACAGTATTCACTGCTCCATCTTCAATCTACATCTTCGATGATTTCATATTTGCTGCTTCGGAATGGTTTTCGAATATAAATTTGATCCCGGTCTTTCCATACCAACAACCGTATGGGTAAGATCTGATAGTCGGTTATTTAACTATCAAATAAACAATCATTCAACCATAAATATGAGTTCACTAGTTCAGTACTCAGTATCACTTGGCCTTTTAAAATTAAAACTAATTAAATCCTTAATCTTTTAATATTGAAACACCATACTTACTTCTCATTTTATTATATGAATATTCTGAAAACTGTTTTAATTATTTTAGAATTTAATCATATATATATATATCTACTTTAAGGTTTAACAAATTTCACATATAACATCGTTATAAAAACACTTTTATTTCATATCTCAATAACTGACATTTCCCCTTTTTAATAACTCATTTAAATTCTTCCTCATTTATTCCTTGAATCTCGAAATCATCGTTATACTATCTATTCTCATTACTTCAACATTCATTAGTCCTTAACTGAAAACTAGCAAGCGAACAACTCCCTAAATATCAACCCCGAAGGCCGAAACCAACATCAGATCGACATTCAAGTAGTCGTCCAACTCAACTAATCTTCAACAGTTTCTAATCCTTTCTTAACTTCTTATCAACCCATATTATTCCACTTTTCAGTCACTCAACCAATTCCCGCTTTGACATCTCGTTCAATTCCTATTTCTTTTACTTAATTTCACTATTAAGTGTTTCTAACCCAAACCTAATATTTAGCTTCACGCCTCTTTTATAAACTCTATTTATAAACTTGGTTTTAATATACTCCTCTTTATATCAACTTCTTTTTACTTAATTTTATAAATTAAGTAATCATCTATTCTAAAACACTGTATTCGTTAGAAATCCCTTTTATAACTTTTATTCATGAAACTTGGGTTTTAATATAAACCCATTCATAAACTCATTTCACAATAATTCTATTTCATTACCACTTTGATTACTTATTTAAATATATTTATTTAAATAATATTCATTTAAAATATTTTTAATTAAAATAATAATCTACTTCCTTCATTCTGAAAAACAAATATTAAATTCTTATTTTAAAATTAAAACAAATATCTGTTAAATCCCTTCATTAGGGTAATTACAACAACTAATCCAATAATCAATCTTAATTATATGGTTGACTTAGTTTCAAATTACAGTTATTTCGTTAACTAATTCCCATTAGTACTTCCTTACATTAATTAATAATATAATTACTTTGAATAATCCCATTTAAATATGTTTCTTAGAAATAGTTAATCCATTCTTTGCCGTTATGTTAATTTCTGCTCATTTGCTTATAAATCTGATTAATATCAGTATTTACTATATAAAATCATTTAATAATCACTTATGAACTTAAATAATAAATAATATATATTTCCTTTTAATATTCTTTTATTCAAAATAACAGATTTAAAAATCCAATTTCAGTTATAAAATAAATTTTATAACTTCATCTTTGTTGATTCACCTGACGATAAATCACTATTTATAAAACGATTGATTTTTAGGCCAACTGCTGCCAATTCCTTAACCAATACTGCCCATTTGTTAAAACAAATCAAACGTTGAATTTTCAGTCAACGATCAACAACCAAATCAATCATCTAATTAGAATAGTTCATATAATGATGATATGAAAATAAATAACATATAATATAATTGAGGAATCCAGTTGGATCCCTCCAACCTGTTTTTCCCTGCATCCAAATACATTACTTCAAATAATATAATTCACTGAAATATACAGATATAATTTCATCCATCAACAGTTAACAACAATTTGAACACGTTTATATTTTTAAAAATGTGACCAATGAGGTAAGTTACCTCAGTTGGGAACGACGTTAAAATAACGGTCGATTTCAATTAAATTAAACAACCATTTAATTTAATCAGTTCAGTTATTATCAACCAATATATGCAGTAATCACCCAAAATAAACAACCATAGCACACACAAATTAAACCCGACTTATATAAATATAAGTAGGATAAAAACTGAGTGAGTTGAACTCACC
The DNA here is from genome assembly GCA_030737875.1 of Allium sativum. Taxonomy (NCBI): domain Eukaryota; kingdom Viridiplantae; phylum Streptophyta; class Magnoliopsida; order Asparagales; family Amaryllidaceae; genus Allium; species Allium sativum. The sequence goes on along the minus strand of CM060912.1, from coordinate 571,274,684 downwards.
TTGGTTTCCATTCGTTGAGCGCCCATTTCAATTAAATTAAACACGCGTTTAATTTAATAACAGTTGTATCCAAACGTGCCTAGACTGTTTCAGAATGAAGCGCTTATCCAGATGATTCCAACGCTCCCTGTTTTGACTAAACCGTTAACACATGGGAACGGTATACCAAATACATGGTCACAGATTTAAATTGAAAATATTAAATCTTAATTAACTATATTTTAAACTTTCAATTATGTTTTTCACAGTAATAGGGTCGCGCTACTTTAATAATATAGCCATGTTACTAAGATTTATACATGGTCATGTTACTATAATTAATTTCTTTAATAATGAAAAGCATTTCTAGATGTACATTTGCTTTGTACTAAACGGAAACTACCAATATCATTTATTAGTCTACAGTGCTGAGTTCAATACCGAAAGCTATAATTTTCATCAATTTATATTATTGATATGATGATTTAATGTACAAATATTATCTGAATGTACACTTCTAACTTGTCCAAAGCTGGCCCAACCAATATTTAATTTAATATGATTCAATTTGACTTACTGTCGAAAATAAAAGAATTGGGAGTAAATGCTTAAATCTTGTTATTTCCATATGCTAATCACCATTTAATTATAGGCATAAATATTAACAATTGGGTAAATAAATCTTTGATTAAGTATGTTGTAAACACTAGCCACATTAATGGTGTTAGATTAGGCTCGAATCATCTTTTATCCACTCACGTTATGGTTAAAATAGGCCACAAAAGAAATTGACTAAGCACCTTATGTTAATTAATCTTTATTAGGCATATTTTGAATAAGACTTACATACTAGGCTAACTAACGATTAGGAAAACTAATCTGTGTGATTATTAAGACAATATTTGGCATATTAAGGAATTCAAAAATATACCCAGTATATCACTGTTCCTTGTTCTTCATCAAATGATTCACGCTCCACTAACAAATGCCACCGTTGATGCAAATCACTCCACCTCATTCTCCCTTCTGTGAACAGCATCTCGCCCCCAAATTCTCCCCTTCTACTGTGCTATATTCTCCACCATGATTTCTTATCCTTCAACACCCAACGTACAACATTGATGCTTCATTCTTCTTCTTCTTGCACAGTTAAAAGAAACTGTACTCCTCATTCTCTTGCATTTCCTTCTTCTCATGCCATGCAATGCTTCCCAAAGGCCTCACTCACACTCTAGTTCTTATTTCTTCTTCCCACCATTACACTGTTGCTGTCAAACTGTGCATCCCCTTAGACTGGATCCTGACAGTCTCGATGCCCCCCCCCCCACGCATCAGCATTTCCACCTGGTCTGACCCCACTAGTGGATCATCCTCCGCCACTGCGAAGCTCTCCACTGTTGCGAGTTTAATGAAATATACCTAGGTATTTTTAGTGGTGTATAACTCCTTGTTTCGAATGTTTTCTTATGCTGTCGTGGAGTTCGGCATTGTTTTCTAAAACAAGAAAGAATGGGGAGAGTTTTCTTACATATTTTTAGATGTCGAACCTTGGTACCCAAGGAATACATTGACGTGAAGACTCACTGATGGAAATCCACTGATCTGTGTAAGTATCGGTGACCGCTTGATGGTAAAAATTGACTGACGTGAAGGTATAGCATGTGAATTCCTGTGTGATTGAGGTGATAAAACGAAGCACATGGTTTGGTGTAAAAGAAAGCCCCATTTCTCGCAGTACACCACATGCATGTTGTTACATGCTTCGTTTAAATAAAGTGTGTACGTGATTTTCAGTAGAAGTAGGGTAGGTGAAACTTTCCTTTTCATATACATAGCTGAAGAGAAGTATCCGGGGTAGGTAGTTTGCTTTGGGTTTAAGTAGATGATAAAAACATGGGTAGGCTCAATCTAAAGGTTAGGTTAGCTGTTTAAGTTTTTTTCGTCCATAGAGCCGTGTAAAAATCTTCAGCAGCTATCTGTATGTTTCCATGTGCAAAGGGGTTATAGGAGGTAGGGTAGTCTGTCTCCTCAGTGTGTTTTCCTCTTATATAAACGTAGGGGTTTCTATATTATTTCTAGGTGTAGTAGCTATATGATATCACCAATTGAAAGCACAAGACATAGATGTAGCGATTTTTAGGTATGCAGTAGTTTAGACATTTAGGGTGTGCATAATTTTCTTAACCATGAAATATTGTTGATTTTAGTACCAGAACGTAGACACTTAATTAAAATATTTATTTTAGTTCACTTCCCCTTTTTAGTTATTATTTATGAAGCTTATTCACGAAGGAATAGGATTGAGAAACTGTGTGTGTTTACATTCCTTAAGGTAAAAGCTTACTTCAGTTTTACATGGTTAATTGATTTTGCCACTAATAGTCGCTAATCGTCATTTAATCTCTAACTGTTGAGAATACATACTGCCACACGCAACCTCCAAACATAATAAAAATGGATACACCATTACGCCTCAACATTCCGATTCCAATGAAATTAATTTCATTGAAAACCGACTTCGTTTGCACACAGTCTTTATTTTAATTTATCGGTTCATTTTTAAATTGCACCTACCGACTAAACAACTCCAATTGGCTCTAAACTGAAAATATAACAATAACTAGCTATACGCATTCCAATAAAACTTGTTTCGTCGAAAATGAAGGTCGTTTGAAAGAAAAGCATTCTTAAGGCGGACATATTTCCCGTGTGCGGAGCACGTGCCTCATCATAAGATAAGCAACGCATTGATTTGAACGTTCTATTTCGTATGATTATTTAATTCCATCAACAATTGTCATTGAGCGTTTTATATTCGTACTGATATACATGAATTTCACATCGTAAATTATGAAATATCGCAATGTTTACGAGTTCGAATTATATAAATATACGCTCTACCTTCGTTATACAAACGAACTATATATTATAAATCCATTCATAACCCAAATCGATATTTAAAATAATAAAATATATTAAATATATAACTACCAAAAGTGCGGGACATTACATTCTTTTCCCCTTAAAAGAATTTCGTCCCCGAAATTACTACAGTAGAAAAATGCTATAAATCTCGTTATCTTTTCTAAAATCAAAATTATTATAAATTGAAAACCAATTCAATCAATTCTTATTAACTATTGATGAATTATATATTCAATCCATTTATCAAATAACCAACAACCAATGCACACAATAATCAATACACCACCAACTTAACCAAACCACTCAATATATATTTTACCCAGTTTCTAGATTCCAACTTTATCTTATTAAACTCCAATATCCATTATTAACCCTACTTAACCAGGTTAAGTTTCAATTCCATATCCAGTTAATCGGTTGAATTTCTAATTAGTTTACTGCCATTTCACAACACCAATTCTTATTTTATTCGAACAATCATCCATTCTAATTCATCCCGTTCTCATTTACTTAGCTCTAAGTTAAGTTCTGGTTCATAAATTTCTTTTTTAACTTCACTGGTTAAATATTAATCCATTCAAAGAAATTCTCATTTAGTAGTTCCATATATGAAATATACTGCTATATTAAACTATTTCAAATTTTAAATTCAATTTGAAATCAACAAACCCGTATCTCAAAAATTTAACAAAATTATCTCCTTTCTATACAAAATAATATACGGCCAAAATTATTTCATTCGACCATCTTTACAAAAACAATATTATGCCAGTTGTTAGTTCAAAATCGAACTAATCGATAACACAATACAAAACATGTTTATAAAATTTACAAAAACACTCTCATATATATACACTCAAACCCAATCTAGGGTATTACTAACCCCATCTCTATCGAGTTACTCCACAGAGCCAGGGTTATTACTAAACCAGTAGCTCTGATACCAGTGTAACGACCCAGTGGGTTCGATGCCTGAATCTCGACAATAATACATGAATCCCGTATTACTTGCCAAAATCCAAGTATCAAAAACACTGAATAGTTGTTAAAAAGAAATTAGAGGGTGAGATAAGAAAGAAAGAAATATTAGAATAAAAGAGAAAGAAGAAGAACCAACACAACACAGAGTCTCACATCACAGCGGAACAAAATATAATATAGAAATAACTTTAATGAGAGATTTAAATAAAACTTACATTCATCAGAGTACATGAACACATCTGGACAGTAATATTAATTTGTCCTCATATATAACACACAGTGGAAAATAATATCATACGTCTGAACTCATCCAGCTCGTCCTTGGACTTCGCAGTATCCGATAACCTGGACCTGTACAACCCGGTCTAACCCGAGCATACAAACACCGGGTCAGTCTGGTGAACCAGAGTGAGAAAAACCACACTGAGTTTTTAAGGGGGAATGTAACGACCCGAGGAAAAAGCTCGACGCTCGAGTCTTCGATAACAATACATAAACCCGTATCATTTGCCAAAAACCCAAGTATCGAACCCCCAAATTGTCATGAGAAAGAATTTAGAGGGTGTGAATAGAAAGAAAAAGGTATTAGAATATAAGAAAGAAGAAGAACACATCAAAATCTCACAGCGGAACGAATAAAATATAATGTAACAAATCTTTTTATACAAAAGAAACTGTATATACATACCAATCATCAGAGTTTAACAGATACCAATCACAGCGGAAATAACTTTATATAACTAGTGGTGAAGCCGCCTGCCTCCAACTCCTGAAACTCCAAGCGAAACCTATCCTGGAATATACTTGGTCTGACCCGAGCACATTTGATTTAAAAACAAAATACAACGGGTCATTCTGGAATACTATCAGTGATAAATTCACATAACACCCACTTGTTTAACCTTGGAAAAATCCTTTTCGAAACAAAAGGATAATAGTAAGACCAGTCCACACATAAACACGGACGGTTTTTATCTTACTATAACCCAAAACGGTTTTTTATGAAATCATTACTTGCTCTGATATTATCATAGTGTCTAAATACAAATAATTAACAAACTAGAGGAACGCTTGCATCTCACGCTCCCCGTATGTAGTATACAAACCAAAATCGTGGGCGCTTATTGGATATTGGATTTCCAACCATGACAAGGTATGGGTCCACCTTCCGCACGTGTATCTCTAGAGGCGAATACACAGGGTTCAACAAGAACATCTTGCAACCAGGCCCTCACATGACCAACCACTCATTTCTCTTGAGTGTAACGAATGTATATTACCGGCGGTTGGGATCAGCAACCGCCTGCCCGAAAAGGGACAGCATAGATGGATTTAAGAAGTAAAAGGAATTTCTCTAGATAGGTGATCATACATCCTAATGGGAGCGACCCACATAGCCATGCTGCCTGCCCGATTTTTGTCATTTCCCGGTTGATGAGGCTTGAGGCTAGAATTCATCTCTTCGAACATCTGGCCACCATTCACTTTGAATGCCACATTGTCAGATCCGCCGGACATCACTAATTGACGTCCACAAAAATACTCTGCGGTTAGCTAAAAGAAGGTGTACGGCCTTCTCCGTCATCAACAGAAATACGTTTGAAGAAATCAACGTACGTGACCCCTTTGGAGATAATCTGTCAGACATGCGTCCATACAAGTCATCCAGGAACAGGATGAACCGAAGGCACTCTCCTACTGCATCTCATATAGGAATCACCCCAAGGATCAGTAGCGAGAAGTCCTTGCAACCAGTGGATTTCAACCACGACAGAATCACAAATCAAATAACTCTGGTTGCAAGCCAGAGAAATTCAACCAGTAGTCCTTCCACTTATGAAGATCCATGGTCTTCACTTGCTCCGTCTTCAATCGACGTCTTCACGAATTTGTTGGTCAGAATGGTTTTCGAATATAAATTCGATCCCGATCTTTCCGTACCAACAATCGTATTGGTCAGGTTTTGATAGTCGGTGATTTAACTATCAAATAACAAATGTGTCAGGAAATTGATTTCACTGATTCGGTACTTGGCATGACTTGGCCTCTTTTTTTAAAAAAAAAAATATTTGACTAAATCGTTAATCAACTCTAATATTCGACTTAACTCTAACTTGACTAACTTGACTTGATTACTCCTATCGATTAACTTATACTTGACTTAACTCCGTTCGCTTGACTATAGATCGCGGCGATCACAATGGTTACGCCTGATTCCCTCAGGAAACATCCGACCGCCGTAGGCCATCTACAGCCCAACGAATTACGCTAGCCGTCATACGTAATGGCAACTCTTTCTGGATAACTATGTTTGACTAACTCTACCTCAAATACTGTATTCGATCAACTCTAATTGAATAAACAAATATTCAATATAATTTGAAAACAATATTCTTATTTCTTTTGAAACTAACATTGCAATATTAATTATTTTCCCAAGACCCTGCATAAGAGTTCGATATTCCTCGTATAGAGTAAAACCAATTTCAACACCTTCACTCGCTCCAAACTAATACTATTCCTCGATAATAGTGAAGCCGTTCAAGTTTGAGTATTCTATTTACCTCTCAGACCTTGATCGACGACGTTATTTCCTCAGAATAAATACTAGTTTGAAACTTAACCACTTCCCCAAAATCTTATTTACCACTTCGATTTCAAATATGGTTTTTATAAATCTTTTCTTATAATTTGAAATCCTTTCCGATATAACCTCTTTACCTAATTTGTTTGATTAAGTGAAAGTTCACAAACACCACCTTTAACTAAAATCAACATTGCACTTATAAACTTTGGATTTATATACAATAATACCATATGTCAACTAACTTACTTTCATCCATTCGAGCATTCCTTATAATACTTATAATAATCCCCTGATCACAATTTAATGACTGCTTATATTTTCTTAATAAAACCATTATTACCATTATCATAGCCATATTCCAGTCTATCAGTAATATGTTTATCATCTCTCAAAATCACTTCATTCCAATTGAATATATTTTTTAACAATTTAGAAAAAATCTATTTAAATCTCTATATTTATTTGCCACATCCATTTTCCCACCTCGTTGAACTCCTTGGCTATAATTCCTTTCTTAAACTCTTGTTTCCCTTTATGTTAATTAAATAACTTAATTAACTTTAAAGCACTATTTAATTATTCAAAAACAATTATTCTAGTTTACCAACCCGTATGCAAAATTCCTTGGGTTTCTGCTTTTACTAGCAAAGACCATTTAAATAATTCCTTTTATAAATCTGATTAAGATATTTATTTATAAATTTCTATTTCAATTTCCAATATAAAATAGCCAACAAGCTTAATTTCAGTTATAAAATATTTTATAACCTTAAAACTGCGTCGTTTCACCAAACGGTCGAACGACGTCTAAACAACATATTTTAGGCCATTCACTGCCAGTTACCAAATCAAAACCGTCGGTTGATTTTAAACACAACACAGGTTCAACCATCACGCTCAAACAGGTTTTTCAACCATACGGGTGTAATCAGTTCATATATCAACGATATGAATCAAACAACATCATATAAATATTTGAGGAATCCGGTCGGATCCCTCAATCCTGTTCTGCCATGCATCACAGCTCGTTAAACATTTCATAATATTATATGAAATAAATTTCATATGATCGATTAAATCTAATTAACCGCATCCAATCAACCATAATAGTCAACAGCAACCAATCAACCAGTTTATATTTTTAAAGGTAAATTATATTTTAATATGAATTTACCACATCATAGAATTTCAGAAGGTGTGAAAATTAACTCACCAGTTCAATACGGTGGACGGTTGACGCGTTTGTTCCTTTTAACTTTGAACGATCATTCAAAATTTTATGAAATTCCAACTGCGTCCACTCTGTTTCATTCCATACTGTCGTGATCGTTAATACAGTTCCAATTTGTCTCGCATCGGCCAATTTGTTTTCAATTATCTCAGCTCGATTTCTGTATTCAGTGCCTTGTTGGTTCCTGCTCTGTTCCAACTCGTGACCGGAGTCCCAAGGCCTTAGGCAGATGGTTTTAAACCCTTAAAGGCCGTTGCTTTTTGTTCCACAAGAATTTGCTTCCGCGGTTTGCACGCTAATGAACTTTCAAGCCCACCCTTCACCACATGCCAACCCTGAAACCCGGCCCATCTCACGTTATACCCTTCTCCAGATAATAAGTAGTGGACGCCTTCATTTTATATCATCGGTTTTCATTTGCTCCTTCCATAAAAAAAAAGAAAAGAAACCGCCTCTGCCATCAGTAAAGCCAACGTCGCCTTAACCCTGAGTCGATTGGAGTGCCCGCGGTGACTTCCAAACCCTGCGCGCTGGTCATCTCCTCCCTTAGCATGAACCTCGCCCCTCCTAGCCTCTCTGTTGACGCGCAGGTCTATCACCAAGATCCGGTCTTCCAGTCGATGGTTCATCCCCCACGTCAGTTTTCTCCCCATCAAAAGGTCAGCCTCAGATCCATCAATTTTTCCGTGTTTTGCTGTTTAAAATTTTAAGAAAAAATTATAGATCGAGTTAGAATTGGTTGCCACCGTGAATGGTGACTTTGTTGTGGGTTTTTGGTTATGGATGGCAGTGGTTTTGAGAAGTGAAGTGAACTAGTTTGTCTTGGGACTTTCACTAGTATTTATAGATGAATGAAATTGAAGATAATCACAAAGTCTGTCACTAGGTCTATACCGCTATGACTTCTCCCTTCACCTGGTTACTGCTGTACATTAATGTGTTGATGTGAGAACTGAGGGTTCTGGGTTGATGAGTCTTCAACATGTATTGTCTCTTCAAATAGGTTGTGTGCTATTGAAAAGGGTAGACTAGGCACATGCTGTTATTTGTACGAGTGGTCTTATTCTTGCTACATTGTGTTGTCATTCAAAAGTTGATGCAGAAATAGTGGAAATACTCTAATTTAGGCCTACTGTTTGTACTAGATTGTTTGATGAGCCTGCGCCATTTTGTATAGGCAAGGCAAAGATTTGGTGAGGCAAAGAACTCTTCTGTTCTTTTATTTATATGATATGTACTGGATAGATGTTGTTTATTTTCTCTTCTACTTTATTGGATTTGGTATGGTACCTTGCTCCTTTTTTGTTTTCCATATCAGTTTATCGATCTGCTTAGCAAAAGATTTGTTCATGTACCTGAGGAGTTGTCCTCATTTTATTGTATTGTCTTTGTTCTCCTTTATTTACTATTGTTCTTGGAATGGTTGTCATATTTAAGTTGTAATTCAGCTGACCAAAAGATTTTGTACGTGAAGAGGTTGTCACCTTTTCCTTATTGTATTTTCCTCTCTTTTCCTACTGTCATTGACGCAATACTTTGCATTGGAATTGAATGAGTTTTGAGTTGGAATTTTCATTTGCTGTGTACATATATACTATTTATCTCAATGGAGAAATCCTACTTGTATGATTATCATGATTCATCTCCTTTGTATGGATGTTTTACACATGCTTTGTTATTAAATAAATTTGGTTGGACTTTCCAATATGATGTTGTAGATATATATACCGTTTCAATGGAAATCATGATTCGTCTCTTATATGCATTGTCACTCTGGTTTGTTGCGCATAGCTTGGGAATTTTATTTTCACCTTAAAAATGTTTTCATAACCCTGTGTATGTCATACCGCCTGCTATTATACCGTAAGGTCTGTAATTAGTTCGTAAAATATTATCGAAAAATTATTAAATAAATCTCGAAACTCTTAACATCAAAATAAATTAATAAATTATCATCGTTTGATATACCGAATGGAATAGTATACCCATTCAGATTAATCAATATTGAATTATAAATCAGCATCAACAAGTTCTAGTCGATCGATATCAAATTCATATAGAAACGTTATTAAATATATTAAATAACCGTTATTGTTTATAAATGATTTCTATAGCGACTATTTTAAAATTTGAATTGGACATAACTAACAATCTATAACACGAAATCCTGATTTTTCTCTTTCATTAGAAAATTATTATCCACGCGGTTCCATCATTTCTCGTTTCACAGAAATCCGACTTATATCGGATCCTGTACATTCAATTAAAGTTCAAAATTCAATATTACGAACTACAGCGCCGTTTCGAGCTCGATTTCTATTAAATATAAATTAAACGTTATAACGTCGTTTTTAATAATGAAATCGCTTCTATATTTTCAAGAAAAACGATATCGAGCCATTTTAAATCGCCCGATCACTTTATACAGCAAAATCACATTTTCCCCAATATGCCGAAAATAAAATATTATTATAATTATTCAAAATAATTAATTATTCAAATTAAATGGTTAAATTGATTATATATATCCAAACCAATATTTTAAATAAATAAAATATTTCAATAAAATAGCCAGAAAAATCCGGGACGTTACATTCCTTCCCCCTTAAAATAATTTTGTCCTCGAAATTGCTAAGGTAGAAAGAACGTTACAACTCATTATTTTTATAAAAATATTTAATTTAAAACTCGAATTTATTTTCAAACCGACCCAATTGGTTTTAAAACCAGTTTATTTCGAATAAAAGAATTTTCCCAAAATCTCCAAAAAAATTCTAACATCTTAAATTTTGGAAAAATTTCGGTAGAGTCTCCCCTGTACGGAGGACCATCTGCAATATCGCAGGATCAAGGAATATATATACATCGACTCTCATGGTCGGAAAATCCAAAATTCAAACTCAAAACTCCAGAGAAAACTAAATTTCATATTTGCGTAGGCATACCTTTTTGCAAGCGCTATTATGCAATAAGCGATATTTTATATTCGAGCTTGCTCAATTATCGTTCAGCTTTGGATTCGATTAACTCCAGAATTTTCTCCTGAATGGATGTTAAAGCTGAACTGGCTCTTCAGCACCTGTTCTCAACTCAAATGGATTTCATTAATCATTAAACAAATGTTAATAAGGTTCAAAACATCATATCATCCAATTCTACACACTGATCAACCCACACGTGATTATAATTATTATAATCACTTCCTTTATTACTTTAATTATCCATTCGGATTTATTTAATTTGGATTGATTACCCAACTTATTTATTTCATATTGGTTTCCAACCAAGTTTATCATTTACAGATTCATATCCAAGTAATCAACAACATCATCCAAACATACCATTCAAATCAACAAACCAAAACAATTTGCCCATACTATAATAATCATTACTTGTATTATATTATAAAATAAGTTGGACAAAAATAATTTCAAAAATAATTTTATAATCAAATTTACAAATACATTCTCTCGTATATATACTCAAAGTCAGTCTAGGGTACTGCTGACCAAATCTCTATTGAGTCACGCCACAGAGCCAAGGTTATCACTAAACCTCGCTCTGATACCGCTGTAACGACCCAGGGATTCGAGTAGGCTTTTCAACCATCCTCTCCTCCCCCATGGAAGAGGGCTAACCTCCCCCCATGGCTTACAGAGATACCTCAGAACTGCTTTTACGGCCAGCCTCTCGACTCGACCAACCCACATTGTCGGGAGATGTAGGGGTAAGAGTCTCCCGTTCGCCACCAAACGTGAAGCGAGAACCCCCTATCATCCGTACCAATTAAGCAACCAGCTCTGATACCACTGTAACGACCCGAGGAAAAAGCTTGACGCTCGAGTCTTCGACAACAATACATAAACCCGTATCATTTGCCAAAAACCCAAGTATCGAACCCCCAGATTGTCATGAGAAAGAATTTAGAGGATGAGAATAGAAAGAAAGAAGTATTAGAATAGAAGAAATAAGAAGAACACATCAGAATCTCACAGCGGAACGAATAAAATATAATGTAACAAATCTTTTTATACAAAAGAAACTGTATATACATACCAATCATCAGAGTTTAACAGATACCAATCACAGCGGAAATAACTTTATATAACTATTGGTGAAGCCGCCTTCCTCCAGCTCCTGAAACTCCAAGCGAAACCTATCCTGGAATATACTCGGTCTGACCCGAGCACATTTGATTTAAAAACAAAATACAACGGGTCAGTCTGGAATACTATCAGTGATAAATTCACATAACACCCACTTGTTTAACCTTGGAAAAATCCTTTTCGAAACAAAAGGATAATAGTAAGACCAGTCCACACATAAACACGAACGGTTTTTACCTTACTATAACCCAAAACGGTTTTTTTTGAAATCATTACTTGCTCTGATACTATCATAGTGTCTAAATACAAATAATTAACAAACTAGAGGAACGCTTGCATCTCATGGAACCCGTATGTAGTATACAAACCAAAATCGCGGGTGCTTATTGGATATTGGATTTCCAACCATGACAAGGTATGGGTCCACCTTCCGCACGTGGATCTCTAGAGGCGAATACACAGGGTTCAACAAGAACGTCTTGCAACCCGGCCCTCACATGACCGACCACTCATTTCTCTTGTGTGTATCGAATGTATATCACCGGCGGTTGGGATCAGCAACCGCCTGCCCGTAAAGGGAGAGCTTCGATAGATTTAAGAAGCAAAAGGAATTTCTCTAGATAGGTGATCATACATCCTAATGGAAGCGACCCACATAGCCATGTTGCCTGCCCAATTTTTGTCATTTCCCGGTTGATGTGGCTTGAGGCTAGAATTCATCTTTTCGAACATCTGGCCACCATTCACTTTGAATGCCACATTGTCAGATCCGCCGGACATCACTAATTGACGTCCACAAAAATACTCTGCGGTTAGCTAAAAGAAGGTGTACGGCCTTCTCCGCCATCAATAGAAATATGTTTGAAGAAATCAACGTACGTGACCCCTTTGGAGATACTCTGTCAGACACGCGTCCATACAAGTCATCTAGGAACAGGATGAACCGAAGGTACTCTCCTATTGCATCTCATATAGGAATCACCCCAAGGATCAGTAGCGAGAAGTCCTTGCAACCTGTGGATTTCAACCACGATAGAATCACAAATCAAATAACTCTGGTTGCAAGCTAGAGAAATTCAACCATTAGTCCTTCCGCTTATGAAGATCCACGGTCTTCACTTGCTCCGTCTTCAATCGACGTCTTCACAAATTTGTTGGTCGGAATGGTTTTCGAATATAAATTCGATCCCGGTCTTTCCGTACCAACAATCGTATTGGTCAGGTTTTGATTGTCGGTGATTTAACTATCAAATAACAAACGTGTCAGGAAATTGATTTCACTGATTCGGTACTTGGCATGACTTGGCCTCTTTTTTTAAAATAAATAAATATATTTGACTAAATTGTTAATCAACTCTAATATTCGACTTAACTCTAACTTGACTAACTTGACTTTATTATTCCTATCGATTAACTAATACTTGACTTAACTCCATTCGCTTGACTCTAGATCGCGGCGATCACAATGGTTACGCCTGATTCCCTCAGGAAACATCCGACCGCCGTAGTCCATCTACAGCCCTGCGAATTACTTTAGCCGTCGTACGCAATGGCAACTCTTTCTGGATAACTATGTTTGACTAACTCTACCTCAAATACTGTATTCGATCAACTCTAATTGAATAAACGAATATTCAATATAATTTGAAAACAATATTCTTATTTCTTTTGAAACTAATATTGCAATATTAATTATTTTCCCAAGACCCTGCATCAGAGTTCGATATTCCTCGCATAGAGTAAAACCAATTTCAACACCTTCACTCGCTCCAAACTAATACTATTCCTCGATAATAGTGAAGCCGTTCAAGTTGGAGTATTCTATTTACCGCTCAGACCTTGATCGACGACGTTATTTCCTCAGAATAAATACTAGTTTGAAACTTAACCACTTCCCCAAAATCTTATTTACCACTTCGATTTCATATATGGTTTTTATAAATCTTTTCTTATAATTTGAAATCCTTTCCAATATAACCTCTTTACCTAATTTGTTTGATTAAGTGAAAGTTCACAAACACCACCTTTAACTAAAATCAACATTCCACTTATAAACTTTGGATTTATATACAATAAAACCATATGTCAACTAACTTACTTTCATCCATTCGAGCATTCCTTATAACACTTATAATAATCCCCTGATCACAATTTAACGACTGCTTATATTTTCTTTATAAAACCATTATTACCATTATCATAACCATATTCCAGTCTATCACTAATATGTTTATCATCTCTCAAAATCACTTCATTCCAATTGAATATATTTTTTTAAACAATTTAGAAAAAATCTATTTAAATCTCTATATTTATTTGCCACATCCATTTTCCCACCTCGTTGAACACTTTGGCTATAATTCATTTCTTAAACTCTTATTTCCCTTTATGTTAATTAAATAACTTAATTAACTTTAAAGCACTATTTAATTATTCAAAAACAATTATTCTAGTTTACCAACCCGTATGCAAAATTCCTTGGGTTTCTGCTTTTACTAGCAAAGACCATTTAAATAATTCCTTTTATAAATCTGATTAAGATATTTATATATAAATTTCTATTTCAATTTCCAATATAAAATAGCCAACAAGCTTTATTTCAGTTATAAAATATTTTATAACTTTAAAACTGCGTCGTTTCACCAAATGGTCGAACGACGTCTAAACAACATATTTTAGGCCATTCACTACCAGTTACCAAATCAAAACCGTCGGTTGATTTTAAACACAACACAGGTTCAACCATCACGCTCAAACAGGTTTTTCAACCATAGGGGTTTAATCAGTTCATATATCAACGATATGAATCAAACAACATCATATAAATATTTGAGGAATCCGGTCGGATCCCTCAATCCTGTTCTGCCATTCATCACAGCTCGTTAAACATTTCATAATAATATATGAAATAAATTTCATATGATCGATTAAATCTAATTAACCGCATCCAATCAACCATAATAGTCAACAGCAACCAATCAACCAATTTATATTTTTAAAGGTAAATTATTTTAATATGAATTTACCACAGCACAGAATTTCAGAAGGTGTGAGAATTAACTCACCAGTTCAATACGGTGGACGGTTGACGTGTTTGTTCCTTTTAACTTTGAACGATCGTTCAAAATTATCTGAAATTCCAACTGCGTCCAATCTGTTTCATTCCTTACTGTCGTGATCGTTAATACAGTTCCAACTTATCTCACATCGGCCAATTTGTTTTCAATTATCTCAGCTCGATTTCTGTATTCAGTGCCTTGTTGGTTCCTGCTCTGTTCCAACTCGTGACCGGAGTCCTAAGGCCTTAGCCAGATGGTTTTAAACCCTTAAAGGCCGTTGCTTTTTGTTCCACAAGAATTTGCTTCCGCGGTTTGCACGCTAATGAACTTTCAAGCCCACCCTTCACCACATGCCAACCCTAAAACCCGGCCCACCTCACGTTATACCCTTCTCCAGATAAAAAGTAGTGGCCGCCTTCATTTTATATCATCGGTTTTCATTTGCTCCTTCCATAAAAAAAAAAGAAACCGCCTCTGCCATCAGTAAAGCCAACGCCGCCCTAACCCTCAGTCGATTGGAGTGCCCGCGGTGACTTCCAAACCCTGCGCGCCGGTCATCTCCTCCCTTAGCATGAACCTCGCCCCTCCTAGCCTCTTTATTGACGCGCAGGTCTATCACCAAGATCCTGTCTTCCAGTCGATGGTTCATCCCCCACGTCAGTTTTCTCCCCATCAAAATGTCAACCTCAGATCCATCAATTTTTCCGTGTTTTGCTGTTTAAACTTTTGAGAAAAAATTATAGATCGAGTTAGAATTGGTTGCCACCATGAATGGTGACTTTGTTGTGGGTTTTTGGTCATGGATGGCAGTGGTTTTGCGAAGTGAAGTGAACTGGCTTGTCTTGGGACGTTCACTGGTATTTATAGATGAATGAAATTGAAGATAATCACAAAGTCTGTCACTAGGTCTATACCGCTATGACTTCTCCCTTCACCTGGTTACTGCTGTACATTAATGTGTTGATGTGAGAACTGAGGGTTCTGGGTTGATGAGTCTTCAGCATGTATTGTCTCTTCAAATAGGGTGTGTGCTATTGAAAAGGGTAGACTAGGCACATGCTGTTATTTGTACGAGTGGTCTAATTCTTGCTACATTGTGTTGTCGTTCAAAAGTTGATGCAGAAATAGTGGAAATACTCTAGATTAGGCCTACTGTTTGTACTAGATTGTTTGATGAGTCTGCGCCATTTTGTATAGGCAAGGCAAAGATTTGTACAGCAATTCTTCTGTTCTTTTATTTATATGATATGTACTGGATAGATGTTGTTTATTTTCTCTTCTACTTTATTGGATTTGGTATGGTACCTTGCTCCTTTTTTTTTCCACATCAGTTTATCAATCTGCTTAGCAAAAGATTTGTTCATGTACACGAGGAGCTGTCCTCATTTTATTGTATTGTCTTTGTTCTCCTTTATTTACTATTGTTCTTGGAATGGTTGTCATATTTAAGTTGTAATTCAGCTGACCAAAAGATTTTATACGTGAAGAGGTTGTCACCTTTTCCTTATTGTATTTTCCTCTCTTTTCCTATTGTCATTGACGTAATACTTTGCATTGGAATTGAATGAGTTTTGAGTTGGAATTTTCATTTGCTGTGTACATATATACTATTTATCTCAATGGAGAAATCCTACTTGTATGATTATCATGATTCATCTCCTTTGTATGTATGTTTTACACATGCTTTGTTATTAAATAAATTTGGTTGGACTTTCCAATATGATGTTGTAGATATATATACCATTTCAATGAAAATCAGGATTCGTCTCTTATATATTGCATTGTCACTCTGGTTTGTTACGCATAGCTTGGGAATTTTATTTTCACCTTAAAAATGTTTTCATAATGCTATGTATGTCATACCGCCTGCTATTATACCGTAAGGTCTGTAATTAATTCGTAAAATATTATCGAAAAATTATTAAATAAATCTCGAAACTCCTAACTTCAAAATAAATTAATAAATTATCATCGTTTGATATACCGAATGGAATAGTATACCCATTTAGATTAATCAATATTGAATTATAAATCAGCATCAACAAGTTCTAGTCGATCGATATCAAATTCATATAAAAACGTTATTAAATATATTAAATAACCGTTATCGTTTATTAACGATTTCTATAGCGACTATTTTAAAATTTGAATTGGACATAACTAACAATCTATAACACGAAATCCTAATTTTTCTCTTTCATTAGAAAAATATTATCCACACGGTTCCATCGTTTCTCGTTTCACAGAAATCCGGCTTATATCGAATCCTGTACATTCAATTAAAGTTCAAAATCCAATATTACGAACTACAACGCTGTTTCAAGCTTGATTTATATTAAATATAAATTAAACATTATAACGTCATTTTTAATAATGAAATTGCTTCTATATTTTCAAGAAAAACGATATCGAGCCATTTTAAATCGCTCGATCACTTTATACAACAAAATCACATTTTCCCCAATATGCCGAAAATAAAATATTATTATAATTATTCAAAATAATTAATTATTCAAATTAAATGGTTAAATTGATTATATATATCCAAACCAATATTTTAAATAAATAAAATATTTCAATAAAATAGGCAGAAAAATCCGGGACGTTACAGGGAATCATCTAGCTTGATTTTAAAGTTCAAAATCCTTTTGAAAGAAAAGGATAATTGAAAGACCAAATCCACACATCAATACGGACGGTTTTTACCTTATGATAACCCAAAACATTTTGAAATCAATATCTTATTGTGATTTTATGATAATGTCTAAATACAAATAAATTGCAATCTAGCGGAACGCTTGCATCTCACGCTCCACATATATAGTATACAATCAAAACCACGGGCGCTTATTGGAGATTGGATTCCGACTATGACAAGGTATGGAACCACCTGCCGATAGTATATCTCTAGAGGCGAATACACTAGATTTAACAAGAACATCTTGCAACCCGGCCCACACATGACTGATCACTCATTTCGCTTGAGTGTGTCGAATGCATATCACCAACGGTTAGGATCAGCAACCGTTTCCCGAAAAGGGACAGCATCGATAGATTAAAAGCAAAAGGAATTTCTCTAGATAGGTGATTATACACCCTAATGAGTGCGACCAACATAGCCATGCTGCCTGCCCGATATATGTCATTTCCCGGTTGTGAGGCTTGAGGTTTGAATTCCCTTTTTTGATGGCACACCACCATTCACTTTGAATGCCATATTGTTAGATCCATCGGAAATCACTAATTGATTTCCACAAAAATACTCAGATTGTTAGGCTAAAGAAGTTTCCCTTCTTTGCCACCAACTTCGTACGTTTGAAGAAATCAACGTACGTAATCCCTTTGGAAATACTCTGTCAAACGCTCGTCCATACAAGTTGTCCGGGGACTAGACAAACTGAAGGCACTCTCATACTACATCCTAGGAATCACCCTATAGATCAGTAACGAGTAGTCCTTGCGCACCTGCAGATTCCAATCATGTCATAATCACAAATCAAATAACTCTGGATGCATGCCAGAGAGATTCGATAAGTTGTTCTTTCGCTTATGAAGATCCACAGTCTTCATTGCTCCATCTTCAATCTACATCTTTGACGATTTCATATTTGCTACTTCGGAATGTTTTTCGAATATAAGTTTGATCTCGGTCTTTCCGTACCAACAATCATATGGGTAAGATCTGATAGTCGGTTATTTAACTATCAAATAAGCAATCATTCAACCATAAATATGAGTTCACTGGTTCAGTACTCAGCATCATTTGGCCTTTTAAAATTAAAACTAATTAACTCCTTTATCTTTTAATATTGAAACACCACACTTACTTCTTATTTTATTATAATAATATTCTTAAAACTGTTTTAATTATTTTAGAATTTAATCATATATATATATATCTACTTTGGGTTTTAACAAATTTCACATATAACATCGTTCCGAAAACACTTTTGTTTCATTTCTCAATAACTGACATTTCCCCTTATTAATAACTCATTCAAATTCTTCCTCATTTATTCCTTGAATCTCGAAAACATTGTTATACTATCTATTCTCGTTACCTCAACATTCATTAGTCCTTAACTGAAAATTAGCAAGCGAACAACTCCCTAAATATCAACCCCGAAGGCCGAAACCAACATCAGATCGACATTCAAGTAGTCGTCCAACTCAAGTAATCTTCAGCAGTTTAGAATCCTTTCTTAACTTCTTATCAACCCATATTATTCCACTTTTCAGTCACTCAACCATTTCCCTCTTTGACATCTCGTTCAATTCCTATTTCTTTTACTTAATTTCACTATTAAGTGTTTCTAATTCAAACCCAATGTTTAGCTTTGCGCCTCTTTTATAAATTCTATTTATAAACTTGGTTTTAATATACTCCTCTTTTTCTCAACTTCTTTTTACTTAATTTTATAAATTAAGTAATCATCTATTCTAAAACATCGTATTTGTTAGAAATCCCTTTTATAACTTTTATTCATGAAAATTGGGTTTTAATATAAACCCGTTCATAAACTCATTTCACAATAACTCTATTTCATTACCACTTTGATTACTTATTTAAATAATAATCATTTAAATTATTTTTAATTAAAATAATAATCTACTTCCTTCATTCTGAAAAATAAATATTAAATTCCCCTCTAAATTCTTATTTTAAAATTAAAATAAATATCCGTTAAATCCCTTCATTTGGGTAATTACAACAGCTAATCCAATAATCAATCTTAATTATACGGCCGACTTAGTTTACTCAAATTACAGTTTTTCCGTTAACTAATTCCCATTAGTACTCCCTTGCATTAATTAATAATATAATTACTTTAAATAATCCCATTTAAATGTTTCTTAGAAATAATTAATCCATTCTTTACTGTTATGTTAATTTCTGCTCATTTGCTTATAAATTTGATTAATATCAATATTTACTATATAAAATCATTTAATAATCACTTACGAACTTAAATAATAAATAATAAATAATAAATAATAAATAATAAATATTTATTTCCTTTGAATATACTTTTATTCAAAATAACATATTTAAAAATCCAATTTCAGTTATAAAATAAATTTTATAACTTCATCTTTGTTGATTCACCTGACGGTAAATCACTATTTATAAAACGATGGATTTTTAGGCCAACTGCTGCCAATTCCTTAACCAATACTGCCCATTTGTTAAAACAAATCAAACGTTGAATTTTTAGTCAACGATCGACAACCAAATGAATCATCCAATCGGAACAGTTCATATAATGATGATATGAAAATAAATATCATATAATATAATTGAGGAATCCAGTTGGATGTCTCCAACCTGTTTTTTCCTGCATCCAAATACGTTACGTCAAATAATATATTTCACTGAAATGTACTGATATAATTTCATCCATCAATAGTTAACAACAATTTGAACACGTTTATATTTTTATAAACGTGACCGACGAGGCAAGTTACCTCAGTTGGGAACGATCGTTAAAATAACGATCGATTTCAATTAAATTAAACAACCATTTAATTTAATCAGTTCAGTCAATATCAACCAATATATGCAGTAATCACCCAAAATAAACAACCATAGCACACAAAAAATATACCCGACTTATATAAATATAAGTAGGATAAAAACCGAGTGAGTTGAAATCACCTTGGTTTCCATTAGTTGAGCGCCCATTTCAATTAAATTAAACAAACGCGTTTAATTTAATAACAGTTGTATCCAGACGTGTCCAAACTGTTTCAGAATGAAGCACTTATCCAGATGATTCCAACGCTCCCTGTTTTGACCAAACCATTAAGACATGGGAATGGTATACCAATTATAAGGTCACGGATTTAAATTGAAATTATTAAATCTTAGTTAACTATATTTTAAACTGTCACTTATGTTTTTCACAGAAATATGGTCGCGCTACTTTAATAATATGGCCATGTTACTATGATTTATACATGGTCCTGTTACTATAATTAATTTGTTTAATAATGAAAAGCATTTCTAGATGTACATTTGCTTTGTACTAAACGGAAACTACCAATATCATTTATTAGTCTACAGTGCTGAGTTCAAACCGAAAGCTATAATTTTCATCAATTTGTATTATTGATATGATGATTTGATGTACAAATAATATCTGAATGTATACTTCTAACTTGTCCAAAGCTGGCCCAACCAATATTTAATTTAATATGATTCAATTTGACTTACAGTCGAAAATAAAAGAATTGGGTGTAAATGCTTAAATCTTGTTATTTCCATATGCTAATCACCATTTAATTATAGGCATAAATATTGACAATTGGGTACATAAAACTTTGATTAAGTATGTTGTAAAAACTGGCCATATTAATGGTGTTAAGTTAGACTCGAATCCTCTTTTATCCACTCACGTTATGGTTATAATAGGCCACAAAAGAAATTGACTAAGCACCTTACATTAATTAATCTTTACTAGGCATATTTTGAAATAGGACTTACATACTAGGCTGACTAACGATTAGGCAAACTAACCTGCGTGATTAGTAAAACAATATTAGGCATATTAAGGAATTTGAAAATATACCCAGTATATCACTGTTCCTTGTTCTTCATTAAATGATTCACGCTCCACTAACAAATGCCACCGTTAACGCAAATCACTCCACCTCATTCTCCCTTCTGTGAACAACATCTCACCCCCGAATTCTCCCTTCCTGATGCGCTATATTCTCCACCGTGATTTCTTATCCTTCAACACCCAACGTACCCCTTGCTGCTTCATTCTTCTTCTTCTTGCGCATTTAAAAGAAACCGCACCCCTCATTCTCTCGCATTTCCTTCTTCTCATGCCATGCAATGCTTCCTAAAGGCCTCACTCACACTCCAGTTCTTACTTCTTCTTCCCAACATTACACTGTTGCCGTCAAACTGTCCATCCCCTTAGACTGGATCCCGACAGTCTGGTTGCCCCCCCCCCCCCGCATTAGCGTTGCCACCTGGTCTGACCCCACTAGTGGATCATCCTCCACCACTGCGAAGCTCCCCACTGTTACGAGTTTAATGAAATATACCCCGGTATTTTTAGTGGTGTATAACTCCTTGTTTCGAATGTTTTCTTATGCTGCCGTGGAGTTTGGCATTGTTTTCTGAAACAAGAAAGAATGGGGAGAGTTTTCTTGCGTATTTATAGATGTCGAACCTTGGTACCCAAGGAATACATTGACGTGAAGACTCACTGATGGAAATCCCCTGATCTGTGTAAGGATTGGTGACCGCCCGATGGTAAAAGTTGACTGACGTGAAGGTATAGCATGTGAATTCCTATGTGATTGAGATGATAAAACGAAGCACATGGTTTGCTGGAAAAGAAAGCCCCCTTTCTCGCAGTACACCGCATGCATGTTGTTTCATGCTTCGTTTAAATAAAGAGTGTACGTGATTTTCAGTAGAAGTAGGGTAGGTGAAGCTTTCCTTTTCATATAGATAGCCGAAGAGAAGTATCCGTGGTAGGTAGTTTGCTTTGGGTTGAAGTAGATGATAAAAACATGGGTGGGCTCAATCTAAAGGTTAGGTTAGCTGTTTGAGTTTTTTTTCGTCCATAGGGCTGTGTAAAAGTCTTCAGTAGCTGTCTGTACGTTTCCATGTGCAAAGGGGTTATAGGAGGTAGGGTATTCTGTCTCCTCAGTGTGTTTTCCTCTCATATAAACGTAGGGGTTTCTATATTATTTCTAGGTGGAGTAGTTGTATGATATCAGTAGTTGAAAGCACAAGACATAAATGTAGCGATTTTTAGGTATGCAGTTGTTTAGGCTTTCAGGGTGTGCATAATTTTCTTAACCATGAAATATTGTTGATTTTAGTACCAGAATGTAGACACTTAATTAAAATGTTTATTTTAGTTCTGTAATAACCCGAAAATCTGGGCCAGTTTAAAATTTTTATTTTGGCAATTTTAGCGAATTTTGAATATTTAAAATAGATTATTTTAAATAATATCGACGAGAAAATTTATTTTGAATAGAATTCGACGTATATATTATATACGTCGTCGTTAGAATATAAATAATTATATATAATTATAAATAGAATTGAAAATGGCGCGGTAGTTCGATAATTCGATTTCAAACTTCAATTGAGTGTACCGGGTGCAAAACAATCCGGATTTTAGTGAAACCAAAAATGATAGGATCTAATTGATAATATCTTTCTATCGAATTCGAAAAATCGAGATTTCATAGCGGGAATCAAAAGATATGTCCAGTTGAAAATTCTGAATAGTCGCTATGGAATTCAGGCCCTTAAAAATGGACATTTTGCAAATGACCTCGGATTTCGACGAAACCACTCTTGTTGGGTCCGTGATGTCAAGTTATTACTAGGTTTCAAATTTCATAATTTTTCGAATCAATATGTGAGCGTGGCAAAGGAAAACGTGTTTTGACCATTTCAGTTGATTTTAATCGACTGGAAATTGGCCATTTTTCCAACGGTCTCAGAATTCGACGAAACTAGTTTTGTTAGGACCGTATCGTCAATACGAAGCTAGAAAATATTTTTCGAGAATTTTTCTAGTTAGTATGTGACCCCGGTGATTTGAAATGTACGTTTAAAATTCAATATAGCGATTTAAATGTAAATTCAACGGAAACTTATCGAGACGATCGAATCAGCTTGCGATACATATCCCATTGTGTTCGGAATGGGGGTAATTAGCTAGGGGCGACAGTCGGTGGGCTTGATTTCGAGTTAAAACGGAAAGTCAACTTTAAATTGAGTTAAATAATTAAATAAAATAATAATAATAAAAAAAATATCTCACCCCCTATTACGCTGCCCCCCCCCTTATTTTTCAAAATCAGTTTTCAGAAATAAAATAAAAAAAATAAAAAAAGGGCGATCGACGGAAAGGGGGGGGGGGAACCCTTGCCGTCCGCCTGCTTGGTCCACCGCCGCCCTCCTGGAGACCACCGACGCCGCCTCGAAGAGCCCCTCCAGGCGCCAGAGCCACCGCGAAACCCCCCCCTTTTGAATCGAATGCCACCGCCCATCGCCAGAACCCGCCGCGCCGCCCCTCCTCCTTCCCCCTCTCCTCTTCAATCGTCAGCGCACCCCCCCCCCCCCCCCCCCCCCCCCGGTTAAGATCCGCGCCCTGAAAACCGTGCCACCCTAAAACGAGGACCCCAGACCTCGAGCGCTGCTTCTCGCAAACCCTCGCTCCTCCTAACGACTGTAAGTCATTATTTGTTATTTATTTTACGTAGTTAATGTAATTAGTTTTAGGAAAAAGAATTTCAGTTTTTTTTTAAAAAAAATAAAGGGTTCGATTTTTTTTCTATATGTGAATGGAGAATAAAAATCCGATTTTTCTATATATGGATTCAATATAAAAATTCGATTTTTTTTTTACATATATAGAATAGCAAGATAAAGATTGAATTTTTATAATGTTAAAGATTGAATTTTTATAATGTTAAAGATTGAATTTTTATAATGATTAAAGGCGGGATCTTTATAATGTTAAAGACGAGACTTTTTATATTTTAGAAAGAATAAAAATATAATTTTTATATAAGGAAGATAATCAAAAATATGATCTTTATATTTTTAAAGTAATAAAAATATGATTTTTATATTTTTAAAGTATTAAAAATATAGTCTTTACCTTTCAAAAATAAAGGTTTCGCCTTTATAAAAATAAACACTTCATTTCAACGTGTAGCAAAATAAAAATTAAAAATATGCTTTATAGTAAAGACTATATTTTTAATACTTTAAAAATATAAAAATCATATTTTTATTACTTTAAAAATATAAAGATCATATTTTTGATTATCTTCCTTATATAAAAATTATATTTTTATTCTTTCTAAAATATAAAAAGTCTCGTCTTTAACATTATAAAGATCCCGCCTTTAATCATTATAAAAATTCAATCTTTAACATTATAAAAATTCAATCTTTAACATTATAAAAATTCAATCTTTATCTTGCTATTCTATATATGTAAAAAAAATCGAATTTTTATATTGAATCCATATATAGAAAAATCGGATTTTTATTCTCCATTCACATATAGAAAAAAAATCGAACCCTTTATTTTTTTTAAAAAAAAACTGAAATTCTTTTTCCTAAAACTAATTACATTAACTACGTAAAATAAATAACAAATAATGACTTACAGTCGTTAGGAGGAGCGAGGGTTTGCGAGAAGCAGCGCTCGAGGTCTGGGGTCCTCGTTTTAGGGTGGCACGGTTTTCAGGGCGTGGATCTTAACCAGGGGGGGGGGGGGGTGCGCTGACGATTGAAGAGGAGAGGGGGAAGGAGGAGGGGCGGCGCGGCGGGTTCTGGCGATGGGCGGTGGCATTCGATTCAAAAGGGGGGGGGTTTCGCGGTGGCTCTGGCGCCTGGAGGGGCTCTTCGAGGCGGCGGCGGCGGTCTCCAGGAGGGCGGCGGTGGACCAAGCAGGCGGACGGCAGGGGTTTCCCCCCCCCCCCCCCCCTTCCGTCGATCGCCCTTTTTCTTTTTTTCTTTTTTTTATTTTTGAAAACTGATTTTGAAAAATAAGAGGGGGGGGGGCAGCGTAATAGGGGGAGAGATATTTTTTTTATTATTATTTTATTTAATTATTTAACTCAATTTAAAGTTGACTTTCCGTTTTAACTCGAAATCAAGCCCACCGACTGTCGCCCCTAGCTAATTACCCCCATTCCGAACACAATGGGATATGTATCGCAAGCTGATTCGATCGTCTCGATAAGTTTCCGTTGAATTTACATTTAAATCGCTATATTGAATTTTAAACGTACATTTCAAATCACCGGGGTCACATACTAACTAGAAAAATTCTCGAAAAATATTTTCTAGCTTCGTATTGACGATACGGTCCTAACAAAACTAGTTTCGTCGAATTCTGAGACCGTTGGAAAAATGGCCAATTTCCAGTCGATTAAAATCAACTGAAATGGTCAAAACACGTTTTCCTTTGCCACGCTCACATATTGATTCGAAAAATTATGAAATTTGAAACCTATTAATAACTTGACATCACGGACCCAACAAGAGTGGTTTCGTCGAAATCCGAGGTCATTTGCAAAATGTCCATTTTTAAGGGCCTGAATTCCATAGCGACTATTCAGAATTTTCAACTGGACATATCTTTTGATTCCCGCTATGAAATCTCGATTTTTCGAATTCGATAGAAAGATATTATCAATTAGATCCTATCATTTTTGGTTTCACTAAAATCCGGATTGTTTTGCACCCGGTACACTCAATTGAAGTTTGAAATCGAATTATCGAACTACCGCGCCATTTTCAATTCTATTTATAATTATATATAATTATTTATATTCTAACGACGACGTATATAATATATACGTCGAATTCTATTCAAAATAAATTTTCTCGTCGATATTATTTAAAATAATCTATTTTAAATATTCAAAATTCGCTAAAATTGCCAAAATAAAAATTTTAAACTGGCCCAGATTTTCGGGTTATTACAAGTTCACTTTCCCCTTTTTATTTATTATTTATGAAGCGTATTCATGAAGGAATAGGATTGAGAAACTGTGTGTGTATATATTCCTTAAGGTAAAAGCTTGCTTCAGTTTTACAAGGTTAATTCATTTTGCCACTAATAGTCGCTAATCGTGGTTTAATCTCTAACTTTAAAAAATACAAACCGCCACACGCAACCTCCAAACATAATAAAAATGGATACACCATTACGCCTCAACGTTCCGGTTCCAATGAAATTAATTTCATTGAAAACCGACTTCGTTTGCACACAGTCATTATTTTAATTTATCGGTTCACCTTTAAATTGCACCTACCGACAAAACAATTCCAATTGGCTCTAAACTGAAAATATAGCAATAATTAGCTATACGCATTCCAATAAAACTTGTTTCGTCGAAAATGAAGGTCGTTTGAAAGAAAAACATTCTTAAGGCGGACAAATTTCTCGTGTGCAAAGCACGGGCCTCATCATAAGTTAAGCAACGCATTGATTTGAACGTTCTAATTCATATGATTATTTAATTCCATCAACAATTGTCGTTGAGCATTTTATATTCGTACTGATATACATGAATTTCACATCGTAAATTATGAAATATAGCGACGTTTACGAGTTCGAATTATATAAATATACGCTCTATCTTTGTTATATAAACGAACTATATATTTTAAATCCATTCATAACCCAAATCGATATTTAAAATAATAAAATATATAACTACCAAAAGTGCGGGACATTACACGGTGTTTTGTGATGGAGGTTGCGATGTACTGTAAGAGGAGGTAAGAACGTTGATGTTTTTTTTCTAAATTTATGATGTGGTGACGATGGGAGTCTGGCTTGGCTTTCGTGAGACTAAGCAGCAGGTGAAAAATATTAAATGGTGGAGGAAGCTGTCTGTGTATGCTATGGGGGAGAAGAAGCTTATATGGATTATAATGTGGGTTAAACGAGCCTAATAGGGATTTTAAAATGGTAATTAGTATTATGATTATATAATTATCTTATTTATATTATATTTAACTAGTAAATATTATAAAATGTATAGTGATCTCGTATGTGCACAGAATCAGACAAGACTGGAAACGTTAGAACCGTATTGGTGAGCACAACATAATGAAGCAAGTTTGATCAGAGTCGGTAACCTCTGAAATTTTTAATCAAAATAAACATACGTTTATTTTGATTAAAATGAATCGTTTTAACGTTAAATAAAGTTCAAAGTGAGTTTAACTCATTCAGTTATCTCGCTAATATTTTATATAAGTCGGGATTAATGTTATGTGCTATGTTTGTTAATTGTTGGATGATTTGATGATTGTTTGGCTATACGATGAATATTTTTACATAACTAATTTAAGTTAAACGTTCATTTAATTTAATCGAAACCAATCATTATTTTTAACTATTATTACCAAACGAGGTAACTTACCTTGTTGGTTACATTTATAATAATATAAACATACTAAATTAAATTGGATGCTTGAATTATTATTATTAGTTGACCATTACCACTTGAATTAATTATTAATGTTTATTTTAACAATTAATATATTATCGTATTAAATTGATGAGGTAACGTATTTGGATGCAGGAAAAAAAAAGTTTGGAGAGATCCAACTAGATTCCTCATGTTTGTTTTCATATTACAGTTGTAAAACGACTTACTCAACCTGATTAGATGATTGATTTGATTGTTGACTGTTGAATTGAAATTCAACATTTGTTTTATTGATAACCAATAGGTAGCATTGGTTGAGTAATTGATAGCAGATGTCCTAGAAATCTATTGTTTTATAAATATTGATTTATCGTCAGGTGAATCAAAAGATATAAAGTTACAAAATTTATTTTATAACTGAAGTTAGAATTTGAAATTTGTTATTTGAATTAAAGTTTGTAAAAGGAAATTAATATTTATTATTTATTATTTATTATTTAAGTTATAAGGAATTACCAACTAATTTTATAAAGTAAATTCATATGACAATAAGATTTAAAAGCGGGTGAGAAGAAATTAACCAAAGAGTTAAGACTAGGATTAATAGTTTTTCAGAAACAATTAAATTGGGATTATATTCGATTTGATTATTATTTAGTTAATAATAATCAAAGTATACGGGATCAATTAAATTAATTATATTAGTAATTAATTTAAATGGAAGGACAAATTGGAATGGTTTAACGAGTTAGTTGTGTTAAGTTGAATAAGTCAACTGCTTAAATTGTGATTGATTATTAAATTTGTTATAAATAGAAATTGTTAATGATGAAGTAAACCATGTTTATAATGTTGAAATTGATTACTATTTGTTTAGTAATAATCAAGTAATGATCTTTGAATTAAACTAATGTAGGTTAGTGAAATCATAAAGCACTATTTGTAGTTAAATGAATTCCCAAGCATATGTATATTAATTATATAAGTAAGTTCAAATTGAATTCTTCCTAGAATTTTATTTAATTGAATTTCCTAAATCCAAATTACACAAATGTATTTAAAACCAAGTTTTATGAAGTATTTTGTAGATAATTTCGATTATTGAAATGTTTTGTGAATGGAATGAAATCCAGAATGTGAAGATATAAAATGGAAATCGAAATAGAAACCAAAGTGAATTGAAGTTGGTTAGGCGAGCTAAGTAATAAGGAGGCAGTCTAAATCACATATTTTAAACAAGAGATGGATTTTTATTAAGATATAACCAAACTAGGGTTGAATTGAGTTTTAATGAAATTTTTATATAGGATTTGATTCGGCTTAACCAAGAGTTAATTATGATAAGTAAACAAGAGATGGAGTTTTAATGAATAACTTTTGAGGTGTTAATATGATGTTGGTTTTGGCCTTCGGGGTGTATACTTAGAGATTTATTCGCTTACCAATTTACAATGAGGTTCTAATAAAGTAGAGATGAAATGATAATTGAATATTCTTATATTAAATAAGAAAAAGGGATTATTTTTCCTAATATTGAAGATAAAGAAGTTTAATTAAATTAACGATTAGTTAATCAAAGAGGCCAAGTGATGCTGAATACTGAACCAGTAATTTCAAATTTTATTTTTATGGATGAATGTTTGTTTATTTGATAGTTAAATAATCGACTATCAAATCTGGCCAATTATTGATTCTTGGTATAGAAAGACCGGAATCGAATTTATATTCGAAAACCATTCTGACTAGCAAATACGTAAACATGGAAGATATCAAATGATGATTGAGATGGAGCATTTGAAGACCATAGATCTTTATAAAGTGGGAGGACTACTTAAAATATCTGGTTGGTCCCTTGAGATACACCGTGTTCTGTCATGGTTGAAATCTAGGGATTTGCAAGGACTACTCGCTACTGATTTATAGGGTGATTCCTAGGATGTGGTAGGAGGGTACCTTCGGTTTGTCCAGTCTCAGGACAATTTGTATGGATGAGTGTCTGACAGAGTATTTCCAAAGGACCTTGTTCAATGATTTCTACAAACATACTTCTGTTGGTGGCAGAGGAATTCGTTCTTCTTGCTTATATGCCCAGAGTAATTTTGTAGGCATCAATTAGTTATTTGATGGATGTGACGATGTGACATTCAAAGTGAAGGGTGGCCAGATGTTCTAAAAAGAAGATTTACACCTCAAGCCTCATCAATCCGGAAATGGTGTAAAATCGGGTAGGTCGCATGGCTATGTGGGTCGCTACCATTAAAAGGGTGTATTGTCACAATCTAGATAAATTTCTATTTGTTCTTCTTTCGTTTCTGTATCACCCGGGAATGGTTATGTTACTACCAACCGTAAGGTGACAATATATTCAGAACATTCAACCGAAATGAATGCCATTTGTGTTTAGCCAGGGTTGCAAGATGTTCTTATTAAACCCTAGTGTATTTTCTCTAGAGGTACACTGCCGGAAGGTGGTCTCATGCCTTGCCAGTTGGAAATCCATTCTCTAATAAGACCCCGCGATTTTGATTGTATACTATAGAGCGTGAGATGCAAGCATTCTGCTAGACGGTTATTTATTTGATTTAGACATTATTATAATATTGGAAAGATATGATTTCAAAATGTTTCGGGTTATCGTAAGGTAAAAACCATCCTTATTTATGTGTGGATTTGGTCTTACAATTATCTTTCTTTCGAAAAGATTGTAACTTTAAAATTAAGTTGGATGATACCTTTAAACTTAGTGAGTTTTCTCATGTTGGTTCACCAGACTGATCCTGGAGTTCGTAATGCTCGGGTCAGACCGAGTTTTACAAGTTCTAGTTATCGAATGATGTGAAGTCCGGAGTTCAATTGGAGAAGTCCGGACTTATGGTTTATATTCTATATTCCGCTATGTGTTGTATATGAGGGCAGGTTGTTATAACTGTCCAGGTATAATGATGTACTTTGATGATTGTAAGTATTATTTCAAGCTTCCAATAAAAATTTATTTCTATATTATATTTATTCCGCAGCGATGTGAGACTCTGTGTTGTGTTGGTTCTTCTTCTTCTATTCTAATATTTCTTTCTTTCTTTTCTCAACCTCTAATTTCTTTCTATTAACTGTCTGCTTTTTCGTGCAATTTGGGTCGGACATAAGTTGAAATTGTCAACTTAAAGTGTACGAAAAAGTCGGTACGTCAGACTCCCATCATTACGTTTTATTGATGAAATTTATGTATCAGTTTTCCTCTCTATTAAAATTATGTAACTCTGATTCATTGTATTATTCTGTGATTGTGATTCTATGACTAATTCTGATTTAAACTCCATAAGTGATCACAAACTTTTGAATTGTTTAAGGTTGTTTAATTATCAACTTACATGGTTTGAAATAGCATGTCGTTACACTACAATTACCAAGTAAAAACCACAAAGAACATCAAATTCAAGCATGATTACTATTGTTTTAACCAATAATGCATAGTTATTATTTAGCACCCAATTTCTTTGAATCTGGAATAAAACTAAAAATTTAACAATTGTTTTGGGATCGATTTCTTGATCTAAGGTGTTTACAATAACCATTAAAAATTAAAGAATAATTGTAGGAATGAAGATAATAATAATGAAAAGGCCAACAAACCATTGCTTACTCTATATTCATAATTTTTCAGATATGACAAAATAAAAAATCTGATAACTTCTAGGTATATAATTCGAATTAAACACTAACAAAATTATGCAAGTTTTTTATAAACAATGTATATAATTTTCCACTCACCTGAAAGCTGTCCAAAACTGAATCTAACACAGCTTTGTGGCCTAAAATTCCCAAATCCTGCTTATCTACAATTTATTTCGAAAGGGGATTTACAATCAAAGATTTAGATTTGTAGATCTAAAAGATAAATATGAAAAGAAGAAGGAAACTCAATAATACAAATTACCTAAGCAAAGAACAATCTCTTTTTCATAGATCTGAATCTACTCTCTTCAATTCTTGTCAACCTAATTTTTATTTTTTTATAGTTTATATTTTAGAAGAGATTTGAGGATTGGAAATGGTAGTGCTTTGTTGTTGCCTCCATAAAATATGAACAGGAGAATGGGGTCTAGCCCATCATTTATAGGCGCAGAAATGACCCGAGACCATTAGATTTAATTTTATAAAGATCTGATCGTTAGTATATAATAAAATATATTATCAAACCTTAGCCTCCACTATGTGGATCGACCACGGGATCCAGCGGTCGACCGTCCGATTGACCACGTGGGTTGACCTAGAAGTGGAGGCTGGGTAAACTATATATTACCTTATAAAAATATATTTTCTTTATTTATTTTCCGTCTATTTTCGTATTTCATCTGTAACATTTTTATACGGACTCCGTTCGTAAAATTCCAAACATGAAAGTAGATCATAATTCCATCACGAACGAAATGGTGCACGTTTCATGGACAAATTCCATTTTCAGAATTTAATTAAATAACTAAACTAATTATCAAAAAAATTCTAGGTTGTTACATTCTTTCCTCCTTAAAAGAAATTTCGTCCCGAAATTTTACCAATGATAATGTCATGGCGTTGACGACTAATTGTCATAAACTACACAATCAATTAATGTTCATCCAATTTTGCAACCAACGTGCGTATATGCATAGTGCACATGATGAGTTGCAACCATAAAATATGCATGCATAATGATTCTAAATTGGTTCCTCTTACATGTATGCATTTCATTTTGAAAACACTTTTGAAAACAAGATGAAAACATCCTAAAATATGCTGACAGATTTATATGGAAATTACGAAAACATTTTTCATTCATAACCCTCATACGACTATGAATAAAAGCGTGAAGCAACCAATTTTGCATCCAAACCCTACCATCCAACACGTCAATGCATCTAAACCGTTTCCTGTTAATTTCTCCTAAGCTAGAAAAATGATATCGAAGCAGATAAATTCAACGTTATTTCCACATATAAATGTTCCGATTTCCATCCGACGGTGAAATTTCACCTCAATAGCCCCAAAATAATCCGAAAATTTCCATCTGTAGACTGCGAAGGAGGCTTAAAACAAGTTATAAAACATAAAACGAGTTGAATAATAACTCCCTTCATCGTCGACAACGTATGGAAACAACGTTTCCATGGTTAAATCAGCTTTCCCTTGTTACCATTAATGTCCTTTTGTATCGTCGTTCCTAATGCACCGTTAAAACATGCAAACAAATCATTCAAAATCTTCCTTACGCTTTACACGTGAATATAAAAATCAAAATTTTCCATAAAAGTAAACATCGTTTAAAAATTCGTATGTTAATTTTGAATTTTTTTTAGATACCGTTCTTTTTCCCTTATCAGATTTTCATAAGAACAGAATTTTGGTAACTTGCGCTTTTTATCTTTTTCAGAATTCGTTCGTTTGTTTGATGGTCGCACAAGTCTGGAAATTTCAGGAAAATTATTTCCAAACTTGACGGATGGTGGACGTCAGCATGAGCAGTGGAGTCGAAAAGCCGATACAATTTTACTATAATTTTATTTTAATTTTCCGATGTTGAACCAGCCTTTTAGAGTCAAGGTTAAGGATGCGCCTAAAATGGGCAAGCGGTCGACTGTCATCGGTTGGCCGCCTTCCTTCCAAGCAGTCGACCGCTCCTCCCATTTAGGTCGCACGAACATCAGAACGATGTATATACATCGTTCCTACCAACAAAACCTTATTTCCTTCATTCCCCATTACCTGAAGCCATTAAAACTCATTCCCCTACCTACTTCAATCTCCAAAATTGAGTTTACAGCCCTGTTCTTCCTCCTGTCACAACAAAATCCTTACATCTTAGATTTAAGCCCTCTTATACTCCAGATCTGCAATTTCCTTTGTCGATTTCGCTGCTTTTGCAGATTTCACCATGACACCTGTTCAAGCCTCTAACGTTCTAGCGTAGCACCTTGAGCTCATGCCTCAAGAGGTTTCTTTGTTCGACTACAACCAGAGGAAAATAGTGAATACGAAAACTTTCGAATGTCACGAATGACGTCCGGTGAAATTCTCTATTTTTTTCCCTTTTCATTTAGAGGATTTTTCATCGCCATAGGCTTGGCACCGATCCTGCCCTATGACACATTCGAGTGCGAGTGATATCTGCACTATATCCGTTTGTCTGACCCCCATATGGCCCTCAACTTTAATGAGAGTTCTCGTTTGATTCGGTCCGAGGTAAAAGCGACCACTATTGAGTTCATTGACCAGAATTTAGCTGAGATTCTGTGTATTTCCTCGGTTGGAGCG
Organism: Allium sativum; assembly: GCA_030737875.1. Taxonomy (NCBI): domain Eukaryota; kingdom Viridiplantae; phylum Streptophyta; class Magnoliopsida; order Asparagales; family Amaryllidaceae; genus Allium; species Allium sativum. The sequence goes on along the minus strand of CM060912.1, from coordinate 571,240,580 downwards.
GATTTGTATAACATTGAGATGACAGACCCTCAAATACTCTCTGGCATCTTCTATGGAGCAATCGATGCTTGGGACACCAGTATTTTGCAACTCATCGCCCATTTGGTTGTGCGCGTCATTCAATACAAAATCATTCCCAAGATGGGAAGCCTGAAACCGATATACCCTTCAGGGAGTCGGCCCACTTATATTATTATTGGCGGCATAGCCATAATTTGTGTGCACGCATTGATGGATCCATTCTCCGAGCCTTCAGCGGGTACCCCAAGGACCCATTTCCCCTGTAGTCATCTTCTCACCCGTGTCTTTTGACACTTTGGCCTGATTCTTCATAAGTAGCCTTGTGGTCAGGAAGATCCCAGCCTCCATTAATCGCGCTTCTCTTAGGAGGATGGATATCCAACTACCCACTACTCCTTCCCTTGTTCCTGCACTTCCTGCTTCAGTCGAGCAACAGCAGCTAACCAAGCAATCCAGGACATCCCAAAGCTTGTCGCCCTCCATCAGATCCAAGCAGAATTCCGTGAGTTTCACAAGGAGCAGCGCCAAGGGATTGGTTGAATTTCTTCCTTGGTATGTTCCTACCGTGGACATGGCAATGGATCAAGCTAAAATAGTGGTACTCGACCTTCTCTTTGCTTGTAGGTGGTATCTATTGTATCTTGTATCATGATTCCCTTTCCAACATTTTATCTTTCATGTTGTAGCAGTTATATTTGTAACTGTTAGTGCTGTTTTCCGATAAATTGCGCTATGATGTAATTGGATTTCATGTGAGTTTGTCTTTCACTTTTCATTGTATTGGAATTAGAATTGAAATCTCATTTTCTTATTTAACTAACAGTTGTTTTAGAGCTAGAAAATATAGAATCCTGTAGTAGATAAATTTTAGCAAAGGACAAATTTTGTGTTGTTTCACCACGTGTATGTTTATTATTTGTCGCCCATTCCCTTTCTAGCTTTAATTTATTTTTGGGTTTTGTGTGTGGCTTCGGTTTACGCATTTTTTCATGTAGTTGGCTTCCTTTTACGCAAACATGTGACGCGAATCATTTAGGTTTCCGCAAAAGATATTTTGAAATGTTTTGCAAATGTTTTTTTTAAAATAAAGAGAGTCCTTTTAAATTACATATTTTTTTGATTCTCTTTCTTTTAATTTGATTTATGTAAAAACATAGATTTTGGTACAGTAGTTTACATATGTTTGAACATCTGTTTTTTATAAAATAGATGCTTTAAATATACTCATCTTGAAATCCAAAATAAATTTAAATGGATTCTCCCTTTACCTAGCTGACAGGGGATACAAACGATTTACAAAATCGAAGACACCAAGCTAGATCGAAATTTCCATAGCCTTTCCCGAGAGAAAATTATTGAGAAAAAGTCAATATTAAATTTTTATCTTTAACTGAGGGTTTCACAATATAAATATATATTTAAAGTTTATATTCCAGTTTATTTAGTCGACTAGAGAAACCTTTCCACGTTTTGGATTGTCGAGATTTTAAATCTTTAAAAAGGTTATTGGTGATAATTTCTATAAATTATCCAAAATATTTGGAAAGAGGAATATTAAAAATTACAAGGAACAGGTAATTATAGTTTCTAAAATTCGAGGCTTATTCCTTATCATTTTCAAATTCCTTTTTACCAAAATGGATTATTTATTAAAATTACACAAAACCCAACAATCTAAAACATAGTTAGATTTAAATTTCTAAGATTTTTTTTATTTACTCGAACCTTTATTTTTAAAATAAATTATCGAAAACCATTCTTTGAAATTTCTGAAAACCTTTCCTTATTTAAAAACAATCTCAAAAACTGAAATCTCCCAATGTATAAGACTAAGGACTTAAACGAGTAATTTTATCAAAAGAACATCTAGATTTACAAATGAATACGTTTCATAATTATATATCCGGACCATAGCGACACCCTAACGTGAATTTCCCGCTTTAGGACCTAAACAAGGTCATCAACTGGAACTACCAAACGAAACCAGAAACAAGAAAACACAATTATTTTGGTTGTAGCTAGCTTTTATCCAGTCATCAAGCTCAAATCCACAGGATTTTCCACATGCCATCCTCGTGTTCGTCAAAACAAAATCTCCAAACGCATGGTGGGGTAAATCAGGGTTGGCCAAATACTTGAACTCAAAAACCACTAATTCTAGTCATTTAAAGCCTATCTTAATTAAATAGGCCAACGACTATATCATCATCGAAGTAATTTAAAGTCAATTAAGAAAGACAAAAATAAATAGAAAATAAATTTGAATACGTTTTCTCATTAATCCTAATTTGTTAATTCCTCTGATCAACAAAACCTAAGCTCTGATACCAAATGTAACAACACATACTTTTCTACGCCCGAATTTCGACAAAAATCAAAATTCAAACCCATCATGGTACAGAGATCTGTACTGCAAATAATGAGCATGAGCATAATCAGAGTAAAATAAAACTAATTCATAGCGGAAACAAAATAAGATTACTAGTATCGACTAAGGCAACTACCTTGAAGCATATCGCTACATCAATATCGAGCATCAGATACGAGAATTGAAAACCAAACTAAACATTTGCTAAGCCCTTCCTTTTCCCAAGCTAAACCCGAGACTTTTTATGAGGAGGTGGTTTAGAAAAACAAGTCCTGGCAAGTAGAAAATGTATAACACTGCTTTTAACACACAAATGTATCATGTTTGGTCAGAACCAAAGCATATGTCTAACAAGGCTAGTAATTATAATGCACGATGATCAACTACCATACCCAAGGTAGCCTTCCTAAAGATAGCGATATTGCGATACTGAGATAGAATGTTTATGCATAAGTATGAAGCCTTTAAACCGCCATCCAACTAATTACCAAGGACTAAGAGGCGTGCTCCCAGCTAGTCGATATTCCATAAGGAGGTTAATTATTTCTATATAGCTAATTAAGACCTCACTATTAATATACGGTAAGGGTGGATCCTTTCAATCACTTAAGACTCAAGGCGGACCTATTGAACAGTTAATACGTACTTGATTGTCTACTATATACTAGTACAAATTAGAGGAAACTAGCTACCGAGTCCTGCCAATTTTAAGGATTCAATTATTCATGCGTATAGCCAAAAAAACCGCATAAGGTGAGAGATAGCAACTAGCCACTTATTATCAGGTTTGAATTGGAGCGCGACACCATTTAAAACCTCCTAGCAGACCCCCATGATATTATCTAACTGACCTTATTGGATAATCTCCTAGCTACTTAATACTTCCCGCGGGATAGGCAGACTCATGGTACCTTCACAACTGTCAATCAATAACTAATCCTAAGGCGGACCCTCAGCCTATTAACTTACAACTTAGAGGAAAGAGCCTACATGAGGATTACCAAATTCATACCCAATAGCCATTTATTGTTTCTTATTTATGGAGAGGCAGTCTATGTGATCTCTTAGTACACTTTTAAGACTGGATCAAATGACTTAATACCTTCTTCTCAAAGCAGGCCTACGCTTATAAATTATTTACCTTTTTATGGTTTCCTATTTTCGGTGGGAAGCGGGTCCTACAACCGCTTAGTACTTCACTCTTGAAATAAACCTTAATTTAGGAAATAGTCCTCACGACATAATTAACTATCGTCACAGGTTCCTATGGTTAATGATATCTCACATCAGTTGTACATATATCTGACTATTGGAATGTGTAGACTTCTATCAAATAAGGCAAATGACCTCACATCATTAACTTACTAAGTCCAATCCTTATTATAATAATCCTATATTAACTTGGAATAAAAAAGAAAAACCTATAACTTCCTATTCTAGGATGTTTAATTATTAATTTCCTTAGTGGACTTAGTATTTACTATGCCAATCGATCCCCATTAATTGCCTTTTTAATCCATTCACTTCTATTATCTAGATAATATGCCATTTATGACACTAAGTGTCATATTTTCTTAAGGCATTCATTATCCATTTAAATGTCATGTATATCAGTCCTATTATAACTCTCGAATATTAATTCCATTTAATCATTATGTGAGAATATATATATAGGTTTTCTATTTATTTATTCCCTAGTAGGCGTTACAATCTCTATTCAAAATACCAAATTCAATTGTAACCATTTAGGCATATTTAACCTATTCAATTCATTTCCCAAAACGTTCATGGTTACAATAATTTTTACCGTACTTATGACCATTTTTATATATAACAAATCAATACATTTATTGATATAACGGTTATAATATTATTTCCATCAATATGGGTTATGTAACAACCCGCTTTTCTTAGGGATATTGAATTGGGAATCAACTAATTGATTTGGTAATTCAAAGGAAATATATATATAATAATGAATAAATAAATAAATAAATAGAAGCGAAATATATATTTTTGGGATGAGAGGAAAATACATGTTTATGAATTATTGGGCGTCGTGGTTGATGTAAAATCTTGCACGTTTTGTTGTAACAATGATAAAGTTTATTGCTTTTGATTAAATAACGATTTTAAAGGGAAAAAAAATTTTTATTTACGATCACATAAAGAAGTTTTGCCTTTATGGATGCAAAGATTAGATAACACACTATTTTTGTGTGTTTTAGTTTGAAAAAAAAAGAGAAGTTCGTAATGTTGAAAATTTGTGTAAAGTAAAGTAAAAAAAGAAAAATTTTATGTTCATTTTTCATAAAAAGAAAAAAAAAGATTACAAAAAGAAAAAAAAATTAACAACCAATTTTACTTTTACAATTTGTAGGAAATCTCTAGAACCAAATTAAATAAATGGGGAAAGAAGAATATCTCCAAATGAGACAAAGTGTAATGATTAAGTTGCATAAGAGAAATAAAAAGAAAAATAAATAGAAGGGGGAAATGGAGATATTTGTGAGGAACAATCTAGAGACGGACCAATTGATAAAAAGACCACACCCTTCCCCGATTAAAGACGGACAATACGTATTTCTTTTCTTCCTTTGTCAGAAACAACCGTGAAAACAAAACAGAAACCAAAAATATATCTCTCATCCCTAATCTTTGCTATTCAAATAAGTTTTTATACCAAATTGAAGATAAAAGAAGATTCCCAATTCAGTAAAAGGATTGCAATCAAAAGCAAGCTGTTATAAGGCTTCAAGATTGCATTTTAGCGTTTGAGATGAGTAAAAAATTTAATTTTCCTATCTATTTCATGGTTTAGGTTTGTTTATAGGCCTAAAGATGCAATTTTTGCAAGTATGGTGATTTGATTCTTCCTCTATTGTATGTGTCTTTGTTTGGATTAATTGTTACTTGAATTAATTTGGAAATTTGGAGAAAATTTGATGTCAATGATATTGATGGAATACTGAAAGGAAGAAGAAAGAAGAATTGGAATTTTATCTATGTATGCAATTCAAAGCATATAAGATGTGTGTTGAATTGCTTGATTGTGTTTTTTGAGATGGAAATGGTTTCTAAAGATTATTAAATCTGTAACAATTGGTTAAGAATTTGATTATGAATTTTTGGATAAATAATCTATATTAGATATGAACCTACTGTAGAAATTTTGGATGAAAAAGCTTTATTTTCGAATTTATATGATTTTTGCAAAGTGGGTACGTGAAAAGTGATATTTCTAGCCTAAGCTGAAATGATTTCTAAAGATTATTAAATCTGTACCAATTGGTTAAGAATTTGATTATGAATTTTTGGACAAAGAATCTGTACTAGTATATGAACCTGCTGTAGAAATTTTGGATGAAAAAAGCTTTATTTCGAATTTATACGATTTTTGCAATGTGGGTATGTGAAAAGTGAGATTTCTAGCCTAAGCTGAAATGATTTCTAAATATTATTAAATCTATACCAATTGGTTAAGAATTTGATTATGAATTTTTGGACAAAGAATCTGTACTAGTATATGAACCTACTGTAGAAATTTTGGATGAAAAAGATTTATTTTAGAATTTATATGATTTTTGCAAAGTGGGTATGTGAAAAGTGAGATTTCTAGCCTAAGCTGAAATGGTTTCTAAAGATTATTAAATCTGTACCAATTAGATAAGAATTTTATTATGAATTTTTGGACAATGAATTTATTCTAGTATATGAAGCTACAGTTGAAATTTTGAATGAAAATGTTAAATTTTCGATTTTATGTGATTTTTCTAATTGAGCATATGAAAATTGAGATTTATAAACCTGAGTTGAAAGTGGTTTGTGAAGAATCATAAATCTGTACCAATTGGTAGTGAATTTATCTTTGAATTTTTTACTGAAGAATCTATACTGGCGTAGTAAGCTATTTCAAAAATTTTGAGTTAAAAATATTAAATTTCGAATTTCTATGATTTTTGCAAGTTGGATATAAGAAAATTGAGATTTTTAGAACACAGCAGAAAATGGGTTGTGAAGAATATGGAATCTGTACCAAATGGTTTTGATTTTGGTTCTCAAATTTGATACATACAAACTAGACTGATATTTAAAGGGACTGTAAAAAATTTAGCTTTAAAAGATTAATTGTTGATCTTATATGATTTTTTATAAAATCAGTATATGTAAATTGATATTTTCAGGCCTAAACACAAATTGTTTTGGGTATAACTTTTTGGTTCCTTATAGGATTTTGATAAGTCTTGAAGTTTTGGAAAGCTTAGAAATGTGCACGACTTTTATGTTTTAAGATTTATATAAATTTAACGTCTGGATTGTTAAAAACTTAATTCTTTGCAGCTGGTCTGTCAATAAAGATAGAAAGAATTTTAAGACATGACTTACGAACCAAATTTCATATTTAAGATTTTGAGATAATTGTTCATTTACATAAGTGGCTTTCAAATACGATTTATAACATTATAACTTTGTGGAATAGTTATTTGTGTGTATTATCAATAAGTGGAATTTACTCCCATTTAGTAAATATTAAAGTAATGCCATGTGGTATGGGACGCAAGTGCATTACTTAAGTAGTTACTATTTGGAAGTACATGACACTTTTTGAATTGATGTGCTTTTAGTTCTTCATTGAGTCGGCATACTTATATGCCATCCTTATGATGATATCTTTTTTCTCTCTATCGCAAATATTGTGATTTGATTTATTTTGTCATATTGTTTTATATATGATAAAGTTGAATATCAGCTTTGTTTTGTTGAATTCGATTTGTGATTATTATTAGCATGTGATGATATATTTTCAAAGCATGATTAAGTTTGTAAAGTGTTTTGACGTTATAAACACTTTGAACTTCATGGCATGTATATATTATAAAATAATACTTGAAAAAAAATATAATACTTTTCATTTTAGGATTGAGATAGATTGGACTCTGTTGTACCAATGGACCAAAACTCCATCTTCGTCGACCTGATTCAGGATCGCTACCTGAATCGGTGGTATGAAATTTCGCCCATCTACCACCAAAAGTCAACGGTTTGCTACATTGGGCAATTTTGTTGTTTTGATCGGGATTCCCGATCTGTGGGTCACAGACTAAATCAGATGGAGGCGTGGGGGTCCCACGTGTAGTGCCGTGAACTGGTAGCATACGGCCTTTGCCTTAGACCGTCTTGGTTATCCTGGGTTGATCGCCAGGTGTCGTTATGGCACTATGAGTGGATTACAGTGCGGATGTCTCGAAGCGCGCTCGAGCTCTACCACTGTGATTTTACAATACTAGCGTCTGTTTATTTGGTATTTATGAGTCAAGTTATATTTATCCCATAATCCCCTAATATTCTATTACATTACTATAATTGATTAACTTTATATTATCATATTGATTTATATATGATAATTGTTGTGAGTATCATATTGATTTATATATGATACTCTGATTTGATTATTTTTTCATATTGATTTATATATGATAATTGTTATGAGAATCGTATTGATTTATATATGATACTCTGATTTGGTTTATATTATCATATTGATTTATATATGATAATTGTTATATTGATTTATACTGTTATTTGATTGACCAACGACAAAAGCCATGAAGATTTTATTGACTTGATTAATTATCATAAAATATTTATCTTATTTGTTTTGTATATGTATTCGTTATGAGTATCATATTGATTTATATATGGTACTCTGATTTGGGGTATTTTATCATATTGTTTTTGTTTATGATAAATGTCATGTGAATTCCATTAGTTTATGATACTCTGACTTAATGAGAATCCTATTAATTTATAAAATTGTTAAGAGCATCACATTGATTTATGTGTGATACTCTGGTTAGATTTATTATGAGTATCATATTGATTTAGATATGATACTCTGATTTGACTCATTTTATCATATTGTTTTATATATGATAAAAGTTATAAATATTTTATTGGTTAATATGTGATACTATAACTTGATTTATTTCATCATTTTATTTTACATATGATAATTTGATGCCGGAATTATATTGTGTTACATACAATACGTATGGAATTATGACTTATTTAAATGAGATGATTATGCTAAAATTTTCCTATATAGTAACATTCATATGCCTCTCGTTGACTTATCATGTAGTATCAATTATCTTTTGTTGTCAAATTTTGATCACCATAGATTCTTACTTCACTCACACTAGAAATAGTCTGACCCGTGTGATTTGTTTTAAAATCCTTGAGTCAGGTTGAGGACTGTTCGCAGGTTAGGTCGCGTGGACTGTTGCAGCATTCTTATCTTTTTCCACGTTTTAGGTTTTTGGACTATGCAGCGTCGAACTAACAATAGCTAGTAGTATTATGATATGTATGCTATTATGTGTTTTGGGAGTGATATCATGTACTATGGACTATGTATTCCGGGCATCTCTATTATAATATGTATTATGTATTCTGTTGTTGTCATTGTGCTGCGCTTATTTTATTATATTTTGTACTATGTGACTTGGGAAATTTTCTTGTACCATTGCTTTGAACTTATACTGAGCACGAATGGTAAGTTGAAAATGTTCAAAATTTCGTGTCAGTGTTCGTTTAATGGAATGAGTACAGCATTTAGCCCAATCGAGTCCCATTCTCCGTGCTTTCCGACAGTAATACTTAGTGTTGCTCTTGGTTAGCATGGGTAAAGGGGCCCGGTGTTACATGTTATATTTCCATATACATACCCATAAAAACGGAAACTTATTCAAACACATAACAACAAACTATTCTTATAATGTATTAGTGATATTTATGCAAATTATGATTTATAAGGTTTAAATATGTATATTAAACGTGATTAACGTCGTTACTAAGTTATATTTTAATTATTGTTTATTAATTATGTTCAGTTCTAAACTAATGACCAAAGGAACCCTTTTTTTATCTTGTTTTAAGATTAAAAATCTTAAAAAAGGTTATTTACTGTAATTACTGTAAAAAAAATCCAAACTATCTAAAGAGGAAAATTGACATTATTTCAAATGCCAAACAGATTAACATTTGTTCATAATAGATGTTAAAACTACATACAAAATATGCGAATTTGCACATCTCTTTTTATTTGAATTATTTATTTTCCTTGTAGGTTTCAAATAATTGACAGACCCGAACTTCCCCGGTAAGGAAAGCCCGGATTGCCTTGAGAACACGACAAAATAGAACGCAAACAGAAGAACATTTCATTGTATATTACAACAATTCCATCAGAATACAAGAATATACAGAGTATGAATAAATATACATTCGATAAATATCAGAGATTACAATAAATATCATAGTAGCGGAAAAACTATACAAAACACAACTGAAAGAAATACACGGATACAGAGCTTTCTGAGCATCGTTCCAGTTATAAATCAGGATCCTGCGAATATAAATCTGCAAAACCAAAACTACTAGCTGCCCGTGTCGAAAATAGGGGCACCCAGAGTTTAGGTTAAAACAATAAACTCCAGGTCAGTCATGCGACTGGTGTGAGAACTAAAACAGTTATTTAAACTTTACTTTAAAAGAGAGTAATTTAAGGGACCACATCGTATAACACGGAACGGGTTTCCTCCCAAGAACACTAGTGCACATAGCAAAACAGCGCAATACTTTTTGAAAAAATGAAGCTATTATAAGACCCAGGTCCTATCACACAATGCAACGCAAGCCGGAGGATAGGGTTTTCCCTTATAATAGCCAAACATGCTTGGTACGTTTAAAACAAATCATTTGATACTATTATAAGTGTATAGTGTCAAAACAATTTCAATCATAAATATCAATACTAGGCGGCATGGGTACCATCTATCATGTAACGTCTCATAATTTTCAGTACATTTAAATTTCAATTTAAAATAAATAAATTGGAATATATTTAGGGAAATCAATTTTTTTTTGATTTTTATGTTGATGATTGGTTGAATTGAGTACAAATAGATTTTAATCTAGTTGTACTTAGGATGGTTGTAATTTGAAAATTTAATATTTAATAAGTAAATTTATTTGAGTGTGTTAATTTAAAAGTAGAATTCAAATGTACGTTGGGAATGGAAATTCTCAGTTGTTAATTTTAGTTGAAACTCAAATCTAAGATTTCGATAATCAAACCGGAGAACTTGAAATTTACGAAAAAAAATTATAGAATTTATTTAAGATGTAGTTTGATTTGAATTTGAATTTAACGAGTATTTAATTTGAATTAAACAGTTAATCGAATAATTGAATATTTTATTTATTTAATTAGCTGCGAAATTTAACTGTTTGATGACCGTCTCTGAATTCGACGAAACTGGCGCCATTGGATTCAGAACGATGAACTATGGTAGGGTATAAATTTGCGTTACAATCCGACTTGTCGGTTGATTGTACGAGAGGAAGTGTGAACGAGATCAATGTAAAGAAACAATTGGGTATTTCTCATATTTGGGCCTTATAACTATATATAAATAAAATTCCACCTCCTTCTTATCAGCCCATTCTCTATTTCCTATGCTGTTCTCCATCAAAAATTTCATCGTTAATGGCAGAAAATAAATTTTTATCTTAATTTCAAAACGAAAATTCACCTCAAAATAAAATCTCTCAAAATCCTATCGTATTATATGTCAAATCGAAGCTCTCGATGTCACGAAGCTACTGGTGCTCTTAGTTCCGACATGCATTGCCTGTAGTGGCCGGAATTCGCGGTCAAAGCTCCCAGTTTTCGAAACCCTAGGAGCTAAATTGGGTTTTTTCGATTTAAGGATAAATCGCGAAATCCATGATCTGGGTATTGTAGATTTGGGTCATACGAATCCAGGGGTGTGGGCGGCATCGTCTGAAACCCATTGAGGAGGTCGGATTTCACGTATTACGGTTTGAAAATGTAACGACCCAGAAAATCTGAACCAATTTAAAATTTTTAAATTGGCTAAAATAATGGATTTTAAATATTTAAAATAAATATTTTAAATAATGGCAATGAAAACTGAGTATGAATCAACAATTGAAAATGAATATAATTAATAATAATTATAAACAAGGCCTGAAATGGCGTGGCAGTTTCAAAGATTGAATTCAAACTTTGTCGGACTATACCGGGTGCAAAACAATCCGGATTTTAGTGAAACCAAAAATAATGGAATCTAATTGATAATATCTTTCCAACGAATCTGACCAATCGAAATTTGATAGCGGGAATCAAAAGATATGTCCAGTTGAAAATTCTGAATAGTCGCTATGGAATTCAGGCCCTTAAAAATGGACATTTTGCAGATGACCTCGGATTTCGACGAAACCACTTTTGTTGGATCCGCAGTGTCAAGTTATTGCTAGGTTTCAAATTTCATAATTTTTCGAATCAATATGTGAGCGTGGCAAAGGAAAACGCGTTTGACCAGTTTCCGTTGATTTTAATCGACTGGAAATTGGCCATTTTTCAAACGGTCTCAGAATTCGACGAAACTAGTTTTGTTAGGACCGTATCGTCAATACGAAGCTAGAAAATATTTTTCTGGAATTTTTCTAGTTAGTATGTGGCCCCGGTAATTTGAAATGTACGTTTAAAATTCAATATGTTGATTTAAATGTAAATTCAACGGAAACTGATTGTAACGATCAAATCAGCTTGCGATACATATCCCATTGTGTTCGGAATGGGGGTAAAACGCTATGGGCGACAGGCGGTGGGCCTCGTTTAGAGGTCGTATGTAAAAATCAACTTTTTGAAAAAATTAAATAATTAAATATATATATTTTATATAAACCCCCCCCATTCCCTCTTCTCTCTCTTCAGTTCGAAATAATAAAAAAAAAGATAAAACCCTAATCGATCGCCGACGACCGCCTCCACCAAGCTCCGCCCGCGACCGCCTGTTCCTCCTCCAAGCCCACCGCTTCCACACCCCTCTCCCTCCTCCGCTTCGCAGGACCCACGACCCCCCCCCCTGAAGCATCGCGACACCCGATTAGCGGGCCCCCCCCCAGTCCGAGACCCCTCGAAGCCAGCTCCGACAACCTCCTGCCGTCGAGCCTAACGACGCCCCCCCCTCGCGTACAGTAAGAATTTTATTTTATTTTTATCTTTATTTTTAAATTCTGAAAATACTGTTTTCTTTTTTTAGGTTTAAATACTGTTTTCTTTTTTAGGTTTAAAACTGAATTTTAAAAAGGTTTTAAAACTGAATTGATTTTATACTTTAAAAAGAAAGAATACTGTTTTTTTTTTGGATTTAAAAACTGATTTTTATAAAGGATTAAAGCAGATTTTGGAAAGGCTTTAAAACTGATTTTTTTTTTAAGAGTTTAAAACTGATTTGATTTTAAAACTTTAAAAAGGAAAAAGGTTTAAACTTTAAAAGGAAAATGATTTAAACTTTAAATAGAAAAAGGTTTAATCTTTTTAAAGAAAAAGATTTGGACTTTCTAAAGAAAAAGATTTGAACTTTTAAAAGAAAAAGATTTGAACTTTGAATAGAAAAAAATTTGAACTTTGAATAGAAAAAGATTTGAACTTGGAAAAAAATAAAGATCATATTTTTAAAAGAGAAAAGACGGAATTTTTATTAAGTAGAAGGAGTAAGATATGATTTTTGTATTTTTAAAGTAATAAAAATATAATTTTTACATCATAGGAATATTAAAAATATAATCTTTATTTTTAAAATATGATCTTTATATATTGAATAGCGAAGTCAAAATTCGATTTTTATATATTGAATAACATAGTAAAAATTCGATTTTCACATATGTAGAGAATACGGGCAACGAAAGCGACAAGAAAGAGAGATTGGCGAAGAAGAGTCGTGAGATTGAATTAGCTATTCGGTGAGATTTCTGATTTAAAAATATATATATATGTGTGAAATGAAAGTGAATTGCTATATATATATATATATATATATATATATATATATATATATATATATACACGCCCCTCGTCCACAAACCATGGACGATATTTATTGATTGAAATTGTTGTGAAAATTGATTGATAGCGAATGATTGTTTGGGATTGTTTGTGATTGATATTGGTTGATTGTGGTTGAAAAATACCCATTTGTGGTTGAGAAATATTTTGTTGAAACCACATAGGATTAGTTTGTGGAAATGAAATAAATATATACATGCCGCCTGCGTGCGAACTAGATGCATGATCCCCATTGTCAAAAACCGCGAGGTTTTAAGGTAGAGCGAGGAGCCGTACTAGGGACGGTCCCGGTTTTAACTACCCTGCCGTTATGCTGCCGAAATTTTGAATAATATTCGTGTGTTTGAATTATTTTCATATGCTTAAACTATATTTATTCATTGAATAGAAAACATTCATGTGTTGAATTGATATTCATCCGTTGATTAGAAATTCATGTGTTGAATGGTATTCATATTTTGAAATAAATTGTTTGATAATAAAAATCACATTTTTATCTATATATAGAAACTATAGAAAACATTCATGTGTTGAATTGATATTCATCCGTTGATTAGAAATTCATGTGTTGAATGGTATTCATATTTTGAAATAAATTGTTTGATAATAAAAATCACATTTTTATCTATATATAGAAACTATAGAAAACATTCATGTGTTGAATTGATATTCATTCGTTGATTAGAAATTCATGTGTTGAATGGTATTCATATTTTGAAATAAATTGTTTGATAATAAAAATCACATTTTTATCTATATATAGAAACTATAGAAAACATTCATGTGTTGAATTGATATTCATCCGTTGATTAGAAATTCATGTGTTGAATGGTATTCATATTTTGAAATAAATTGTTTAATAATAAAAATCACATTTTTATCTATATATAGAAACTATAGAAAACATTCATGTGTTGAATTGATATTCATTCGTTGATTAGAAATTCATGTGTTGAATGGTATTCATATTTTGAAATAAATTGTTTGATAATAAAAATCACATTTTTATCTATATATAGAAACTATAGAAAACATTCATGTGTTGAATTGATATTCATTCGTTGATTAGAAATTCATGTGTTGAATGGTATTCATATTTTGAAATAAATTGTTTGATAATAAAAATCACCTTTTATCGACTATATGAACTGTGTAAAATAATCTCGTTTTAAAAGAAATTGTTTTATGATAAAAATCCCATTTTTATCACCAACTTGAACTATATAGAAAAATAGTGTTTTGAAATGAATTGTTTTACAATAAAAATCACATTTTTATTGTATGCATAAATCGTTGAAATGTGAAGTGTTAAAAATAGCCACTTGTTCAAAATAAACAAATATGAGTTGAAATATTCATTAATTAACTAATGAAATGATTTGCGCCTATTTATGTAACATTAGAATGAATGGTGTTTTTAAACCAAATAGAAATCAAATATGAAGTTGAATAGAAAATGATAAATGATAAGAACTGTATATATATGTACATGCATATTCATTGAACAAGTTATAGCGAAGGGGCTAGAGAAGAGGAATAAAATTTTGTGCCCGACAAATAGGTACACATTTACTGTTTTGTTTGGGTGATGATTTTATGAGCCTGTTGGCTAGCCGCTTGGCTTTTTCTTTTTCTTTTTGAGATTAGAAGGACCGGGAAAGCTATTTGCGATTTCCCGATGCTCCCGGTGAAGGGGAGGTTATGGCGAAATTTTCCAAAATTTTAAGGTGTTAGAAAAATATTTGAACTGAAAACGATATGGAAATCATTGAATGAACTATATTTATATAAATATATAAATATAAATAAAATTAAAACGAAACGAAGCCTTGCAGTTCGTATTTTGAAACCATGATTTCAAACAACTAGTACGGGGAATCCGACCATTGGATTTTCCCGAAACCACAACCGTCGGGTTCGCCTTGGAATAATCTTTCCAACGGCACCAACCTTGTAAAAATCCAACGGTTGGATTGTCTGGAATGTTTAAATCAAAACTGATGAAAAACAGCGCCAGAAGCGATTATATTTTTATATATATATATATATATATATATATATAAATATAATTATATATTTAATCGAATAACGACGCTGCAGTTCGTAATTTGAAATCGAAAATTCAAACGATTGTACCGGGAGATCCGACCGTCGGATTTTCCCGAAACTGGAACCGTTGGATTCGTTTTGAAAAGACCTTTCTAATGATGTAAATTTTGTGAAGATCCAACGGTTAGATTTTCAGATATGTGTAGATCAAATCTGAAGAAAAACAGCGCCACGGCCGCTTTATGGCCCGAAGCGTCGTTTTGAATAAAATAGCTATTTTAAAATAAATAAAAATAGCGATAAATAGTTATAAAATATCATAAGCGATATGGAATAGAAATAAACTGAATTTGTTCGATTTATGTGGCTTTTGATGGTTGAATGTGTTTGGTGTGAAAATTACATTAAAAGAACACGATTGGTGTTGTCGAATAATTTAACCATTGAAATAAATTGAATTGAAGTTCTAAATATACGTGAATTATTTGAGAAGGCCGAGTTAATTCTCATTTCAAATAATTGACCGACGATTGAAAGTCGAAGATGAAGACGATGGTCGAAGACCGGAGATCTTCACCTCGTTTGGATGGTAACCGAGGTCCTGATTGGGAGGCATCCCGAAATATGGATAATGAGTGGTAATCGTCCAGACGTACGTGGTGATCGAAGGGTTTGCGAGGTATTTAGTGCCTCCGGTTTCGTTCAGACCCAGAACGGACTTGTAAATGGACTGTGTGTCTGACATTGGAGTTTATTCTGTGTTGATTGATTTCTGTTAAATATACATCTGTTTGGCTGCGGAGAATTTATTCTTTTGTTTAACGCCCTTCTCTGAGACGCACGAGCTCAGAGGTTGTATATCGATGGACATCAGTCGCATGGCATGAATTGCCTGTGTGGCATGCTAAGATGCAGTGATCAGGGCTTCTGTTGAAAAGCAAAGTCTTGTGGTGACGATCAAAGCACCGCCTGTGTGGCATAGCTTTGTGTATAACGTGAATTCGCGAGCCTCACACCCCGGTATGAACCAGAAACGGGAGAAGGACCCCAGGGAGGGCATGCGTTTCTTTCTAGCTAGGGTGATGTCAGTGACCTACCAGCCCTGACATTTATATACTTTTCACCTATGTGGTTGTTGCTGTTGCGAGGCGCCTCGGTTTGTTCGGACAATTCGGGTCCGATGGAGTCATTCGTTGGCTCATTTACACCCCAAAGGGTGGGGAAACGCAGTGTTCAGGAATTTTAATCCACATCGGTGGACCGGCCCTGACGATCCAAGGGTCCACCTGAGTCTGGGTCCTGTCGCTCGGGCTAGAGAGTCACGAATTCGGTAAGGACTATCTTTTGCCTTGGTTCATGACGGAAATCCAATTTCCAAATACGACATCGTGCGGTTCTGATTGTATATATATATATGGCGACATGATATATGGTACCCATGCCGTCTATGATTGATAGTTATGATTTGAAATTGTTTTCAAAACATATAAACACTAGCAATAATATTAAATGCCTTTGTTTTATTCGTATCAATCATATTTTGGCCATTATAAGGTAAAACTCTATCCTCCGGTTTGCGTTGCATTGTGTGATGGGAACTGAGTCTTATAATGGCTTCATTTTTATAAAGAGCATAGCGATGTTTTAAAAGAAAGATTTGTTTTAAAGCACTGGCAATCCAATGGAGTAAACCCGTTCCACGAAAGTGGCGTGGTCCTGTGATTGGCCAAAATATATATATGTGTTGAGTGGAGTTCTCATACCAGTCCCATGACTGACTCGTAGTTTGTTTCACTCTCAAACTCGGGTGCCCTTTTTTTCTACACGGGCAGCATTGTTTTCAGGTTAACCTGGTTCTTTTTCTGGATAGCTGGAGCTGAAGATGGATTCTATCATTTATTTCTTTTTATGCTGTTCAGCTCCTATTGTACATATTTTGTTATTTCCGCTGTAGACATTTATGTATAGCTGAACTGTATTTGTACTAAGTAAGATCCTGTATACTGTGTAACTCTGATGATTACTTTTATCCAGTATATTCTATTGTTCATTATCTGGTGTATTTGTTTAATTCTGTTCTGCTATTATCTGTTTCTGTGTTATATTCCAAAGATAACCCTTGTTTCCGTTAGAACGGGAGTTCGGGTCGTCTCAACGTGGTATCAGAGCTTTGGTTAAGCTTAGTTCTGGAATATAACATTTGAACGAACTCGTCAGAAATAGAACCAGTAGTGTTCCAGGACGGGTAACTCAATACAGATAGGATCGGTAATGTCCTAGTATGAGTAGCAGAATGAAATAACACATCGATAGACACATTTACATTGAAGTATGTGTTTCTATATTTTAAACTATCTTTTCTGTGACCTGACACTTGATCTGCTAATTGCAGAAGTACTAGAAAAATGAGTGCCAGGAACAGGAGAAATGCAGAACCCGATCTAGAGGCTCTATTTAAGAGATATCGAAATCTGGGTGGAGCACAATTCTCGGGCAATTAATCTATTATTCAAACTCAAGCTTGGATGAGTTCAGTCGAAAGAATCTTTGAGCATATCCAGCTGAGAGATGACCAGAAACGGTTAATAGCATCTTGGGCGCTCAAAGAAGAAGCTTTAATCTGGTGGGAAACAATCATCAAAGATAATCCAGAAGGTGATATCACCTGGGGCAGATTTAAAGTGATTTTCCTAGAAAGATTTACTCCTCCCGAAGCAACCGAGAGATTATGTGATGAATTTTCTTATCTAATACAAGGTGACATGACCATTCCCGAATATCATAAGAAATTCAACGAACTTGCTCACTTTGCTCCTCATCTAATTCAAAATCCGAAGAGGAAAAATATGAGATTTATTCACGGGCTTCAAAGGAAATACCAGAATAAGGTATTGGGGCATGTGAAGCTTCCTTTTTCTGAAATGATATATATGGCCTATCAGTATGAAGATCTCCATAAGAAAGGAATGTTATGCGACGAAGAAGAAGTTTGTTGTAGTGACAAAGAGGAGTCGGAAACTGATATTCCTGAAGTTAGTACGAGGTCTGAGGTCAGTAAAGAGCCTAAAGTAAATCGAAAAAGGGCTAGATCTGAAAAAGAACCTGTCACCACTGCCATATGCAGTAACTGCAATAGACAAGGACATCTCTCGATAAGTTGTAGGTCTCTAAAGAAACAAGTTAAGGATGGGTCTAAATCCGGTGGGAGGCTACAAGAGAAAAGGGGATGTCATAAGTGCCACCAGGCCGGTCATATTGCGAAAAACTGCCCGCTATTCAGAAAACCTGAGGCAGTACATATAAATGAAATAGCAAAAACTTCTGAGCCCTCAGCTAATCAAGAAAGGCCCGATGTTTTAGAAGGCACGCTTACTGTCAAAAACATTCCAGTCAAAGTACTGTTTGACACAGGCGCGTCGCGAAGTTTCATTGCCAAAGATGCAGCTAAGAAACTGGATTTGCATTTGAAAAAGCTCAAGGAACCAATGACTGTCCAGAATCCGGTTGGGGGTTCCATTGATCTAAGTTGGGTTTGTGGAGTGCCGGTTTCTTTCTCTCGTTATCGGTTTCCTACCATCGCAGCGGTCATGAGTTTTAAAGAGTTTGATCTTATCTTGGGGTTAGACTGGTTGACCAAATATAAAGCTGAAGTTAAATGCGCCGACAGAGTCGTAAAGGCGAAGATTAAATCAGGTGATTATATAACAATTCCCTGTGAGGGTCAGAATGCTAATCGAAAAGACTTCTGGGCAGCTCTAAATGTTTCTCCAGGCCAAAGTGAAAATGTTCCTGAAGTCACAGAGAATATTCCCGACCTCATCAAAGATATTCATGTCGTCAAGAACTATGCGGACGTGTTCGAAGAAGTTGTTCGCTTACCTCCGCAGAGAGAAATAGATTTCAAGATTGCTTTAATTCCCAATGCAAGACCGGTAGTTCACACTATTCGAAGAATGTCCTTGAAAGAGAAGGAGGAATTAGACAATCAAACAAGATAGCTAGTATGGAAAGGTCTGATCAGGCCTAGTTTCTCTGATTGGGGTGCAGCAGTGGTATTTGTCCCAAAATCTGACGGTACTCTACGTCTATGTGTGGATTATCGAGATCTGAACAAACAGACAATAAAGAACAAATATCCATTGCCGCGAATAGATGATTTGTTGGATCGATTAAATGGAGCACAAGTATTCTCACGAATGGACCTAGCTACAGGATTCCATCAACTTCGAATTGCCGAAGAGTGTGTTCCAATGACAGCGTTTAGAGGCCCCGACTTATTCTACGAGTGGTTAGTAATGCCGTTCGGCTTATGTAACGCTCTAGCTTATTTTGTCGATCTAATGAACAGAGTATTTAGGGGAGTACTGAATAAATTTGTTCTGGTTTTTATTGATGATATTCTAATCTTCTCTAAATCAAAGGCCGAACATGAAAAGCATCTGGAACAAGTTCTAGAAATTCTAAGAAGGAATGTATTGAAAGCAAAGTTTTCCAAATGTATATTCTGGCAGGATGAAGTGAAATTTCTGGGCCATGTTGTATCGAAAGAAGGAATCACTGTTGATCCAAGTAAAATCACGGCTATTCAAAACTGGAAACAGCCCAGCACCCCCACTGAAGTCCGTAGTTTTCTCGGATTGGCTAGCTATTACCGGAAGTTCGTTAAAAACTTTTCGAAGATATCTGGTCACTTAACGAAGCTTACAAAGAAGCATTCTAAGTTCAAATGGACTCAAGAGAGTGAGGAAGCTTTCGAAGAGCTAAAGTTGAGATTAACAACTGCTCCAGTGCTAACCATCATCGATGGCAACCAAGATTTGAAAGTCTGGACTGATGCTTCTAGAGAAGGCCTTGGCGCCGTGTTAATGCAAAGAGGTCAAGTAATTGCTTATGCTAGCCGTCAACTGAAACCGCACGAGAAAAACTATGTAACTCATGATCTTGAGTTATTGGCTATTGTGTTCGCTTTGAAAATCTGGAGACACTATCTTCTGGGTGAGAGATTTGAACTATTTACAGATCACCAGTCGCTAAAGTACCTGTTCACTCAGAAGGACTTGAATTTGAGGCAGCAACGTTGGCTGGAGTTTCTTGCAGCATATGACTTTGAAATTATATATACTCCAGGGAAAGCCAATGTCGTGGCCGATGCATTAAGCCGAAAGAATGTAATGATCGCTAGTTTTATCATCACGACTTCATTGCTAGATAAAATATCTGCTCTTCAGGAGGATGATCACTTCATTCAGAAGATCAGGGGGATAATTCAACAAGGCGAACCCTCGAGTTTTCAAGTTGATAATGATGGGATTTTAAGGCTCAAAGGTCGAATTTGTGTCCCTAACATTCCTGAACTTCGAAAGGAAGTACTGGATGAATGCCACAAGTCAAAACTCAGTATCCATCCAAGAGTAAGCAAAATGTATAATGACATCAAACGCACTTTTTGGTGGAAGTCGATGAAAAGGGACATTTCCGTATATGTTAGCCGGTGCCCTACTTGCCAGCTAGTCAAAAGCGACCAGCAGAAACTAGCTGGATTATTACAACCACTGGAAGTTCCTGGTTGGAAGTGGGAGCATATTTATATGGATTTCATTGATGGTTTGCCCAGAACCAGAAAGGGAAATGACAGTATTTGGGTGATCGTAGATCGTTTCACGAAGACCGCCCATTTCATACCTGTCAGATCAAACAGAACTGCTCAGAGTCTGGCGCAGATATACTTCAGGGAAATAGTTAGACTACATGGAGTGCCGCTCAGCATAGTCAGTGATAGAGATACAATATTCACCAGCAAATTCTGGGAAGCATTTCAAGTCGAGCTAGGAACGAAGTTAAACCTAAGCACCGCTTATCATCCTCAGACGGATGGTCAGACTGAGAGGGTGAATCGCATTTTAGAAGATCTATTGCGGGCTTGTGTTATAGATTTCGGTGGATCATGGGAAGACCATCTGCATTTGGCTGAATTCTCTTATAACAACAGCTACCAGGCGAGTCTGACAATGTCGCCATTCGAAGCATTATATGGTAGACCTTGCCGATCTCCTGCTTGTTGGGTCGAGCCTGGAAATAGACTTGTGTTGGGTCCTGATATGATTCGAGAAGCTGCCGACAAAGTCGATTTTATTAAGAAGCGATTACTCGCCGCTCAAAGCCGACAAAAGAGCTATGCCGATAGAAGAAGAAGAGATATATCCTTTGAAGTTGGCGACTATGTATATTTGAAAGTATCGCCGATGAGAGGAGTTATCCGGTTCGGTAAAACTGGAAAGTTAGCGCCCAAATTCATTGGTCCGTTTCCTATTCTGGAACGGATCGGAACTCTCGCTTATAGGGTCAAACTTCCTGATTGGTTGCCTGGAGTTCATGATGTATTTCATATATCTCAACTTCGAAAGCACGTTCATGATCCAGACTTGATCGTGGAAGAAGCAGCTCAGCAGGATATTGAAATTACTCCAGAATTAGCTGTGAGGCGTGAGCCGCTTAAGATTATCGGCAAAGAAACCAAAGAGCTGAGGAACAAGAAGGTTCGCTTAGTCAAAGTGCAATGGAGTGGAGATCCGCGAGATTGTACTTGGGAAACTGAGAAGAGCATTCAGAAAGCTTATCCTAGATGCCGAGTAGATATCTCTGATTGACTCCGGGGCAAGGTACATTTAACCTACTTTGCACTACCATTCAATTCTCTACTTTATTGTTATTTTCTTTTCATAGATGTGCACTTTTAATTATATAGTCTGAATGATTTTTAAGGGGCATAGGATTTGATTAGTATATTTTTGAAGGTTAAAAACAATTGGATTGGTTGTTGTGTGTGTGATTGTAGATTTATCAAACCACTTTCGACTTTATTCCTTTTCGGGGACGAAAAGTTTTAAGTGGGGGAGATTGTAACGACCCAGAAAATCTGAACCAATTTAAAATTTTTAAATTGGCTAAAATAATGGATTTTAAATATTTAAAATAAATATTTTAAATAATGGCAATGAAAACTGAGTATGAATCAACAATTGAAAACGAATATAATTAATAATAATTATAAACAAGGCCTGAAATGGCGTGGCAGTTTCAAAGATTGAATTCAAACTTTGTCGGACTATACCGGGTGCAAAACAATCCGGATTTTAGTGAAACCAAAAATAATGGAATCTAATTGATAATATCTTTCCAACGAATCTGACCAATCGAAATTTGATAGCGGGAATCAAAAGATATGTCCAGTTGAAAATTCTGAATAGTCGCTATGGAATTCAGGCCCTTAAAAATGGACATTTTGCAGATGACCTCGGATTTCGACGAAACCACTTTTGTTGGATCCGCAGTGTCAAGTTATTGCTAGGTTTCAAATTTCATAATTTTTCGAATCAATATGTGAGTGTGGCAAAGGAAAACGTGTTTGACCAGTTTCCGTTGATTTTAATCGACTGGAAATTGGCCATTTTTCAAACGGTCTCAGAATTCGACGAAACTAGTTTTGTTAGGACCGTATCGTCAATACGAAGCTAGAAAATATTTTTCTGGAATTTTTCTAGTTAGTATGTGGCCCCGGTAATTTGAAATGTACGTTTAAAATTCAATATGTTGATTTAAATGTAAATTCAATGGAAACTGATTGTAACGATCAAATCAACTTGCGATACATATCCCATTGTGTTCGGAATGAGGGTAAAACGCTGTGGGCGACAGGCGGTGGTCCTCGTTTAGAGGTCGTATGTAAAAGTCAACTTTTTGAAAAAATTAAATAATTAAATATATATATTTTATATAAACCCCCGCCTATTCCCTCTTCTCTCTCTTCAGTTCGAAAAAAAAAAGATAAAACCCTAATCGATCGCCGACGACCGCCTCCACCAAGCTCCGCCCGCGACCGCCTGTTCCTCCTCCAAGCCCACCGCTTCCACACCCTTCTCCCTCCTCCGCTTCGCAGGACCCACGAGCCCCCCCTGAAGCATCGCGACACCCGATTAGCGCCCCCCCCCAGTCCGAGACCCCTCGAAGCCAGCTCCGACGACCTCCTGCCGTCGAGCCTAACGACGCCCCCCCCTCGCGTACAGTAAGTATTTTATTTTATTTTTATCTTTATTTTTAAATTCTGAAAATACTGTTTTCTTTTTTTAGGTTTAAATACTGTTTTCTTTTTTTGGTTTAAAACTGAATTTTAAAAAGGTTTTAAAACTGAATTGATTTTATACTTTAAAAAGAAAGAATACTGTTTTTTTTTTGGATTTAAAAACTGATTTTTATAAAGGATTAAAGCAGATTTTTGAAAGGCTTTAAAACTGATTTTTTTTTTAAGAGTTTAAAACTGATTTGATTTTAAAACTTTAAAAAGGAAAAAGGTTTAAACTTTAAAAGGAAAAAGATTTAAACTTTAAATAGAAAAAGATTTAATCTTTTTAAAGAAAAAGATTTGGACTTTCTAAAGAAAAAGATTTGAACTTTTAAAAGAAAAAGATTTGAACTTTGAATAGAAAAAAATTTGAACTCTGAATAGAAAAAGATTTGAACTTGGAAAAAAATAAAGATCATATTTTTAAAAGAGAAAAGACGGAATTTTTATTAAGTAGAAGGAGTAAGATATGATTTTTGTATTTTTAAAGTAATAAAAATATAATTTTAACATCATAGGAATATTAAAAATATAATCTTTATTTTTAAAATATGATCTTTATATATTGAATAGCGAAGTCAAAATTCGATTTTTATATATTGAATAACATAGTAAAAATTCGATTTTCACATATGTAGAGAATACGGGCAATGAAAGCGACAAGAAAGGGAGATTGGCGAAGAAGAGTCGTGAGATTGAATTAGCTATTCGGTGAGATTTCTGATTTAAAAATATATATATATATGTGTGAAATGAAAGTGAATTGCTATATATAAATATATATATATATATATACGCCCCTCGTCCACAAACCATGGACGATATTTATTGATTGAAATTGTTGTGAAAATTGATTGATAGCGAATGATTGTTTGGGATTGTTTGTGATTGATATTGGTTGATTGTGGTTGAAAAATACCCATTTGTGGTTGAGAGATATTTGGTTGAAACAACATAGGATTAGTTTGTGGAAATGAAATAAATATATACATGCCGCCTGCGTGCGAACTAGATGCATGATCCCCGTTGTCAAAAACCGCGAGGTTTTAAGGTAGAGCGAGGAGCCGTACTAGGGACGGTCCCGGTTTTAACTACCCTGCCGTTATGCTGCCGAAATTTTGAATAATATTCGTGTGTTTGAATTATTTTCATATGCTTAAACTATATTTATTCATTGAATAGAAAACATTCATGTGTTGAATTGATATTCATCCGTTGATTAGAAATTCATGTGTTGAATGGTATTCATATTTTGAAATAAATTGTTTGATAATAAAAATCACATTTTTATCTATATATAGAAACTATAGAAAACATTCATGTGTTGAATTGATATTCATTCGTTGATTAGAAATTCATGTGTTGAATGGTATTCATATTTTGAAATAAATTGTTTGATAATAAAAATCACATTTTTATCTATATATAGAAACTATAGAAAACATTCATGTGTTAAATTGATATTCATTCGTTGATTAGAAATTCATGTGTTGAATGGTATTCATATTTTGAAATAAATTGTTTGATAATAAAAATCACATTTTTATCTATATATAGAAACTATAGAAAACATTCATGTGTTGAATTGATATTCATTCGTTGATTAGAAATTCATGTGTTGAATGGTATTCATATTTTGAAATAAATTGTTTGATAATAAAAATCACATTTTTATCTATATATAGAAACTATAGAAAACATTCATGTGTTGAATTGATATTCATTCGTTGATTAGAAATTCATGTGTTGAATGGTATTCATATTTTGAAATAAATTGTTTGATAATAAAAATCACATTTTTATCTATATATAGAAACTATAGAAAACATTCATGTGTTGAATTGATATTCATTCGTTGATTAGAAATTCATGTGTTGAATGGTATTCATATTTTGAAATAAATTGTTTGATAATAAAAATCACATTTTTATCTATATATAGAAACTATAGAAAACATTCATGTGTTGAATTGATATTCATTCGTTGATTAGAAATTCATGTGTTGAATGGTATTCATATTTTGAAATAAATTGTTTGATAATAAAAATCACCTTTTATCGACTATATGAACTGTGTAAAATAATCTCGTTTTAAAAGAAATTGTTTTATGGTAAAAATCCCATTTTTATCACCAACTTGAACTATATAGAAAAATAGTGTTTTGAAATGAATTGTTTTACAATAAAAATCACATTTTTATTGTATGCATAAATCGTTGAAATGTGAAGTGTTAAAAATAGCCACTTGTTCAAAATAAACATATATGAGTTGAAATATTCATTAATTAACTAATGAAATGATTTGCGCCTATTTATGTAACATTAGAATGAATGGTGTTTTTAAAACAAATAGAAATCAAATATGAAGTTGAATAGAAAATGATAAATGATAAGAACTGTATATATATGTACATGCATATTCATTGAACAAGTTATAGCGAAGGGGCTAGAGAAGAGGAATAAAATTTTGTGCCCGACAAATAGGTACACATTTACTGTTTTGTTTGGGTGATGATTTTATGAGCCTGTTGGCTAGCCGCTTGGCTTTTTCTTTTTCTTTTTGAGATTAGAAGGACCGGGAAAGCTATTTGCGATTTCCCGATGCTCCCGGTGCAGGGGAGGTTATGGCGAAATTTTCCAAAATTTTAAGGTGTTAGAAAAATATTTGAAGTGAAAACGATATGGAAATCATTGAATGAACTATATTTATATAAATATATAAATATAAATAAAATTAAAACGAAACGAAGCCGTGCAGTTCGTATTTTGAAACCGTGATTTCAAACAACTAGTACGGGGAATCCGACCATTGGATTTTCCCGAAACCACAACCGTCGGGTTCGCCTTGGAATAATCTTTCCAACGGCACCAACCTTGTAAAAATCCAACGGTTGGATTGTCTGGAATGTTTAAATCAAAACTGATGAAAAACAGCGCCAGAAGCGATTATATTTATATATATATATAAATATAATTATATATTTAATCGAATAACGACGCTGCAGTTCGTAATTTAAAATCGAAAATTCAAACGATTGTACCGGGAGATCCGACCGTCGGATTTTCCCGAAACTGGAACCGTTGGATTCGTTTTGAAAAGACCTTTCTAATGATGTAAATTTTGTGAAGATCCAACGGTTAGATTTTCAGATATGTGTAGATCAAATCTGAAGAAAAACAGCGCCACGGCCGCTTTATGGCCCGAAGCGTCGTTTTGAATAAAATAGCTATTTTAAAATAAATAAAAATAGCGATAAATAGTTATAAAATATCATAAGCGATATGGAATAGAAATAAACTGAATTTGTTCGATTTATATGGCTTTTGATGGTTGAATGTGTTTGGTGTGAAAATTACATTAAAAGAACACGATTGGTGTTGTCGAATAATTTAACCATTGAAATAAATTGAATTGAAGTTCTAAATATACGTGAATTATTTGAGAAGGCCGAGTTAATTCTCATTTCAAATAATTGACCGACGATTGAAAGTCAAAGATGAAGACGATGGTCGAAGACCGGAGATCTTCACCTCGTTTGGATGGTAACCGAGGTCCTGATTGGGAGGCATCCCGAAAAATGGATAATGAGTGGTAATCGTCCAGACGTACGTGGTGATCGAAGGGTTTGCGAGGTATTTAGTGCCTCCGGTTTCATTCAGACCCAGAACGGACTTGTAAATGGACTGTGTGTCTGACATTGGAGTTTATTCTGTGTTGATTGATTTCTGTTAAATATACATCTGTTTGGCGGCGGAGAATTTATTCTTTTGTTTAACGCCCTTCTCTGAGACGCACGAGCTCAGAGGTTGTATATCGATGGACATCAGTCGCATGGCATGAATTGCCTGTGTGGCATGCTAAGATGCAGTGATCAGGGCTTCTGTTGAAAAGCAAAATCTTGTGGTGACGATCAAAGCACCGCCTGTGTGGCGTAGCTTTGTGTATAACGTGAATTCGCGAGCCTCACACCCCGGTATGAACCAGAAACGGGAGAAGGACCTCAGGGAGGGCATGCGTTTCTTTCTAGCTACGGTGGTGTCAGTGACCTACCAGCCCTGACATTTATATACTTTTCACCTATGTGGTTGTTGCTGTTGCGAGGCGCCTCGGTTTGTTCAGACAATTCGGGTCCGATGGAGTCATTCGTTGGCTCATTTACACCATAAAGGGTGGGGAAACGCAGTGTTCAGGAATTTTAATCCACATCGGTGGACCGGCCCTGACGATCCAAGGGTCCACCTGAGTCTGGGTCCTGTGGCTCGGGCTAGAGAGTCACGAATTCGGTAAGGACTATCTTTTGCCTTGGTTCATGACGGAAATCCAATTTCCAAATACGACATCGTGCGGTTCTGATTGTATATATATATGGCGACATGATATATGGTACCCATGCCGTCTATGATTGATAGTTATGATTTGAAATTGTTTTCAAAACATATAAACACTAGCAATAATATCAAATGCCTTTGTTTTATTCGTATCAATCATATTTTGGCCATTATAAGGTAAAACTCTATCCTTCGGTTTGCGTTGCATTGTGTGATGGGAACTGAGTCTTATAATGGCTTCATTTTTATAAAGAGCATAGCGATGTTTTAAAAGAAAGATTTGTTTTAAAGCACTGGCAATCCAATGGAGTAAACCCGTTCCACGAAAGTGGCGTGGTCCTGTGATTGGCCAAAATATATATATGTGTTGAGTGGATTTCTCATACCAGTCCCATGACTGACTCGTAGTTTGTTTCACTCTCAAACTCGGGTGCCCTTTTTTTCTACACGGGCAGCCTTGTTTTCAGGTTTAGCTGGTTCTTTTTCTGGATAGCTGGAGCTGAAGATGGATTCTATCATTTATTTCTTTTTATGCTGTTCAGCTCCTATTGTACATATTTTGTTATTTCCGCTGTAGACATTTATGTATAGTTGAACTGTATTTGTACTAAGTAAGATCCTGTATACTGTGTAACTCTGAAGATTACTTTTATCCAGTATATTCTATTGTTCATTATCTGGTGTATTTGTTTAATTCTGTTCTGCTATTATCTGTTTCTATGTTATATTCCAAAGATAACCCTTGTTTCCGTTAGAACGGGATTTCGGGTCGTCTCAGAAAACCCTTTCGAGTTTTACATCGCCGGCGAGGATGTGGTCCACCGAACGTGGTGGCGACGGCCTGGTAGGATGCGCACTTCGAGGAGTTTCCGTTCTAGCGTGGTCTGAGCTCCTAACTCGATCGGTGGTAGGTGCAATTCTTGGTCAAAGATGGAGCGGCGATGGGTTTTTCCACGGGTACTGTAGCAGCTGAAACGCAAGGAAGAGTGAGCGGGAGAACTAGTGTATGACGTGGCAAAGAGTGATAGGGTAAGGAGATTAATTATATTAATTATATATATTTAAATGTCAAATAGTAAAACACTGATAACTCTCTCGTTTTAACTCGGATTTGGACGCGGTTTGTTGCGTTGGGATCGTGGCAGAGTTGCGGACGTTTTGGCACTAACCTGGCTGCGTTTAGAGACTGTGAAATTTTGGGCTATGGTTGGACGTTCAATCCACTAAGGAACAAAAGGTGAGTGATTCTTCGCTGACGAAATACTGAATTATTCCCATATTTATTGAATTAAATTATGAAGTAAGTTTGGTTGCATGGTTGTGTTGGATTGTTGATGCGTGGTTTAAATTTAACATGCAAGTGTGTTAACATGCAATTTAAGTAATTGATTTGTTATTAACTTAAATTTAAATTTCTAGTTGAATTCGAACCCTTGTAAAATCCTGAAACAGTTAATGCTGATCAGTTGACTGAAATGGTTGTGATGGATGTTGGTTGAAATTTATTACTGAATTTATAGTGACAATTTTACGCTCCTTATTCAGTATATTGTAATGCATGTTGATTTTGACGATAAATCCCATTTACCCTTGATGTTGCGGGCATCTAATGAACCCGGGATTTATCGATAAAATGAATTAAGAACACAGAGTGAAATGATAAATCTCTGTGACCCTAATTTGGATTGAAATGATAGATCCATCCCTGAAATATCGAGAAATTAAATTTAAAATCACTTGGCCATTGGATAGATAATTATATACAGACATCGGTTGGTTAAATGATTTTTAATATTCGAAATTTTATTTGATAGAATTTCATTTAAAGAAATGTGTTGATACTCGATAACTCAATTCTTTGAAGATTCTGAACTGGGATGTTGATTTAAAAGGGTTAAATGAATTTTCCAAAACAAAGGGGAAATATTTAAATTTGGGATTTGAGTATGATTTAAATCTTTCAAATTAAGAGTTGGATTACAAGGAAATAATTCTCATGGAATATAAGTTTTGGGAAATTTGGAAATCAAGGGTATTTGAGTTGTTTAACTCAGTTCAAATATATATTTGAACTCTTGAAATCAAATAGTTGTTTTGAACGGGGTTGAAAAGAGATATGGAATTTAATGAACTCCGTTGAGACCGGAGGATAGATTCAAGTATTGAAATTTGGAAGGAAGGAAGATTTTGATTAGAGAAATTTATTTTTAAATATATTTATGCATTTGATTCCAAATAATTATTCTTGCTTTAAATTTATTACTTACCTTTACTTATAACTATTGTATTTTTTAAATAAATTTTTCCTTATAAATCATTTTTCCAAAATTTCTAGTAAACCTATATTTAAGTAAATATATAATATTTAAATTACTAATTTATTTTAATTACTTTATCCTATATGTATATCTATATATTTATTTATATAAAATTTATTTTATTATTATTTTTATTATTACTATTGTTATTATTATATATAAACATTTAGTTTACAAGTGTTATGGAATTATAAATTTCTTCCGAATGGAAATGCTTGAGTTGAACCGAATGGAAATATCGAGCCCCATACGATTTTGATTTAGCATTGCCTTCTATGGAGTGCCCTCTGATAACACCAGTACGGTGAATTTACGGTACTGTATAGACTGTTGGTGCCTATAAACGGCGTAAGGGTAATATGGTAATCCCGCTTACGCTATTTCAGTAATTATACTTTACTGGATAGACACTATCATAATAGCGTACTATATTATGTATGTATTAATTTAACGGATCCTTGAGAGATGGAAAAATCCCGTAACATCTCTTGAGTTACTGTACCCATGACACTGATGTTATTTCATTTTTTAATTTAACTAATATGAGAATGATTTAGTGCTGATCCGAGTGTTTGTTGTGTTTTCCTTTTTATGCAATACGCTCGGGTCAGCAGACGTTGCAGTTACCGAAGATGACTGTGCTTTGGAGATCGAAGACGAAGATTTGGTATATCTATTATCTATACATATGTATATCCGCTGCATTATTTTTCCGCTGCTTATTATGTACAACTGTATGTATATGTAACTCTGATAATCATTGAAGGTTATAGTCAATGTATATATGTTTCAACTGCTTCTAAACTGCTATTTGTTTATTATATGTTGTCCTTCCGCTGTGAGGTTCTGTGATTGTTTTTTTTCCTCTTCTTCCTTTCTTTTTCTTCTTTTCCCAATAACTACCTGCATTTGCGATTTGTTCGGGTCGACATGTGTGGTTTATTGTCGATTTGAACGGTTAAAAATGTGGGTCGTTACATATCATGTCGCCATACTAGGCTCTACAAATAAAACTGCAATATCACGTATTGGAAATTGGATTTCCTTCATGAGTCGATGCAAGGGGCAAGCTCCTCTCCGTTCGAGACACTCTAGCAAATGTCCCAGGACCGCACACATCAATTCTTGGATCTTTAGGGCCGGTCCTCTCTTACTTTTGATGATTAGTTATCCCTGAACACACGTTTCCCGGTCCTAACAGACCTATATCCGAGGCGCCTCGCATTCCAACAACCACACAGGTGAAAAGTATATAAATGTCAGCCAGTTTAAGCACTGCCACCACCACTAGCTAGAAAGAAACGTCATGCTCTCCCTGCAGTCACTATCCCGTTTTTGACTCATACCGAGGTGTGAGCCTCGCGAATTCATGCTATACACATAGTTGTGCCACACAGGCCGTGCTTTGATCATCAACCACAAGACTTTGCTTTTCAACAGAAGCCTTGATCATTTGCCACACAGGCAATTCATGCTATGCGACTGATGTCCATCGATATACAACCTCCGAGCTAGTACGTCTCAGAGAAGTGCATTAAACAAGAGAATAAATTCTCCGCCGCCAAACAGATGTATATTTAATAGAGATTAATCAACATAGAATAAAATCCAATGTCAGACACACAATCCATTTACAAGTTCGTTCTGGGTCTGAACGAAACCGGAGGCACTTTCCTCGCATATCCATCGATCTCCAAGTACATCTGGACGATCACCAACTGATTCCCTCATCTTGGGTGTACAGCCCAATCAAGATCATCAGTAATCACCCAAACGATGTGAAGACTTCCGGTCTTCAACCACCGTCTTCATCTTCGACTTATCGTCGAATCGGTTATTCAGAATGGGTATAAACCCGGCCTTTCCAAATAACCCGCGTATATAATAAACACGTGTTACACAAACACAACATATGTCTCATTCCAATTTAGGATATTCTTTTATTCTAAAATTCACATTCTTAGGGAAAGGTTCCCATTAATTTTATCAAAGATAAATTCTTCTAAATTTATTCTTTAATCTTCCTTTGGATATCATTTCAAACCATATCATGGTTTTCCAAACTAGTCGAGATTAGCGAATCACACCAAAGTAATTATTTATTTTATTTCCCAATCCCAACCTATTCATCCCATGAAGCAAAACTAGTGATACTCCCTATCTAACACCACGGTGCTATTGGTAAAATTTATTACCATTTCACGTTCAAATCTAATTAAAGATTTAAATATCGCCTTGGAGCAAAACTGGTGATACTCCATTCTCGATCACTTTCCAAATTTGATAATTTAAATTATCAATTCACATTTCAATCTAATTACAGATTCATTAAAACTTCACTTAGTTTTAATCTTCTCAAAAATCAATATCCTGCTTTTAACTGGGTTAAAGAACCAATGTCTCCTAAAACACGATTCACGATAAACCCAAAATCACATTTTATTGTTAATCGGGTTAAAGAACAGGTGTTATTCAAAACACCGCTCACCATAAACCCCAAAAACCAATTCAAATTCAATTCCAATTAAATACTAATTAACTGGAAAATTTCACTAAATCTTAATTAAAAGATTTATTCTTTTCTAAACTGGGTTCAAGAACAGTGTTATTTAAGACACCATTCACGACGAACCCAAAATCCCATTTGATATTAAATACAAGTCTCTGAATAGAAAATATACTGGCTTATATTCAATATCAAATTCTGAAACCAACAAATATCGTATTGGAAATAACGATATAAAATATATCTTCCAAATTTCCACAACCGTATATGTATAATCACGAAATCCAACATAGAAATATTCCGAAGATAATTTCGATTCAAATCCATTCCAATTCTATTATTGGAAATCCTGGTTACTTTTAAAACCCCTTTTCAAATTCAATTTATTTATTTCAAAAATAAATTGATTTTAATTCTAGTTCAAAACTAGTTCATTTCGATAAAAATCTATTTTTATCTTTTCAAATATGGAGTTTTTCATCCCAATTTTTGCCAAACCATTTCTTATGATTTTACACAAATTATTACTATTTTTAATAATTTTATCCAGGCCCGTATAGTCGATTTCCACCAATGGCCATCGAACTGCACTTACATCGACTTTTCCAAATTTGATTTGGACATAATTCCAAATCCAACCGTTAGATTTTAAATTTCTAATATTCAGTGGAAAGCTCTTTTCAATACGAACCCAATGGTTCTGGTTTCAGGAGAATCCGACGGTCGGATCTCCCGTAATATCCATTCGAAGTCAATGGTCGAAATTTACGAACTACCACAGCGCGGCGCATTCTATTCAGGCCATTATATATAATATATATATATATATATATATATATATATATATATATATATATTTCGTCGATTTCAATTCAAAACGTATTATATAAATCGTTTTAAATTCGTTTTCAAAACGATTTCCACTTCATATTCAATTTCAAATCAAAATTGAATATTCCACATCATCAATATACAAGTGATAATATTTTCAAAACGTTATATATTGAAATCACTACCTTTTCTATCTTCACTATAAAAATGAGTATAATCGATATAGACATCGTTCACGTCAAAATAGCGCAACTCTAATCAACACGGCTTTATATATTTCAATAAATTCGTTATTCTATTCAATAAATGAATATTTATTCTATTCAACACATGAATATATTTTTCTTTCAACACCTGACTAATCAACACATGAGTACTGTCAACACATGACTATTTTTGTTATTTAATATATTTTATAAAATTATGGTATCTATCGTTTGATTTTTAATTAGACTCCAACCGTAAAGTAGTTTCTAATCTTAAATATGATAAAGACGTAAATTTTATTATTAAAATATTTTACTCAACACATGAATAGTTTCAACACATGAATATTCTCAACACATGAGCATCGTCAACACATGACTATTTTTATATTCTAATATTCTTTATTTTTCCCAATTGGAATGAGGCCCAATCAATTACCATATAATGTTAATTATATGGATTCCACCCAACACATGTATATAATGGCACTGACAAATAATCAACCATCATCCAAAGTGCACTACTTTGTATAAGCATCAAATATTGATAATCAACACTTACACAGTCTGTCGACCAATCGATCGACATACAACTAAATAATTGGGATTAATGTACACCAAATATCATCCCAACACCCGTGTGGGGTTTCAATCCACAAACACTGAATATTATTTGTGCAGTTAAGCGATGTGTAAAATTTATCGTCCCAATCAATATCTTTCAAATAGGTGTACATAAACAAACCATCCGGTTTGTAAATGAATATTTATTTATTCACATTCACTATATTTGTAACAACCCATATTTTGAATAACAAGTTATAACATAAATCAAGGTAGAATTCAATGGTAAAATCTGAATCAAGGGAAACGGGCTGTGCCGTTGCGTTCGTCTCGGAAAAATACGCGAAATATAGTCCGAGTTTTCGAAAATAGGAGTCCGTATGACCCAGTTAAGGCCCATGGAAGTTTTCAGAAAATTTAAATTAAAAACAGATTTCAAAATTCAGCTGGGCAGATAGGCGGGAAAAGATCCCGCCACTCCCCAAGTCGACAGGGGTGTCGACTTGGGAGTCGACACACCTAAGGCCGTGTCGACTGCCCAGTCGACACCCCTATCGACTTGGGTGGTCGGCCA
Source organism: Allium sativum (assembly GCA_030737875.1). Classification (NCBI taxonomy): domain Eukaryota; kingdom Viridiplantae; phylum Streptophyta; class Magnoliopsida; order Asparagales; family Amaryllidaceae; genus Allium; species Allium sativum. The sequence goes on along the minus strand of CM060912.1, from coordinate 571,205,757 downwards.
GTCTGGCCTGGGTGCACCTGACTTGTTTCTCAAGACATGTTTGGAGGCTATTGACGTGAATTGATGGCCCAGATCTGAATTAGGGTTAATCCTATGGTCTAAACTAACCTAATCACCTATAAAAAGACCCTAATACCAAGCCTAAGTCATCATAAATCAATCCTACAACTAAATTATGCCAAAATGTTTAATCATGGCCTCCACCCTCTTGTCATAGTCTCCATCTTCATTCATATGAGAGTTTCTAAGCTTGTTTGAGAGTTTCTAAGGCCAAAGTTCAATCTTTCTTCATCAAAGCAAGGATCTTCTTCTAATTTCTCAAGGGTTTTCATTGAAGCTTGCTATTTGGGGGTCTTTAGAGTTGCTAGTGGCTTCGTCTCAATCTTATTTATATTTTATAAGTCTTCATAGCATTGTAAGCCCTGTACTACTCTTAGATTCTAAATATGAAGTTAAATATGACATGTTGCAAGTTGAGTTTGGGCCTAAGTATGATATGTGCTTTGATCCTATCATGTTATGCATAAATATATTCTATGCATGTTTGTAAAGCTATCACCTTTGCCTTATGCATAGAAAGCTATGAGCTTTGATTGGAAATGTTGCATAAAGGAACATAGAAACTCTCATAAACCTTGTGTTATCTTGCATATGATGTTATATGCGAATCACTAGCCACCATCCTATGTCATTTATGATCATGTTTCACCTATTTGCTTAAGTTTTATATCATGCATATTTTGAGGTTCATGATGTAATATGCAAGTTGCAATCTTACATATGGTGTTATATGCGAATCGCTTGCTATCATCCTATGTCATTTATGACCATGTTTCACCTATTTTGCTTAAGTTGATATTATGCATGTTTTGAGGCCTATGATGTAATATGCAAGCTTATGAACATATTTATGCCTCATATGCCACCATGTTTAACTTGTGGCCAACCTTATTACCTTATGCCTTTTTGTCATGTTTTGCCAGGTTCCCTCTTTTGATCTATGTTATGTTATGCGAAACGTACATGCGAGGGGAATGCGTTGGGTTCGGGTAATATTAATGACATGAAACATGATTTTAAAATATGACATCAACATTGACTTGTGATTATGTTTGTAAACATGAATATGGACATGACTTCTAGAAAACATGAGAGTGGCCAACTCGAGGTTGGGTTGAGTTTGTAGCATAAATCTACCCGGAACCGACCGGCTTAACTAGTGGCTACAAGCAATAGGACCCAATGTGAGTAGTTGGTCATGTCGCACTTGAAACCCGAGGTTAGACCAAGTTGTGGTGTAAAGCTACCCGGACCCGCCCGGCTTAACTAGTAACCACAACAAGGTCTAATGTGAGAGGTTGGGTGCATTAAATTAATTAATGCCACATGATAGGGTTAAGTCATGGACCACTTGAATACTTAACCAATGAAACACGACGGGTTGATGGGGTTAAGTCATGAACCTTGGGTACACTTAACCAACTTGATGGGGTAGGGTTAACCACATTTAACCTGCTAGAAACACTAGCTACGTGGTCCTTTTCACCAGTAACCCTCTTGATTGTATCATGATACCCTAGGGACTAGGCTACGGTGGGGCACGATTACTGGGTTGACATGTAAGCGACCAAAACGACGGCTTGGTAGGTGCGCCGGTGTAGGTTTAGGCGGACTATGGTCGTGCACATGGTCCGGAGTTGAAAAAGCAGACACGGGCACCCGTAAGTTTAAACTGTGCGTGCTTGATTTGTGTCTGTGGTTGGCACCCTAGGGCTTGATACACCCTAGGGTGGACCTAGCATGGTTTGACTACACTTCGTGATTGGGCCGTATGACACCGACACTTGACGAGTTAGGCTTTTAGGGAGCCGATCGACTAGACCATGTTGTTGGACCTTGATCTAGGTCATCTCGGGATATTGGGCCAAGATTGGGCCAAGGGATCTTTTCTTGTTGATACCTGACATAGATTACTAGTACACACTTGGTGCAACTTAACCTTGTATATGCGATGCCAAACTTGATCTATCTTGATAACTTTTCACCATGCCAGTTATCTCCCTACATCTCATCTCTGTTTTACATGTCCTGTTAACTTTATCAGTTTTTATACTAATAGTAGATAGGACTTACCAGTCTTTTTGACTGACCCGTTTTCTTTCGCTTCTTTTCTTCCGTTCCCCCCCCCCCCCAGGTTTGCAGGGTGGGAACACTGGTACCTAGCTGGATCTTTAGCTGCTTTTCTGGATAGCTCATGTATGGTTTGAGCATGCTATGGCGTTATGCTACTTTGGGGATAGTTACTTTATGTTTTTTCCCAGTTTTTAGTTTATGTTCTAGACTTTGTTTTATGGAAAATAATGACCAAGTACTTTGATGTAACTTGACTATGGTTTTGAAATGTTAGTTTTTTCCGCTGCTTTACTACTCTGTTTTACTTATATGTTCTATCTTGTGATATCTGCTTGCATGTTTACCTTGTTCAACGCCCCTCCAAAGCTAGTGTTCTTGCAAGAGTGGCATTGGCGGAGGTGGGGTGTTACATTTAGTATCAGAGCCTAAGGTGTACAAGATTTGAGCAAAAAAAAAAGTGTTATTAAAACTTACCTTTTTGGAAAACTATTTTCAAAACCAATTAAGTATTTCCAAGAAAAGTCTAGTTATTTTAAAAGGCTATTCCCCAAAAGCCATTAGCACTATCCTTCGTTTCCTTGTTCTAAATCTATCTTTTCCTTTTTCAGCATGGCCGATCTCAACCTTCCCGAGGGAGTGACTATTCCCGGATGGTTCCGAAGGTACTTGGAAGCTAGGGCCAACGATGCGGGCCCAGCAAATACCCCCACCGTAACTGAGGTTCCTCCTCCTCCTCCCCCTCCTCAGCATCCACAAGCAGATTTCGCAAAGGTTTGCAAGGACTTTAAGGCGATGGGTGGCAAGAATTTCATTGGGACGGAGACTTTTGTGGAGGCACGAAATTGGTTGAAAGAAACTGAAGATCTTTTCGCTATCTTTGATGTGGAAGACCATAGAAAGGTTTTATTGGCAGCATGGCTATTAAAAGAAGAAGCTGCTTATTGGTGGGAGGTCACCAATGCTACTAGACCTATAGAGACTTGGGCCGACTTTAGGACGAGGTTTGGGCTTAAGTTTCTATCATCAGCTGAGGCGAATCTGCAATTGGAGAAGTTTATATCTTTGAAGCAAGGGGACATAACAGTGAGGGAGTATGTGAATAAGTTTAACCAGCTTGCTCGATTCGGTTTGGACATGGTTAATACTCCCCAGAAGAAGGCTTTACGCTTTGCACGAGGGTTGAATGAGCCATTACAAGGTTTAGCCCTATCTCATATACCCATGGGGGCCACTTTTGAAGGCCTAGTAGACATGGCATTGCTTCAAGGAGACGATAAGAATGGCAAGAAGGAAGTCAAGACTAATGAGACTCAAACCAAGAAGACGGACTCCAAGTGGGGAGGAAATCAGAGCAATCAGAACAACAAGAACAATAAGGGTAATAAGACCAACAACAACAAGGCAAAAGACCCAAGAAAATGCAACTTCTGTGGGAATGTTGGGTACATAGCCAAAGATTGCAGAAAGAAGAAGAGGAAGTTGGGCGAATTCTTTCACTGTGGAGAGCCTGGACACCATAGCAAGGATTGCCCCAAGAAGCAAGGGCAAGGGCAGAATCAGCGTGCAGGACCTTCTGGAGGGCAAGTGCATGCTCTCAACACTGCTCCAGTTCAGGACCGAGGTAGTATTTCTGTAGAAAGTCTTGTTTATATTTCTGACTTTCCTGTTCGCACTTTATTTGATTCTGGCGCATCGCATATTTTTATTTCTTCTGACATTGTTGGAAGTTTGCACCTAAGTACTAGTCTAGTTGAGGATCCCGTCAGTGTTTCAAATCCAATTGGGGGTTCCGCCCATTTATCTATGATTTGTATGGATTTGAAGATTTCTATCTTGACCATAGAATTCACGTGTAATGCTTATGTTCTCGGGTTCACGGGATATGGGTTGATCTTGGGCATGGATTGGTTGTCCAGTTATGGAGCCATTATCGATTGTGAGCATAGGGTGGTGAGGCTCATGACTCGCCTCGATAATACCCTAGAGATTTCTTGCAACCCGCTGGATCCCGTCATGTTATGTTATCTTGAATATCTTGACTCGTCCATCAACGATCTGCAATCTGTAAGGGTGGTTCGAGAATATCCTGATGTCTTTGGAGAGGTTAAGGGGTTACCCCCTAAACGAGAGATAGACTTTCGCATTTATCTGGTTGATAATGCCAAGCCAGTATCATTGCCCGTTAGGCACATGGCCCCGCGATAAAGAAGAGAGATCAGTAAGCAAATCAAGGAGCTGCTTGAGAAGAATTTTATTAGGCGAAGCATTTCTGAATGGGGTGCTCCGGTGGTATTCGCCACTAAGGTGGATGGTTCGCTTCGTCTATGCGTTGATTATCGAGAGTTGAACAAGCTGTCAAAGAAGAATAGGCACCCGTTACCGAGGATTGATGACCTCTTTGACCATCATGTTAGTGCTTCTGTTTTCTCTCAGCTCAATCTAGCCACCGGATTCCATCAGCTTAGAGTGGCTGAGGATAGTATTGATAAGACTGCGTTTAGGACTCCAGATGGATTCTTTGAATGGCTTGTCATGCCATTCGGTTTGACTAATGCACCCGCCTACTTCGTAGATTTGATGAGTAGGGTGTTCAGGGAGTTCCTTAACAAGTTCGTGGTTGTCTTCGTGGATGATATTCTGATCTTCTCAAAGGATGAGGAAGAACATGCCAGACATCTCAAGGAAGTGATGGATACGCTTAGAGCTCATCAGTTGAAAGCCAAGTTCTCCAAATGCCATTTCTGGAGAAGGGAAGTTCGGTTTCTTGGACATATAGTTTCTAAGCAAGGCATAGCGGTGGATCCCGCGAAAGTGGTTGCAGTTCAAGACTGGAAGACTCCTAGGAATGCAACCAAAATAAGAAGCTTTCTCGGTCTGGCAGGCTACTATAGGAAGTTCATCAGGGACTTCGCTAAGATTTCGGCCCCTCTTACTAGGTTGACGAAGAAGAACTTAGTCTTTGCATGGGATTTAGAGTGGGAGCTTGCTTTCCAAAGGCTCAAGAGGGCCCTTACTACAGCTCCAGTTTTGGCATTACCCGATGGTGGTAAGATGTTTACCGTGTACACCGATGCATGTGGCACGGGGTTAGGTGCTGTTCTAATGCAAGAGGGAAGAGTGATATGTTATGGGGGTAGGCAACTTAAAGTTCATGAGAAGAACTATCCCACTCATGAGTTGGAGTTGGCGGCGATCGTCTTTGCACTCAAATCCTGGCGCCACTATTTTCTAGGCGAAAGGTTTGAGTTGTATACTGATCACAAGTCACTCAAGTACCTCTTCTCGTAGAAAGATCTGAATTTAAGGCAGCAAAGGTGGATGGAATTCTTGGCATCTTATGACTTCGAGATAGCTTATACCCCTGGCAAGGGTAATGTTGTGGCAGATGCACCAAGCAGAAGTAGGTTGACTTTGAGTCCCTTGTTTGTTGAAATGAGGAGCCTAGAGTTCTTGGAAACCTTTGATTTCACGACGGCTGTTGAGTCGATGACGGGTTCATTAGCATCCCTTGAGCTTAGACCTACACTTCTTGATCAAGTAGGGACTTCACAGAAGGAAGACCCGCGAATAGTTGAGATCATGGACAAGTTGATCCGTGGTGAGATGTCTAGTGATCACCTTGCTAGATATACTATTGATGACAAGGGTTGGCTAAGGCGTGATGGAAGGCTATGCGTTCCACAAGTAGGAGACTTGGTGCATAAAGTTCTCGAAGAAGCACATCACTCGAAGATGACTATACATCCTGGAGGAGATAAGATGTATAGAGATATGAAGCGCATTTTCTTTTGGGCTGGAATGAAGAAAGATGTGGCAGAGTATGTTTCAAAGTGCATGATGTGCCAACAAGTAAAAGCCGAGTCAAAGAAACCCGGTGGGCTATTACATCCATTGGAGGTCCCGCAATGGAAGTGGGAGAGTATTTCTATGGATTTTGTGGACGGACTGCCTAGGTCAAGGAAAGGGAATACGAGCATATAGGTCATAGTTGATAGACTTACGAAGAGTGCTCATCTCATTCCAGTAAAGAGCAAGAGGACCGCATCAGGGCTAGCATCTATTTATCTTCGGGAGATAGTGCAGTTGCATGGAGTTCCTTCTAGCATAGTTAGCGATCGTGACCCAATTTTCACTAGCCAGTTCTGGAATAGTTTGCAAGAAGAGATGGGTACGCGATTGAGTCTGAGTACAGCCTATCACCCCCAGACGGATGGCCAAACCGAAAGGGTGAATAGAGTGCTAGAAGATCTTTTGAGGCTTTGTGTTCTTGACTTTGGTGGCACTTGGGAGGACCACCTTCCTTTTGTAGACTTTGCTTATAATAATAGCTATCAAGCCAGCATAGAGATGGCACCATTTGAAGCTTTGTATGGGAGGCCATGTAGGTCACCATCTTGTTGGTGGGAGGCAACGGATAGGCTTATACTTGGGCCAGATATGATACGGGACACATCCGAGAAAGTTGAATTGGTGAGAAGACGGATGAAAGCGGCCCAAGATAGACAGAAATCCTATGCCGACAAGTGAAGGGCAGATTTGGAATTCGAAGTGGGAGACATGGTTTTCGTGAAGGTTTCTCCTTTGCATAATGTGGTTCGTTTTGGAGTAGTTGGGAAGCTGGCACCAAGGTTCGTAGGACCCTTCCCTATCATAGAAAGAATTGGAAAGATGGCCTATAAGGTGGAATTGCCCGAGAAGCTAGCCGGAGTGCATAATGTCTTTCATGTCTCGCATCTCCCAAAGTGCCTACATGAGTCCGCGGAGGTGGTTGAACCAAGCATTCTTGAAGACGTGGAGGTAGAGAAAGAGGCAACCTTGAGGAGAGGTCCGATTTGTATCTTGGGAATAGAGATCAAGAAGCTAAGAAATCGAGAAGTCAAATTGGTGAAAGTTCAGTAGAGTGAAGCCGAAGAAGATGCAACTTGGGAAACCGAGGAGAAGATGCATGGGCTTTATCCATTTCTTTTTGAGGGTACATTCTTGACCTCTTTTCCTTTTTACATGTCTTCCTTTTTGCTATCCATGTTTATCCTGTTTATCTTGTTATCTCGTTAACCTTGTCATGAGAACCTTAAGTAGAAACCCTTTGGATGAAACATGTATTTGAAACATGTTATGCTTGATGTTTGCAAGTGATTGCAAGTGTTTGCAAGTGGATACTCGTGGATGCATGATACACATTAGGCACTAAGATCGGCTCACACACTTTCATATTGCATATGCATGAGTGATGATACTTATTCATGGATGAAACTTGTTATGCTATCACGTGGATGTTGCATATGGATGAATGTTATGTGCACTCATGTAGATATTATAAATTATGTTAGGATTTTGCATACATATGGACTCATTTCACTAACATACTTTGCATTAAGGGGGTCTACGAGATCAGTAACCGCCTGATTTTCGCATTAGATAAGTACATATACACACACCTTTGCATATAATCATACAGCATTTAGAATTTGTTAAGGACGTTGACTGCACGTGGATGATGTTTTGAGTAGATGGATGATGGATGGTAGGATACGTTCTTCCTAACTTAGAGATTTCGGGGATGAAATCCTTTAAGGTGGGGAGGATGTAACAACCCATATTTTGAATAACAAGTTATAACATAAATCAAGGAAGAATTCAATGATAAAATCTGAATCAAGGGAAACGGGCTGTGCCGTTGCGTTCATCTCGGAAAAATACGCGAAATAGAGTCTGAGTTTTCGAAAATCGGAGTCCGTATGAACCAGTTAAGGCCCATGGAAGTTTTCAGAAAATTTAAATTAAAAACAGATTTCAAAATTCAGCTGGGCAGATAGGCGGGAAAAGATCCTGCCACTCCCCAAGTCGACAGGGGTGTCGACTTGGGAGTCGACACACCCAAGGCCGTGTCGACTGCCCAGTCGACACCGCTGTCGACTTGGGTGGTTGGCCAGTCTGGCCTGGGTGCACCTGACTTGTTTCTCAAGACATGTTTGGAGGCTAGTGACGTGAATTGATGGCCCAAACCTGAATTAATGTTAATCATATGGTCTAAACTAACCTAATCACCTATAAAAAGACCCTAATACCTAGCCTAAGTCATCATAAATAAATCCTACAACTAAACTATGCCAAAATGTTTAATCATGGACTCCACCATCTTGTCATAGTCTCCATCTTCATTCATATGAGAGTTTCTAAGCTTGTTTGAGAGTTTCTAAGGCCAAAGTTCAATCTTTCTTCATCAAAGCAAGGATCTTCTTCTAATTTCTCAAGGGTTTTCATTGAAGCTTTCTATTTGGGGATCTTTAGAGTTGCTTGTGGCTTCGTCTCAATCTTATTTATATTTTATAAGTCTTCATAGCATTGTAAGCCCTATACTACTCTTAGATTCTAACTATGAAGTTAAATATGACATGTTGCAAGTTGAGTTTGGGCCTAAGTATGATATGTGCTTTAATCCTATCATGTTATGCATAAATATATTCTATGCATGTTTGTAAAGCTATCACCTTTGCCTTATTCATAGAAAGCTATGAGCTTTGATTGGAAATGTTGCATAAAGCAACATAGAAACTCTCATAAACCTTGTGTTATCTTGCATATGATGTTATATGCGAATCACTAGCCACCATCCTATATCATTTATGATCATGTTTCACCTATTTGCTTAAGTTTGATATCATGCATATTTTGAGGCTCACGATGTAATATGCAAGTTGCAATCTTGCATATGGTGTTATATGCGAATCGCTTGCTATCATCCTATGTCATTTATGACCATGTTTCACCTATTTTGCTTAAGTTGATATTATGCATGTTTTGAGGCCTATGATGTAATATGCAAGCTTATGAACATATTTATGCCTCATATGCCACCATGTTTAACTTGTGGCCAACCTTATTACCTTATGCCTTTTTGTCATGTTTTGCCAGGTTCCCTCTTTGGATCTATGTTATGTTATGTGAAACGTACATGCGAGGGGAATGCGTTGGGTTTGGGTAATATTAATGACATGAAACATGATTTTAAAATTTGACATGAACATTGACTTGTGATTATGTTTGTAAACATGAATTTGGACATGACTTCTAGAAAACATGAGAGTGGCCAACTCGAGGTTGGGTTGAGTTTGTAGCATAAATCTACACGGAACCGACCGGCTTAACTAGTGGCTACAAGCAATAGGACCCAATGTGAGTAGTTGGTCATGTCGCACTTGAAACCCGAGGTTAGACCAAGTTGTGGTGTAAAGCTACCCGGACCCGCCCGGCTTAACTAGTAACCACAACAAGGTCTAATGTGAGAGGTTGGGTGCATTAAATTAATTAATGCCACATGATAGGGTTAAGTCATGGACCACTTGAATACTTAACCAATGAAACACGATGGGTTGATGGGGTTAAGTCATGAACCTTGGGTACACTTAACCAACTTGATGGGGTAGGGTTAACCACATTTAACCCTCTAGAAACCCTAGTTATGTGGTCCTTTTCACCAGTAACCCTCTTGATTGTATCATGATACCCTAGGGACTAGGCTAGGGTGGGGCACTATTACTGGGTTGACATGTAAGCGACCAAAACGACGGCTGGGTAGGTGCACCGGTGTAGGTTCAGGCGGACTATGGTCGTGCACATGGTCCGGAGTTGAAAAAGCAGACACGGGCACCCGTAGGTTTAAACTGTGCGTGCTTGATTTGTGTCCGTGGTTGGCACCCTAGGGCTTGATACACCCTAGGGTGGACCTAGCACAGTTTGACTACACTTCGTGATTGTGCCGTATGACACCGACACTTGACGAGTTAGGCTTTTAGGGAGCCGATCGACTAGACCGTGTTGTTGGACCTTGATCTAGGTCATCTCGGGATATTGGGCCAAGATTGGGCCAAGGGATCTTTTCTTGTTGATACCTGACATAGATTACTAGTACACACTTGGTGCAACTTAACCTTGTATATGCGATGCCACATTTGATCTATCTTGATAACTTTTCACCATGCCAGTTATCTCCCTACATCTCATATCTGTTTTGCATGTCCTGTTAACTTTATCAGTTTTTATACTAATAGTAGATAGGACTTACCAGTCTTTTTGACTGACCCGTTTTCTTTCGCCTCTTTTCTTCCGTCCCCCCCCCCCCCAGATTTGCAGGGTGGGAACACTGGTACCAGCTGGATCTTTAGCTGCTTTTCTGGATAGCTCATGTATGGTTTGAGCATGCTATGGCGTTATGCTACTTTGGGGATAGTTACTTTATGTTTTTTCCCAGTTTTCAGTTTATGTTCTAGACTTTGTTTTATGGAAAATAATGACCAAGTACTTTGATGTAACTTGACTATGGTTTTGAAATGTTTGTTTTAACCTCTGCTTTACTACTCTGTTTTACTTATATGTCCTGTCTTGTGATATCTGCTTGCATGTTTACCTTGTTCAACGCCCCTCCAAAGCCAGTGTACTTGCAAGAGTGGCATTGGCGGAGGTGGGGTGTTACAATATTCATATTCACGTTAAAAAATTATATTTTTAACGATAATTAATTTATTTCAACACATGAATATTTTATTATCCACTACACATCAACATCACAAACAAACTTCACAACAGAACAAACAAGCATACAAGCTGTCCATGGTCTGTGGACGATGGTGTCGGGTGCTACTAAGCACCGTCTGCATACTAGTATATATATTTTAACTTGAAAATAGAATTTAAAGTGAGAAGTTCTCACCGACTAGCTAAACCAACGCCACAACTCTTCTTGTAGAAATCTTCGTCGTTCTCACCTTTTTGTCACTTTCGTTGCCCGTAGCCACTACATATATAAAAATCACATTTTTATATTGTTGCTATGTATATAAAAACCATATTTTTATACTACTACTATATAGATAAAAATTCTATTTTTACACCGCTACTATATAGATAAAAATTCTATTTTTACACCGCTACTATATAGATAAAAAACTATTTTTACACCGCTACTATATAGATAAAAATACTATTTTTACACCGCTACTATATAGATAAAAATCTAGTTTTACACCGCTACTATATAGATAAAAATCTATTTTTACAACGGTGTTCTTATAATAAAGATTATCTTTTTATCACGCTATTCTCTGTATAAAAATTATATTTTTATATATCTATTTCTAATATAAAGATCGAATTTTTAATACATCTATAATATAGAAATCATATTTTTAATACTTCTACCTTATAAAAATTATATTTTTGTATTTCACATATGATACAAATCATATTTTTATTATTTTTATAATATAAAAATCATATCTTTCCTACTTCAAAGATATAATCTTTTCACTATTTCATTATAAAAATCATTTCTTAATCTTTTTATTTAGAAAAATCGAACCTTTCTATCACTATAAAAATTATATTTTTAACCTTTCTATAATATAAAAATTATATTTTAAACGTCTATGAGAGCCTCATAATCGTATTTTTAACATCAAAGAAATTCAGTTTTTCACATCAAAGTAATTCAGTTTTTAACATCAAAGTAATTCAGTTTTTAACATCAAAGATTAAACAAATCATGAAATAAATAAAAAGGAAAAGCTCACATTTTTAGAGGAGATGGATGCTGAGTGGACTGGAGAGGCAGTGGCCATGCAGTGTCGGCGGCGGGGGTCTTCGGGGCTGGAGCGGTGGAGGTTGGGTTGCGGCGGTTTAAGGAAGAGAGGGAGGGGCTAGAGGAGAGACGAAAGGGGGTGCTGATGTCATCTGCGGCGGGGGGTTTGGGTGGGCGTAGGCTAGGGGCGGCCGCAGCAAACCCGGGGGAGGCGCGACGGGGTAGTTAGGTTAGGTTTTTTTTTTATTCGGTTGAAAATGAAAATGGAGGGAGAGGGGGGGGGGCTGAGAGGGAATAAGGGGAGAGGTAGGGAGATATCTTTTTTAATTTAATTTTATTAATTTTCAAAAAGCAACTTTTTATTTTGACCTCGAAATCGAACCCAACGCCTGTCGTCCATAGCTAATTACCCCCATTCCGAACACCATGGGATATGTATCGTAAGCTGTTTTGATCATTTCGATCAGTTTTCGTCAAAATCAAAATATAACTCTATATATTGAATTTGAACGCACATTTCTATTTACCGGGGCCACATACTAACTCGAAAATTTTCCGAAAAATATTTTCTAACTTCGTATTGATGATACGGTCCTAACAAAAATAATTTCATCGAATTCTGAGACCGTTTGAAAAATGGCCATTTTCCAGTCGATTAAAATCAACTAAAACTGGTCAAATGCGTTTTCCTTTGCCATGCCCACATATTGATTCTAAAAATTATGAAATTTGAAACATAGCAATAACTTTACATCCCGGATCCAACAAAAGTGATTTCGTCGAAATCCGAGGTTGTTTGCAAAATTTCCATCTTTAAGGGCCAGAATTCCACAACGACTATTCTGAATTTTCAACTAGACATATCTTTTGATTCCCGCTATGAAATTTTGATTTTTCAGATTCGTTGGAAAGATATTCTCTATTAGATTCTAATATTTTTGGTTTCACTAAAATCTGGTTTATTTTGCACCCGGTACATTCATTTGAAGTTTGAAATCAATTTATCGTACAACCACGCCATTTTCAATTCCTTTTATAATTATAAATAAAATTTATATTCTAATGACGATCTATATAAATATATACGTTCAAATTCTATTCAAAATAAATTTCTCGTCGTTATTATTTAAAATATTTCATTCTAAATGTTCAAAATTCATCAAAATTGCCAAAATAAAATTTTTAAATTGACTCGCATTTCCGGGTTATTACAATCTCCCCCACTTAAAACTTTTCGTCCCCGAAAAGGAACGAAGCTGAAAGTTGTTTAACTAATCAACTCAGCTTTCAATATTTTCATTACGGCTTAAGTTCTTCAACTTTTCAGTTTCTAAGAACTTTTCTAAATTTTCAAAAATTTGGCTAACACCCTAAATTTTCGAAAAATTTCGCCATAACCTCCCCTGCACCGGGGACTTCGGGATATTTCATATAGCCTCCCATGGCCTTCTTCAATCCAAAAGAAAAAGCCAAGCGGCTAGCCAATCGGCTCATAAAATCATCATCACCCAAACAAAACATTAAATTATGGTAAACATGTACCTATTTGTCAGGAAAACAATTTTATTTCTCTGGTCTAGCCTCCTTGCTATGACCTGTTCAATGTAAGTACATGTAGATGCAAGAAAATGTGACTAATTTTCAATAAACTCACTATTTGGTTCAATTAGGCATAATGGTTCAAAATTTCAAACAAATGACCAACAATTAAACAACACAACCAGCAATCAATTAGTGGATTATCGTTTCAAATTCATAACTTTGATACATATAGTCAAAAATCACATTTTTGATGCCAAATCACAACAATAAACCTATCTAACTTTGGTTCTCACACCAGTCTAATGGAAATATATAGAAATCACACCTTCGTCACTCGAAAATAAATGCTGATGATGTTTCGAACCACCATCAGAACATCTCCGGGCTACTAGAGTGTGGTTCTATATCTATCCGGTATATTAAAACTTGAATATACGTTCATGATGCGTATATGCAAAATCTTTATATATCAGATTGTCCAAATTCAATACAAATAAAATATTCAAATACGTATAAAATGGTTTAAATTTTCAAAACAATGTTGTTTTCATTTGAAAAATATACTCTTCACACTCGTTCTAGGATACTACTGATCCTATCTCTAACGAGTCATTCTAATTGGATATTACAAATCCAATATCTGATGAATTCTTTCGTTCAGTTCTAATGTGTCTTATTCTCGAGCTCTGTAAACCAAAGCTCTGATACCAAACTGACACGACCCGAACTTCCCCGGTAAGGAAAGCCCGGATTGCCTTGAGAACACGACAAAATATAACACAAACAGAAGAACATTTCATTGTATATTACAACAATTCCATCAGAATACAAGAATATACAGAGTATGAATAAATATACATTCGATAAATATCAGAGATTACAATAAGTATCATAGCAGCGGGAAAACTATACAAAACACAACTGAAAGAAATACACGGATACAGAGCTTTCCGAGCATCGCTCCAGTTGTAAATCAGGATCCTGTGAATATAAATCTGCAAAACCAAAACTACTAGCTGCCCATGTCGAAAATAGGGGCACCCAGAGTTTACGTTAAAACAATAAACTCCAGGTCAGTCATGTGACTGGTGTGAGAACTAAAACAGTTATTTAAACTTTACATTAAAAGAGAGTATTTCAAGGGACCACGTCGTATAACACGGAACAGGTTTCCTCCCAAGAATACTAGTGCACATAGCAAAACAACGCAATGCTTTTTGGAAAAATGAAGCTATTATAAGACCCAGGTCCCATCACACAATGCAACGCAAGCCGGAGTATAGGGTTTTCCCTTTATAATAGCCAAACATGCTTGGTACGTTTAAAACAAATCATTTGATACTATTATAAGTGTATAGTGTCAAAACAATTTCAATCATAAATATCAATCCTATGTGGCATGGGTACCATCTATCATGTCGCCATACTAGGCTCTACAAATAAAATCGCAATATCACGTATTGGAAATTGGATTTCCATCATGAGTCGAGGCAAGGGGCAAGCTCATCTCCGTTTGAGACACTCTAGCAAATGTCCCAGGACCGCACACAGCAATCCTTGGATCTTCAGGGCCGATCCTTTCTTACTTTTGATGATTAGTTATTCCTGAACACACGTTTCCCGGTCCTAACAGACCTATATCCGAGGCGCCTCGCATTCCAACAACCACACAGGTGAAAAGTATATAAATATCAGCCAGTTTAAGCACTGACACCACCACTAGCTAGAAAGAAACGTCGTTCTCTACCTGAAGTCACTATCCCGTTTTTTACTTATACCGAGGTGTGAGGCTCGCGAATTCACGCTATATACAAAGCTGCGCCACACAGGCCATGCTTTGACCATCAACAACAAGACTTTGCTTTTCAACAGAAGCCTTGATCATTTGCCACTTAGGCGTGCCACACAGGCAATTCATGCCATTCGACTGATGTCCATCGATATACAACCTCCGAGCTCGTACGTCTCAGAGAAGGGCGTTAAGCAAGAGAATAAATTCTCCACCGCCAAACAGATGTATATTTAATAACGATCAATCAACACAGAATAAAATCCAATGTCAGACACACAGTCCATTTACAAGTTCGTTCTAGGTCTGAACGATACCAGAGGCACTTTCCTCGCATATCCATCAATCTCCAAGTATGTCCGGACGATCACCAACTGATTCCCTCATCTTGGGTGTACAGCCCAATCAAGATCATCAGTAATCACCCAAACGATGTGAAGACTTCCGGTCTTCAACCACCGTCTTCATCTTCGACTTAACGTCGAATCGGTTATTCAGAATGGGTATAAACCCGGCCTTTCCAAATAACCCGCGTATATAATAAACACGTGTTACACAAACACAACATACGTCTCATTCCAATTCAGGATAATCTTTTATTCTAAAATTCACATTCTTGGGGAAAGGTTCCCATTAATTTTATCAAAGATAAATTCTTCTAAATTTATTCTTTAATCTTCCTTTGGATATCATTTCAAACCATATCATGGTTTTCCAAACTAGTCGGGATTAGCGAATCACACCGAAGTAATTATTTATTTTATTTCCCAATCCCAACCTATTCATCCCATGGAGCAAAACTGGTGATACTCCCTATTTAACACCACGGTGCTATCGGTAAAATTTATTACCATTTCACGTTCAAATCTAATTAAAGATTTAACTATCGCCTTGGAGCAAAATTGGTGATACTCCATTCTCGATCACTTTTCAAATTTGATAATTTAAATTATCAATTCACATTTCAATCTAATTACAGATTCATTAAAACCGCACTTAGTTATAATCTTCTCAAAAATCAATATCTTGCTTTTAACTGGGTTAAAGAACCAATGTCTCCTAAAACACGATTCATGATAAACCCAAAATCACTTTTTACTGTTAATCGGGTTAAAGAACAGGTGTTATTCAAAACACCGCTCACGATAAACCCCAAAAACCAATTCAAATTCAATTCCAAATAATACTAATTAACTGGACAATTTCACTAAATCTTAATTAAAAGATTTATTCTTTTCTAAACTGGGTTCAAGAACAGTGTTATTTAAGACACCATTCACGATGAACCTGAAATCCCATTTGATATTAAATACAAGTTTCTGAATAGAAAATATACTGGCTTATATTCAATATCAAATTCTGAAACCAACAAATATCGTATTGGAAATAACGATATCAAATATATCTTTCAAATTTCCACAACCATATATGTATAATCATGAAATCAAACATCGAAATATTCCAAAGATAATTTCGATTCAAATCCATTCCAATTCTATTATTGGAAATCCTGGTTACTTTTAAAACCCCTTTTCAAATTCAATTTATTTATTTCAAAAATAAATTGATTTTAATTCTAGTTCAAAACTAGTTCATTTCGATAAAAATCTATTTTTATCTTTTCAATTATGGAGTTTTTCATCCCAATTTTTCCTAAATAATTTCTTATGATTCTACACAAATTATTACTATTTTCAATAATTTTATCAAGGCCTGTACAGTCGATTTCCACCAACGGCCATCGAACTGCACTTACAACGACCTTTTCCAAATTTTATTTGGACATAATTCCAAATCCAACCGTTAGCTTTCGAATTTATAATATTTAGTGGAAACCTCTTTTCGATACGAACCCAACGGTTCCGGTTTCAGGAGAATCCGACGGTCGGATCTCCCGTAATATCCATTCGAAGTCAATGGTCGAAATTCATGAACTGCCGCAGCGCGGTGCGTTCTATTCAGGCCATTATAATATATATATATATATATATTATATTATATATTTCATCGATTTCAATTCAAAATGTATTATATAAATCATTTTAAATTCGTTTTCAAAACGATTTCCACTTCATATTCAATTTCAAATCAAAATTGAATATTCCACATCATCGATATACAGGTGATAATATTTTCAAAACGTTATATTTTGAAATCACTACCTTTTCTATCTTCACTATAAAACGAATATAATCGATATAAACATCGTTCACGTCAAAGTAGCGCAACTCTAAACAACACGGCTTTATATATTTCAATAAATTCATTATTCTATTCAATAAATGAATATTTATTCTATTCAACACATGAATATATATTTCTTTCAACATCTGACTATTCTCAACACATGAGTACTGTCAACACATGACTATTTTGTTATGTAATATATTTTATAATATTATGGTATCTATCGTTTGATTTTTAATTAGACTTCAACCATAAAGTAGTTTCTAATCTTAAATATGATAAAGATGTAAATTTTATTATTAAAATATTTTACTCGACACATGAATAGTTTCAACACATGAATATTCTCAACACATAAGCATCGTCAACACATGACTATTTTTATATTCTAATATTCTTTATTTTTCCCAATTGGAATTAGGCCCAATCAATTACCATATAATGTTAATTATATGGATTCCACCCAACACATGTATATAATGGCACTGACAATAATCAACCATCATCCAAAGTGCACTACTCTGTGTAAGCATCAAATATAGATAATCAACGCTTACACAGTCTGTCGACCAATCGATCGACATACAACTAAATAATTGGGATTAGTGTACGCCAAATATCATCCCAACACCCGTGTGGGGTTTCAATCCACAAACACTGAATATTATTTGTGCAGTTAGGCGATGTGTAAAATTTATCGTCCCAATCAATATCTTTCAAATAGGTGTACATAAACTAACCGTTCGGTTTGTAAATGAATATTTATTTATTCACATTCACTATATTCATATTCACGTTAAAAATTATATTTTTAACGATAATTAATTTATTTAAACACATGAATATTTTATTATCCACTACACATCAACATCACAAACAAACTTCACAACACAGCAAACAAGCATACAAGCCGTCCATGGTCCGTGGACGACGGGTGTCGGGTGCTACTAAGCACCGTCTGCATCCTAGTATATATATTTTAACTAGAAAATAGAATTTAAAGTGAGAAGTTCTCACCGACTAGCTAAACCAACGCCAAAATTCTTCTTGCAGAAATCTTCGTCGTTCTCGCCTTTTTGTCATTATGGTTGCCCGTAGCCACTACATATATAAAAATAACATTTTTGTAACACCCCACTCCCGCTATGATCACTCACTAAGGGAATGCCATAGCATCGGTGGAGTATTTTAGTGAATATAGAACAGAAAAATTACAACAAGACAGATATAAATAGTACTTGAAATTTTAAAACATCATCTCATAACAGCGGAAGTAAAACATGTCTGGTTACATCATAAAACCACAATAAAGGTCAAGTACAATATCCATCAAAATAAAGAAGTACATAATCCCACTCTCATACAATAGCCAAACAAAAGAAAAGATAACTGGATAACTGGAGCTTTACATCTATCCAAGCTCCTAAAGACTGGAACAGCAATCCGATCAAGCTCCACTACTGCTAGGATCCACCGTAGGACCTGAGGGTTGGGAAAAAGATAAAAACAACAGGGTCAGACATAAGTCTGAGCGAGTCCTATAACTTTAACAATACAATCGTTAAAGTAACCAGAGAAGACATAAACTGATATACGGTAACATATAGGGATGAATGGCTACCCTAAGCAGTCAACTAAACGAAGATAAAGGATAAAGACGCATCTACCCTCCCTAAGGTAAATTACTAAACTGCACCACACCAGTCGTTCCTAACTTAAAGGTTGATCCCACCCAAGGACTTATAAAATTTACTAATTAGTACCTGCGTACCCCTAGGTGACCAAGTAGGCGCCACGGGGCCCTACAATCCACTAGGTGTACACACTACTTCCCATTCGATCGGCTCCCTAACGTAGATACCCGTGCTGGCCCCACCGTGGGATGTATCATTCCCCAATGTGGCAACCTGATGAAACTAAAGGTGCACGGCTTATATCTACTCGATGCAACAACGGCTTACCTACCAGCCCGGGCCCACTCACGCATATGAAGCCCGTTGGACTTGCGTTGCCACCGCTAACCCGTTTGCCTCTTACAGTCAAGCCCAGTATGCGTGTCCCGTCCTCGACATGGGTCGAGCCCACAAAGATACGTATGGGTTACTGGTTGAAATGGGCCTCCACAAGCTACCCACCTAAGCTTGTCCCTTTTTCTAGTATATCCCACTTAACCCTTTAATCATGTTTTAATTACATGTTCTATTTTGGTTAAGTATTCTAATCGTATTTTCTATTGCCACCCAAGGCAACCACTAGATTTTCTCATGCCACCCGAGGCACCCACTTAACCCCTCATGTCCCTCTACATGCTAATGTGGTTAAGTGTTTCTTAATTAATTAATTAAGAACGTAACCTTTGTAAAGACCTCTCACATTAGACTGTCTTTTATGACCGCTGGTTAAGCCGGTTGGGTCCGGGCAGCCTTATGTCATAACAGAGTCTAACCTCGTGTCTTTACATTAATTACGTATTTAGTTTGTGCCTAAGACCTCTCACATTGGGCTAACATTTGTAGCAACTGGTTAAGCCGGTTGGGTCCGGGCAGTTTTACGCTACAACTGAGTCCAACCTCGTGTCTTAGTCAATTAATTACACCTAATTAATCACCCTCATAATTTTATATTAATTATCCCTAATTAATCAAGTTTTCTTAACATGGGTAGACCTAACTTAATAGGTAAATTCCCATGGGGTAGACCTAACTCAATAGGTAAATTCCCAACACATAGTATGGGTACACCTAACCAAATAGGCAAATTCCCATACTATGTTTATTTATTTTGTGTTATGCATAATTATATTAATTTCACACAATCTTATTAACTTATGCATTTAATTACCCCATCGTTCCCACGTAATTTCGTTCATGATATAACACATATAAAAGGTGTCAACTTGCATATGAATGAACATGTTTCAAAGGTGCCATCTTGCATATTAACAAACACATAACTTGCATATGAACTTGCATAACATGTCACATAACTTGCATATAATATGTCACATAACTTACATATTCATTTTGCATAACAAACTTGCATATTAGCTTATAGACTTGCATAATGTGTCATCATGAACTTGCATATTAATAAACATGTAACTTGCATATTTACATACATGTAACTCGCATATTAACAAACATGTAACTTGCATATAAAGAAACATGTAACTTGCATATTTACATACATGTAACTTGCATATTAACAAACATGTAACTTGCATATTAACAAACATGTAACTTGCATATTTACATACATGTAACTTGCATATTAACAAACATGTAACTTGCATATTAACAAACATGTAACTTGCATAGCATATTACCATGAACTTGCATAACATGCATATGATTACATAGCCCACAACTTGCATATTTAGCATCATGCAAACATAACATACATCATATTAAACTTGCATAAGCTTACATACTCAACATGCATAAACATAAGATTAATGCTAACATCATATCATATGATTCAAAGCTCATTAACCCACATACAAAACCATAAATCTCATCACATCTCATCTAATTAGTTTACCAAAAGATCATCAAAGTGATAGAAACTCACAACTAGCAACTTTGAACACCAAATGAAGAAGATTAAGATGCTAAGAAGGGATTAGAAGTTGATTAGAGAGTGATTAGTATGCAACCCTCTTCATAAAATTAGTGGAGGCCATGAGAGCTAGCATTTTGCCATAGTTTAGTCACTAGGTTTAATTATGAATGAATTAGGGTAGGTTAGGGTCTTATTTATAGATTAGGCAAGTGTTTTAGGCCATAGGATTAACCCTAGATTCAATCCAAGCCATCAAAGCATGTCTTGGGGAAGAAGTCAAGTGTAGGAACCATCTAGGGCCTTTAGATTAAAGATGGACCATGAGAACCATTCAAATGCAAAATCTGCACTTGAGCGAATCGGCCCACGGGTTGACAGCCAAACACCCTGGATTAACCCCTAGTCTCTGGGTCGACTTCAAAAATCGGCCGGTTCGGTAATTCCCCTCTCCCAATTCGCTGTTTTGAGCATTTTTGCATATTTATTTATTAAATTTTCAATTATATATATATATATATATCAATATATATATATATATATCTACACAACCCATTTCACTTAATTAAGTATACTTTAATTTGGGAATTTTCGTGAAACTTCGCGAGGCCATATCTTGGTCATACGGACTCCGATTTTCGAAAACTCGGACTCTATTTCGCGTATTTTTCCGAGACGAACACAATGGCATAGCCCGTTTCCCTTGATTCCCATTTTAGAATTAAATTCTGCCTCGATTTATGTTATTACAGGTTATTGAAAATACGGGTTGTTACATTCTCCCCTCCTTAAAGGATTTCGTCCCCGAAATCTTCAAGTTAGGAAGAACGTATCCTACCATCCAATCATCCATCTACTCAAAGCATCATCCACGAGCAATCATTGTCCTTACAAGATTCTAAATGCTGGATGGATATATGCAAAAGTGTGTGTATATGTACTTACCTAATGCGAAAATCAGGCGGTTACTGATACAGTAAACCTCCTTAATGCAAACCATGATAGTGCCATGCATCCAATATGTATGCGAAACCCTATTGACACATACAAATTTCTACATGCGTGCACAACCATACACAAAAATGCATCATCCATATGATAACACAGCCATGATACATCCATCAATCTAACTACCACATCCATTTATGCAATATGCAACATGAAGTGACTGAGCCGATCTAGTGCCTAATGTGTGTGTATATGCATCCACGAGCAACCACTAGCAAACAATTGCATCCATATGCATCCATCAACCATAACATGTTTCAAACACATGTCTCAACCATAGGTTTTACCCTATCTAAAGGTCATAGGTATTAGCGAGAGGATATACTAAAGATAAGATAAGTACTAGACAAGCAATAAAGGAGAAGTTAAAAGACATACTCTCAAAAAGAAATGGATACAAAGAACGCATCTTTGCTTCCGTCTCCCAAGTAGCATTGCTTTCGTCATCTCCCCATTGCACTTTAACTAGCTGAACTTCTCTGTTCCTCAACTTCCTAGTTTCTGACCCAAGGATGCGAGTAGGAGCTCGTCGAATCATCGCATCACGCTCTACCTCTACATCTCTAAGCAAGCTCGGCTCTACCACCTCCTCGGTCTCATGTAAGCACTTCCTCAAATGTGATACATGGAATACATCATGAACACCACTAAGTCTGTCGGGCAACTCCACCCTATATGCCATCCGTCCAATCCTTTCCTTAATAGGAAACGGCCCAACAAATCTCGGTGCTAACTTCCCTACGGACCCAAAGCGAACAACATTTCTCAATGGAGATACTTTGACAAAAACCATGTCCCCAACCTCAAACTCAAGATCCGTCCTTCTCCGATCCGCATAAGATTTCTGTCTATCTTGCGCTGCTTTCATCCTTTTTCGAATTAAATCAATCTTCTCTGAAGTCTCTCTAACCATATCCGGCCCAAGCAAGATCTTATCCGTAGATTCCCACCAACATGTAGGAGATCGACAAGGCCTTCCATAAAGAGCTTCGAAAGGAGCCATACCAATACTGGACTGAAAGCTGTTATTATATGCGAACTCCACCAAAGGAAGATGTTCTTCCCATGTACCTCCAAAATTCAAGATACAAAGCCTCAAAAGATCTTCTAAGATACGGTTCACCCTCTCGGTCTGACCGTCCGTCTGAGGATGATATGCGGTGCTCAAACACAACTGAGTCCCTACCGCCTCTTGCAAACTTCTCCAAAACTCACTAGTGAAAATAGGATCTCGATCACTCACAATGCTGGATGGTACGCCATGCAATCTAACAATCTCTCTAACATAGACTGAAGCAAGCCATGGAGCGGTCCTCTTACTCTTTACGGGTATAAAATGGGCACTCTTTGTAAGTCTGTCTACCACAACCCAAATTCCCGTATTGCCCTTCCTCGATCTCGGTAACCCGTCGATGAAATCCATCGAGACACTATCCCACTTCCACTGTGGAACTTCCAATGGGTGTAGCAACCCACCGGGTTTCCTTTGCTCCACTTTAACTTGTTGGCACACTAAGCATCTAGCCACATACTCGGCCACATCTTTCTTCATACCGGCCCAAAAGAAAACTCTCTTCATGTCTTGGTACATTTTGTCTCCACCGGGATGAATAGTCATTCTTGAACGATGTGCATCATCCAAAATAGCCTTCTTCAAACCCTCATCTTGCGGTACACAAAGTCTACCGTCTCTATGCAACCATCCCTTATCATCTATGGTGTATCTACCCAAATGGCTGGACGACTCCCCTCTTATAAGCTTCTCTACCAACACAACCAACTGTGGGTCGTCTCGCTGAGCCTCGCCAATCCGTCTCAAAAGAGTAGGTCTAACCTCCAAGGATGCCAACAAACCAGGTACAAAATCAACAGAAGGTCTGAAGTCAAACAAAGAAAGAAACTCCAAGCTTCGTCGTTCCACGAACAATGGACTCAAAGATAGCCTTTTTCTACTTAAGGCGTCTGCCACCACGTTACCCTTACCAGGGGTATACGCTATCTCGAAATCATAGGATGCTAAGAACTCCATCCACCTTTGCTGTCTTAAGTTTAAATCCTTCTGAGAGAATAAGTACTTCAATGATTTATGGTCGGTGAACAACTCGAATCTCTCACCAAGAAGATAATGGCGCCAAGACTTAAGTGCGAAAACAATCGCGGCCAACTCTAGATCATGGGTAGGGTAATTCTTCTCATGCACTCTCAATTGTCTCCCTCCATAGGCTATTACCCTTCCCTCCTGCATCAAGACTGCGCCTAATCCTGTTCCACAAGCATCGGTATAAACAACAAACGGCTTACTCCCATCTGGAAGCACTAAAACTGGAGCGGTGGTCAAAGCTCTCTTTAACCGTCGGAAAGCATCATCACAATCTACATCCCATGAGAAAACCAGATTCTTCTTCGTCAAGCGGGTTAATGGGGCTGATATCTTCGCGAAGTCTTTGATGAACTTCCTATAATATCCTGCCAACCCCAAGAAACTTCTTACCTCGGTAGCATTTCTAGGAACTTTCCAATCCTGGATAGATACTATCTTTGCGGGATCCACAGCTATCCCTTCCTTAGAGGCCACATGCCCTAAGAATCGCACTTCTCTTCTCCAAAAATGGCATTTAGAGAATTTAGCTTTAAGACTATGCGCTCGAAGAGTCTCCAACACTTCCTTGAGATGTAAGGCATGCTCTTCTTCATTCTTGGAAAAGACCAAGATGTCATCCACAAAAACTACTACAAACTTATTCAGATACTCTCTGAACACTCTACTCATGAGATCAACAAAGTATGCGGGGGCGTTTGTCAACCCAAATGGCATCACTAGCCACTCATAAAAACCATCCGGAGTCCGGAAAGCAGTCTTCTCTATACTGTCCTCCGCCACTCTTAACTGATGAAACCCTGTAGCTAAGTCCATCTGCGAAAATACTGACGCGCCAACCAACTGATCAAAGAGATCATCTATCCTCGGTAATGGGTGTCTATTCTTCTTCGTGAGCTTATTAAGTTCCCTATAATCCACACAAAGTCTGAGGGACCCATCCGCCTTCGTGGCAAACACTACTGGAGCTCCCCACTCCGATATACTTCGCCTTATGAACCCCTTCTCAAGCAACTCCCCTACTTGCTTATGAAGTTCTCTTCTCTCACGAGGAGCCATGTGGCGTACTGGCAAAGACACTGGTTTGGCATTATCCACCAAATAAATTCGGAAATCTATCTCCCGCTTCGGAGGCAAACCCTTTACTTCTTCAAACACATCCGGATATTCCCGGACTACTCTGACAGAACACAAACTTTCGACCGAAGCATCGAGCGATTCAAGATAACTTAGCAAAACAGATTCCATGGGATTGCAAGAGATCTCGAGAGTGTTACCCAAGCGGGTCATGAGCCTGACAACTCTCCTTTCGCAATCAAGAACGGCACCATTACTGGATAACCAGTCCATGCCCAAGATCAACCCATAGCCCGTGAAGCCCAATACAAAAGCATCACATCTAAACTCAACGCTAAGTATAGAAATCTTCAAACCCAAACATATCATAGACAGATATATGGAGCCCCCAATTGGGTTTGAGACAACCAAGGGATCATCAACTAGACTGGTGTCTAAGTGCAGTGACTCAACTAACGATGATGAGATAAAAGAATGCGATGCGCCAGAGTCAAACAAAGTACGAACTGGATGATCAAACAGAAAAACCAGACTTTCAACGGAAATAGTTCTACCTCTCTGCTGAATCGGTGGAACTGAGAGAACCTGAACTTGCCCCCCTGACTGAGGTGGTGCTATAAGAGCTTGCACCTGGCCTCCTGAGGTAGACCCCGTCTTCTGCCCCTTCTTTGGGCAGTTTTTCACAAGATGCCCTGCTTCACCACAATGAAAGCAACCGGTCTTCTTCTTTTTGCGACAATCCTTACTGAGGTGTCCTGGTGTTCCACAATTGAAGCACTTCTTCTTCGTCTTCTTTTTGTCACCATTGCCTTTTCCGCCCTTGCCTTGTTGTTGCTGTTGCGGTTTCTTCTGATCCCCCTTTTTCTCTGGTGCCTTAGAATTCTTATCATCCTCATGCATAAGTGCCATGTAGACAAGCTTCTCAAAAGTGGCCCCCATAGGAATGTGAGTCATAGCTATTCCTTGCAATGGTTCGTTCAAGCCTCTAACGAACCTCAAAGCCTTCTTCTCCGGTGTATTCACCAACTCTATGCCAAACCTTGCTAATTGATTGAATTTGTTGACATATTCTTTCACCGTGAGATTCCCTTGCTTCAAATTCAAGAACTTCTCCATAAACAGATTCTCTTCCGCCCTTGAGAGAAACTTAGCCCCAAACCTTTGCTTAAAATCTGCCCAAGAGTCAACAGGGCGTTCTCCATTAGTGACCTCCCACCAGAATGAGGCCTCTCCCTTCATTAACCAAGCCGCCAACTTGACTTTCTTTCCCTCTTCCACTTCAAAGATATCTAGCAACTCTTCCACTTCCTTAAGCCAATCTCTAGCCTCTACGAAAGTCTCTGAACCAAGAAAAGGTTTTCCTCCTATAGCCTTGAACTCCTTGCAAACCTTAGCAAAATTATCCACTCTAGGCTGAGGAGGAGGAGCGGTTGTCTCTGGTGTAGTAGCATTGGCCGGACCCGCAGCCGCGGCCCTAGCCTCTTGCAACCTCCTATACCATAGTGGTATAACTAAACCCTCCGGGATGTTAAGATCTTCAGCCATGCTGAAACGAAAGAGGAAAGATTCAAAAAGGAGATTCCGAAAGATAAAGATATGGCTATTGGGGATTATGCTTTTCTTTTTCAAAAACTTTTTCTCTTAGAAGACATGCTTTTAAAAATACTTTCTTCGAAAATACTCTTAGAAAGTAGTTTTTCTCAAAAATTTTATCTGTTCTGGTAACCTTAAGCTCTGATACCACGTGTAACACCCCACTCCCGCTATGATCACTCACTAAGGGAATGCCATAGCATCGGTGGAGTATTTTAGTGAATATAGAACAGAAAAATTACAACAAGACAGATATAAATAGTACTTGAAATTTTAAAACATCATCTCATAACAGCGGAAGTAAAACATGTCTGGTTACATCATAAAACCACAATAAAGGTCAAGTACAATATCCATCAAAATAAAGAAGTACATAATCCCACTCTCATACAATAGCCAAACAAAAGAAAAGATAACTGGATAACTGGAGCTTTACATCTATCCAAGCTCCTAAAGACTGGAACAGCAATCCGATCAAGCTCCACTACTGCTAGGATCCACCGTAGGACCTGAGGGTTGGGAAAAAGATAAAAACAACAGGGTCAGACATAAGTCTGAGCGAGTCCTATAACTTTAACAATACAATCGTTAAAGTAACCAGAGAAGACATAAACTGATATACGGTAACATATAGGGATGAATGGCTACCCTAAGCAGTCAACTAAACGAAGATAAAGGATAAAGACGCATCTACCCTCCCTAAGGTAAATTACTAAACTGCACCACACCAGTCGTTCCTAACTTAAAGGTTGATCCCACCCAAGGACTTATAAAATTTACTAATTAGTACCTGCGTACCCCTAGGTGACCAAGTAGGCGCCACGGGGCCCTACAATCCACTAGGTGTACACACTACTTCCCATTCGATCGGCTCCCTAACGTAGATACCCGTGCTGGCCCCACCGTGGGATGTATCATTCCCCAATGTGGCAACCTGATGAAACTAAAGGTGCACGGCTTATATCTACTCGATGCAACAACGGCTTACCTACCAGCCCGGGCCCACTCGCGCATATGAAGCCCGTTGGACTTGCGTTGCCACCGCTAACCCGTTTGCCTCTTACAGTCAAGCCCAGTATGCGTGTCCCGTCCTCGACATGGGTCGAGCCCACAAAGATACGTATGGGTTACTGGTTGAAATGGGCCTCCACAAGCTACCCACCTAAGCTTGTCCCTTTTTCTAGTATATCCCACTTAACCCTTTAATCATGTTTTAATTACATGTTCTATTTTGGTTAAGTATTCTAATCGTATTTTCTATTGCCACCCAAGGCAACCACTAGATTTTCTCATGCCACCCGAGGCACCCACTTAACCCCTCATGTCCCTCTACATGCTAATGTGGTTAAGTGTTTCTTAATTAATTAATTAAGAACGTAACCTTTGTAAAGACCTCTCACATTAGACTGTCTTTTATGACCGCTGGTTAAGCCGGTTGGGTCCGGGCAGCCTTATGTCATAACAGAGTCTAACCTCGTGTCTTTACATTAATTACGTATTTAGTTTGTGCCTAAGACCTCTCACATTGGGCTAACATTTGTAGCAACTGGTTAAGCCGGTTGGGTCCGGGCAGTTTTACGCTACAACTGAGTCCAACCTCGTGTCTTAGTCAATTAATTACACCTAATTAATCACCCTCATAATTTTATATTAATTATCCCTAATTAATCAAGTTTTCTTAACATGGGTAGACCTAACTTAATAGGTAAATTCCCATGGGGTAGACCTAACTCAATAGGTAAATTCCCAACACATAGTATGGGTACACCTAACCAAATAGGCAAATTCCCATACTATGTTTATTTATTTTGTGTTATGCATAATTATATTAATTTCACACAATCTTATTAACTTATGCATTTAATTACCCCATCGTTCCCACGTAATTTCGTTCATGATATAACACATATAAAAGGTGTCAACTTGCATATGAATGAACATGTTTCAAAGGTGCCATCTTGCATATTAACAAACACATAACTTGCATATGAACTTGCATAACATGTCACATAACTTGCATATAATATGTCACATAACTTACATATTCATTTTGCATAACAAACTTGCATATTAGCTTATAGACTTGCATAATGTGTCATCATGAACTTGCATATTAATAAACATGTAACTTGCATATTTACATACATGTAACTCGCATATTAACAAACATGTAACTTGCATATAAAGAAACATGTAACTTGCATATTTACATACATGTAACTTGCATATTAACAAACATGTAACTTGCATATTAACAAACATGTAACTTGCATATTTACATACATGTAACTTGCATATTAACAAACATGTAACTTGCATATTAACAAACATGTAACTTGCATAGCATATTACCATGAACTTGCATAACATGCATATGATTACATAGCCCACAACTTGCATATTTAGCATCATGCAAACATAACATACATCATATTAAACTTGCATAAGCTTACATACTCAACATGCATAAACATAAGATTAATGCTAACATCATATCATATGATTCAAAGCTCATTAACCCACATACAAAACCATAAATCTCATCACATCTCATCTAATTAGTTTACCAAAAGATCATCAAAGTGATAGAAACTCACAACTAGCAACTTTGAACACCAAATGAAGAAGATTAAGATGCTAAGAAGGGATTAGAAGTTGATTAGAGAGTGATTAGTATGCAACCCTCTTCATAAAATTAGTGGAGGCCATGAGAGCTAGCATTTTGCCATAGTTTAGTCACTAGGTTTAATTATGAATGAATTAGGGTAGGTTAGGGTCTTATTTATAGATTAGGCAAGTGTTTTAGGCCATAGGATTAACCCTAGATTCAATCCAAGCCATCAAAGCATGTCTTGGGGAAGAAGTCAAGTGTAGGAACCATCTAGGGCCTTTAGATTAAAGATGGACCATGAGAACCATTCAAATGCAAAATCTGCACTTGAGCGAATCGGCCCACGGGTTGACAGCCAAACACCCTGGATTAACCCCTAGTCGACCCAGCGGGCTCGGGTCGACTTCAAAAATCGGCCGGTTCGGTTATTCCCCTCTCCCAATTCGCTGTTTTGAGCATTTTTGCATATTTATTTATTAAATTTTCAATTATATATATATATATATCAATATATATATATATATATATATCTACACAACCCATTTCACTTAATTAAGTATACTTTAATTTGGGAATTTTCGTGAAACTTCGCGAGGCCATATCTTGGTCATACGGACTCCGATTTTCGAAAACTCGGACTCTATTTCGCGTATTTTTCCGAGACGAACACAATGGCATAGCCCGTTTCCCTTGATTCCCATTTTAGAATTAAATTCTGCCTCGATTTATGTTATTACAGGTTATTGAAAATACGGGTTGTTACAATTTTTATATTGTTGCTATGTATATAAAAACCAAATTTTTATACTACTACTATATAGATAAAAATTCTATTTTTACATCGCTACTATATAGATAAAAATTCTATTTTTACACCGCTACTATATAGATAAAAATCGATTTTTACGCCGCTACTATATAGATAAAAATTCTATTTTTACACCGCTACTATATTGATAAAAATCTATTTTTACACCGCTACTATATAGATAAAAATCTATTTTTACAACGGTGTTCTTATAATAAAGATTATCTTTTTATCACGCTATTCTCCATATAAAAATTATATTTTTATATATCTATTTCTAATATAAAGATCGAATTTTTAATACACCTATAATATAGAAATCATATTTTTAATACTTCTACCTTATAAAAATTATATTTTTGTATTTCACATATGATACAAATCATATTTTTATTATTTTTATAATATAAAAATCATATCTTTCCTACTTCAAAGATATAATCTTTTCGCTATTTCATTATAAAAATCATTTCTTAATCTTTTTATTTAGAAAAATCGAACCTTTCTATCTCTATAAAAATTATATTTTTAACCTTTCTATTATATAAAAATTATATTTTAAACCTCTATGAGAGCCTCATAAAAATCGTATTTTTAACATCAAAGAAATTCAGTTTTTCACATCAAAGTAATCCAGTTTTTAACATCAAAATAATTTAGGTTTTAACATCAAAGTAATTCAGTTTTTAACATCAAAGATTAAACAAATCATGAAATAAATAAAAAGGAAAAGCTCACATTTTTAGAGGAGATTGATGCTGAGTGGACTGGAGGGGCGGTGGCCATGCAGTGTCGGTGGCGGGGTCTTCGGGTCTGGAGCGGTGGAGGTTGGGTTGCGGCGGTTTAAGGAAGAGAGGGAGGGGCTAGAGGAGAGACGAAGGGGGGGGGTGCTGATGTCATCGGCGGCGGGGGTTTGGGTGGGCGTAGGCTAGGGCCGGCGGGGGTGAACTCGAGGGAGGCGCGACGGGGTAGTTAGGTTAGGATTTTTTTTACTCGGTTGACAAAGAAAACGGGGGGGGGGGGGGGCTGAGAGGGAATAAGGGGAGAGGGAGGGAGATTTTATTTATTTATTTTATTTTATTAATTTTCAAAAAGCAACTTTTTATTTCGACCTCGAAATCGAATCCACCGCATGTCGTCCATAGCTAATTACCCCCATTCCGAACACCATGGGATATGTATCGTAAGCTGTTTCAATCGTTTCGATCAGTTTTCGTCAAAATCAAAATGTAACTCTATATATTGAATTTGAACGCACATTTCAATTTATCGGGGCCACATACTAACTCGAAAAATTTCCGAAAAATATTTTCTAACTTCGTATTGACGATACGGTCCTAACAAAACTAATTTCATCGAATTCTGAGACCGTTTGAAAAGTGGTCATTTTCCAGTCGATTAAAATCAACTAAAACTGGTCAAACGCGTTTTCCTTTTCCACACCCACATATTGATTTGAAAAATTACGAAATTTGAAACCTAGCAATAACTTTACATCCCGGATCCAACAAAAGTGGTTTCGTCGAAATCCGAGGTTGTTTGCAAAATTTCCATTTTTAAGGGCTAGAATTCCACAACGACTATTCTGAATATTCAACTGGACATATCTTTTGATTCCCGCTATGAAATTTTGATTTTTTAGATTTGTTGGAAAGATATTCTCAATTAGATTCTAATATTTTTGGTTTCACTAAAATCCGGTTTATTTTGCACCAGGTACATTCATTTGAAGTTTGAAATCAATTTATCGAAGTACCGCGCCATTTTCAATCCCTTTTATAATTATAAGTAAAATTTATATTCTAACGACGATTTATATAAATATATACGTTCGAATTCTATTCAAAATAAATTTCTCGTCGTTATTATTTAAAATATTTCATTTTAAATGTTCAAAATTCATCAAAATTGCCAAAATAAAAATTTTAAATTGGCTCGCATTTTCGGGTTATTACAATAATGCATTTTATTGCAAAAAGAACAAAAAGGACAAAACCACAATAATTAAGTAAAAACCACAAACAACATCAAACGCAAATAGGATTACTATTATTTTAACCAATACTGCACAATTATAATTTAAACTCAATTTCTATGAGTCTGGAATAAAACTACAAGGCTAACAAAGGTTTTGGGACTGATTTCCAGATCCAAGGTGCTTACAATAACCAAAAACAATTTAAGAATAATTATAGGCAAGAAGGTAGTAATAATTTAAAATACCTAAAAACTAATACTCATTCTACATTCATAATATTTCATATTTGACAAAATAAACATGTTTGATAACTTTTAGCCATATAATTCAAATTCAACACAAACAAATTATATAAGTTTATTATAAACAATGTATATAATTTCTCACTCACCTGAAAGCAATCAAAACCTTAATCCGACACAGCTTTTAGGCCGAAATTTTCCAAATGTTATAAATCTACAATTTATTTCCAAAGGGGATTTACAAACAAAGATTTAGAATTGTAGATCTAAAAAGGAAATAGGAAAATAAGAAGGAAATTCAATAATATAAATTACTTAAATGAAGAACCGTCTCTTTTTCAAAGATCTGAATCTAATTTCTCCAATACTTGTTAGTCTAATCTATATGTGTTTATAGTTTATGTTTTAGAAGAGATTGGAGGATTAGAAATGGCAGAGCTTTGTTGTAGCCTCTTGAAAATATGAATAAGGGAACGGGGTATAGCCATTTTTATAGGCGTAGAATTGACCCTAGATTGTTAGATTTAATTTAATTAATATCCGACCGATAATATATAATAAAATATGTTACCAAACCCTAGCCGCCACTATTAGGATCGACCACGGGTCAATCTAGTGGTCGACTGCCCGATCAACCACCTGGGTCGACCTAGTAGTGGGGGTAGGGGAAATTATATATTACCTTATATAAATACATTCTGTTTATTTATTTTCCATTCGTTTCCATACTTCATTCGTAAATTTTTCGTACGGACTCAGTTCGCGAAGTTCCAAACATGAAAGTTGACCAAAATTTCATCACAAGAGCAACGGTGCAAGTTTTGTGATCAAATTCCATCATTTGTAAAAATTCCATTTTTGTAATTTAATTAAATATTTAAATTAATTATCATCAAAAATTCTTGGTTGTTACACATTAAGTTAGAACCCTAATTGTATAATTAATTTATTGTAATGGTCTATGGAGGGTAAAATCAATGGGATTTAAACTGTTTAAATTAATTGTTGGGGATTCATACCATATAGCATACCCTTTTATCATGTACGGTCTCATACAGGAGCGAGGGCATGCACTATATTGTGGGAGGTAGTAAGATGTCCAAATTAGAGGTGGGTATGGATGCATTCTGGTATGTCTTTTTGCTATGTCTTTTTGTTGAAGGGATGGGCCTAGTAAACCCAAACCCGTAGTAAGTATGGATTATCACCCTATAGTATAGCCGCCGATTGATAGATATTATTTGGATAATTCTTCCTAATTATGTTCTGAAGTTGTAGAAGTGTAAAACAGTCACCAACCAAATTCTATAAAATGAGAAAAGCCAATCCTATCTATAATCTTTTATGATCACTTTAGGTGTACACAAACACTTACTATATATGACACCGGAATTACTGTTTTATCAATTTTCTTTTGCTTATTCAATTGTGCTAGTAGTCATAACAGTTCACCAGACTTTATGACTATCCCATTTTCCTTCCTTTCCTTTTTCTTCTCCCAAGGATCACAGAGAGGAATTACATACTTCAGACTTATTTATTGATTCCATTTTGGAGGATTCTTGCAGCAGATGTATTGCTTTTTGTTTCTTTACCACCGTACGATTGCATCTTTTGACTACTTAGTAAATATTAGTACTATATACGATGATGTTGTTATTGGCTGAGATTTTTGAGACATGGTATTTTAAGACAATTTGGTTTTGTTGGAATAATTGCTTCTTTTAATCATTATGTAAATTATCTTTTTTCTTCCGCTATATATTTATTTATGTCTTGTGAAATCTTAGTCTCTGTGATGTATTTATGTCTTTATACATACAACAAACGTTCCTTAATGGAATTCTATTTTGGATAACGTAAAGGGGTGTGGGGTGTTTCATTTATAAACATATACTCAAATCCTCGAAGGAAGGTACCGATCTTGGAGGCAACCTAATGAATCACATGAGTGTTGCACCGTCCAAATAGATAGGAAATACCATACATTTAATAACATCTAGAGCCAATGTTGAATCCATACACTAGGTGTATCTCATTAAATGTGTAACGACCCAGATTTTTGAACAGTTTATTTTAAATATTTAGTATCGTTTAAATATTTAAAATACAATATAAAATAATTTTTATAGTGAATTATCAATCAAATAATCGAAATACGAGAACAAAATATAATTGAAATCGAAGTTAAAAACATTTCAAAAACAATTCAAATGATCAGTGTCAGTTATGTCTGAACATGAACAATAAAAATAATTTATTTTCGGTAAATTTAATGGTTTGAGATCGATTTATATTTTATATCGAATTTAATTTAAAACGTTAATTTAATTGGTTATCACTTCTGAATAGTCGAATTAAATTACAGAGTCAGTTCCGTGAATTTTAAAATAACACCATAATCTGAAGACGTAAATCGCTACGTTGAAAATAGCAGTTCGGGGTTTTAAATTAAAAGGACCGCGAGATATTTTGGTTATTTAATTAGAAAATCAAATCAAAATTTAATCACATCATTTCAGCCACCCTAAAATTTATACAGGCCGACCTAAATTTCTCCATCGCAGAACTACTGTTAAAAACTCCGCAACCCTATATTTTTTCTCGAGCTAACATTTCTGTCTGCCTCTTCAATTATAAAAACGCGATTCCTCCTTCATTTTTTTTTGTTAAGCTTCGACAGACGAAATTAAATGGCTGGCCCATTTTTAATTCAAAATTCCTCCTTTAAATCGAAGTCGCGATTCAACCTATGGGTCTTCAGAAGCTCGAATCGAACTAGAGTGCGGAAGGCCTTGCGAGCAGTGGAGGTACTTCGGTTTTGGTTTTAACGATAATGGATTTTGGGTATAATTTTGCAAGCTACTGGTTGCTGCGTTCGAGATTTAGGAGGGGGAAATCGATATGGTCAAAGCCGTTCAAACTAGGGTAGAGATGTGAAGGTCGAAGTGTTTTGGGTTGCGGTTGAGTGATGCGCATGGAAGGGGAAGGTGCGATTGGATGATGAGCCATTTCGATTACAGTTATGGAGAAGAGGGGTCATCGATGGGTTCAGGAAGGGAAACAGGGACCGAAGAAAGAAAAGGGAAATTTAAATAGAGAATTTAAGGTATATTTTTCTTAATTTAAATTGGTAGTTAATTTAATCAATTTGTATAACTTGTAGGAATTAGCATATTAGTTAGAACTGAATTCGTACATTGTTGAGAGATAAGGAAATGGTGTTTACTATTAATTTGGAAATTTATTTAAAGTAAATTAGTTTATTTAATTGGAAATAGCTTTAATATATAGAAATTAGTTAGTAAAAGATAAAATCTGTAAACTAAGGATTAATTTGGAATTTAATTTACATATGAGTAATTAATTTAAATTAAATTAGTGAAGTTCAAAAACTGAAATATATTTATATTGTTTACATTGAAAACAGAGGTACAAAGGAATCGTGGAACCTATACGATAAGCTTAAATGGGGTACTCGACGGAAAAAAGCCTGGTGAGTAAATCTCACTCACCTTTAGAATTATTTTTATTTCATTAAAAATAATTGTCTGTTGCTTGTGTGAATGTTTTCTGGTTGTTTTATATATATTAGTTATTTAGGCTATATATATATATATTGGGTTGATTGATTGGTTGGATTCCCGCAGTCTCATTAGCGGATGCCCGCAGTTTCATAGCGGATGATTACCCTATACGCCCCACGCTATGATTAGTGGATGACCTTCTATACCGCGATATTCTGGCACGAAGCAGAATGGGTATTATTTATGTGCTAACATCTGTGGATGCAGGAAAACAGGTTGGAGGAATCCAACTGGATTCCTCAAAAATATATTATCTGTTTGTTTGTTGTTTGTTTGATTTCATATATATATATTCATATATGATGTGTTAAAAATCAAATGATTGAAATTTGGTTGATTTGATTGTTTAAAATATCACTGGGCTTAAGTAATGATATTTAAAATATCGTGGAAGGATAGTGGAGATCTTAAAAGGAAAAATTCTGTTTTTAAATAGAATTTGAATTTTAAATGGAAGTAAAATATAAACTTGTTTTTTAAAATAAACAAGTAGTTTCTTTTTTTTTAACGAAGTTTAGAAATAGTTCTTTTATAACGAAGTTACAAATGAAGTAAAAAGAATTATCATTTGATAATTCAGAAATAGAAATACAAGCGTGGAATTGGAATTTGAAATGAAATTTCAAAACAGATGTGAAATGGAATTTTTAAATATATAACTCAAATGAAATTTGAGTATAACATTAGAATTTTAAAAGGGAGTTTAAATATTTGAAAGAAAAAGGAGATTGAATTTTAGAAATTCAAATAGAAGTTCAAATAGAATTTGAATAGACGAAATTAGAATAGAATTTGAATTCAAGGAATTAAAATAAAATTTGAATTCAAAGGAATTCGAATAAAGAAATTCAAATAGAGATTTGCATGTAGAATTTCAAAATAGAATTTGAAATAGGATTTTCAAAGTAGAATTGGAAATAGAATTTCAAATAGGATTTCAAAATAGAAAATCCAAATTGTTTTGAAATGGAATTTGAATTCAAGGGAATTCAAATGGATTGGAGTGAAGAAATTCAAATGGTGTTAAAAATGAGTTTGAATATTAGAATTCAAATGGGGCTGGAAATGAATTTGAATGTTAGAATTCAAATGGAAATGGAAAATGAAATTTGAATATAAGAGATTCAAATTGAATTCAAATAAGATTTTAATCTATGGGATTTGAATATGAAATTCAAATGGGTTTTAAACTATGGAATTTTGAATATAGAATTTAAAAAGGGAGTTTGAATATTTGAACTTCAATAGAATTCAAATATAGAAATTGGATTATGGAAGTTCAAATGGAATTTGAATATAGAGTTTGAATAAGAGAATTCAAATGAATTCAAGTATGGGATTTGAATATGGAATTGAAATAGAAATTCAAGTATTGAATTTGAATATCAAATAGAAAAGGAATTGGGATTTTGAAATATAGAATTCAAAAAGTGAGATTGGAATTTGAATCAAGAAATTCAAATAGAGTTAAAATGAAGTTGAATTCATTTTAAAGAAGTTTAAAAGTTTATATATATATATAATTAAAACGAACTCGCCGCAGCGCTGCAGTTCGTAAAATAGCGATTCGAACTTCAATTGAATATACAACACTCAATGGAAGTCGAAATTCTTTGAAACAAGAAACGTCAGGACCGATTTGATAATAGTTTTCTAATGAAAGAGAAAAATATGAATTTCGTCGTATAGATTTTTAGTTATGTCAAAATCAAATTTTCAGAAAAACAGCGCCAGAACTATTTATAATCCATAACGGTTTATTCCATTTATAAAAGGATGTTAAACAAATAAAATCCGAATTTCTATTTAGAAGATTTCAGATTTGAGTTATAGAATATATGTGAACTCAAGTGAAGTAATGAATTTGATTTTGAAATAGAAATCAGATTTTTGATTTATTGAATAGAGTTAACTAATTAAATAAAAATTAGTTAATGAGATTTCGAATGAATATTGAGCTTTAAATAAGTGAATTCGATTTGAGAATTTATATTCGAAATAGAAAAGAGAACTAGAATTGAAATTGAAATTCAATTTGGTTGTGAGCAAGTTAAACATTTTATTTGAACATGTTATGTTCAAACAAAGAAGTGAAATAGGCAAAAGGTCTAATTAAAGAATAATTAAGCGAAACCGAATTCAAACGATGCAAATTTGAATTCAACGAATGGATTGAGTTGAATTGAATTGAAAACAGGTGAACATGTGTAAGCAGGTTTGATATGAAGTATATGAAGTTATAAATGTAGTGCTCGACAAAAAGGTACATGTTTAATTCGTATATGAGGTTTTATGCGCCGTATCGGCAAGCCGCTTGGCTTTTCCTTTTTCTTTTTGATTGAGGAAGATACCGGGAAGCTATTTGAAATTTCCCGATGCTCCCGATACAAGGGAGGTTATGGCGAATTTTTCCGGAAATTTAAGGAGTTAGAATATTTTTAAGAAATTGACAATTAGAAACCTATATATACCGATAGAATTCGATAAGGAAACGAAAACAAAAATAGCGTAAAGGGCCAAGATTGATTATTGAAATATTTGGGTAACAAATATTGTTAAGGAAATGGAGAAGAGATTTAATTAATGAAATATTAATTAAAGAGCCCAGTGATTTGTTTGATATGTTGGATGAACACTTGTTTTTATTCGATAGTTAAATCACAGACTATCGAAGTTTTTGACCATCGTTGTCAATATGGAGAGACCGGTTGGATTATTATCCGAAGAACCACTCCGTATCGGCATAAGCGTTGCGAACCAAGTATGCTGAATATATTGAAGACGGAGTGAAGTGCAAGGGCTTTTTCTATTTATAGGAATAGTGCCTTCGGTTTCGTTCAATCCCAGAACGAACGTAAATGGACGAATGTCTGACAGAGTATTTCCAATGATCAAATGGGTTGGTCTGTATAAATGTATATGGTTGCAACGGATTTATCCCTTAGCATAATATCCAGAATATTTGTGCAAACTTAACTAGTGATTAACGGATCTGACGATGTGGCATTCAAAGTGATTGTGTTATCAAGGACTGGTAAGTATGCGTAGCCTCAGGCCTCAACAACCGGGAAAGGACAAAAATCGGGCAGGCAGCATGGCTATGTGGGTCGCACCCATTAGGGTGTATAATCACCTATCTAGAGAAATTCCTTTTGTTTCTAAATCTATCGATTCTGCCCATTCGAGAAACGGTGGTTTGAGTCCAACCGTTGGTGATATACATTCGATACACTCAAGCGAAATGAGTGGTCGGTCATGTGTGGGCCGGGTTACAAGATGTTCTTGTTGAACCCAGGTGTATTCGCCTCTAGAGATACATCATCGGAAGGTGGTTCCATACCTTGTCATGTTGGAAATCCAATCTCCAATAAGCGCCATGCGGTTTTTGATTTTATATTATATATGTGGAGCGTGAGATGCAAGCGTTCTGCTATTTGGTTATTTACTGGATGTAGACATTATTATAATATCACTGGATTTTCGTATCAAAGTGTTTTGGGTTATAGTAAGGTAAAAACCGTCCGTGTTTATGTGTGGGCTGGTCTTACTATTATCTTTTCTTTCGAAAAGAGTTTTGAAAGTTAAACAAGTGGTTGGAGTTTACTCACACCAGTCCCATGACTGACCCAGAGTTTATTTGTTTTGTTTTCCCTAAACTCTTGGGTGCCCAAATTTGTACGGGCAGTCAAGTGTTTCAGGCTTTTACAGATACACTTGGAGGAGCTTGAAGCTGGAGGCTTCAACGTTAGTTATTTAGAGTTACTTCCGCTGGATCAAATGTTATGTGTACTCTGATGATGGTATGTATATATGTACCAAACAGAAATTGTATTTCAAAACTTATGTTATATAATATATTTTATTCGTTCCGCTGTGAGTTTGTGATCTTCGTTTTCTTCTATTCTAAGTTTTCTATCTTATCTATTCTCACCCTCTAACTTCTTTCTAATAATGAGTCGTATTTCTGTGTTATTTGGGTTGGACGTGTGGTGTATTTAGTCAACTCAGATAGCTCGGATTTGCGGGTCGTTTCAGTTGGTATCAGAGCTTAGGTTGAGCGAATACCTAGGCTTGTGTGGCATGTGCTCATTAGAGATAGGGTCAGTAATACCCTAGAATGAGTTGAGCGTATATATATGAGAGAGCGTATTTGTAAGTTGATATAAAAAGTTGTTTTATATTGTGTTGACTAGTCTGTGAGTGGTTTATGAATTCTGGTCGAATCGTGGGACGCCACGACGTCGATAGGAGTTTCTAAATACTTGAACAGAAGATTGAACACGATATAGTTTTAAAAATGGGCAGATGAAATAATTTTACCTAAAATTCTATTTTGATATATAACTAATAATTTTCTGAAATTATTATATGGATGTGTTGATTGTTAGGATTATAATCAAACGACATTATAATATTGGAATGGTTATTTATAACCAAAATAGAATTTGTATAGAAAAATTAGAATTAAATCCAAACCAGAATTGAGAATTCAAAATCCTGGGAAGTTGAAAAATATTTTTCAAAGTATATTAAAATAATATAGATTTGTTTTAAAGGATTTGAGAGAAAATCATGGATTTTGAAATAATAAAGCACTGAACTCACTTCAATGGCTGGGAAATAATTCTGATGATGATTGCAACATCATCAGTGTTCATTTTCGAGTTTCTAAGTGATGGATTGCTACCTTAGAAAGTTTTGATGGAAATTTGTTTGAAAGAAAACAAATTGGTTTGAATATTCAAATGTCTTGAATTTGTGATGGAAATAAATATATGTATATATTTATGGGGATTTCAACAGAATTTGAAAAGAAAACCCAGGGATTTGGATTCTGGAATTGAAATTTAACTTAAACAAGTTAAATGGGTCGAAGTGAGTAAATTGATTAGAATCAATTTGAATAGGTTTAATGGAATATAGATTAGATATAAATGGATTGATTGTAGATCATTCGAATTGAATTAAATGGGTGGAGACCAAAAGTTTTGGTTGGAGCTAATTTGTTGAAATATGAGGAGTTGAGTTTCAACATAAGTGAGATATTGAAAAGAAATAGATTTGTACCCTTTTTCTTACTTCAGCAATTTCGAGGACGAAATTATTTTAAGGGGGGAAGAATGTAACGACCCAGATTTTTGAACAGTTTATTTTAAATATTTAGTATCGTTTAAATATTTAAAATACAATATAAAAGAATTTTTATAGTGAATTATCAATCAAATAATCGAAATACGAGAACAAAATATAATTGAAATCGAAGTTAAAAACATTTCAAAAACAATTCAAATGATCAGTGTCAGTTATGTCTGAACATGAACAATAAAAATAATTTATTTTCGGTAAATTTAATGGTTTGAGATCGATTTATATTTTATATCGAATTTAATTTAAAACGTTAATTTAATTGGTTATCACTTCTGAATAGTCGAATTAAATTACAGAGTCAGTTCCGTGAATTTTAAAATAACACCATAATCTGAAGACGTAAATCGCTACGTTGAAAATAGCAGTTCGGGGTTTTAAATTAAAAGGACCGCGAGATATTTTGGTTATTTAATTAGAAAATCAAATCAAAATTTAATCACATCATTTCAGCCACCCTAAAATTTATACAGGCCGACCTAAATTTCTCCATCGCAGACCTACTGTTAAAAACTCCGCAACCCTATATTTTTTCTCGAGCTAACATTTCTGTCTGCCTCTTCAATTATAAAAACGCGATTCCTCCTTCATTTTTTTTTTGTTAAGCTTCGACAGACGAAATTAAATGGCTGGCCCCTTTTTAATTCAAAATTCCTCCTTTAAATCGAAGTCGCGATTCAACCTATGGGTCTTCAGAAGCTCGAATCGAACTAGAGTGCGGAAGGCCTTGCGAGCAGTGGAGGTACTTCGGTTTTGGTTTTAACGATAATGGATTTTGGGTATAATTTTGCAAGCTACTGGTTGCTGCGTTCGAGATTTAGGAGGGGGAAATCGATATGGTCAAAGCCGTTCAAACTAGGGTAGAGATGTGAAGGTCGAAGTGTTTTGGGTTGCGGTTGAGTGATGCGCATGGAAGGGGAAGGTGCGATTGGATGATGAGCCATTTCGATTACAGTTATGGAGAAGAGGGGTCATCGATGGGTTCAGGAAGGGAAACAGGGACCGAAGAAAGAAAAGGGAAATTTAAATAGAGAATTTAAGGTATATTTTTCTTAATTTAAATTGGTAGTTAATTTAATCAATTTGTATAACTTGTAGGAATTAGCATATTAGTTAGAACTGAATTCGTACATTGTTGAGAGATAAGGAAATGGTGTTTACTATTAATTTGGAAATTTATTTAAAGTAAATTAGTTTATTTAATTGGAAATAGCTTTAATATATAGAAATTAGTTAGTAAAAGATAAAATCTGTAAACTAAGGATTAATTTTGAATTTAATTTACATATGAGTAATTAATTTAAATTAAATTAGTGAAGTTCAAAAACTGAAATATATTTATATTGTTTACATTGAAAACAGAGGTACAAAGGAATCGTGGAACCTATACGATAAGCTTAAATGGGGTACTCGACGGAAAAAAGCCTGGTGAGTAAATCTCACTCACCTTTAGAATTATTTTTATTTCATTAAAAATAATTGTCTGTTGCTTGTGTGAATGTTTTCTGGTTGTTTTATATATATTAGTTATTTAGGCTATATATAGGGTTGATTGATTGGTTGGATTCCCGCAGTCTCATTAGCGGATGCCCGCAGTTTCATAGCGGATGATTACCCTATACGCCCCACGCTATGATTAGTGGATGACCTTCTATACCGCGATATTCTGCCACGAAGCAGAATGGGTATTATTTATGTGCTAACATCTGTGGATGCAGGAAAACAGGTTGGAGGAATCCAACTGGATTCCTCAAAAATATATTATCTGTTTGTTTGTTGTTTGTTTGATTTCATATATATATATTCATATATGATGTGTTAAAAATCAAATGATTGAAATTTGGTTGATTTGATTGTTTAAAATATCACTGGGCTTAAGTAATGTTATTTAAAATATCGTGGAAGGATAGTGGAGATCTTAAAAGGAAAAATTCTATTTTTAAATAGAATTTGAATTTTAAATGGAAGTAAAATATAAACTTGTTTTTTAAAATAAACAAGTAGTTTCTTTTTTTTTAACGAAGTTTAGAAATAGTTCTTTTATAACGAAGTTACAAATGAAGTAAAAAGAATTATCATTTGATAATTCAGAAATAGAAATACAAGCGTGGAATTGGAATTTGAAATGAAATTTCAAAACAGATGTGAAATGGAATTTTTAAATATATAACTCAAATGAAATTTGAGTATAACATTAGAATTTTAAAAGGGAGTTTAAATATTTGAAAGAAAAAGGAGATTGAATTTTAGAAATTCAAATAGAATTTGAATAGACGAAATTAGAATAGAATTTGAATTCAAGGAATTAAAATAAAATTTGAATTTAAAGGAATTCGAATAAAGAAATTCAAATAGAGATTTGCATGTAGAATTTCAAAATAGAATTTGAAATAGGATTTTCAAAGTAGAATTGGAAATAGAATTTCAAATAGGATTTCAAAATAGAAAATCCAAATGGTTTTGAAATGGAATTTGAATTCAAGGGAATTCAAATGGATTGGAGTGAAGAAATTCAAATGGTGTTAAAAATGAGTTTGAATATTAGAATTCAAATGGGGCTGGAAATGAATTTGAATGTTAGAATTCAAATGGAAATGGAAAATGAAATTTGAATATAAGAGATTCAAATTGAATTCAAATAAGATTTTAATCTATGGGATTTGAATATGAAATTCAAATGGGTTTTAAACTATGGAATTTTGAATATAGAATTTAAAAAGGGAGTTTGAATATTTGA
Organism: Allium sativum; assembly: GCA_030737875.1. NCBI lineage: Eukaryota > Viridiplantae > Streptophyta > Magnoliopsida > Asparagales > Amaryllidaceae > Allium > Allium sativum. The sequence continues at coordinate 571,162,087 of CM060912.1, read as the reverse complement.
ACTTCAATAGAATTCAAATATAGAAATTGGATTATGAAAGTTCAAATGGAATTTGAATATAGAGTTTGAATAAGAGAATTCAAATGAATTCAAGTATGGGATTTGAATATGGAATTGAAATAGAAATTCAAGTATAGAATTTGAATATCAAATAGAAAAGGAATTGGGATTTTGAAATATAGAATTCAAAAAGTGAGATTGGAATTTGAATCAAGAAATTCAAATAGAGTTAAAATGAAGTTGAATTCATTTTAAAGAAGTTTAAAAGTTTATATATATATAATTAAAACGAACTCGCCGCAGCGCTGCAGTTCGTAAAATAGCGATTCGAACTTCAATTGAATATACAACACTCAATGGAAGTCGAAATTCTTTGAAACAAGAAACGTCAGGACCGATTTGATAATAGTTTTCTAATGAAAGAGAAAAATATGAATTTCGTCGTATAGATTTTTAGTTATGTCAAAATCAAATTTTCAGAAAAACAGCGCCAGAACTATTTATAATCCATAACGGTTTATTCCATTTATAAAAGGATGTTAAACAAATAAAATCCGAATTTCTATTTAGAAGATTTCAGATTTGAGTTATAGAATATATGTGAACTCAAGTGAAGTAATGAATTTGATTTTGAAATAGAAATCAGATTTTTGATTTATTGAATAGAGTTAACTAATTAAATAAAAATTAGTTAATGAGATTTCGAATGAATATTGAGCTTTAAATAAGTGAATTCGATTTGAGAATTTATATTCGAAATAGAAAAGAGAACTAGAATTGAAATTGAAATTCAATTTGGTTGTGAGCAAGTTAAACATTTTATTTGAACATGTTATGTTCAAACAAAGAAGTGAAATAGGCAAAAGGTCTAATTAAAGAATAATTAAGCGAAACCGAATTCAAACGATGCAAATTTGAATTCAACGAATGGATTGAGTTGAATTGAATTGAAAACAGGTGAACATGTGTAAGCAGGTTTGATATGAAGTATATGAAGTTATAAATGTAGTGCTCGACAAAAAGGTACATGTTTAATTCGTATATGAGGTTTTATGCGCCGTATCGGCAAGCCGCTTGGCTTTTCCTTTTTCTTTTTGATTGAGGAAGATACCGGGAAGCTATTTGAAATTTCCCGATGCTCCCGATACAAGGGAGGTTATGGCGAATTTTTCCGGAAATTTAAGGAGTTAGAATATTTTTAAGAAATTGACAATTAGAAACCTATATATACCGATAGAATTCGATAAGGAAACGAAAACAAAAATAGCGTAAAGGGCCAAGATTGATTATTGAAATATTTGGGTAACAAATATTGTTAAGGAAATGGAGAAGAGATTTAATTAATGAAATATTAATTAAAGAGCCCAGTGATTTGTTTGATATGTTGGATGAACACTTGTTTTTATTCGATAGTTAAATCACAGACTATCGAAGTTTTTGACCATCGTTGTCAATATGGAGAGACCGGTTGGATTATTATCCGAAGAACCACTCCGTATCGGCATAAGCGTTGCGAACCAAGTATGCTGAATATATTGAAGACGGAGTGAAGTGCAAGGGCTTTTTCTATTTATAGGAATAGTGCCTTCGGTTTCGTTCAATCCCAGAACGAACGTAAATGGACGAATGTCTGACAGAGTATTTCCAATGATCAAATGGGTTGGTCTGTATAAATGTATATGGTTGCAACGGATTTATCCCTTAGCATAATATCCAGAATATTTGTGCAAACTTAACTAGTGATTAACGGATCTGACGATGTGGCATTCAAAGTGATTGTGTTATCAAGGACTGGTAAGTATGCGTAGCCTCAGGCCTCAACAACCGGGAAAGGACAAAAATCGGGCAGGCAGCATGGCTATGTGGGTCGCACCCATTAGGGTGTATAATCACCTATCTAGAGAAATTCCTTTTGTTTCTAAATCTATCGATTCTGCCCATTCGGGAAACGGTGGTTTGAGTCCAACCGTTGGTGATATACATTCGATACACTCAAGCGAAATGAGTGGTCGGTCATGTGTGGGCCGGGTTACAAGATGTTCTTGTTGAACCCAGGTGTATTCGCCTCTAGAGATACATCATCGGAAGGTGGTTCCATACCTTGTCATGTTGGAAATCCAATCTCCAATAAGTGCCATGCGGTTTTTGATTTTATATTATATATGTAAAGCGTGAGATGCAAGCGTTCTGCTATTTGGTTATTTACTGGATGTAGACATTATTATAATATCACTGGATTTTCGTATCAAAGTGTTTTGGGTTATAGTAAGGTAAAAACCGTCCGTGTTTATGTGTGGGCTGGTCTTACTATTATCTTTTCTTTCGAAAAGAGTTTTGAAAGTTAAACAAGTGGTTGGAGTTTACTCACACCAGTCCCATGACTGACCCAGAGTTTATTTGTTTTGTTTTCCCTAAACTCTTGGGTGCCCAAATTTGTACGGGCAGTCAAGTGTTTCAGGCTTTTACAGATACACTTGGAGGAGCTTGAAGCTGGAGGCTTCAACGTTAGTTATTTAGAGTTACTTCCGCTGGATCAAATGTTATGTGTACTCTGATGATGGTATGTATATATGTACCAAACAGAAATTGTATTTCAAAACTTATGTTATATAATATATTTTATTCGTTCCGCTGTGAGTTTGTGATCTTCGTTTTCTTCTATTCTAAGTTTTCTATCTTATCTATTCTCACCCTCTAACTTCTTTCTAATAATGAGTCGTATTTCTGTGTTATTTGGGTTGGACGTGTGGTGTATTTAGTCAACTCAGATAGCTCGGATTTGCGGGTCGTTTCAAAATGCTGGCCATGATCAGTCATGCCCAATTCAGTGTGAAAGGTTTACGATTGTGATCAATCCCCTAGTATTCAATACTGTAACACCGGTTATCCTTTATAATCTCCCTGACCATGGAAGTTAACTCTAGAGTGTTGAGGAAAATCTTAGGTTCTTAACCATCATCCCATCTAACCATTCTCGCTTTCACTATAGGCAGCATTTCTTAAGCTACCATCCAGGCGGTACTTCCTTGACACATGTTGTCTTGGTCAATCATAGGAGGCAAAGTAAGAAGCATGGAAGCGCAAAGGTCCTATAGCATTGCGATCGGCATTACATGGTTTGGCATGGCTAAACCAAAAGATCGCTGAACCGGATTACCTGAGCGTTTTGTATCCTGGCGTATTGTTGCTATTGCGCTGCTCCCCTGCTTTTACCTGACAACGATGACTTTTCTGTCTGATTACGTGGTGGCGTAGGAGCTCTTTGACTCCTGAAATCATTCCATTACGTTGTCATTTTGTTCATGTCTTATTCAGGGCTATGTTCTAGTGCATTTGTTCATTCAGTTGTTTAGCCATCTTGTTCAACTTCGTCTAACTTCCATGAAGTCTTCATGGGTAAAGAACATAGAAGCCTATGCCTGGCAATTTTCTGGGTGGATTCTTCTTGGAAACGGTTGCTCAAAGATATGGATGAGGTTGTTGATGCACAAAATTGTTGTCACACCCAATGATTCTCGATTAAGCAAGAATAAAGTTTCGCATATGGAAAAGTGAGTGCAATAAGCAAAGAACACAAAGATTTATACTGGTTTGGTTCGTATTGAACCTACGACCACTTTGAAGTGTCTACAGATTTTAATTCACAAATGATGGTTACAAGAGTTTGACATTATCATAACATTTTTCTACAAGATTTGATTAAGTATTCAGGAGTCATATTTTCCATAAAGGAAATCTTGGGAAAATTAGTTATTCTTCTTCTTTCTCAAGGCTCAGGTTGCCATTAATGATGTCTAAGGTCCTTCTAGAGCTATCAAATAATTCAAATGCTAACCAACTATAAGTATGAGGTCAGAGGTACTTATAGATAGTGGATTAGGTGGGAGTAGGTTATATTTGGGGACCATAGAAGGAATTTTGCATCCCGATTGAGCGGCCTAGAGAATTTCTCATCCCATTAGTGTTGTAATGGAAGAATTCACATACCCTTTACGGAATACAAAGCCGCATCCCCGGAGGGATGCGCATATACGCATCCTGGGGGGATGCGAAATCACATCCAGGTAGGATGCGTGATCGCGCATCCTATGGGATTCAAAATCGCTTCCTAGAGGAATGTAACATCGTATCCCGGAAAGATGTGAAATCACATCTTAGTGGGATGCGAAGGGATAAGAAATCACACCCAATAATTGGATGAGTGTAACGTCCCAGAATTTTAGCGATTTAATAATTAATTAATTTAATTAATTTAATATATTGGTTTGATAATTTAAATGGTTTGAATTCAAATATTTTGAATATTTAGATAATAAAAATAATGTCGTAATATGTTTATTTATGAAATAGTCGGAAATAGTTGAATTGACAATATTTTGTGATTGGATAATAAAAGATATTTAGTTGAATTTGAATTCGAGTTATAATAATGAATTTATTTTTAAAACGACATCTGAACATATTAATTATAATATAATTATAAACGAGCAAGTAACGTTGTGGTAGTTCGTAATATTATGTTTTGATCTTCAACTAAGTGTATAGAATTCGTTATAAGTCGAATTTCCTCGAACCAAGAAACGTTGGAATATGTTAAACTATAATTTTCTAATGGAAGTGAAAAATCAAGATTTTGTATTATAGATTGTGAGTTATTTCCAAATCAAATTTTCCAAAAATCTCTATGGATTCGTTTATAAGCCATAACATTTTATTAAATATAATAAATCATTGGTTTTGAATTTGGACAAGATTTTTAAGACGTATTGTTAATTTAGTTTATAGAATTTTTCTGTGATTTTTAATTTAAAAAAAATACGCTATTTTTAGTTTAACATAGTTTGCATCCTAAATCAGCATTTTGGGTTTTCATAGAATAAGTTATCTTGTCTATTTTATTATATTTTTAGGATCGTGGCATATTTCTCGTCTCAACGGTATTTTTATTTTTGTCTGTGACAGTCCATACATGGATGGAATTTTTCATATCGAGGTACGCTAAACTTTATAATTTTAAAACTAAACTAAATAATCTATTTGAATATGCACTATCACCACCACTACTCTATCACCATTTAAAGATATAGTACTCATCTTCTACACACTAAATGAATTGTCACTGTCCCTACTAAAAATCTGCAGACCTATGTTCCTTTGTCCCTAAGCTTTTACTTAGGTAGCTGACCTATCCTTACAAATTATGCAAGGCTAAGGAAGAAACTAAACACCCTATTGTGTACGTTTAAGGAGACAATGATTCTTATCTTTATCCATCTATATATATAGATATAGATATAGATATGTATGTACGTATATGTATATAACCCGCAGTCGTCATTCATTCTCTTCTCTTCAGGGATTTCAAACCGTGAATTAATGGATTCCTATACATATAAAAATCAAGTCAAAATATAAATCACAAACACTATTTTTACAGAAAGCTACTCCCTTCTATCTTCACTTTCTGCACATGAACAAATGAAGTTTTACATACCAAGTGATTACCTATATTATGAGTTCAACTTGTGTTCAGATGAGTGAGGGGAAAGGTCTGGTTTAAGCTTGCGCAAGGAAGGCAAGGGAGCTAAGGCCCTAAACTACGCATGTAGCACGCATGCTAGGTCAGATATGGAATCTTAAGGAAAAAAGGAGAGAGCGTGGATGAAGGAGCCGGATGGCGTGGTCAGGGTGGCAGTGCGAGTAGAGCTCGAGGGGTATGGGAGGGAAGAGGAGTTGATGGGGAACACGTTGATAATTTCCGCTTTGAAAAACATGAAGGAACGGTGGAGAACTCGAGCTGTGAATTTTTTGAGAATGGGGAGGAAAATAGAGATGGAGCGAAATATATACTTTGGGGAAGAAGGAATGAATATGTGGTCTAGGCATTTCAGTGGGTTTGGGCCGAAGGAAATCTGTAATGCGCCTTATATATAAAAAATTACCGCAATGAAAGATAACGAAAATGTCCATGGAAAATAGAAGAGGAGCAGTTGTTTGTATTTTTGCATCGGGGAAGAAGACTTCTGCATGAAGCGGGTCCGGGTTTTATATGAGTTTAGACGGGCCGATGCTGAAAGGGTAAGCCCAGATATATATGTAATAAAAAAAAATGGAGCTTGCGAGTTATATTCGAATTGAAGGGTGGGAGGAAGCTGTTTTGGGCAGACGTGGTCTCAATGAGTGTTGCTGGGATGATTTAAAAATGGTTGGGCCCAATCATCAAAATTGTTAAATTTAAAACTTTTTAAATGTTCTATAAACCTGTGATTTCAATATTTCACTTACACGATATCAGAATTGCGAATAGTTTGATTCATTGGAACCATACGAAGCAGGCTACGCTATGAAGTTGGTTCGGAACCATTTGGAGATCACTTCGATTTATGGAAAAATTAAACGTCTGATATAACCAACAAATGTTAATCGTTATTCAACGATTAATGACTAAGGTGAGTAAACTCACTAACTCTGTCCAATTTTATAATATTATAAACGTTATTTAATATTGATAAATGATGCTTGATTGTTGTGTGATGGTTGTTTAGATGAATTGCATATAGATTAGTTGAAATATTATATATAGTTATATACATAAAACGTTGATTAAATATTGATCATGTTTATTATATTATTTCATACTGATATGAAATTGGTGATATTTATGTTGATTAACATCTATGGATGCAGGAAAATAGGTTGGACGGATCCAATTGGATTCATTGTTGATTTTCATATATTTCATTATAGATGTGACAAATAATCCGATGGTTATTGTGTGTTTGGGATGTTTGAATAACATTGACCCTATAATAATTGGTATTTAAATACCGTAAAATATATTCTAATATATCGAAAAAGAAATCTAGGGTTTTAAAAAGGAAAAATCTATTTTGAAATTGAAAATTCAATTGGATAGAATATAATAACTTGTTTTTGTTATATTAAAACAAGTAGTTTGACTTATAAATGATGTTTAGAAATAAAGTGGAATAATAATCATTAAATAATTTGAAAATGTAAGAATGAATTTAGAAAGGGGAAATTGGGAAATCGTTTTAAACAAAAACGATGAATTATTTCGATGTCCGAAATATAAGTGGAATTGAATATAAAATCCATAAGGATTTATAGTTATAAATCGACGATGTCATTTTTTTTAAAATAATTTATTTGAAAAAATATACTATAGAATTCAGAATGTGACAAGATGAACGATTTTCGGTTTAAAAACCAATAATTTATAATCGAATGTGTAATCGAGATTTAGTTATAAACTTAATATATAATTAACAAGAAGTTGACTTGTAAATAGAGTTTTTGAAGTGGAATATGAATATTAATTTATAAAAGGACTAGATAGATGGAATTTTAAAACTGTAATGGTATTTTCTATTTAAATCAAGCTTTGATTTAATAAAGCGAGTCCAAATTCCTATAAAGAAATAATATTCACATTTCAAAGTAAATAATGATTTAAAAGCAATTTTTTTGAAGATTTGAAATGGTTATAAAAGGAGATTGATAAATGTTTGCAGATGATAGATTCATAAATGAATTTAGAAATGGAGTTGACCTAAAATGGTAATTTATTCAGATGTTCGAAACGATAATTGAATAGATGTTGCTCAAAAGTGAGTTACACGTTGGAATTCGATTCTATCGAATTCACGAAAGTACTATTTACTTTCCATTTATAATCAAGATGTATTTTTTATATAATTATTTATATATTTATTTATTCATTTAAATAATTGTTATATTTTGAAATTAAATATTTCAAAAGCAGAGATTTTAACGCTGTCGTTATGATTAATGATTTCCGTTAACAAGTGAATTCGTAAACTGAATACAAGAGTTACTTAAGCAATGATTTGATAAGAAATTAAGGAATGGAGTTAAGGAAATTAGAAACTAACTAGAAATTAGTCAAGTTGAATGGCTTTCTGGATGTCGATTTGATGTTGGTTTCGGTCTTTGGGGTTGATACTTAAGGAGTTGTTCACTTACTAGTTTATGGTCAGGGGCTAATAAAGGTGGAAGAATGGTAATGCGAGAATATGACATGGAAATGTTTTCCAATATTAATAACATATATTTTCTAAATATAGAAAATAAGAAGTGGTGGATATATGGAAATGTTTTCCGAGAATTGTGAAAGGATAAATGAATTTTAAGAATATCGAGAAAAAGTATGGGAAATAAGAAATTGGGAAACAAATAAATTAATGTTAAATTATAAAGGGCTCGGTGTTGATTGATGATTGATCGATAGAGTTTTCCTTTGGAAATAAGATCATTGTTGTATGGATTTTTTTCCTTTGATAGTTAAATAACCAACTATCAAAGTTTTGACCATTTTCCGTTGTTAATACGGAAAGATTGGGATCAGATTTATTATCTGAAAACCACTCCGTATGGGCATCAGCATTGCGAATAAAATGAAGATAATTGAAGATGGAGTTTATGTAAAGGGTGTCTTGGCAATCCTAGGTAGAAACTGCCAAAGATGGATTTACATAATAGCGCCTTCGGTTTGTCCACTCCTAGGACAACTTGTATGGGCGAATGTCTGACGGAGTGTAACACCGCGTAATTTTAAAGGACATTATAACATTAAAGTAAAGAATACTTAATTAAATATTAGGAATTAAGTAAAATGGACTACGCCATTGCGTTCGTCTCAGAATTTTGCTTAAGACGGACTCCGGGTTTGCGTGAAACTAACAATGTATGAAGAAGTTATTAAGGTTTGAAGTTTGTATACATATAGGTAATATATATATATATATATATATAAACCTGTCCAAAAAATCAAAAACTGAAGAGCGGGAAGGGGCGGGAAATCAGCCCGTTAAGGGTCGACTCCATGGCCCATGGGTGTCAACCCATGGGTCAACCCCTACAAAGGGGTGTCAACCCCACCCAGATCTGGGGCAAATTCATTTTTTTGAACTTGGATGCGTTTCTTGACCAGATTCATTGACTTAAAGCTATAAATAGATGAGACGACCCGATTTCTCGTTCTCACGGAAACAAGGTTATCTTTGGAATATAACACAGAAACATATAATAGCAGAATAGAATTAAATAAATACACCAGATATGAACAACAAAATATACTGGATAAAAGTAATCATCAGAGTTACACAGTATACAGGATCTTACTTAGTACAAATACAGTTCAGCTATACATAAATGTCTACAGCGGAAATAAACAAAATATGTACAATAGGAGCTGAACAGCATAAAAAGAGATAAATGATAGAATCCATCTTCAGCTCCAGCTATCCAGAAAGAACCAGCTAAACCTGAAAACAAGGCAGCCCATGTAGAAAAAGGGGCACCCGAGTTTGAGAGTGAAACAAACTACGAGTCAGTCATGGGACTGGTATGAGAAATCTACTCAACACATATATAATATGGCTAATCACATGACCACGCCACTTTCGTGGAACGGGTTTACTCCATTGGATTGCCAGTGCTTTAAAACAAATCTTTCTTTTAAACATCGCTATGCTTTTTATAAAAATGAAGCCGTTATAAGACTCAGTTCCCATCACACAATGCAACGCAAACCGGAGGATAGAGTTTTTACCTTATAACGGCCAAGATATGCTTGATACGAATAAAACAAAGGCATTTGATATTATTGCTAGTGTTTATATGTTTTGAAAACAATTTCAAATCATAACTATCAATCATAGACGACATTAATGCCCATACCACTATGTCGCCATATATAGGTATACAATCAAAACCGCACGATGTCGTATTTGGAAATTGGATTTCCGTCATGAACCAAGGCAAAAGATAGTCCTTACCGAATTCGAGACGCTCTAGCCCGTGTCTCAGGATCAGAGCTCGAGTGACCCTAGGAGCGACAGGGCCGGTCCACCGATGTGGATTAAAATTCCTGAACAATACGTTTCCCCGCCCTTTGGGGCGTCAACGAGCCAACGAATGACTCCATCGGACCCGGATCGTCCGATCAAACCGAGGCGCCTCGCAACAGCAACAACCACATAGGTGAAAAGTATATAAATGTCAGGGCTGGTAGGTCACTGACACCACCCTAGCTAGAAGAAAACGCATGTCCTCCCTGAGGTCCTTCCTCCCGTTTCTGGTTCATACCGGGGTGTGAGGCTCGCGAATTTACGTTATACACAAAGCTACGCTACACAGGCAGTGCTTTGATCATCACCACAAGACTTTGCTTTTCAACAGAAGCCCTGATCACTGCATCTTAGCATGCCACACAGGCAATTCACACCGTGCAACTGATGGCTATCAATCACACAGAACAAATTCCCATGTCGGACACACAGTCCATTTACAAGTCCGTTCTGGGTCTGAACGAAACCGGAGGCACTAAATACCTCGCAAACCCTTCGATCACCACTCACGTCTGAACGATCACCACTCATTATCCATATTTCGGGATGCCTCCCAATCAGGACCTCGGTTACCATCCAAACGAGGTGAAGATCTCCGGTCTTCGACCATCGTCTTCATCTTCGAATTTCAATCGTCGGTCGATTATTCGAAATGAGAATTAACTCGGCCTTTCCAAATAATTCACGTATATTTAGAATTTCAAATCGATTTATTTCAATGGTTAAATTATTCGACAACACCAATTGTGTTCTTTAATGTAATTTTCACACCAAACACATTCAACCATCAAAAGCCACACAAATCAAGCAAATTCAGTTTATTTCCATTCCATATCGCTTATGATATTTTATAACTAATTATCGCTATTTTTATTTATTTTAAAATAGCTAATTTATTCAAAACGACGCTTCGGGCCATAACGCGGCCGTGGCGCTGTTTTTCTTCAGATTTGATTTACACATATCTGAAAATCTAACCGTTGGATCTTCACAAAATTTACATCATTAGAAAGGTCTTTTCAAAACGAATCCAACGGTTCCAGTTTCGGGAAAATCCGACGGTCGGATCTCCCGGTACAATCGTTTGAAGTTTCGATTTCAAAATACGAACTGCAGCGTCGTTATTCGATTAAATATATAATTATATTTATATATATATATATATAAATATAATCGCTTCTGGCGCTGTTTTTCTTCAGATTTGAATTAAACATTCTAGACAATCCAACCGTTGGATTTTTACAAGGTTGGTGCCGTTGGAAAGATTATTCCAAGGCGAACCCGACGGTTGAGGTTTCGGGAAAATCCAAGGGTCGGATTTCCCGCATTAGTTGTTTGAAATCACGGTTTCAAAATATGAACTGCATGGCTTCGTTTTGTTTTAATTTTATTTATATTTATATATTTATATAAATATAGTTCATTCAATGATTTCCATATCGTTTTCACTTCAAATATTTTTCTAACACCTTAAAATTTTGGAAAATTTCGCCATAACCTCCCCTGCACCGGGAGCATCGGGAAATCGCAAATAGCTTTCCCGGTCCTTCTAATCTCAAAAAGAAAAAGAAAAAGCCAAGCGGCTAGCCAACAGGCTCATAAAATCATCACCCAAACAAAACAGTAAATGTGTACCTATTTGTCGGGCACAAAATTTTATTCCTCTTCTCTAGCCCCTTTGCTATAACCTGTTCAATAAATATGCATGTACATATATATATAGTTCTTATCACTTATCATTTTCTATTCAACTTCATATTTGATTTCTGTTTGGTTTAAAGACACCATTCATTCTAATGTTACATAAATAGGTGCAAATCATTTCATTAGTTAATTAATGAATATTTCAACTCATATATGTTTATTTTGAACAAGTGGCTATTTTTAACACTTCACATTTCAACGATTTATGCATACAATAAAAATGTGATTTTTATTGTAAAACAATTCATTTCAAAACAATATTTTTCTATATAGTTCAAGTTGGTGATAAAAATGGGATTTTTATCATAAAACAATTTCTTTTAAAACGAGATTATTTTACACAGTTCATATAGTCGATAAAAGGTGATTTTTATTATCAAACAATTTATTTCAAAATATGAATACCATTCAACACATGAATTTCTAATCAACGAATGAATATCAATTCAACACATGAATGTTTTCTATAATTTCTATATATATATAAAAATGTGATTTTTATTATCAAACGATTTATTTCAAAATATGAATACCATTCAACACATGAATTTCTAATCAACGAATGAATATCAATTCAACACATGAATGTTTTCTATAGTTTCTATATATATATAAAAATGTGATTTTTATTATCAAACGATTTATTTCAAAATATGAATACCATTCAACACATGAATTTCTAATCAGCGAATGAATATCAATTCAACACATGAATGTTTTCTATAGTTTCTATATATATATAAAAATGTGATTTTTATTATCAAACGATTTATTTCAAAATATGAATACCATTCAACACATGAATTTCTAATCAACGAATGAATATCAATTCAACACATGAATGTTTTCTATAGTTTCTATATATATATAAAAATGTGATTTTTATTATCAAACGATTTATTTCAAAATATGAATACCATTCAACACATGAATTTCTAATCAACGAATGAATATCAATTCAACACATGAATGTTTTCTATACAATGAATAAATATAGTTTAAGCAAATGAAAATAATTCAAACACACGAATATTATTCAAAATTTCGACAGCATAACGGCAGGGTAGTTAAACCGGGACCGTCCCTAGTACGGCTCCTCGCTCTACCTTAAAACCTCACGGTTTTTGACAATGGGGATCATGCATCTAGTTCGCACGCAGGCGGCATGTATATATTTATTTCATTTCCACAAACTAATCCTATGTGGTTTCAATCAAATATTTTCCAATCAATAATGGGTATTTTTCAACCACAATCAACCAATATCAATCACAAACAATCCCAAACAACCATTCACTATCAATCAATTATCACAACAATTTCAATCAATAAATATCGTCCATGGTTTGTGAACGAGGGGCGTATATATATATATATATATATATTTATATATATATATATTTATATATATATTACTTCAACACATATATAATATTTTTAAATCAGAAATCTCACCAATAGCTATCCAACTACTTCGACTCTTCCTTTATAGAAATCTTCGCCAATCTCGCCTTTTGTCGCCTTCGTTGCCCGTATTCTCTACATATGTAAAAATCGAATTTTCACTATGTTATTCAATATATAAAAATCGAATTTTGACTTCGCTATTCAATATATAAAGATTATATTTTTAATATAAAGATTATATTTTTATTGCTTTAAAAAATATAAAAATCATATCTTACTTCTTCTACTTAATAAAATTTCCGTCTTTTCTCTTTTAAAAATATGATCTTTATTTTTTTCCAAGTTCAAATCTTTTTCTATTCAAAGTTCAAATCTTTTTCTATTAAAAGATTAAACCTTTTTCCTTTTTAAAGTCCTAAAAAGTAAAAATAAAAATCAGTTTTTAAATCTTTATAAAATCAGTTTTTTAAATCTTTATAAAATCAGTTTTTAAATCTTTATAAAATCAGTTTTTATTTCTTTATAAAATCAGTTTTTATTTCTTTATAAAATCAGTTTTTATTTCTTTATAAAATCAGTTTTTATTTCATTTTCAAATCAGTTTTAAAATCATTTCGAAAAAATCAGTTTTAATCCTTTTTAAACAAATCGGTTTTAATCCCTTTTGAACAAATCAGTTTTTACAGAATAAATAAAAAAAATAAAAATAAAAGAAAATGCTCACCGATTAGCTGCGAAGGGGGGGGGGAGAAGATGTCGTCGGCGGAGGTGGAAGGGGGTCGTCGGAGCAGTGGCGGTTGGCTGCGTTGGTCGTAGGAGGGGCGGAGGAAGCTACGACGGTGGAAGGTGGAGTCTGGCTTCGAGGCGGCGGCTAATCGGGTGTCGCGATGCGGAGGAGGGAGAGTGAAGCGGAGGAGAGAGTGGCGCAGGTCGGAGGTGGTCTTCGGTGGTGGCGTCGCCGTCGAGTTTTAGGGTTTTTTTTTTCTTTTCGTTTGAAATTAAAATGAACGGGGGGAGGGGGGGCAGAAAGGAAGATAAAGGGGGGAATTATATTATTTTATTTTTTTAATTATTTTATTTTGCAAAAAGGTTGACTTTTACATACGACCTCGAAACGAGGCCCACCGCCTGTCGCCCATAGCGTTTCACCCCCATTCCGAACACAATGGGATATGTATCGCAAGCTGATTTGATCGTTATAATCAGTTTCCTTTTGAATTTTCATTTAAATCACTATATTGAATTTTAAACGCATATTTCAAATTACCGGGGTCACATACTAACTAGAAAAATTCCAGAAAAATATTTTCTAGCTTCGTATTGACGATACGGTCCTAACAAAACTAGTTTCGTCGAATTCTGAGACCGTTGGAAAAATGGCCAATTTCCAGTCGATTAAAATCAACTGAAACTGGTCAAACGCGTTTTCTTTTGCCACGCTCACATATTGATTCGAAAAATTATGAAATTTGAAACCTAGCAATAACTTGACACTGCGGATCTAACAAAAGTGGTTTCATCGAAATCCGAGGTCGTTTGCAAAATGTCCATTTTTAAGGGCCTGAATTCCACAGCGACAATTCAGAATTTTCAACTGGACATATCTTTTGATTCCCGCTATCAATTTTCAATTGGTCAGATTCGTTGGAAAGATATTATCAATTAGATTCCATTATTTTTGGTTTCACTAAAATCCGGATTGTTTTGCACCCGGTATATTCAATTGAAGTTTGAAATCGAATTATCGAACTACCGCGCCATTTTCAATTCTATATATAATTATAATTAATTATATTCGTTTTCAAATGTCGATTCAAACTCAGTTTTCATCGCCATTATTTAAAATATTTATTTTAAATATTTAAAATCCATTATTTTAGCCAATTTAAAAATTTTAAATTGGTTCAGATTTTCTGGGTCGTTACAATAGAACCTCATTTCTATTGTTTTATTCACTCAAAACAATGGAGACAATGAGATGATGTCCCAACTCAGATTGAATTAGCCTACTCTTCTGCAACAACAACTTATACGTATACACGAATCTCAGCTACAACATCAACCCTCTTTTCTCGGTTCTTTAGATCCAATCCCTGTGAGTTTATGTTGCTTTTAGATATAAACATTTAATAAGTAATTATGACATGTTTATGTTTGGATCTATACTTGTGCCTATTAATAACCTGAATCATAACTAAACTAATATGCCTCTACTTGTACACCTAATCTACTGTTTAGTTCTCATATGCCTATTCCTGATATTCCAATTCTATTATTATGCCTAATTAGGTCATCATATGCCCATTCTACAACTATACCTATTTTTGTCACTATATGCCTATTTTGTTATTATGCCTATTTCTGTCATCATGTGCCTGTTTTGTTATTATGCCTATTTCTGTTCTCTTCTCTCCCCCCTTCCTTTTTTATTTTTATAGCCTAGCTACCTTCGAGTCTAGGCTTATAGCTGAAATATGCAAACGAACGAAATAGGGAATGGTTGGAAATGATAAACTAGGGAATAAGTTGTATTGTAAACATGACTGGGATTTGGAGGCATAACCTATACCATGATATAAGACTTTAATTTGGGGCATGTCGTACATGATGAATTATGACTTGAGGGTAGGGGCATGAAAAACCTATGATGAACATGAATAATTGTTTAAGAATGAATAGGCCTAAAATTACAGTAAATAGAAACTGTAATCACACTTAGACACTAGGTTAGAATACACTTATGGTAGAAGTCTACTCGAAACCGCCCGAAAAATCTAGCAGTCACAAGTGGTTAATCTAACGTGAGGGTTCTAGTGCGTAAATGAACACGTAACGGCACTAAGACACGAGGTAAAGTCCAATTTATAGTAGAAGTCTGCCCGAAACCGCCCGACATACCCAGCATCCATAAGTGGTCGACTTAATGTGAGAGGTCTAGTGCATTAACAGACATGAATGGAAAATGTTAATAACCTGTTAACCTGTAATACTTAACCTGTTTAAATCTGTGAGGGTTATATGAACCTACCAAATTTTGTAAGGGTTAAGTAAACTTGTTTGAATCGATGTGGGTTAAGTAAATCTATGGGGGGTTATATAAACCTGATAAACTTAACCTGTTATATATGTTGGGGTTATGCGAGCTTGTTAATGTGTTACAAAATCCTAGTAGTGGGGATGCAAGCGTAGGGGGTGGCTTGTGTCATCTATTGTGTGGAACCCGTATCATTCAGTAACCCATATTGGTATCTAAATGGGGATCTCGAACTAAATAGGGGTCAGGGGCACGCTTACTAAGATAATTATAAGAGGTTCATATGGGTGGAGGTGTTAACGGCGTGTTCCAACAGAGTCATGTGCGTGCATGGATCTAGATTGCTCGGGAAATTAAGACGCTATGACATCATTAGATATGGTTGTGCCTATCTGAAAAAGGGGTTGCCACTTTAGGAAGTGATACATCCTACTATGGGGCCATCACAGGGTATATATGGGATAGGTAGCTGATCGATTGGGGGTAGAAATTAGGGTACATCTAGTCCTGCTTGTTTAGGAGCCCGTCATTATCGTTGGGGGTAGCACCTGTCATTTTTGTTGGGCTGCCTATTATTATCATTGGGGTTAAAACATGTCACTAGAATTACACCTAAGTCTACCATCTGTTCTGCTGGGATCATTATGTTTCTATTATACTAGTATTGGTGCAGAGAAAAGTATTTGAGAATTGTAACCTATTCTATTCTGTTTATTCCGCTTATACTGCACATTCTATTTTACCAATCTTGTGATACTGTTATCTCTCTCTCTCGTCCAGTTTACATGTCTCTCATGATGCTTTTACTTATTTATATGCTAAAATTAACTGGACTAGCCAGACTTTATGTCTGACCCGTTTTGTTTCCTTTTCTCTCTCTTCCTCCCCCCGGTTCTCAGGGTGGGAATACTCAAGCTTGATTAAAATTCTCTCTTCTGTTTCTGCTTGGAGCTGCTTAGATGTACCGCTTTGATTACCTATCTATCTTGCTATGGCTATTTTTGGGGACTATGCTTTTATATTACTATACTCTGATTATTTTAGTACAAGCCAGATATTTTAATTTGATGTTATGGGTTTTATGTTTTTTAGACTTACGTTGTAACTGGATTTTGTTCCTTGATGTTTTCTGTTTAGAAATTGAAGTTTTAAATTCCGCAATTATTTTAAAAATCTGTCTTGTGATGTTTCTGTTTATGTTTACCTATAACGCTTCATGGAACTTAATGCATTCTGTTAAAGAGTGACATTAATGGACGTGAAGTGTCACATTTGGTATCGGAGTTGAAGGTTACCAGATCAGATAAAAGGTTTGAAAATTATTTTTGAAAGGTCTTTAAAAGAAAGAAGTTTCAAAAGAAAAGTCTGTTTTGAAAGACATATTCCCCAAAGCTGTATATCTTTTGATTCTCTGTTTGGATTCCTTTTCTTTTCATTATGTCTGGGGAACCGAATATTCCCGAGGGCGTTCAGATATCGGCTTGGTTCCATAGGTATCTTGAGGCTACGGCGCCTGCCGGAGGCCAAACAGACGCCCTTCCCCCGGCTGCTGTCATTTTTCCTCCTCCTCTGCGAGTGGATAATTTCACCAAGATATGCAAGGATTTCTGTGCTAAGGGAGGAAAGCCTTTCCGAGGAACTGAGACTTTTATAAAAGCAAGGAATTGTCTTAAGGAGACGGAGGATTTACTTGGGATTTTTTAGGTTGACGACCGTAGGAAGATTCAATTGGTTGTTTGGCTGCCGAAAGATGAAGCTTCATTTTGGAAGGAAGTGACGCAGGCAAGACGTCCAGTTGATACTTGGGATGATTTCCGATAGAGATTCGAGATGAAGTTTCTTTATCTAGTAGAAGAGAGTATGCAAATGGAAAGGTATCTGGCACTTAAGCAAGGAGGCATGTCTGTTAGAGAGTATGTCAATAAGTTCAATCAGTTGGCGAGGATTGATTTGGAGCTAGTAAATACCGCACACAAGAAAGCATTGAAGTTTGCAAGAGCGTTGAATGAACCCCTCCATGGATTGGCTATGTCTCATATTCCGATGGGGGCAACTTTCAAGAAACTCATTGATATGACATTTATGCATGAAGAAGATAAAGGTGAAAAGAAAGAAGCTAAGATTGATGAGACACAAAAAAGGTGTAGCCCAAGAAAGAACAACAACAGAAAATGAAGGGCGGAAAGAACGACAAAGCCCGAGAAAAGAGGAAATGTCATAGTTGTGGACGCGTGGGTCATTTGAGCAAAGATTGCAGAAAAAGGAAGAATTCACGTTTCTAGTGTGGTGAGGTTAAACACTTTACTAGGGAGTGCCTGAAGAAGCAAGGACAGGGCCAAAGGGAAGGGTCTTCTGTAGGGTAGGTTAATGCTCTCGTGGTCAGTGTACCAGATAGAGGTAGGAAAGTTTCTGTTGAAGGTTTAATTTCTCTTTCCAATCATCCAATTAGAACTCTTTTTGAGTTTGGATCTTCCTATTCTTTTATATCTGATTCTGTGGTTGAGTCTCAGCACCTTAGTACTAGTATGGTTTTGGATCCCATTGTTGTCTCAAACCCCATTGGGGGAACGACTCGTCTGTCTATTATTTTTCGGGATTTGAGAATATCTGTGTTGGGCGTCGAGTTTGAGTGCGACGCATATGTGCTTGGTTTCATAGGCTATGGATATAGGGATGAATTATCTAGCCGTGTATGGTGCCATTTTGGATTGTGAGAGGAGGGTCGTTAGGCTTTTGACTTGCCATGGGAGGGCTCTCAAGATTTCTTGTGACCCTAAGGGTTTGTCATGGTTAGTTTCCTAGAATCGCTTGATGCATCTATCGATGACTTATGATTTGTACTAGTAGTCTGTGAGTATCATGATGTTTTTGAGGAGGTTCAGAACTTACCTCTGAGGCGCGAAATTGATTTCTAGATATACTTAGTAGACAATGCAAAGCTAGTTGCATTGCCTGTGCGCCACATGGCTCCAAGGGAAAGGAGTGAGCTCAGCAAGCAAGTAGGGGATCTACCTGAGAAAGGGTTCATTAGGTGAAGCATATCGGAATGGGGTGCTCCATTCATTTTCGGGACTAATGCAAATGGTTTTCTTTGCTTATGTGTGGACTATAGGGAGTTAAATAAGCTCCCTAAGAAGAATAGGCACCCATTTCCGAGGAAAGATGATCTGTTTGACCAACTTGTTGGTGCATCTATTTTCTCCCAATTAGACTTGGCCATGGGGTTTCATCAGTTGAGGGTGGCCGAGGACAGTATAGACAAGACCACTTTTAGAACCCAGATGGTTTCTTCAATTGGCTCGTCATGCCTTTTGGGTTGACGAATGGCCCCGCCTATTTTGTGGATCTGATGAGTATGGCGTTTAGGGAGTTTCTAAACAAGTTTGTTGTGGTCTTTGTTGATGATATCTCGATTTCCTCAAAGAATGAGGAAGAGCATGCCCGACATTTAAGGAAGGTTTTGAAGACTCTCCGACCGCACTGGCTTAAGGCAAAATTCTCCAAACGTCATTTTTGGAGAAAGGAAGTGAGATTTCTAGGGCATGTGGTTTCCAAGGATGGGATAACAGTGGATCCCACGAAAGTAGCTGTAGTTCAAGACTGGAAGATTCCAAAGAATGCAACGGAGGTGAGGAGTTTTCTTGGTTTAGCGGGCTATTAAAGGAAGTTCATTAAGGACTTTGCAAAGATATCAGCCCCACTCACCAGACTGACAAAGAAGAATTTGACCTTTTTTTGGGATATTGACTGTGATGATACTTTTCAGCGATTGAAGAGGGCTTTGACAACATCCCCACTCTTGACTTTGCCTGGTAGGAACAAAGTATTCACCGTATATACTGATACATGTGGTACAGGCCTTGGTGTTGCTTTGGTGCAAGAAGGAAGGGTAGTATGTTACGGTGGTAGACAGTTAAGAGTTCATGAAAAGAACTACCCTACCCATGACTTAGAATTGGATGCCATAGCATTCGCGCTTAAGATTCGGCGGCATTATCTACGTGGAGAGAAGTTCGAGTTGTATATCAATCATAAATCTCTAAAGTACTTATTCTCGCAGAAGGATATCAATTTGAGGCAGTAGAGATGGATGGAGTTCCTAGCGTCCTATTACTTTGAGATTGCTTATACTCCTGGCAAGGGTAATGTGGTGGCGGATGCACTGAGTAGACAAAGGATGGTTGCGATGAGATGGAAGGCTTTGTGTTCCTCGGGCTGGGAGTCTGTTGAAGACAGTTCTTGAGGAAGCCCATCATTCTAGGATGACTATCCATCCAGGCGGTGATAAGATATATAGTGATATGAAGAGGGTTTTCTTTTGGGCCGGGATGAAGAAAGATGTAGCAGAGTTTGTTTCTCGATGTTTGATTTGCCAGCAAGTCAAAGCTGAGCAAAGGAAGCCGGGAGTTTTACTTCATTTTTTAGAGGTCCCACAGTGGAAGTGGGAGAGCGTCTCTATGGATTTTATTGATGGTTTACCTAGATCGTGGAAAGGCAACACCAGCATTTGGGTTATAATTGACAGGCTTATTAATAGCACTCATTTCATTCCTATTAAGAGTAAGAGAACGATAGCATGGTTGGCAGCAGTCTATCTTCGTGAGATAGTCCGTCTATATGGAGTACCTTCCAGTATAGTGAGTGATCGTGACCCCATATTCACCAATGACTTTTGGAGGAGTTTCCAAGAGGCATTAGGTACACAATTGTGTTTGAGCACCTCTTATCACCCTCAAACCGATGGGCAGACGGAAAGGGTGAATAGAGTTCTAGAGGATCTTTTAAGTTTGTGTATCCTAGACTTCAGAAGGACTTGGGAAGGGCATTTTGCATTAGTAGAGTTCTCCTAAAATAATAGTTATCAAGCTAGTATTGGCATGGACTCCTTTGAGGCATTGTATGGACGACCCTGTAGATCACTGACTTGTTGGTGGGAGTCTACAGATAGGCTTCAACTTGGACTTGAGATGATTAGAGAGACTTCAGAGAAGATTTATCTTATTCGCAGATGCATGAAGACAGCTCAGGTCCTATGCAGATAAGAGAAGGACCGATATTGAGTTCGAAGTGGGAGACATGGTTTTCATCAAAGTATCAACTTTGAAGAATGTGGTTTTCTTTGGATCTGTAGGGAAACTGGTGCCAAGGTTTGTAGGGCCATTTCCCATAACAAAAATGATTGACCAAATGTCCTATAGGGTGAAGGTACCAGAGAGATTAGCAGGTGTTTATGATGTTTTCCACATTTCCCATTTGCGGAAATGTTTTCACGATACAGCAGAGGTAGTGGAGCTGAGTATGCTTGAGGAAGTAGAGGTGGAAAGGGAGGCGACAGTTAGACGAGTTCCTACCAATATTCTTTGATCGGAGGTTAAGAAGCTACACAACAGAGAGGTCAAGTTGATGAAAGTTCACTAGGGAGAAGACCCCGAGGATGCAACTTGGGAGACTGAAGACAAGATCCACGCTTCGTACCCTTTTCTTTTCAAGGGTAAGTTCTTAACTTCTTTTTCCAAAGATTTTATTCTTATTGATCTATCATTTAAGTATATCCGATCGATCGAATCTTCGACCTTTAGGTTTGAAGACAATGGATGTAAACATGTATTTGAGACATGCTATGTTAGATGGATGCAAGTAGATGCAAGTGTTTTCTAGTGGTTTCTCGTGGATGCATATACACACACTAGGCACTAGATCGGCTCAGTCACTCTCATACTGCATATGGATGCTTGTGCATTTTTCTTCTTTTTATGGATGGAAATGGGTGTATCATCAAAGGAATGTTGCATTTGGATGGATTATTGTTTAACATATAGAGTTCACATGATATACTAGGATTGTTTGCATACATGTTGGACTAATGGCACTAAAATATATTACAACAAGGAGGTCAACTGAATCAGTAGACCGCCTGATCTTTCACATTAATATAGGGACATATACACAAACCTTTGCATGTGCTCATATAAGCATTAGAAATCTTTTATGGACAATGTATGTGTAACAACCCGTATTTTTATTACATGTTAAAACAAGAAATCAAGGCAGAATTAAATTTTAAATCCAGAATCAGGGGAGACGGGTTATGCCATTGCATTAGTCTCGAAATTTTACATGAAATAGAGTCCGAGTTTTCAAAAATCGGAGTTCGGGTGAAGAAGTTATGGCCTGTACAAGTTTCAGCAGTTTTCAGGCAGCACTGAACCAGGGGGTCGACCATAGGATCGACCTACCCCCCCCCCCCCAATTCAACCGTAGGGTCGACCATAGGGTCGACCTACCCCCCAGGTCGACCATAGTGTCGACCTCCCCCCCCCCCCCACAGCTCGACCTGGTTGGCCTGTTTTGACCCAGAACCCATTTTTGAAGCATGAGACGTGTTTTGATGGTCCGGATTGATTCTAGGGTTAATCTAAGGGCCTAAACTAGTTCCTACACCTATAAAAACACCCTTAGACCTAACCTAATTCGCAAAACATCATTCTTACATCAAAATGCTGTTTAAATCCCTCTTGATCATGGTCGCCGCCTCTAATAAATTTCCTAAGCTTTCATACACAATCCAATTCAAAGATTAAAGCTTCTACAATGATTCAAGACAATAAACCAACAATGTCACTGCAACATTCCACAACAAATTTAGTTCTTAATTCATTAGCCACGCTCTGTAAGTTCTAGTTGTTTTTAGATTTAAACATTTATTTAAAATATGGTCATGTAATAAAGTGGAATTGGATTTAAGTATGTTTATCGATCTATTTCTGTTGCTTCTTGGATATTGAGTTTTGAGACTTGTCTATCTTTATTCCCATGTCTAATTTATGGTCTATTCAGCCTGTTGTAAATCAGTTTTCTTGGTTCATATTGATATTATTAGCAAGTTGTAATCTTCATGCCTGTGATGATGTTTTCCTCTCTGATCTTATTTTTATGCAAAATTCTACCTTCCCCTATTTATTTTCTTTTGATGAACCTAGGTCAATTTCGGACCTAGGCCTAAACTACGATATACGTGCGATGGTATACGAGGGAAATATTGGAATATTGCCTAGTGGAATATATGTGTTTGGTGGAATTGATGGCATAACATAAAAATTGGATATTTGGGTATTACTACCCTTAACATGAAATTGGAAATTTGGGTATTGTCAATATAATTGAAATTGCAAGTTTGGGCATACATGAATTGGCATGTAAGTTAAATCACGAGTTTGGGACTATGTAAGTTTAAATCAAAAGATTGGGCTTATGTTAATTAGGCATATGTAGAATTGGGAATTTGAACATGAAAGCAATTGTAAATTTGATAATTGACATAAACATGTATTATGAACTTGGGCAACTGACATGTATTGTAATAAAAAGATTATAGTTTGGGATAACTACATCATGAATCATGATTTTTGTTTATTGGGTACAAAACTTGATACATGTAATTTTGGATAGAACTTGATATGGTAAAATGGCATAAAAATTGGCGTACATGTAAAACGACATGAATTGAACATACGTAAATTTGGTATGAATTGGGCATATGTAAAACTGACATGTAACCTAGAACTTGGGCATATGTTAATTATGTAAAATTTGGAGTAGAAACATATATGATAGTTTATGACTTGGAGAAAGTTTAATATGAACGCGCCTAAGTTGGGTTTTGGGTAGTTAGTATGTATTGAACATCTAGAAGGCACGTAAGCATGCTTATGAACTTGAAACATGAATTGGTTATGAATATGGATCATTAACTTGATAATAGGCAAAAGTGAAAACATGAAACTTGACATGAAACTCGCTATGAAACTACACACGAACTTGACATGAAACTTGAACATGGACATGACATTAGAATAAACATGAAAATGGCCAACTCGAGGTTGGGTTGAGTTTGCAGTGTAAATCTGCCTGGAACCGCCCGGCAAATCCAATTACTGCAAATAATAGGATCCAATGTGGGTAGTTGGTCATATCGCGCTTGAAACCCGAGGTCAGACTGAGTTGTGGTGTAAATCTGCCCAGAACCGCCCGACATATCCAGTGACCACAACAACATGTCTGATGTGAGAGGTTCGGGTGCATTAATGAACTAATGCCACATGATAGGGTTAAGTCATGAACCGCTTGAATATACTTAACCAATTTGACACGATGATTTGGTAGGGTTAAGTCATGAACCTCTTGAATATACTTAACCAATTTGACATGATGATTTGGTAGGGTTAAGTCACGAACCACTTGAATATACTTAACTAATTTAACGCGATGATTTGGTAGGGTTAAATCATGAACCGCTTGAATATACTTAACCAATTTGACATGATGATTTGGTAGGGTTAAGTCACGAACTGCTTGAATATACTTAACCAATTGGACACGATGATTTGTTAGGGTTAAGTCATGAACCGCTTGAATATACTTGACCAACTTGACATATGATTCGTAGGGCTAAGTCATGAACTTAAACGACAATACTTAGCCAATTTGACATGACACGTAGGCGGGTTAAGTCATGAACTTGAATGAAAACACTTAACCAACTTGACGTGCTGGACTGATAAGGGTTAAGTCACGAATTTAAATAACAATACTTAACCTACTAGAAGGAAACCCTAGTTACGCAGTCCATTTCACCAATAACCCACTTAGATGTATCACGATACCCTGGGACTAGGCAGGGTGGGGCACGATTACTGGGCTGGTTGTAAGCGACCAGAACGACGGCTGAGTTGGTGCGCCATTGTAGGTTCAGGCGGACTATGGTCGTGCACGTAGTCCGGAGTTGAAAAAGCAGGCATTGGGCACCGGTAGGTTTACACTGTGCGTGCTTGATTCGTGTCGGTGGTTGGCACCCTAGGGCTTGATACACCCTATGGTGGACCTAGCACAGGTAACTACATTCGTGATAGGGTCGTATGACACAGACACATGAACGATCTAGGACTTGTAGGGAGCCGATCGATTAATAGATCGTTTCATAGGACCAAGTAATGGGTCATTTCATGACATTGGGCAATGGATCATTTTATAGTCAACACATCAAACGGGTTGGGATTACCTTATTATATAACCCGGGCCACTAGTTGGGACACTAGTACGGGGTAAGGATCCTTGTTACACAGGACACTAGTTGGAACACTAGTAGGAATACGAGAGATTCCATGTAAGACACTTGTGAGATGCTAGTATGGGTGGTGCAGGGCAAATGGATATCATCGAAATATTTTAATGATGAAACTTAGAAATCTTGCGATGTTATACTTGATAGAAACCTTGCGATGTAATACTTGGTAGGAACCTTGTGATGCTACTCTTGATAGGAATTATTGGATGTTATTCTTAGTTATCGTGCCTGTAGCTTATCTTGTCATCATGCTTATGTTTACTTTCAGTTTATTCATGCCATGTTATCTTTACCTGTTTTTATGCTGAAAGCCACTAGGACTTACTCAGTCTTTATGACTGACCCAGTTTGTTTCACCTCTTTTTCTTTTGTTTCTTCCCCCCCAGGTTCGTAGGGTGGGAATACAGCTTAGTTCGGATCTTACCAAGCTCCAAGGTTCTTTCATGTACTGCTTGGATTTCTCTTGGCTATGGCTTGCTTTGCTTTATTGGGGAATACTACAATTTATTTTCATGCATCTTTGTTTTTGAGCAATATTTTAGCTATGTAATTGGGTATTTGAAAGTGATGGGATTTTATTGTAAACAATTATATTTAATAAATGATTTGAAGACCTTCCGTTGTTTTATATATGTCTGTCTTGTAATATTTCTGTTCCAGTAACCATAATTCTCCATTGAAGTTAAGGCATTCCCTTTGTGAGTGACCTTAACGGATGTGGGGTGTTACATTTGGTATCAGAGCAGAAGGTTACCAGACTGGGCAAAAGTTTATAAAACCTTCTGGAATTATTTTCAAAACGTTTACAAAGAAGCATTTTTCTAAAAGAAAAGTTTCGTTTTACGAAAGGAATATTCCCCAAAGCCATATGCACTATCTTTTAATTCTCTCCTTGAGTCTCTTCTCTCTTTCTTTTTCACCATAGTTTTGTGGGCGTTCAACACATGTCGGAGGACCAAGGAGTGCCCAACCTCCATCTGTAGCCGCAGTAGTTTTACTTGCGACTAATCTTATTTCATGCTTTGTAGGTATCTTTCGAGAAACTTGTCAACAAGCTATACAAAGATAGTAAGAACGAGGATAAAGAACACATGCCTAAGGATGAGAAACTTAAGGCGTAATCCACGAAGGAGGAAAAGGTGAAAGGGAAGAGGTCAAAGTAAAAGAATAATAAAACCCATGACAAGAAAGAACATCATTGGTATGGTAAAAAGGGACATGTAGTTAAGTATCATAGGTCAAGGACAAGGGCAAAGAACAAGATCATCAAGAGGGCAATTGTATGCTCTCACTACTAGCATACCTAAGAGAGGTGGTAACGTTTCTGTTAAAGGCTTAGCTTTTCTTTTCTATCATCCTGTTAGAACTTTGTTTTTGTACGTCGCATCCTTCTAATTCTGCTTTGATAGTTGAGTCTCTACACCTTAGTACTAGCGTAGTAGAGGATCCCATTTTATTCTCAAATCCTGTTAGGGAATCGGCTCATTTATTCATGACTTGTTTGGATTTGGGAATGTCTATGCAAAGTGTTGAGTTTAGAAGTAAAGATCATGTTTTTGGGCTATGGGTTGATTCTAGGGATGGAGTGGTTATCCAGTAATGGTGCCATTCTCGAGTATGAAAAGAAGGTAGTTAGACCCTTGACTTGCCTCGGTAATACCCTTGAAGTCTAGTGTAACCCTTAGGGTTTTTTCCATGCTTAGTTACCTAGAATCTCTTGATACATTTATTGATCCGCTCGAGTTGTGTTCGCCACTAAGGCGAATGGTTCATTTCGCTTATGCATGAGTCATAGAAAATCACCTTAGTAAGTACACTTGGCAACAAGGTTGGCATTTGTTTATTTTCAAGAGAATTCATTTATATGGAATACCTTCTAGTAAGTGAACGAGATCCAGGATTCACTAGTGGATTTTGGAGAGCTTGCATGAAACCATGAGTACGCAGTTATGTTTAAGCCGAGTATACTAGAAAAAGAATAAGTGAAAGTGGAACGAGAGGCGACAGTGAAATGAGTTCCAACTCATATTTTGGAAATAGGAATTAAGAAGCTACTAAATTGTGAAGCTAAAGGCGGTCCAAGTACAATGGAGTTAAGCTCAAGGAAATGCGACTTAGAAGATTGAAGACTAGACACGCACATCATACCTCTTTTTAAGAGTATATCCTTGATCCCTCTTTTCCTGCAGAGCTTATTTGCATGCTATCTTTTAAGTATAACCTCTAGGTCCTATTATCCATCCTATTTCTGTTGCAAACCCCATAGGGAGTATGACCCATCTGTTAGTAATAAATGTTGGGGCTTGAGGGTGTCCGTTGGGTTGACTAAACTTTTTGGGTTTTATAGGATATGGGTTGGTTTTAGGAAGGGTTTCTTATGACCAAAAAGGAGTCCATCATGCTTAGTTTCCTAGAAACATATATATTGGTTGGTCAGTTCTTTGGGTATCAGTCTAATATTGATTTCGGTCTTCGGGGCTGGTGCTTAGGGATTTCTTCTCCTAACCAGTATATATGTGACATAGATTTCCAGTTTTGACATTGCCTAATGGGCACAAAGTTTTTACTTGCTTCTATCGTTCGACTTTATCTTTAGGTAGGAACAATTGGGTGTAAACATGTGTTTGAGACATGTTATGATTGATGGTTGCAAGTGGTTGCAAGTGGCTACTAGTGGTTGCTCGTGGATGCATATACATGCACATTAGACACTAGATCGGCTCCATCACCTTTCACACTGCATATGCATGAGTGTTTATACTTGTTTATGGATGAATTTGAATGTGTTATCATGTGGATGTTGCATATGGATGGATGTTTGTGCAAACATATAGTGTTTATGTGACTAGGACTATTTGCATACATGTTGGACTCATGACACTAAACATATTTTGCATTAAAAAGATCAATCAGGCTTGATCTTTTGCATTAGATAAGGAACATATACATACATTTACTGCATATGTTCATACATCATTAGATATCTCTTAAGGAAAATAGATGCCTGTGATTGATGATTGAGTAGATGGATGATTGGATGGTAGGACACATTCTTCTTAACTTGAAGATTTCGGGGACGAAATCCTTTAAGGAGGGGAGAATGTAACAACCCATATTTTTATTACATGTTAAAACAAGAAATCAAGGCAGAATTAAATTTTAAATTCAGAATCAGTGGAAACGGGTTACGCCATTGCGTTCATCTCGAAATTTTACATGAAATAGAGTTCGAGTTTTCGAAAATCGGAGTCCGGAAGAAGAAGTTATGGCCTGTACAAGTTTCAGCAGTTTTCAGGCAGCACTGGACCAAGGGGTCGACCTACCCTCCCCCCCCCGGTCGACAATAGGGTCGACCTACCCCCCAGGTCGACCATAGTGTCGACCTCCCCCCTTACAGGTCAACCTGGTCGGCCTGTTTTGACCCAGAACCCATTTTTGAAGCCAGAGACGTTTTTTGATGGTCCGGATTGATTCTAGGGTTAATCTAAGGGCATAAACTAGTTGTTACACCTATAAAAACACCCTTAGACCTAACCTAATTCACAACAAATCATTCTTACATCAAAATGCTGTTTAAATCCCTCTTGATCATGGTCGCCGCCTCTAATAAATTTCCTAAGCTTTCATACACAATCCAATTCAAAGATTAAAGCTTCTACAATGATTCAAGAGAATAAACCAACAACGTCACTGCAACATTCCACAACAAATTTAGTTCTTAATTCATTAGCCATGCTCTGTAAGTTCTAGTTGTTTTTAGATTTAAACATTTAATTATAATATGGTCATGGAATAAAGTGGAATTGGATTTAAGTATATTTATCGATCTATTTCTGTTGCTTCTTGGATCTTAAGTTTTGAGTCTTGTCTATCTTTATTCCCATGTCTAATTTATGGTCTATTCAGCCTGTTGTAAATTACTTTTCTTGATTCATATTGATATTATTACCAAGTTGTAATCTTCATGTCTGTGATGATGTTTTTCTCTCTGATCTTATTTTTATGCAAAATTCTACCTTCCCCTATTTATTTTCTTTTGATGAACCTAGGTCAATTTCGGACCTAGTCCTAAACTACGATATATGTGCGATGGTATACGGGGCAAATATTGGAATATTGCCTAGTGGAATATATGTGTTTGGTGGAATTGATGGCATAACATAAAAAATGGATATTTGGGTATCACTACCCTTAACATGAAATTGGAAATTTGGGTATTGTCAATATAATCGATATTGCAAGTTTGGGCATACATGAATTAGCATGTAAGTTAAATCACGAGTTTGGGACTATTTAAGTTTAAATCAAAAGATTAGGCTTATGTTAATTAGGCATATGTAGAATTGGGAATTTGAACATGAAAGCAATTGTAAATTTGATAATTGACATAAACATGTATTATGAACTTGGGCAACTGACATGTATTGTAATAAAAAGATTATAGTTTGGGATAACTACATCATGTATCATGATTTTGGTTTATTGGGTATAAAACTTGATACATGTAATTTTGGCTAGAATTTGATATGGTAAAATGGCATAAAAATTGGCATACATGTAAAATGACATGAATTGAACATATGTAAATTTGGTGTGAATTGGGCATATGTAAAACTGACATGTAATCTAGAACTTGGGCATATGTTAATTATGTAAAATTTGGAGTAGAAACATATATGATAGTTTATGACTTGGAGAAAGTTCAATATGAACGCGCCTAAGTTGGGTTTTTGGTAGGTGGTATGTATTGGACATCTAGAAGGCACGTAAGCATGCTTATGAACTTGAAACATGAATTGGTTATGAATATGAATCATTAACTTGATAATAGGCATAAGTGAAAACATGAAACTTGACATGAAACTCGCCATGAAACTAGACACGAACTTGACATGAAACTTGAACATGGACATGACATTAGAATAAACATGAAAATGGCCAACTCGAGGTTGGGTTGAGTTTGCAGTGTAAATCTGCCCAGAACCGCTCGACAAATCCAGTTACTGCAAACAATAGGATCCAATGTGGGTAGTTGGTCATATCGCACTTGAAACCCGAGGTCAGACTGAGTTGTGGTGTAAATCTGCCCGGAACCGCCCGGCATATCCATTGACTGCAACAACAGGTCTGATGTGAGAGGTTCGGGTGCATTAATGAATTAATGCCACATGATAGGGTTAAGTCATGAACCGCTTGAATATACTTAACCAATTTGACACGATGATTTAGTAGGATTAAGTCATGAACCGCTTGAATATACTTAACCAATTTGACATGATGATTTGGTAGGGTTAAGTCACGAACCGCTTGAATATACCTAACCAATTTAACACGATGATTTGGTATGGTTAAGTCACGAACCGCTTGAATATACTTAACCAATTTGACACGATGATTTGGTAGGGTCAAGTCACGAACTGCTTGAATATACTTAACCAATTGGACACGATGATTTGTTAGGGTTAATTCATGAACCGCTTGAATATACTTGACCAACTTAACACATGATTCGTAGGGCTAAGTCATGAACTTGAACGACAACACTTAGCCAATTTGACATGACACGTAGGCGGGTTAAGTCATAAACTTGAATGACAACACTTAACCAACTTGACATGCTGAACTGATAAGGGTTAAGTCATGAATTTAAATGACAAACTTAACCTATTAGACGGAAACCCTAGTTACACGGTCCATTTCAGCAGTAACCCACTTAGATGTATCACGATACCCTGGGACTAGGAAGGGTGGGGCACGATTACTGGGCTGATTGTAAGCGACCAGAACGACGGCTGAGTTGGTGCGCCATTGTAGGTTCAGGCGTACTATGGTCGTGCACGTAGTCCGGAGTTGAAAATGCAGGCATTGGGCACTAGTAGGTTTACACTGTGCGTGCTTGATTCATGTCAGTGTTGGCATCCTAGGGCTTGATACACCCTATGGTGGACCTAGCACAGGTAACTACATTCGTGATAGGGCCATATGACACAGACATATGAACGAACTAGGACTTGTAGGGAGCCGATCGATTAATAGATCGTTTCGTGGGACCAAGTAATGGGTCATTTCATGACATTGGGCAAGGTATCATTTTATAGTCAACACATCACACGGGTTGGGATCATCTTATTATAGAACCCAGGCCCCTAGTTGGGACACTAGTAGGGGGTAAGGATCCTTGTTACACAGGACACTAGTTGGAACACTAGTAGGAATACGAGACATTCCATGTAAGACACTTGTGAGATGCTAGTACGGGTGGTGTCGGGCAAATGGATATCATCTAAATATTTTAATCATGAAACTTAGAAATCTTGCGATGTTATACTTGATAGAAAACTTGCGATGTGATACTTGGTAGGAACCTTGTGATGCTACTCTTGATAGGAATTATGGGATGTTATTCTTAGTTATCGTGCCTGTAGCTTATCTTGTCATCATGCTTATGTTTACTCTCAGTTTATTCATGCCATGTTATATTTACCTGTTTTTATGCTGAAAGCCACTAGGACTTACTCAGTCTTTATGACTGACCCAGTTTGTTTCGCCTCTTTTTCTTTTGTTTCTTCCTCCCCAGGTTCGTAGGGTGGGAATACAGCTTAGTTCGGATCTTACCAAGCTCCAAGGTTCTTTCATGTACTGCTTGGATTTCTCTTGGCTATGGCTTGCTTTGCTTTATTGGGGAATACTACAATTTATTTTCATGCATCTTTGTTTTTGAGCAAGACGGATATTTTAGCTATGTAATTGGGTATTTGAAAGTGATGGGATTTTATTGTAAACAATCATATTTAATAAATGATTTGAAGACCTTCCGCTGTTTTATATATGTCTGTCTTGTAATATTTCTGTTCCAGTACCCATAATGATCCATTGAAGTTAAGGCATTCCCTTTGTGAGTGACCTTAACGGATGTGGGGTGTTAAAGTATGTCTATGATTGGTGGATGAGTAGATGGATGATTGATGTTAGGATATACATTCTTCTTAACTTAGAGATTTCGGAGACGAAATCATTTAATTAGGGGAGAATGTAACACCCCGCAATTTCAAGGGAAATTATAACAATAAACTAAAGAATACTTAATTAAATATTGGTAATTTAGTAAAACGGACCACGCCATTGCGTTCATCTCGCAATTCTGCCTAAGATAGACTCCGAGTTTGCGTGAAACGGATATCGTATGAATAAGTTATTAAGGTTTGAAGTATACATATAAGTAATATATATATATATATAAACAGTCTAGAAAATCAAAAATCGAAGAGCGGGAAGGCGCGGTAAATCGGCCTATTAGGGGTCGACCCCATGCCCCATGGGTGTCGATCCATGGGTCGACCCTTATAAAGGGGTATCGACCCTAGGTTCGACCCTGAGGTTGACCCCACCCAGATCTGGGGTAGATTCATTTTTTGAACCTAGACACGTCTCTTGACCAGATTCGTTGACTTAAGGCTATAAATAGAACCTCATTTCTATTTTTTTATTCACCCAAAACAATGGGGACAATGAGATGCTGCCCCAGCTCAGATTGAATCAGCCTATTATTCTGCAACAACAACTTATACGTATACACGAATCTCAGCTACAACATTTACATTCTTTTCTTAGTTCCTTAGATCCAGTCCCTATGAGTTTAAGTTACTTTTAGATATAAACATTTAATAAGTAATTCTAACATGTTTGTAAGTTTGGATCTAAACCTGTGCCTATTAATAACCTAAATCATAACTAAACAAATCTGCCTCTACTTGTACACCAAATCTACGGTTCAGTTCTCATATGCCTATTCTGTTATTATGCCTAATTATGTCATCATATACCCATTCTGCTACTATGCCTATTTGTTTCACCATATGCCTATTCTGTTAGTATACCTATTTATGTCATAATGTGCAAGTCTTGTTATTATGCCTATTTCTGTTCTCTTCACTCCCTCCTTCCCTTTTTATTTTTATAGCCAGGCAACCTTCGAGTCTAGGCCTATAGCTGAAATATGTAAACGAACGAAATTAGGAATGGTTGGGAATGATAAACTGGGAATAAGTTGTATTGTAAAACATGACTTGGATTTGGGGGCATAACCTATACCGTGATCCAAGACTTTAATTCTTGGCATGTCGTACATGATGAATTATGATTTGAGGGTAGGGCATGAAAAACCTATGATGAATATGAATAACTGTTTAAGAATGAAGGCCTAAAATCATAGTAAACGGAAACTATAACCGCATTTAGACATGAGGTTAGATTACACTTGTGGTAGAAGTCTGCCTGGAACCACCCAGAAAATCTAGCAGCCACAAGTGGTTAATCTAACGTGAGGGGTCTAATGCGTAAATGAACACGTAACGACACTAAGAGATGAGGTTAAGTCCAATTTGTTGTAGAAGTCTGCCCGGAACCGTCCAGCATATCCAGCATCCACAAGTGATCGACTTAATGTGAGAGATCTAGTGCATTAATGGACATGAATGGAAAATGTTAATAACCTATTAACCTGTAATACTTAACCTGTTTAAATCTATGGGGGTTATATGAACCTGCCAAATTTTGTAAGGGTTAAGTAAACTTGTTTGAATTGATGGGGGTTAAGTAAATATGTTAAATCTATGGTGGGTTATATAAACCCGATAAACTTAACTTGTTTTATATGTTAGGGTTAGCGGTCTTGTTAATTTGTTAAGCATAACCTGTCAAAATTCTAGCAGTGGGGATGCAAGCCTAGGGGTGGCTTATGTCATATGATGTGTGGAACCCGTATCAGTCAGTAACCCACATTGGTATCCAAAGGGGGATCCCAAACCAGGTAGGTGTCAGGGGAACGCTTACTGAGTCGATTATAAGAGGTTCATATGGGTGGAGGTATTGACGGCGCATTCCAATGGAGTCATATGCGTGCATGGATTCGGATTGCTCGGGAAATTAAGATGCAGTGACATTAGTAGATATGGTTGTGCCTATCGAAAAAAAGGGCTGCCACTTTAGGAAGTGATACATCTTACTGTGGGGCCAGCACAGGTTATCTACGGGATAGGGAGCCGATCACTTGGGGTAGAAATTAGGGTACATCTAGTCTTGCTTGTTTAGGAGCCCATTATTATCGTTGCGGGTAACACCTATCATTTCTGTTGGACTGCCTGTTATTATCGTTGGGGGTGAAACCTGTCACTAGAATTACACGTAAGTCTACCATCTGGTCTGCTGGGATCATTCTGTTTTTGTTATACTAGTATTGGTGCAGAGAAAAGAATTTGAGAAGCGTAACCTATTATGTTCTATTTATTCCGCTTATCCTGCTCATTCTGTTATATCTGTCTTATTATACTATTATCTCTCTCTTTCTCTTCCAGTTTATATGCTTGTCATGATGCATTTACTTATTTATATGCTAAAAGTAACTGGACTCGCTAGACTTTATGTCTAACTCATTTTGTTTCCTTCTCTCTCTCTTCCTCCCTCCTAGGTTCTCAGGGTGGGAATACTTAGGCTTGATTAGGATTCTCTCTTCTGTTTCTGCTTGGAGCTGCTTAGATGTACTGCTATGATTACCTGTCTATCTTGCTGTGGCTATTTTTGGGGACTATGCTTTTATATTACTGTACTCTGATGATTTTAGTACAAGGCAGATATTTTAATATGATGTGATGGGTTTTCAGTTTTTCAAACTTATGTTGTAACTGGATTTTGGACCATGATGTTTACTGTTTAGAAAATAAGTTTTAAATTCCACTGTTATTTTAAAAATCTGTCTTGTGATGTTTCTGTTTACCTATAACGCTTCACGGAACTTAATGCATTCTTTTAAAGAGTGACATTAACTAACGTGGGGTGTCACATAAAGTATAGCTAATAGATCACGTAAGTTGATCTCTTAAGACATACTTATGTTGGTGGTGGAGGAATTTGTTTCTCTTAGCTTTATACCCGTGGTATTTTTCGGGAAATCAATTTGTGATTTGGCATGTATGACGATGTGGCATTCAAAGTAAATGAAGATGTGATCTATCTAGTAGTAAGTTATGACCTCAAGCCTCATCAATGGGAAACGACAAAAATCGGCCAGGCAACATGGCTAAGTAGGACGCACCCAATTAGGGTATATTGTCACCATCTAGAGAATATTCATTTTTGTACTTCTTTCGCTTCTGTATCTCCCAGGAACGGTTGTATTGGTAAACCAACCATAAGGTGACAATATATTCGGAACATTCAAGAAAAATGAATGGGCGGTCATGTATGGTTGAGTTACAAGATGTTCTTGTTGAACTCCATTGTATCCCCTCTAGAGTACATTGATCAGAAGGTAGTTTCATACATTGTCATAGTTGGAAATCCATTACCCAATAAGCGCCCGCGGGTTTTGATTGTATACTATATATGTAGAGCGCTAGATGCATGCATTTTGCTAGATTGCTATTTACTAGCATTAGACACTATTATAATATCAGAATAATATTGTTTTAAAAGAATGTTTTGGGTTATTGTAAGGTAAAACTCATCCGTCTTTATGTGTGGATCAGTCTTACGATTATCTTTTCTTTTGAAAAGGGTTTTTTAAAGTTAAACCAAATGGTTGGAGTGTACTCACACCAATCCCATAATTGACCCGGAGTTTGTTTTATTTTACCCTAAACTCTTGGGTGCCCAAATTTGTATGGGCAGTCAAGTAGTCGGGATTT
This sequence comes from Allium sativum, assembly GCA_030737875.1. Taxonomy (NCBI): domain Eukaryota; kingdom Viridiplantae; phylum Streptophyta; class Magnoliopsida; order Asparagales; family Amaryllidaceae; genus Allium; species Allium sativum. The sequence continues at coordinate 571,126,243 of CM060912.1, read as the reverse complement.
TATAGATATAATTGGAAGAGCTTGGAGCAGGAGGCTTCAACATTAGTTATATATAAAGTTTATTTCCGTTATGATGTTATGTGTTATACTCTGATAATGATATGTATATACAGTTATAGTTTTGTACTTCAAAACATTTTATTCTTTCTGCTGTGAGATTTATGTTTACTCTGATTCTGTTCTGTAGTGTTCTTCTTCTTCTATTCTAACTTTCTTTCTTTCTGTTTCTCACCCTCTAACTTCTTTCTATTAATGACCTGGTATTTCCGATGCTTGAATAGTCGACATTGTGTTTTATTTTGATTTTCAGGGTCGAAAATTCGTGGGTCACTACAATGAGAGTTTCCTAGGTCTTGCATGAGTGTTGAGGGATGTGAAGTACTCAGGGGAAGCGAAGTGGATGGGATGCGAATTTTCGAGATGTGAAAAAGAGGGATGCGAATTTGAGGGATGTAAATATGAGGGATGCAAAATGAAGTGTTTGAGGTGTAAGCTTGCACGGTTCCTTTCGTTCTTGGATCTCGAGTGTTTTGGCGACACTTCAGGCTTTGGTGCCACGTGATAGTCCAGTTGAGCGGTCCTGTATGCTTTTGGGAACCAGATCAAAATGACGGTTAATACTTGCCCCCCTAAAGTACGTATTATATTTACATGATGTGCTTTGAGATGTAATAATCATCTTTGAAAGATGAAAAGATCTCCAAGCACTTGGTCATGACCATTATGTTGAGCATTTTGAGAATTTTGATTCTATGGTAGTTTCTTTAAACATCTAATTCTTGTCGACTCATGAAATAAAATGTTATTCGTCGACTCCCGCTTGAGTCGGAACGTAAACGAGTCGTTGTCAACGTAGTATCACATATACACTCACACATTTTCACGTGATTTTGCGCTATGCGATCACACTATGAAATAGAACAAAAACAGTAAATTTGTCTTTAGTTTACGGTTACGAAGGTTGGTTTTCTAAAAACGATATCGAATAGTGAACTGGTAGCTCTGATTTATTTAAACTTACGAGCGTATGATTGGTTAATGAATCAAGTTGGTCTCGATAATTATAATTTTGAAAATGCACATGCGTAGTCGTAGCTGGAGTCGTGAGTCAAGAATTTCTCGACTTTAGAAATCTAATTCTCACTTTTCTTTTTCTTCCTCCTTTTTTAAAAAAAAGGATGGGAAACCTTGCATCCCTGAGAGATACGAGTTTTTGCATCCCTAATGGGATACAAAATTTCGTATCCCCGGTGGGATGCAAAATCTCACATCCCTGGTGGGATGCGATTTTTCGCATCCTAAGGGGGGATATGATTTTTCCTAAACAACTCAGCTCTCCCCCCATATAAATATCAGTATACGTTTTTTGTCTCCCCTTACCTGGCATATTTTTGCATCTTGAGAACTTATAATAGAAACCGCCTCCCGATCAATCTTCAAACTCTATGCTCTCGACAGGTGGGTTCAAATCCTGTAGTACTCGATTTGTATGTTTTGTAACCCGATTCAAAATTGAATCTAAGATGCATGTGTTTGAAAGCTCGAAACCATGGTTCGAAGCTTGGCTATTGCAATTAATGGAGGGAGACGAGATGTCGTTGTAGGGGAGGAAGGGGCGGGATTTGAAATATCCTGATGCGATTTCTTACCCTCGAGTGAATTCAGAGAAGAAGGAGAGGAGGCGAAGGGGAAGAGGGGAGAGAGGAGAAAGAGGAGAAGGCGAAGGGGATACAAGGATCATGGCACCTGAACTTGGCATCCTATAGGGGGTGCGAAGTCAAGATTTCGCATCCGCCCTGAGTGTCGAAGTTTACTCAGCCTCAGGATGCGAATTTCTCATCCATGGGACTTAGGAAATTCGAGGCATGCAAGGGGATGTGAAGTATGATGAATATGCTGGGCACGAGATTCCACAAAGGAGTGTGGGATGCGAAATTCATATCCCTATAGGATGCGAATTTTCACATAGCAGAGGGATATGTTTTTTCGTATCCTAGTGAGATGCGGTTTTTCGCATTCTGGTGGGATGCGATTTTTCACATCATCGGGAGGATGTGAGCTTGCTCGGTCTTGGGATGCGAATTTCGCATCCCTAGGACTTAGAAGATTTCGATCGCTCCTGGCTATGCTATATCCCACTGTTTCTAATGGAAATTAAAATCCTAGGAGAATTGTCGTTGGACTTGTATTGTTTTTGCGACGTTGCGTGATCAGGTCGGACTTGGGATTGAACATATTTATTGATACATTCAAATAAGATTTGCTAATTTGGACTTACACATAAGACTAGAGAATAAACTCGAACCAAGAACATATGACCGAACTACTGATCTTTAGACTCGATTTCTGATTTCAATCACGACGTAGTCGTGAATCGATGCAAACCTAACAATATTGATGACGACGGTTATAGTTTTAGAGACTAGTGATCGTCACTGTGTTCCAAGTTCTTTTATTATAATCGTATCAGCATCTCATGACCTGCACATTCATATTAGTTTACTCCAACACGAGGCGTACAGGTTTTTCAATGTGATATCTAATGCGACTATGTTAAAACTATAGTTTTCAATGGCACCAAGCTCTACCCAAAGACTTCTGGGTTTGGAAGCTGAAGCTTCAGTACACTCACTATCCTTATCTAGGACATCAAGTGCAAGCTTGAGACATTAGAAGCATCCACCCCCTCCTTGCTCATAAGCTCGCCTAATGCACCCGACCAGGGTGTGCAGTTCGAAAAACCACAACAATAGGCCAAGTACCCAGCCAAGCCAGCGATTTCAGAAGGGGCTGTAGCTACAGGATGAAACCCCAAAGAAGAAGAGGTTGTAGATATAATGGAGGAAGACGTTCTCGAGGCACCGGATATGATGGAGGATCTGCCATAGCTGATGATCTGTTTGATTCAATGCCTTTATGGATGGGTGAAGCTGCATTGAGGAGCGTGTGCAAGAAGTATAGCATTCCCTAGGACGATGTTCGTATTCGCGAAGAGGGGGGTAGGGTGCATGCACCTCTAGAAGGATACATTGCCTGGAATAGGCATATATGTGCTTTTGGGTGCGTGCCCCCGTGTTGGGGGTTCATTCGGTATATGTTGCGCTACTTCCTCTTAGCACCAACACAGTTCCATCTAAATGCTACGTCTTCCTTCTCGGTACCTACATTCAATTTAGGGAATACTTGCATACAGTACCTACTAGAGAGGATATCTGGTTTCTATTCTAGATAAAGAGGAGGACTGCTATTGCGCCTTTCGTGGTCTACCTAAAGATAGAACCCAACACTTGGTTTATTATGGGGAAATGGAAAAGACTCTATGTCTTTAAATACGATTGGTTCTATGTCCACTATCCCCTAGGATTCACGAGGTGATGGTTGATCGAAAGTAAGTACCTTTCTTTGCTTGGGTTCGTAGTTAGTCGAGTCGTGAGCTCAAGAATAATTTTATGTTTATGTAATAGGCATTCCTCCCGTATCCAAAGGCAAAGTGTACCAGAAGCATCTTGAAGCGCTGAAGAATTTTGAGTTCCTCATTCCAACTTGTCCCGGAATGGGCGTTATGGCAAAGAACATGAAGAAAAAGATAGAAGAAATTTGTCTAATAGTCACAAATGGTGCCTCCACAGGTTGACATCCGATCCAACCCAGTAGTAAGAAATCCGCCAAAACACTCCTAGAAGAATTGGTGAACAGTTAACAGTCAGAGCTTGAACCATCAACTTAGGCCAATCAATAATGACACACTTTCCACTCTATATAAGTTATTTAAAGTTCGAAGTCATATTACAAAAAATATACGTAGTAAAGTATTATGTCTACCTCAACTCAATACAAATATATATTCTTCCTTGCTTCGGTTCAGGTATTATTTCGCCTGAGGCTCGCACCACCTAGAATGTCTTGACTGAACAATGTCTTCATCAAATGGGCTTACTCCCCGCAAATCATTCAATGACCCATCCGGTTGGTGCTGGAGAGGAATAAAGGGTGGAGACTGAGGGAGGAAAAAGTCCTTCGGGTCCGCAAAGGATGGTTCCCCATGTTGCGTCCAAGTGACGCAAGGTCACAAGCACTTAGGAAGGACCTAGCGAGCGCAACGCCCGAAATATGGAGATAGTTATTAGAGGAGAGGGTCTGTCGTCCACTTCTTTCCCATCTACTATAATTGAACAAAGTTGGGAGCATCGCCCATGCCGATTTGTCTAGTTACTACCTCAGGGACCATCATGTCGCTAGAGATGGGAGGTCATTTTAAGAACTTGTACGATGTCCCATTTGATCTAACTTTGTCTTGGCCCAGTGGTACAAGTACGGGAAGGCTAACGCTGAACGTTGGGGAGGTCACCCCTTTAAGTGGCTTAAATCCGTTCCGTGGAGAGAACATTTAGGACACACACTCATAAAAACTACATAACGCAGCATTTGTGTAACGACCCAGAAAATCTGAACCAATTTAAATTTTTTTAAATTGGCTAAAATAATGGATTTTAAATATTTAAAATAAATATTTTAAATAATGGCGATGAGAACTAAGTTTAAATCGACAATTGAAAACGAATATAATTAATTATAATTATAAACAAGGCCTGAAATGGCGTGGCAGTTTCAAAAATTGAATTCAAACTTTGTCGGACTGTACCGGGTGCAAAACAATCCGGATTTTAGTGAAACCAAAAATATTTAAATCTGTTAGTGAATATCTTTCTAACGAATCCGACCAATCGAAATTTGATAGCGGGAATCAAAAGATATGTCCAGTTGAAAATTCTGAATAGTCGCTATGGAATTTAGGCCCTTAAAAATGGACATTTTGCAGATGACCTCGGATTTCGACGAAACCACTTTTGTTGGATCCGTGATGTCAAGTTATTGCTAGGTTTCAAATTTCATAATTTTTCGAATCAATATGTGAGCGTGGCAAAAGAAAACGCGTTTGACCAGTTTCTATTGAATTTAATCGACTGGAAATTGGCCATTTTTCAAACGGTCTCAGAATCCGACGAAACTAGTTTTGTTAGGACCGTATCGTCAATACGAAGCTAGAAAATATTTTTCTGGAGTTTTTCTAGTTAGTATGTGACCCCGGTAGTTTGAAATGCGCGTTTAAAATTCAATATAGTGATTTAAATGAAAATTCAAAAGGAAACTGATTGTAACGATCAAATCAGCTTGCGATACATATCCCATTGTGTTCGAAATGGGGGTAAAACGCTATGGACGACAGGCGGTGGGCCTTGTTCCGGGGTTGTTTGTAAAAGTCAACTTTTTGCAAAATTAAATAATTAAATAAGAAAAAAATATATATATTTTCCCTCCCTTTATCTTTCTTCCTGCCCCCCCCCCCCCCCCCCGTTCATTTTTATTTCAATAAACAGAAAAAAAAAGGAAGAAGAAAGCAGCAGCCGCAGCCTTCACCGTCGGTCAGAACCTCAACCGCGCCTCCGATCTTCTTCCCCCCCCCTCTTCCTTGCACTCGCTCCCTCCTCCTCCTTCAATCCGACCCCCCCCCCCCGAAGCCATCGCCTCCCCCGTTTGAAACCCCGAGCGCCGCCCCCTCAGGATCCACCTCCGACGAACTGCGGAAACCCCCCCCCCCCTCTGTAAGTTTTTTTGTTTTGATTTTTTTTTTTGTTTTTTTTGATTTAAAAACTGTTTGTTTAAAAAAAAAGGGGGGTTAAAACAGATTTTTATAAAATGATTTTAAAACTGATTTTTTTTTTAAAGAATTTTAAAACTGATTTTTAAAGAAAGTAAAAACTGATTTTTGTAAAAGATTAAAACTGATTTTTGTAGAAGATTAAAACTGATTTTTTGTAAAAGATTAAAACTGATTTTTGTAAAAGATAAAAACTGATTTTTGTAAAAGAAAGTAAAAACTGATTTTTTTTAAAAAGGATGTTAAAACTGATTTTTATATAAAGTAAAAACTGATTTTAAAAGGATGTTAAAACTGATTTTTATATAAAGTAAATACTGATTTTTTTTAAAGGAAATAAAAACTGATTTTCAAAAGCATATGAAAACTGATTTATAGAAAAGGTTTAAACTTTAAAAAGAAAAAGGTTTTAACTTCAAAGAGAAAAAGGTTTGAGCTTTAGAATGGAAAAAGATTTGAACTTTAAAAAGAAAAATCAGATTTTTATATATTGAAAGTCGAAGTAAAAATCATATTTTTATATATTGAATAGCGTAGTAAAAATTCGATTTTTACATATGTAGAGAATACGGGCGAAAGCGACAAAAAGGCGAGGTTGGCGAAGATTTCTATAAAGGAAGTGTCGTGAAGTTGGATAGCTATTGGTGAGATTTCTGATTTAAAAATATTATATATGTGTGAAATGAAAGTGAATAGCTATATATAAATATCTATACATATATATATATATATATATATATATACATACGCCCCTCGTCCACAAACCATGGACGATATTTATTGGTTGAAATTGTTGTGAAAATTGATTGATAGCGAATGGTTGTTTGGGATTGTTTGTGATTGATATTGGTTGATTGTGGTTGAAAAATACCCATTGGTGGTTGAGAAATATTTGGTTGAAACCACATAGGATTAGTTTGTGGAAATGAAATAAATATATACATGCCGCCTGCGTGCGAACTAGATGCATGAACCCCATTGTCAAAAACCGCGAGGTTTTAAGGTAGAGCGAGGAGCCGTACGAGGGACGGTCCCGGTTTAACTACCCTGTCGTTATGCTGCCGAAATTTTGAATAATATTCGTGTGTTTGAATTATTTTCATATGCGTAAACTATATTTATTCATTGAATAGAAAACATTCATGTGTTGAATTGATATTCATTCGTTGATTAGAAATTCATGTGTTGAATGGTATTCATATTTTGAAATAAATCGTTTGATAATAAAAATCACATTTTATCTATATATAGAAACTATAGAAAACATTCATGTGTTGAATTGATATTCATTCGTTGATTAGAAATTCATGTGTTGAATGGTATTCATATTTTGAAATAAATCGTTTGATAATAAAAATCACATTTTTATCTATATATAGAAACTATAGAAAACATTCATGTGTTGAATTGATATTCATTCGTTGATTAGAAATTCATGTGTTGAATGGTATTCATATTTTGAAATAAATCGTTTGATAATAAAAATCACATTTTTATCTATATATAAAAACTATAGAAAACATTCATGTGTTGAATTGATATTCATTCGTTGATTAGAAATTCATGTGTTGAATGGTATTCATATTTTGAAATAAATTGTTTGATGATAAAAATTCTATTTTTATCACCTATATGAACTATATAGAAAAATAGTGTTTTAAAATGAATTGTTTTACAATAAAAATCACATTTTTATTGTATGCATAAATCGTTGAAATGTGAAGTGTTAAAAATAGCCACTTGTTCAAAATAAACCTATATGAGTTGAAATATTCATTAATTAGCTAATGAAATGGTTTGCACCTATTTATGTAACATTAGAATGAATGGTGTTTTTAAACCAAATAGAAATCAAATGTGAAGTTGAATAGAAAATGATAAATGATAAGAACTGTATATATATGTACATGCATATTCATTGAACAGGTTATAGCAAAGGGGCTAGAGAAGAGGAATAAAATTTTGTGCCCGACAAATAGGTACACATTTACTGCTTTGTTTGGGTGATGATTTTATGAGCCTGTTGGCTAGCCGCTTGGCTTTTTCTTTTTCTTTTTGAGATTAGAAGGACCGGGAACGCTATTTGCGATTTCCCGATGCTCCCGGTGCAGGGGAGGTTATGGCGAAATTTTCCAAAATTTTAAGGTGTTAGAAAAATATTTGAAGTGAAAACGATATGGAAATCATTGAATGAACTATATTTATATAAATATATAAATATAAATAAAATTAAAACGAAATGAAGCCGTGCAGTTCGTATTTTGAAACCGTGATTTCAAACAACTAATGCGGGAAATCCGACCATTGGATTTTCCCGAAACCTCAACCGTCGGGTTCGCCTTGGAATAATCTTTCCAACGGCACCAACCTTGTAAAAATCCAACGGTTGGATTGTCTGGAATGTTTAATTCAATTCTGAAGAAAAATAGTGCCAGAAACGATTATATATTTATATATATATAAATATAATTATATTTAATCGAATAACGACGCTGCAGTTCGTATTTTGAAATCGAAACTTCAAACGATTGTGCCGGGAGATCCGACCGTCGGATTTTCCCGAAACTGGAACCATTGGATTCGTTTTGAAAAGACCTTTCTAATGATGTAAATTTTTTGAAGATCCAACGGTTAGATTTTCAGATATGTGTAAATCAAATCTGAAGAAAAACAGCGCCACAGCCGCCTTATGGCCCGAAGCGTCGTTTTGAATAAAATGGCTATTTTAAAATAAATAAAAATAGCGATAAATAGTTATAAAATATCATAAGCGATATGGAATAGAAATAAACTGAATTTGTTCGATTTATGTGGTTTTAGATGGTTGAATGTGTTTGGTGTGAAAATTACATTAAAGAACACAATTGGTGTTGTCGAATAATTTAACCATTGAAATAAATCGATTTGAAATTCTAAATATACGTGAATCGTTTGAAAAGGCCGAGTTAATTCTCATTTCAAATGATTGACCGACGATTGAAATTTGAAGATGAAGACGACGGTCGAAGACCGGAGATCTTCACCTCGTTTGGATGGTAACCGAGGTCCTGATTGGGAGGCATCCCGAAATATGGATAATGAGTGGTGATCGTCCAGACGTACGTGTTGATCGAAGGGTTTGCGAGGTATTTAGTGCCTCCGGTTTCGTTCATACCCAGAACGGACTTGTAAATGGACTGTGTGTCTGACATATGATTTATTCTGTGTGGCATGCTAAGATGCAGTGATCAGGGCTTCTGTTGAAAAGCAAAGTCTTGTGGTGATGATCAAAGCACCGCCTGTGTGGCGTAGCTTTGTGTATAACGTGAATTCGCGAGCCTCACACCCCGGTATGAACCTAAAACGGGAGAAGGACCTCAGGGAGGGCCTACGTTTCCTCCTAGCTAAAAGTGGCGTCAGTGGTTTTACACGCCCTGACGAGTTTGACTTATGTGGTTGTTGCTGTTGCGAGGCGCCTCGGTTAGATCGGACGATCCGGGTCCGATGGAGTCATTCGTTGGCTCGCTTATGCCCCAAAGGGTGGCGAAACGTAGTGCTCAGGTATAATAATCCACATCGGTGGACCGGCCCTGTCGCTCCAAGGCTTGCCTGCGCGCTTGCCTGAGACTCGGGCTAGGCAGTCTCGAATTCGGTAAGGACTATCTTTTGCCTTGGTTCATGATGGAAATCCAATTTCCAAATACGTGACGATGCGATTTTGATTGTATACCTATATATGGCGACATAGTGGTATGGGGCATTAATGCCGTCTATGATTAATAGTTATGATTTGAAATTGTTTTCAAAACATATAAACACTAGCAATAATATCAAAGGCCTTTGTTTTATTCGTATCAAGCATATTTGGTCGTTATAATGTAAAACTCTATCCTCCGGTTTGCGTTGCATTGTGTGATGGGAACTGAGTCTTATAACGGCTTCATTTTTATAAAAAGCATAGCGATGTTTAAAAGAAAGATTTGTTTTAAAGCACTGGCAATCCAATGGAGTAAACCCGTTCCACGAAAGTGGCGCGGTCCTGTGATTTGCCAAATTATATATGTGTTGAGTAGATTTCTCATACCAGTCCCATGACTGACTCGTAGTTTGTTTCACTCTCAAACTCGGGTGCCCCTTTTTCTACACGGGCAGCCTTGTATTCAGGTTTAGCTGGTTCCTTTTTCTGGATAGCTGGAGCTGAAGATGGATTCTATCATTTATTTCTTTTTATGCTGTTCAGCTCCTATTGTACATATTTTGTTTATTTCCGCTGTAGACATTTATGTATAGCTGAACTGTATTTGTACTAAGTAAGATCCTGTAAAACTGTGTAACTCTGATGATTAATTTTATCCAGTACATTTTGTTGTTCATATCTGGTGTATTTATTTAATTCTGTTCTGCTATTATATGTTTCTGTGTTATATTCCAAAGATAGCCCTGTTTCCGTCTGAGCGGGAATTCGGGTCGTCTCAATTTGTATGTGTGCGTGGAGTGTTCGATTCTAACTTCGAATATGTTTCGTGCAAGTGAAATGGCTCGAAATGGTGGTAGAGATCGAGGCCGATGATCTGGAGCTACCGGCCAAAACAGGAGTGGGCTTGTAAGAAGTATTAGAAGAGGCACAGAGTTGTTTACAAACCCTCTTCTCCCTTATGACCTTGGCAACAAATGTTGCCATAGAGATCAAGCACGACATTTGAAATCTTCACCACTTATCATTTGATTGTTGGGCACATATTCAAGGCTAGAGATTGCGACCACTCGGTAGCAGTTGTAACAAACCAAGCTTTTAGGATAATAAAATAGGATATTTAATTAGGTTAAATATTCAATTAATGTATTTTCATACATTAATAACATTTGTTTAGAGGATTTTAAATAAGAATGGAACAAATGTGATTTCCGTCAAAAACGATAAGAAATTAGTTTTTAGTAAAATTAAAATTTCTCAATAAATGCGCATGGCTTTGGATAGGTATGCTTATTTATCCAAATAAGTAAGAATGTTAAATAAAAAAAATTTATTTTTTGAAAAATAAAAAGGTAATTATGACATCATTAGTGATATCGTAATAAGTAATAATTGAATTATTGACTTTAAATAATTTAAAATTTCATTTTATAAATTATAAAATGATAAGAAATAATTTGTAATGATTTGTAAATGTATATGATGATTTATAAGAACTTATAATCATGTTTAAGGAAGAAATAACAATTGTTACGTTATTCAGATTTTGGACAGCATAAAACAAAAGCACTTTTGAATCATTGATTCAAAGGTTTTTATAATCAATCCAATGGTTCTTAATTAATTCAAGATAATTGAAATATGGTTAATAAACTTTATTTACCACATTATTAAATATTAAAATAAAATGGATATTGTGACCATGAAGTATACAAAAATATATACCAAAACCTACGTACACAGAAGCCCATGAAGTACCAAAAACCAACCTGCAACACCCTCACTAGTACAAAATATGCATGTTGTCTCGCCACATTTGCTTCTGTTGTGCTAAAAACATAAGCAAATAATATCATTCACTTTTGTTGTTGACAAAACAGAAGCAAACGTACCAAAGCAAATAGCGTTATTGCTTATGATATGCTTAGGACCGAAGCAAATAATATCATTTGCTTCTGTTTTGTTAACATCTAAAGCAAATCCACTAAAGCAATAATGTTATTTTCTTCGGTTGCTTTTGCAACGGAAGCAAATAATGTTATTTGCAACGGATTCTTAGGAACTGAAGCAAATATATTGAAGCAAAAATAGCGATATTTAAATCGCCGATGCAACTGTAAATTGTTTTAATCGGAGCAAATGCACATACCAATAATCATAAACAACTTACATATGTTGTTATTTATAATGTATCATAATTTAATTATTGGCTTTAATCGGTGATGGCGTAATAAGCAATAATTGAATTATTGACTTTAATAAGGATTTATGAATTCATTTTATATTTTATAAAATTATAAGAAATAATTTATAATGACATATAAATAGTTTATGATAATTTATAAGAACTTATAATCATGCTATTAAGGAAGTAATAACAATTGTTATGTTATTCAAATTTTGGGTAGCATAAACCAGCAGCACTTTCGAATGATCGATTCAAAGGATATTATAATCTATCCAACGGGTCATAATTAATACAAGATAATTAAAATATGATTAATTAAATTTTATTTACAACATTATTAAATTTTAAAATATAATGGATATTGTGATCGTGCAATATACAAAATATATACCAAAACCGACGTACACAGAAGCACACGAAATATCGGAGACCAACCCGCAACACCCTACTACCAAGTCTGTTTTCTTTAGTCGCACATGGTTGGTGCGACCCTCTCGTGTTTCCATGTGCAACATGTAAGGAGGGAGTATGTGTGAGAGAGTGGAGGTGACTTGGGGCGATGGGTGCGTAAGAATGATGGGATGTGTAATGATGGCTTTACAAACTATCTAGGTTATTTTCTTAACCTCTCTCCTCTCCTATATATGCACCTCTTCCTTTCCATTTTCATTTCTTCTTCCTTATCTTCCTAATCTTCTATAATCTATTTAATGGAGTCTTTGGAAGAAATAAATTAAACAAAATCAAAGAGGAGAGGACTTAACACAAAACGGTTAATAATTGAAGGTTCTCCTTCCACCAGAGACACTTGCACAACCAAGAAGGAGACTCGGAAGGCCCTAGGCCGTGACTTTCATGGGGAGGTTGTGGTTATGAACTAAATATGTTGGAGGAGGAATATGGAAGTTATATTTTGTGTTGGAGGCTTCGTCGGATGTGATCTAGAGCACAAACGAGTGTTTAGGTGAGAAATCACAGTTTTGGTTAACATTAAATTTATAGTTTGATTGATTCTTGTTCATACTTGTTTATGATACTAATTCAAAGTTGATTAGGTTAATTTACAAGTTTGGTTGATGCTTGAGATGTTTAGTGGCTAAATAAGAAAGTTAGAAAGCAAACTAGTTAATATAGTTTGAGTTGGAAAACCAAATGAGTAAGCAACCTTTGCTATGGTTTAGATCAACATTTTATACATGTTAATGTGGATATTTTCTTGATGTTTTAAGTTCTATATGGTTTGGATTATGATATCTAAGCTTACAAAAAGTTAGTTAAAAGTTAGTAAGCTGATTCGGTGAATCAACAATATAAAAGCTGAAAGGTTTGAACACCAATTCTAAGTGTTAGATCAAGTCTACACATGTTGTTTAATGATGGTTAGACATGACTATTATGTTATTATTATTTTATGTGCAAGTCATGAGTAATTTACGTCGTTAAAGACAAGAATGAGACAATCTCTGTTCGATTTAAAAAAGTGTTTATTATTTAATTAATTCCCCGAAAAGCTAAAGAGTGCCTACTTTGGGAATTTGTATATAATTATCTAAAAGAGATTTTCTAGATTTTTTTTCATGTAGTTCGACTAACGGAGAAACTAATATTTACAAAAGTTTGATAAGACAATAAGATAATATTGGGATATCATTAGACAAACTTTGGAGAAGAAACTTGGTTTTAAAAAGGGGCGTTTAACTTTTGTAAAACTAATTCACACTCCATGAATTAAGTTGGAAAATTATAAAACTAGTGGGTAAATTCATTATAATATAATGAAGTAAACTCAAGGAATAAAAATGGATTCATATTTAGCAAAAAAAAAGTTTCCAAAGTTAGCCAAAATTAGGGTTTTTAAGCCACTAAGAATTCGCGATTTCTAAATAAAATATTTTAAACAATGTTTTCTGACTTGAACCTTTTGCAAACGTTTTTGAAATAATTAAATATGATTTTTAAGATGTATTTGGGAATTTTTGAAGGATTTTGAAAACCCACCCAAAATTCGGGGATAAGAGATTAAGCTAAAATTCACTTTAGCTGCAATTAAAGTAAATAAAAAAAAGAATATATGGTGATTCCTAAGAGTACAGTCTAGTACCACATGTGAGATCTAACCAGAAGTTTTTTATGTTAGACGAGGGGTGGGAAAACCCAAAAGGAAAAGTCTAATATTTGACAAAGATTAATTAGATAATTTTTTGGGAAATTTAATAAAGATATTGATTTGACTCGTTGTCATAATAAAGGTATTAATTTGACTAATTTTTGTAATAATGATATTGATTTGACTCGTTGTCAAAATAAAGATATTAGTTTGATTCGTTGTCATAATAACAATATTGATTTGACTCATTATCACAATAAAGATATTGATTTGACATGTGTCATTAATATGATTTGATTCAATAAAGATATTGATTTGACTTGTTATTATTATAAAGATACTGATTTGATTCGCTGTCATAATAAAGATATTGATTTGACTTGTTGTCATAACAAAGATATTGATTGGACTTGTTGTCATAATAAAGATACTGATTTGACTAGTTTTCATAATAAATATTGGATTTGACATGTCATAATAATAAAGATTTGATTTGACATATTTTTATAAAAGTAAAAGATTTGATTTGATATAATATCACAGGTAAAGATTTAATTTGATATGTCATAATAAGAAAGATTTAAATAGACTTATTGTTATAATAATTATTTAATTTGACTCGTTGTCATAATAAAAATTTGATTTGACTTGTTATAATAAACATGATTTGATTTGACTTATGGTCATAATAAATGTTATAATAAACTAGATTTGATTTGGTATCAAGTCAAGTATTTAAAAAGAAGGAGATCTAATCAAATGATAAACATTAAAGGAAAATCATTAATCGATGGTTGGTTTCGAAGAAAACCGGATCGAATATGCGTGAGTCCTATCCGAAAACAACTTTGAATCAACTTACGGGTTCGTATGTGGAAGCTGTTGAAGACAGAGGAATTCTACGTTGAATTGAAGCATGGAGATTATTATGATAAGTGGATTGCTCGTTGATAACCTCATTTTGGCCATTGAGGTAAAATTAGCAGCTATCCCTTATTGTAGGATCTCCGATGACGCAAGGATCGTAGGCACTACAAACTAGGCAGGCAGTGGGATGGTGCCTTCGAATCATCATATTCCTGGATGATCCGTAATGGACGGATGCCTAACAGAGTATCTTCGACGATCACAAATGTTGACTTTTACAAACATGCATTTGTTTAGCGGCGGGAATTTTAACCCTTAGCTTAACACCCAGAGTATTTTTATGGAAGTTAATTAGTGATTAGCAGATCTGACAATGTTGCATTTAAAGATATGAAGTGCGCTAAAGTGAAAAAGGTAAAGACATTACCTAATAACGACCTCACACCCCGAAATGGCTGAAACAGGGCATGTGGCAGGGTTGTAGGGTTGCATGCGACCTAGGAATATGGTCATCACCCTTCTAGATTAAACACTAAATGTGGAGTAAGTGATGTGGGTACCCAGGATAGGTCAGTAAGGACCGAAAAATGCCATATTCGGCATGTTTTTGAAGTTTGATCAAGGATGACCTTCTAAGCGCATCGGGCAAGTAGCTCGGGTGCACTCTTCTAGGGGTGCACTGTATGGTAGGGTAGTTTCATAGTCCAATCATTGTTGGAAATCCATTTCCAATAAGTTCCCATGTGAATTTCAGTTGTATAGCCGAAGGTTAGGTAATGGGTGTACCTTCGGTATATGTAACATACCGAAATTTTAACGACACTAAAGATGATGAATTAAAGAATAATTAATGTGAAATACACTATTAATAATGAATTAAGGAAAACTTAATTAAATACTCAGGATTAAGTAAAACGGACCGCGCCATTGCGTCAGTCTTGGAATTCTGGTTAAGATAGGCACCAGGTTTGCGTAAAATGGACTTTGTATGAAGAAGTTATTAAGGTTTGAAGTTTGTATGCATATAAGGAGAATATATATATATGTTAAACCAAAATTCAAAAATTCAAAACCAGAAAATCCGGCGCGCAAAAAGGGAAAGAGCCAACCGTTTGGGGTCGATCCAGGTCTCGGGTCGACCCCAGGGTGCTCTTGGGTGTCGACCCACCCCCCTCAGATATGGGCAGAATTCAGATTTCGAATGTGGACTTTTTCATGGCTTGGTTCGTTGGATCTAGGCAATAAAAAGGACCCTAAACCTAGGTTTTATTCATCTAAAAAATGGTGGCAATGGTGGAGCTTTGCTGCAACGTAAATTGAATGGCCTTTTCTTCTCCAAATCCAATTCAACAAAGATTATACAAATTCAACGATTGCTACAACAACAAATCCAACGTGTTCTTCACAGTAATTGGATCCATTTCCTTAGATCTATTCACTGTGAGTTCAAGTTATTTTTAGATCTAAATATTTAATTGGTAATCATAAAATGTATATAGAAATTGGATATTGGATCTATGCCTAAACAAGTTCTGTTATGACATAATTATCAGATCTCCCTTTCTATGTTCATACCGCCACCATATTAAATCTCGTCATAATATATCTATTTAGTTTTAGGCCTATTTCTGTTAGTTTATTATTGATTCATCATTATGCCAGTTTTGATTCTCTTCTTTTCCCTTTTATTTTTATATAGCCAGGCTACCTATGAGCCTAGATCTAATGCTGAAATAAGCGAACGTGAGAAATTGGGAACGATTGGGAAAGACATAATTTGGGGCATAATTGGTATTGGAAAATATGAATACAAATTTAGGCATAAAATTTGGAAATATACGAATATGGATTTGGGAATATATATCGTGTTGGATAATGTGAATATGAATTTAGGCATACATTGGGAAATATGAGTTATGTGTAAATTGGAACATATGTAAAATATGATTCAGCATATGATTTGGGCGTATGTTAGAACATATGTAAAATATGATTTGGCATATGATTTGTGCGTAAATTGGAATATATGTGAATATGAATTTGGGCATAACTATGCTGAAATATGTATGTATGAAGTAGGGACATAAATTAGCAAATATGTGAATACGGATTTGGGCATAATATATATATATATATATGTATATGTAATATACACCTTGATTTATGACTGGGGAAAAAGGGCATTTGTCAATAGTGAAATATGAATTAAAAGGGGGCATGAAAATCTATATTTGGTGTAGAGAAATTCATTAATATGAATATGCCTAAAATAATGGAACCATAGTAACGCTTAGACACGAGGTTAGATTGCACTTGTGGTATAAGTCTGCCCGGAGTCGCCCAACATATCCAACGACCACAAGTGGTTAATCTAATGTGAGGGGTCTAATGCATAACAACACCATGACATGAGGTTAAGTTTAAACTTGTAGTTTAAGTCTACCTGGGGCCACCCGACATATCCAACATCCACAAGTGGTTGACTTAATGTGAGAGGTCTGGGGCATTAACATGTGTGAACAGAAAAGATAAGATGTTTAGGCTTGTCCTAGGGACAAGTGGAAATTATAACTTAGGTTATAATAAATGAGAAAGGGAATAGAATAACTTATGTAAAGGGATAAGCTGTATTTATTTGTAAATTAAGTTATTTACAAGAACAAGAATCTGAAATCTACGGATGGGGACAACATAAGTTTTATTTATGGAAAGGAAACTTATTGGTAAACCTTAGTTAATAGAACTAAGTTAATAAGTAAACAATGGTAAGATGGAATTATGATTAAATGAGGAAGAATGGGGAAAACCTATGAAATGATATAAGTTACATTTAATCATAAATGATAAATGATATGCTAAAAGCAAACATGTAAAATGAGACGTGCTTAATTACACATTAAGTGAGAACATGTTATTGTAACTATGGAATTTGACGATGAAAATATTAAGGGATTGTGGATTACAAACCTTCGACCACAATCTAGAGAATAACATGTTGTGGGTTCATTAATGAACTTAAATGGGTTAAGTTATATAACCAAAATTAATAAGTAAGAGGAACTTGGTAACTTGATTAAGAATTCAATATGAATGAGAATAACCAAGTTAAATGAAAATCTGATGAGGGAAGCCAAGCACGTAAAAGAATGTTTAGATATAGGGTTTAACAACATATTAAAGTGAGGCGCTTGGAGCAGTCCGCACGTTTGAGGGTGAATAACCCAACGGGGTTGATCATCGTGGTGTTATAAGGCACGGGTGGAGTGCACTTTTATCAGATTATTCTGTCAGCTCTGAAGGACTGGAAGGGGAAGCACGCGACTTCTTGAGACACGTAAGGTGCTCTTGGTAGTCCTTGGTGTGGTGGCAGGTGTTTAGGCTGTGCTTATAGAGGTTGGGTTTGCGCATAACTACTAGGTGGCTGGGCCTTGACTGCAAATGTAGCTTTGCAGTCAGAATGTTGTGATGCAGTGACACTATGGTGATTTGGCAGTTGCCTCAACGGGTAGGCGAAGGGTCACGACCAACAAGGATAGTAGATCGTCGAATACCTGTCATCGACAGCCAGTGGGATGCGAAAAGACTAGAGCTAAAACCAGTAAACTATTCACCTTTCAATATCGGGGTACGGTCGTTGAGGGAAGATGCCAAATGGATATTTAGATTGTTTGCTATTAGGGGCAATTGTTTAGCTCTTGTAGTCTTTACTAGTTGAGGGAGGGGTCGAGGTGGGGCCATAGCTACCATGAAAAACAGACTCTAGGAATACCTGTATTTTGAGGCTCAATAGGCGGACCTGTAAAGGTATGGAAAAGCTCTCGATTGAGTTCCATGTTTCTTGTATCGCCCTGCCACGGAACTTGATGCACATTAGAGGGCGTGCGATTGAGGCATTGAGCTACAATTACAGTACATACGTGGGATAGTCTAGATACATGCATGACTACTCTGGGTGATGTATCGTAGACTTAAGGGCATTACTCCAGAATGAAATCCGATTCAATCGATGGTGGCAATCCGTACGTTTATGTAGCATAGTAATTATATATATATATATATATGCGGCATGTAACATTGTTATACATAGATCTGTACGTCTCTCCGGCGTAGGATGAGGGACTGTACTTTTCTGTGGTATTACTAGGGAGACCGCGCGAGTGGGATACCATGGGGTGTACCTCAGTATTGAGAGGTAGCTACATATATACCATATTAGGTTAATCCACTAGGAAGTAAATGGGCACAGCGTGTGTATAAGCGTTGAGTGTCGTTAACCCAAGTAACCTAAAAATCAAGAAAATGTAATGGAACGGTATTTGTATGGATCATTCTGTTTCAGAGATACTAGTATTGGTGCGGTGCAGAGAAATGTATTTAAGAAGCGCAGTATATTCTGTTCAAACTTATCTTGCTCAGTTCACACTTGTCCTTGTTATTGTTATATTGTTCTTCTGGTTTTTATATACCTGCCATGATACTTTTATTTATTTATATTTAAAAGTAATTGGACTCGCCTGACTTTTGTGTCTGTCCCTTTTTGTTTCCTCTTCTCTCTCTTACGTTCCCCCCTCCAGGTTCTCAGGGTGGAAGTGCTTAGAGTTGATTTGGATCCTTTCAGCTTAGCTTGGATTTTGGATATTGATGTACCACTTTGACTTCTTATGGCTTCGCATGGGAAATATGGTTTTATGCTTTTGTACTCTGATATTTTTGGCAAGGTAGAATATTAAAGTAATTGGTTACTTCAAACTTATGATGTAAACTCAGTATTTTGGACCATCATGTTTTGATTTAAATGAAGATTTTAATTCCGCTGTTATTTTACATTTCTGTCTTATGATATTATGTTCTTATTTACCTATAACGCTTCACGAAACTTAATGCATTCTATATAGAGTGACATTAACAGATGTGGGGGTGTTACATTTGGTATTAAAGCATATGATTATAAGATCGAATAAAATATTTTGAAAATGGTTTTCAGAAAGGTCTCAAAAACAAAGTATTTTAAATTAAAAATTCCGTTTTTGAAAAGAATATTTCCTAAAGCCAAAAATATCTTCTCGATTCTCTGCTTGATTCCTTTTCCTTTTTGTTCGAGGAACCATTTCTTCCCAAAACGGTATCTCCATTTTGGTATGGTCCTGTAGGCATGTTAAAACTACAGTACATGTTGAAGGGCAAAGAAGTGCCCAACATCCATCTGTAGCCGCAGTAGTTTCACTTACGGCTTATTTTCTCTTAAGCCTCGTAAGGATTTCCGTACGATGGAGGCAGCTTTCAAGAGACTTGTTAGCATGTTGCACTAGGATAGTAAAAAGGAGAATAAGGGAGTTGGGGCTAAGGAGCATAACCCAAAGATGAAAGAAAATGGTGGCTTAAGAAGGGAATATAGATAAAAGAAGAAAAGAGGAAATACCATAATTATGGAATGGTGGGTCATCTGAAAAAGGACTGCAGAAAGAGGAAAGGCGTTTGTTAACACTTTGGTAAGGCGGGACACCTTATTAAGGAGTGTCCAAAGAGACAAGGACAAGTCCAGAGGGTAGGAACTTCTAGAGGTAAAGCTAATGTTATCATAGCTGGAGTATAGGATAGAGGTAGAAAAGTTTTCGTCGAAGGTTTGATTTCTATTACTGATCATCCTGTTCTGGCACTTCACATTCTTTTATATATCTTATCCTTTAGTTGAGTCTCTGCACCTATATATTAGTATTGTTTTGGATCCCGTTATTGTCTCAAGCCCCATTGGAGGTACGGCTCATTTATCGATGATTTGTCGGGGTTTGAGAATCTTTGTGTTAGGCGTCGAGTTTGATTGCGACGCATATGCCCTTGATTTCAAAAGATACGATTTGCTTCTAGGGATGGATTGGTTAACCATATATGAAGCCATTCTAGATTGTGAGAGGAGGGTTGTTAGACTTCTGACTTGCCATGGAAAGACTCTCGAGATTTCTTATGACCCCAAAAGGGTCTTTCATGTTTAGTCTCCTAGAACCTCTTGATATATCTATCGATGATTTGTGATCTGTACCAATAGTTCTGAGTATCCTAATATTTTTGATGAGGTTTGGGGTTTACCCCCAAGGCACAAGATTGGTTTCCGCATATACTTGGTGGACAATGCAAAGCCAATTGCATTGCATGTGCGACATGTGACTCCTAAAAGAAAAGAGGGAACTTTGCAAGCAAGTAGGGGGAGCTACTTGAGAAGAGTTTTGATAGGTGAATTATATCGGATTAGGAAAGCTATTAAAGACAGTCCTTGAGGAAGCCCATCATTCTAAGATGACTATTCATTCAAGAGGCGATAAAATGTATAGAGTTTGAGATAGTGGAGCCAAACTTGCGAGAGGAAGTGAAAGTAGAGAAGGAAGCAATGATTGGACGAGTTCCAATGTGCATACTTGGATCGGAGGTTAAGAAATTGTGCAACAAAGAAGTGGAGCTATTAAGAGTGCAATGGGGAAAGGGCCGCGAGAATGCTACTTGGGAGGAAGAAGACAAGATTCACGCTTCATATTCTTTCCTTTTCGAGAATATGTTCTTAACTTCTTTTTCCAAGCTTTGAATTAATACTTGTATCTATCATTCGAATATCTCCTATCGATCGAGTCTTTAGGTAAAAAAAACCAATAAATGTAAACATGTGTTTAAGACATGTTATGTTTGATGGATGCAATTGTTTGCTAGTGATTGCTCGTGGATGCATATACACACACAATAGGCACTAGATTGGCTCAATCACTTACATATTGCATATGGATGTGTGTACATTTTAAATTATTATGGATGAAAATGGGTGTATCGTTACATTAATGTTGCATTTGGATGGATTATTGTGCATACATATAGAACTTACATGTATTAGGATGATTTGCATACATTTTGGTTGTATGGCACAAACATACATTGCATTCAATAGACCGCCTGAATTTTTGCATTAGTTTACGGACATATACACACACTATTGCATATGTTCATAAAAGCATTAGAAATTCCTTAAGGAAAATGGATGCCTGTGATTGCCAGATGAATGTATGATTGTTGGACGTTAGGATATACATTCTTCTTAACTTAGAGATTTCGAGGACAAAATCCTTTGAGTAGGGGAGAATGTAACACCCCAAAATTTTAATGACACTAAAGATGATGAATTAAAGAATAATTCATGTGAAATACAATGTTAATAATGAATTAAGGAAAATTTAATTAAATATTTAGAATTAAGTAAAACGGACCACACCATTACGTCCGTCTCAAAATTCTGGTCAAGATATTCACCAAGTTTGCGTAAAACAGACTTCGTATAAAGAAGTTATTAAGGTTTGAAGTTTGTATGCATATAAGGAGAATATATGTATTAATTAAACCAGAATTAAAAAATTCAAAACCAGAAAATCCAGCGCGCAAATAGGGAAAGCGTCGACCATTTGGGGTCGACCAGAGACCCTGCTGGGTCGACCAGGGGGTCGACACCCATGAAGGGGGGTTGACCCCCTCCCTCCCCTCCCCAGATCTGGGCAGAATTCAGATTTCGAATATGGACTTGTTCGTGGCTTGGTTCGTTGGTTCTAGGCTATAAAAAGGACCCTAAACCTAGGTTTTATTCATCTGAAAAAATGGTGGCGATGGCGGAGCTCCACTACAATGTAAATTGAATAGCCTTTTCTTCCCCAAATCCAATTCAACAAAGATTATACAAATTCAACGATTGCTACAACAACAAATCTAACGTGTTCTTTGCAATAATTTAGATCCATTTCCTTAGATATATTCACCGTGAGTTCATGTTATTTTTAGATCTAAATATTTAATTGGTAATCATAAAATGTATACAAAAATTGGATACTGGATCTATGTCTAAACAAGTTCTATTATGACATAATTATCAGATCTGCCTTTATATGTTCATACCGCCACCATGTTCAATCTTGTCATAATATATCTATTCAGTTTTATGCCTATTTCTGTCAGTTTATTATTGATTCGTCATTATGCCTGTTTCGATTCTCTTCTTTCCCTCTTTTCCCTTTAATTTTCATATAGTCAGGCTACCTTCGAGCCTAGGTCTAACGCTGAAATATGCGAACGTGAGAAATTGGGAACGATTGGGAAAGACATAATTTGGGGCATAATTGGTCTTGGAAAATATGAAAATAAATTTGGGCATAAAAACTGGAAATATACGAATATGGATTTGGGAATATATATCGTGTTGGATAATGTGAATATGAATTTCGGCATACATTGGATAATATGATTTTAGCATAAATTGGAACATATGTAAAATATGATTTGGCATATGATTTGTGCGAAAGTTGGAACATTGGTACAATATGATTTGGCATATGATTTGGGCGTAAATTGTAATATTGTGAATATGAATTTGGGCATAACCTGTGCTGAAATATGTGAATATGAACTAAGGACGTAAATTAGCAAATATGTGAAGACGGATTTGGGCATAATATATATATACCTTGATTTATGACTGGGGAAAAAGGGCATATTGTGCATAGTGAAATATGAATTAAAAAGGGGCATGAATTTTTTTTTTTTTGGAAAAGGGAAATTCATTAATATGAATATGCCAAAAATAATGGAACCGTAGTAACGCTTAGACACGAGGTTAGATTGCACTTGTGTATAAGTCTACCTGGAGCCGCCCAACATATCCAACGACCACAAGTAGTTAATCTAATGCGAGGGGTCTAATGCATAACAACACCATGACATGAGATTAAATCTAAACTTGTGGTTTAAGTCTGCCCGGAGCCGCCCGGCATATCCAGCATCCGCAAGTGGTTGACTTAATGTGAGATGTCTGGGGCATTAACATGTATGAACAGAAAAGATAAGATGTTTAGGCTTGTCCTAGGGACACGTGGAAATTATAACTTAAGTTATAATAAACGAGAAAGGGAATAGAATAACTTATGTAAGGGGATAAGCTGTATTTAACTGTAAATTAAGTTATTTACAAGAACAAAAATTTGAAATCTACATATGGAGACAACATAAGTTATATTTATGGAAAGGAAAATTATTAGTAAACCTTAGTTAAGAGAACTAAGTTAATAAGTAAACAATGATAAGATGGAATTATGATTAAATGAGGAAGAATGGGGAAAACCTATGAAATGATATAAGTTACATTTAATTATAAATGATAAATGATATGCTAAAAGGAAACATGTAAAATGAGACATGCTTAATTACACATTAAGTGAGAACATGTTATTGTAACTATGGAATTGGACGATGAAAATTTTAAGGGATTGTGGATTACAGACCTTGGGTCACAGTCTAGAGAATAACATGTTGTGGGCTTATTAATGAACTTAAATGGGTTAAGTTATTTTACCAAAATTAATAAGCAAGAGGAACTTAGTAACTTGATTAAGAATTCAATATGAATGAGAATAACCAAGTTAAATGAAAACCTGATGAGGGAAGGCAAGCGCGTAAAAGAATGTTTAGACATAGGGTCTAACAACATATTAAAGTGAGGCGCTTGGACCAGTCCGCACATTTGAGGGTGAATAACCCAACGGGGTAGATCATCGTGGTGTTATAAGGCATGAGTGGAGCACACTTTTATCTTATTATTATGTCGGCTCCGAAGGACTGGAAGGGGAAGCACGCGGCTTCCTGAGATACGAAAGTTGCTCTTGGTAGTCCTCTGTGTGGTGGAAGATGTTTAGGCAGTGCTCGTAGAGTTTGGGGTTGCGTGTAACTACTAGGTGGGTGGTCCTTGATTGCAAATGTAGCTTTGCAGTCAGAATGCTGTGATGCGGTAACACTAGGGTGATTCGGCGGTTGCCTCAACTGGGAGGCGAAGGGTCATGACCAACAAGGATAGTAGATCGTCGGATACCCGTCATCGGCAACCAATGGGATGCGAAAAGACTAGAGCTAAAACCAATAGACCATTCACCTTTCACTGTCGGGGTACGGTGGTTGAGGGAAGACGGCAAATGGATGTTTGGATTGTTTGTTATTAGGGGCTGTCATTTAGCTCTTGTAGTCTTTACTAGTTGAGGGAGGGGTCGAAGTGGGGCCATAGCCACCACGGAAAACAGACCCTAGGAATACCTGTATTTCGAGGATCTTAAAAGCGGGCCTATACAGGTATTGAAAAGCTCCCGACCGAGTTCTGTGTTTCTTGTATCGCCCTGCCACGGAACTCAATGCACGTTAGAGGACGTGTGATTGAGGCATCGAGCTACAATTACAGTAAAACGTGGGACAGTCTAGATACGTGCATGACTACTCTGGGTGATGTATCGTAGACTTGAGGGCATTACTCTGGAATGAGTTCTGATTCGATCGATGGTGGCAGTCCGTACGTTTACGTAGCATAGTAATGACAGATATATATGGAATGTAACATTATTATATAGAGATCCGTACGTCACTCCGGCGTAGGATGAGGGACTGCGTACTTTTCTGTGGTATTATGAGGGAGACCATGCGAGTGGGATACCATGGGTGTACCTCAGTACTGAGAGGTAGCTACATATATACCATATTAGGTTAATCCACTAGGAAGTAAATGGGTACGACGTGTATATAATCGTTGAGTGTCGTTAAACCAAGTAACCTAAAAATCAAGAAAATGTAATGGAACGATATTTGTGAGGATCATTCTGTTTTAGAGATACTAGTATTGGTGCGGTGTAGAGAAACGTATTTAAGAAGCGCAGTATATTATTTTCAAACTTATCTTGCTCAGTTCACACATTTCCTTGTTGCTGTTATCTTGTTCTTTCAGTTTTTATATACCTACCATGGTACTTTTATTTATTTATATTTAAATGTAACTAGACTCTCCAGACTTTATGTCTGACTCTTTTTGTTTCCTCTTCTCTTTCTTCCATCCCCCTCTCAGGTTCTCATGGTGGAAGTGCTTAGAGTTGATTTGGATCCTTTCAGGTTAGCTTGGATTTTGGATATTGATGTCATGCTTTGACTTCTTATGGCTTCGCATAGGAAATATTGTTTTATGCTTTTGTACTCTGATATTTTGGCAAGACAGATTATTAAAGTAATTGGTTACTTCTAACTTATGATGTAAACTCGGTATTTGGGACCATGATGTTTTGATTTAAATAAAGAATTTAATTTTGTTGTTATTTTACATGTCCGTCTTGTGATATTATGTTCTTATTTACCTATAACGCTTCATGAAACTTAATGCGTACTATATAGAGTGACACTAACGGACGTGGGGTGTTGCAGTATATTTAAATAACTTCAATTAAAATGTGTATATAAAAGGAATAGACATTAATAATAGTATCAAATGATTTTACATATCAAAGGTTTTAGCTGTCATAAGGTAAAAATCCATCTGTCAATTATTTACGGGCATGGTCTTATGAGGTGTTATTCTTTCCAAAGGACATTGTTTAGACACACCGTTATCTTGCCTCAGAATTTTTTTTTGATAGGGTTTTCATATGATATTCTCATTTTCAAATGTCATTGTTTGTATACTGCTATGAGTCTATTATAGAGTTCTGGTTGGTGTTTCTTACACTGATGTTTTTTGAAGCTTGATCCGGGTGTTGAATACTCGAGTTAGTTCTGAGTGGCTTACAGGTTTTGTTGAGGACACTTAGAGTTGAGTATCATTCCATAGGGATAGAAGCATGATTTCTTGGATAGAGATCGTTTGGGCCTTTATTGAGAAGCTAGAGGTCTTCATCTACGTATGTGCATAGTTATATTATTCCGCTGTGTTATTTATGCTTGTTTATGACTTCAGCATTTGTAAGGACATGTTTTGTAATTGTCCTAGCTGATCTAGTATTAGACTCTGATTTGTAAAAATCTTTCCGCTGTAAAGATTGTTTATTTTTATTTTATGTTCTCCAATCATTGTGAGATTCTATTGTATTTCTTTGTTCTCCATTCTATTTTTATTTTTTTAATTCACGATTGAGTTTCTGACTTTTCGTCACTTGAGGTATTCGTGGTTGAGGGCCTCAGTGCGATTTTTCGAGAGGTAAAATTTTGGGTCCTCACAGTAGTTGTCAACGCTCCCTCCTTATGCTCCACCCTTGGTGCCTGTGACTATATCTAAAAATATGAAGATTGCACTTAGGGATTGTAGACCAGAAGAAAGGAGTGTCGAAGAGAGGCCTACAGTTGCCCAACATGTCGGAAATTTCCCAGTTCATCCCCGAACAAAAGAAAGCGATGCTGAAGGAGGCATTTCACGTCTTTTTCTTTGATGAGCTCAAATGATTGCCAAACATCCACCAGATCCCTTTAGACATAGAAAAGATGTTTATGACAAAGCGTATGATGACTACTTCTAATACAGTAAGTGCATAGGTACGCAAGGCATCTCTTGGAGCTGATCTTTAAGAAGAATGTAAAATTCCAGATGCTGGAACTGGATGTTAAAGCTGAGAGATAGTGCATCCAAAGTAGGGATAATGAACTGAGTAAGACAACTCTTTGAATTGTATTTATTTCTTCATATACGAGTAAAACATTTATATGCAAATCTCAATTTCTGAAATAGCACAACTAAAGTGGGAGCACAAGAATCTTGAGGCTGAGACAAAGCAGGCTCGAGAGCCGTATAAAGATATAGTGGACATGGTCTCGTCGGAGAATACGACTTTCATGCTAGACAACAAGGCTTTGACGGAGAAGAATATCCTGTTGGAGAGTGAAAATAAAGAGTTACACCGGCTTCGCAAAGATAATGATACTCTTGTAGCGGAGAACAAGAAGATGAAGGAGGAGAACGAGCAGGCCCAACGACTCATCAAAGAGAACGACAAGCACAGAAAGTTACTTAATCAAAGGGATGTTGAGCTTGCACGGGCTATGAAGGAGAAAGCGGATGCTGAGGCCACGAGAAAGGAGGTGTTATCCTAAGTGGATGGCATAAAAGCCGAGCACCTGGCTGAGGTGGAGAGGCTCAAAGATGGCATTAAAGATGCCGAGACTAAGGTGTAGGAGTCTGTAGAGCCATCCAAATGGGGCATGTATGTCAAAGCACTTTGATTTCACAAAATCTCATGGGTCAAAGATCATCCCCGGACCATGGCTCAGACTTGGGACAGGCTGTTGCAGTTTGAGGGTCATTTGCAGTAGGTGGACTCGGTCGATGAGCATGATTTAAAATCTGAACATTTGTCCGAGGAGGATTGCACGATGCTGGAAAAAGGAGGAGGTTGTTAAGAGAGGACGGTGAGAAGGCGAGGATGGCAGAACTTACTGCTGCGAAGGGGAAGTTAGTGACTACCGAAAGCGTGGTAGTTACTCATGAGGTTATAAGAGATAGCTGTCAGCGACAACAAGTTGTTCCATCAGCCTCTACAAGAGAATAACTGGTCCCAACCAACATCACTATCGAGTATGATCCCGATTATCCGGGGTTGGGAAAAGGAAGCTCTCTTCAACTAGCAATTTAGGGCACTATGCCTGCCGAAATGGCGCTGCAAGTGTTGGAAGGTAAAGTCTCGGTATCACGAGTGCTTAGAAGGATGTTAAAACGAAGTTGAAGTAGACTAATTCATATCCTTTTCCATCGTGCAGGTTCCTCTAGAGCAGACGTAACAATGGGCTTCACTCCAACATTGCCTACATTTCTTGGGTTTGATGCGAGGATGCAAGGAGTACAACTTGGAAAAAGAGGCAGTCACTTGGATACATTTTCTTATATGGATCTTGAGGGTTTTGGGGATTTGATTTCGGAAGGGAAAGGGAAGGATGGAGAGGAGGTGCAAGTGACTGGGCCGATGGAAGCGGGTGGGTGAACAATGCATGATTTGGTTAAAGCACAGAATGTCGAGCTTCTCTCTAAGACAGAGGAGCAGGAGGAGTAGAAGAAGGAAAATGAAGCGACTCTGCAAACGAGTCAGGCACAGGCTAGGAAGAAGCCGAGGACGGGGCTAAAGCTAACGTACAAAAGGCGACGAAGAAGAAGGCTGATGGCATAGCCACCAAGAGAAGAGCTGACAATGAGGCCGCTAAGAAGAGGGCCGACGATGAGGCCTCCAAAAAGAGAACCGATGCTGAATTTAAGAGGCTACCAGAGGAGGCAACCAAGAAGCTCAAGGTCGGGAGTGCATCCGAGTAGAAGGCGGCCAGAGAATCCCAGAAAAAGGCTGAGATGGAGGTAAAGAAGTCTAAGGAGACTGAGAAGGAGGGGGACACCTCGACGATACTTGCGCTCACCGGCAAAGCCGCACCCAAGCCTTTGCAAGTGATCACGTCCACTGAGCAGTAGGTCATTGAGATATCGAGTGGCAACGAGTATAAGGATAAGTTCAAGGTGGTTCTGTGCGGGTCAGCTTCTCCAACCAAGGGAAGAGGAGGGAGCATCTCCCAAAAGAGTAGGAAGAATGTTGGTAATGAGTCGTCCAATGCTGAGTCTGACAAGAAGAAGAAGGTTGGATCCTCTAAGTGAAGGTTATAAAAAGTTTTTGGTTATGTGGGCCAATAGGATACGTAAGTATAGCCCTTGCTTTTGGAGGTGTGATGTGATTTTAATGTATGTCACATCTTTAGAAAGAAATAGACAATTATATTTTACTTTTCTAAATGTAAGTTTTAGTTAACTTTGATTATATCACATGTTGAATCGAGTGTTTAATCTTTCGCCTACGCTTTCCAATATTTGTACTTTTATAAATGTACTCGTCGTCACACTTGGGCATATGTTGTCTGTGGCCTCGCTCTTGAGAATTTCAAGTGTGTAAAGCTTGTATATGATGACTCCGCTATCAGGACTTCCCTTCAATTCGAACCTTGAGTCGTGCGGAGTGTAAGTCTATGAACTTCACTTTCAATATCTCATTTCGGTCATTGGTCTTGAGTCGTGCGGTGTTCGAGTTTGGTGTGTCCCCTCCCTGGATCTCCTTGCAACTACTGATCCCGAGTCATGAGGAGGCAAGGTGGAATTCGTTGGTTCGTCCTTTAGACTCTCTCATCGCTTCATTTGGGTTGGAGTTCGAGGGCATCATTGGTTCGTCGGCTTGGTAACCGGATCTAGACCTTGCGGGTCGGAAGGAGTTGAGCGAGCGGTCGATGTCACACTCACCTGACTAGTGGGTTGCCTTAAAATCCGGAGACCTATGAATGGGGTTGGACACTCAAGTTAATGGGTGTCCCGAGTTATTTATACTCGGACTCGTCGTTGGTACGAGACTCATGTTTTCTTGTGAAGGGAAGACTGCATCATAAGGCTCGAGCGTTTGTAAAGACTCGAGTAAGAGGACCGATTCCAAGCTTCGGGGTGTCAATTCAGTGTTGTATGCTCGTGTATGCAAGTAAGTTGTTATAGTTGCTCAAACATACTACGCCAAAAGTAAACACACTAAGTATGTGCACATCTAAAATTTTCTTTACTGATAACTTTGGCAACAATGGCCTTTTCTTAACTATGCCTTGAACTTTGAAAACAAAACATTGGTGTAAACCGTATATCTATACAATAGACTAAGTGAAGTAGCAGCGGGGATGCTCGTTGTTCCATTCTCTTGGTAGATCGTTTCCATCAATGGTCGTTAGCTAAAAGGTTCCATCTCCAAGCCACCGTTGAATGCGGTATGGACCTTCCCAGCGAGGACCGAAACTGGTTGGTGTGGGAAAGATTCGCTTTAGGATCGAGGTCACCAATGTCAAAGTGCTTTGGGCAGATTTTGCAGTTGAAGTGTCAGATGACTCGTTGTCATTGAGTGGCGACTCTGAGTTCAGGTTCGTCTCTTTTCTCTTCGAGTAACTTAAGTGATTCCAATAGAAGGTCATGGTTGGTCTTCAGATCATAGTATGTGACTTTATGAGATTGGAACTTGAGATCAATGGGCATGATGGTTTGTGATCCATACGAGAGAGTGAAAGGGATATGACTGGTGCTAGCTTATGAGTAATTTGGTAAGCCCAAAGAACTAGAGGGAGTTCATCTACCCATAAACCTCCACCCATTTCCAAATTCTTCTTGATGATGGATTTAATCACTTTGTTGACAACCTCCACTTGCCCATTGGCTTAAGGATGAGTTATTGCCGAGAATTTCTTCTCAATGTTGTGTAATTGGCAGAAGGTCTTGAACCCATCACTTTTGAATTGTGCCCCAATTTCGAAAATGATAGTCTTGGGAACTTCCAAAAACGAGAGATGACTTTGCGAATGACGAAGTTGATCACTTTCTTTGTAGTAATTGTAGCAAAAGGCTTGTCTTTGACCCACTTAGTGAGGTAATC
Organism: Allium sativum; assembly: GCA_030737875.1. Taxonomy (NCBI): domain Eukaryota; kingdom Viridiplantae; phylum Streptophyta; class Magnoliopsida; order Asparagales; family Amaryllidaceae; genus Allium; species Allium sativum. Next base: position 571,095,514 of record CM060912.1, on the reverse strand, counting down.
AACTACGACGTTAACATATCGTGCACCATCGTTGGTTATTGAAAGAGATCCAATTATACCAATTCCCCACATAGAAAATGGCCAGGGACTGACCATCTGTGTTAGCTCGGTAGGCGGGGATCTTGGAATTTTAGTATCTCTGGCATTTGTCGCACTTGCAGGTGTAGTATGCTGCATCCCCGTAAAGTTTTGACAAAAAATATCCATTTTTGAGAATCTTCTTTGCTAAAGTTTTTCTCCTAGTGTGATCAATGCACTCACCTTCATGCACATCGAGCAATACATGGTCGCTGGAGTAATGAAACAACGAATCCCCTTTGTTCGACAATGAATGTTCTATAAATTAGAAATCCATCGCGAATTGTATAAAACTGCAAGTGTATGACGTACACTTGTAGTACGTGGCGAATACGGGTCGATCCATGTAGAGAGAAATCATCTTAAGTTCTACTCAATCGAATTATACCACTTGAGATCTTGATTAACTAAAAATTACAAAATAACAAAAGGAACAAGTTGAAGGTTAACAAATGAAATGAGAGCAATCTAGAGGCAAATTCACCCTCATAACCATATAAATCAACATACAATGATTTCATGATATCTCATTTGATCTTTTGTGTAATTAGTTAGTGTATTTATCATAAGCACGACCTAATTGTGTTATTAATTAACACACTTAAACCATAAAACTCTAACATGATCTCTAATCCATAATTATACTTTCATGAAACGACAACAGAAGACAAAACTAAAATTTACTTCAAGTATACTCTATTTACTATGAAGTTAGTAACATAGAGTATCAAATTTAAATTTAAATCGCACTTTAATTCCATATTCTTATGTAGATATGAGGCAATCTTGTGTTTATGTTGACTAAGCATAGCCTATGTGTTATTAGCAACATAGACTATCAAAAACAAAACTTAAACAACAAAATAATTGCTACTTCAACCAATCCACTAAGCATAGAAAGTGATCATAAAAATCAAAATATGTTGCATCTACATAATTAAGAGGACTTCATTACCCCTAAATCAAAGGTATTAGCCTTTCATGTTTGTTATTCTAACAACAAAAGAAGACTTCAATATAGAACAAAAACAAAAGAAAACGTGAGCAAAATAAAGGAAAATCTATTCTATTTTCATAAACTAAATCTAATCTACTTGCTGCTAACATAAGAGAAAAGAGCATATAAATAAATTTAAGCTATAAACAACGAAAGGAAAGCATAGAAATTAAAAAAAACAAAAGATAGACATAAGAGAAAGAGGCATGGAAGCCACTTTTATTAACTTGATCACTTACACTTTCATATGATAAAAAGAAGATCAAAAATACATGAAACATGGGGGTATATATACATGATCTAAAACCCTTATCACTCTTCTTGGGAATTCCCAAAATGCCAACTTCATGAAGCTTCTAATTTTGTCTTTAGCCACTAATCAATCATGTAGACTGCATGAATCCTTTTTTTGTCTCATCCAATTAGTGCATTAGTCTCTAATATAAGGCCTTAAGAGTAAGTGGGTTAGTTGAGAGGTGGGGTCCTCCACTTTCCATAGAATGAATTAATTCTTTCCTCCTCTTGTGTATATGCATGTTTTTCTTCATATCTTTATGTGCATACATCATATTTGCTCCTAAATTCCTGCAAGAGACAACTACAAGGAACAAGTAAATGCAATCAGAAATTAGAGCATGCACGATTTACCATTAAAGCCCCAAAATGAGTGATGATTTTGATTTAAAACATTGGTTAATCATATAAAATACCCAAAAATGTTCATTTGTTTATCTAAAACAAAAAATGTGTGAATAAAAATGTACACATTTACGTGCATATCAAATACCCCCACACTTATCTTTTTATTCATCCTCGAATAAAGAAAAAACTAAGATAATCCACTTTCGTAGCGGGCACGATTGCATTGAGCGTATGCAACAAGCCGTTAAACCCGTGGGTGTCCTCAATAGGACGAGCATTGTCTCGTGAGGATTTTCAACGGATAATACCCACAAAATCCAAATGTTAGATGCAAAAAATATTTACAAAATGTAAGATTCGAAACATTTACAAGATGAATGAATGTTTTCAAAAGAATATTTACAAATTGGTAATTTACTTTTAAATTTGACACGAATGAGTTAAATACAGTTTGGGTCGTTAATATGAAATTTCAGTCTGTTACTAATCAAAACTTCAAACAAAAGTCAAGTTATCATTACAAACTCCTCTAGCTTGGCCAGTTGTTTCGGTTGAAAACATAGTGCAATTACGAAATGAATTCTATAATAATCGACAATTGTAAAATGGCACTTTTAATTCCTTTTGGTTAACAAGTTAGGTCAAATAAGTGAAGATAGTGCTTGGATTCCAAGTGCTTACTCTCTCTTTATTTTGAAAAATATTTACATTACTATTATTTACAAACACCTAGTTGAAAAGACCAAGGCATACCACCCACGCACTGTCTCGTGGACTGACGTGGGAGTTTGGGACAGAGCTTGGCGGATTGTGAAGACCGACGCTGACTTTGTCAACAAGATGTAGGTAATCCTTATGTGTCCAACTCATAAAATAAGACCAAGGTATACCACCCATGAGAGTTGGAATAGAGCTTGGTGGGTTTGCACACCAACGCTAGATTTACAAGCAATGTTGGATACCCTTGGATTGTTTATTATATATATATATATATATATATATATATTCTTCTTTTTTGAGAGAGAGAAAGAGGTAAGCAAGAATATCATAGGACAACTTCACTTAAAAGATCTAAAATGTTATCACACGTACTCTAAATCAACCACTCTTTTAATCGGATTACAATTTAGAAAACACTCCATACTCATCACCTACGATCTCCCTATATACCAGTTACACCAAATTTGCTCATAATTCAAACTTTTCTTCTATTATCCGTTAAGAGAAGTGATTCTCTAAACATTAGTCATATTACCAAAAATGTATGCTTACTCCATCATGTCTTATTTAAAAGTAAATAAAAATGCAAAAAAAAAAAATAATTCTTTTGTTTTTGAATTTTTTTTTAATGAAAAAAAGAAAATTTAATGCACCAATCCGTTTATTTGCTAGAACTTAAGTACCGAAAACACAAGATTGTTAATAAAATAATATAGAGGGTGAGCCAAGAAAGAAAGAAAATTTAGAATAAAAGAAAACGAAGAACAACACAACGACATCAGAGTCTCACATCGCAGCAGAACAAAATATAACATAGAAACAAAACTTTATTTAGATCTTTGAAATAAAACTTACAATCATCAAAGTACATCAACACATCTGAATATTTTAATAATTTGTCCTCATATACAACACACAGTGGAATAAATACTAGATATCATATGTCTGAACACCTTCAACTCGTCTCCGGACTTCATAGCATCTGATAACCTAAACTTGAAAAAACACGTTCTAACCCGAGGATTTTACAAACGCTAAATCAGTCTGGTGAACCAGAGTGAGAAAAATACACTAAGTTTTAAAAACATCACCACTTGATTTAAAGTCAAACCATTTATTTTTGAAATCATAGCTTATTCTGATATTATAATAGTGTCTAAACACAAATAAATATTAATCTACTGGAACGCTTTCGACTCACGTTCCACATATATATATAATCAAAACCGCAGGCTCTTATCGGAGATTGAATTTCCAACTCTGACAAGGTATGGAACCACCTTCTGATAGTGTATCTTTAGAGGCAATATACTGGGTTCAACAAGAACATCTTGCAACCCGACCACACATGATTGACCACTCATTTCACTTGAGTGTATCGAATGTATATCACCAACGGTTGGGTGCGACTGAGACGACCCGAACTCCCCCGGTCTCCGAAGAGAAGAGAAAGAACGAATTGTTTTGAGAACACGACAAAATAGAATGTAGACGGAAGAACATTTCATTGTATATTACAACAATTCCATCAGAATACAAGAATATACAGAGTATAAATGAATATTACACAGAAATATCAGAGATTTAAATTACATTTAAATACGTAGCAGCGGAGAATAATACAATACAAAACTAGAAGAGATATACGGATACAAAGCTTTCCGGATATCATTCCATCTGTAAACCAGGATCCTGTGAATATAAATCTGCAAAACCAAAACTACTAGCAGCCCGTGTCAAAATAAGGGCACCCAGAGTTTAGGTTAAAACAATAAACTCCAGGTCAGTCATGGGACTGGTGTGAGAACTAAAACAGTTGTTAATCTTTATTTTAAAGTTCGGTAAATCAAGGGACCATGCCGTATAACATGGAACGGGTTTCCTCCCAAGAACACCAGTGCAAAAAATAACAGCGCAATGCTAAGTAAAGAAAAATGAAGCTATTATAAGACCCAGTTCCCATCACACAATGCAACGCAAGCCGGAGGATAGGGTTTTTACCTTATAATAGCCAAGAATGCTTGATACGTTTAAAACAAATCATTTGATACTATTATAAGTGCATAGTGTATAAAACAACTTCAAATCATAAGTATCAATCATAGACGGCATAAGCGCCCCATCCTACTATGTCGCCATACTAGGCTCTACAAATAAAACCGCAAATGTCATGTATTTGGAAATTGGATTTCCGTCTGTGAACCGAGGCAAAAGATAGTCCTCACCAACTTCGAGACTCTCTAGCCCGAGCCTCAGGGTCAGAGCGCATCGACCCTTGGATCGTCAGGGCCGGTCCACCGATGTGGATTAAAATGCCTGAACACTGCGTTTCCCCGCCCTATGGGGTGTAAATGAGCCAAAGAATGACTCCATCGGACCCGGATCGTCCGATCTAATCGAGGCGCCTCGCAACAGCAACAACCACATAAGTCAAACTCGTCAGGGCGTGTAAAACCACTGACGCCACTTCTATCTAGAAAGAAACGCATGCCCTCCCTGACGTCCTCTCCCGTTTTTGGTTCATACCGGGTGTGAAACTCGCGAAGTAAATGTTACACAAAGCTATGCCACAAAGGCCGTGCTTCGATCATCAACCACAAGACTTTGCTTTTCAACAGAAGCCTTGATCATTTTCCAATTAGGCATGCCACATAGGCAATTCACTCTATGCGTTTGATATCCATCAGTATATAACCCCTGAGCTCGTACGTCTCAGAGAAGGGCGTTAAGCAAGAGAATAAATTCTCCACCGCCAAACAGATATATATTTAATAGAAATCAATCACACAGACTGAAATCCAATGTCAGACACACAGTCCATTTACAAGTCCGTTCTGGGTTTGAACGAAACCGGAGGCACCTAGTACCCTGCATATCCATCGATCTCCAAGTACGTCTGGACGATCACCAACTGTTTCCATCTTCTTGGGTGTACAGCCCAATCAAGATCATCAGTAATCACCCAAACGACGTGAAGACTTCCGTTCTTCAACCACCGTCTTCATCTTCGACTTATCGTCGTATCAGTTATTCAGAATGGGATAAACCCGGTCTTTCCGAATAACTCGTGTATATAATAAACATGTGTTACACAAACACAACATACGCCTCATTCCAATTCATCAGTCACTAACCGTAAATTAACCAGAGAATAATTCCCCAAATATTAACCCCGAAGGCCGAAACCAACATCAGATCAATATCCAGAAAACCTTTCTGCTTAACTAATCGACATTTAGTTTCTAAATTTCACATTCTTAGGGAAAGGTTCCCATTAATTTTATCAAAGATAAATTCTTTTAAATTTATTCTTTAATCTTCTTTTGAATATCAATTCAAACTTGTCGGGATTAACGAACCTTACCGAAGTAATCATTTGTTTTAATTTCCCAATCCCAACCTATTCATCCCATGAAGTAAAACTGGTCTTACTTCATATTTAACACCACGGTGTTATCGGTAAATTCAATTACCATTTCATGTTTTAAATCTAATTGAAGATTTAACTATCGCCTGGAGCAGAACTGGTGATACTCCATTCTCGATCATTTCAATCTAATTAAAGATTCATTAAAACTCCACTTAGTTTTAATCTTTGACTGGGTTAAAGAATCAGTGTCATTTAAAACACGGTTCACGATAAACCCCAAAATTACATCACATTTCAATCAGTCCCTAACCGTAAATTAGCAAGTGAGCAATTCCCTAAGCATTAACCCCGAAGGCCGAAACCAACATCAGATCAATACCTCTGAAACCATTCAACTTAACTAATCTCCAGTTAGTTTCTGATTTTTTTGACTCCTTTAGGTCTAAGAACAGTATTATTGAAGATACAGTTCACGACAACCCAAAATCACGTTCCATTAATTATCGGGTTAAAGAACAAGTGTTATTTAAAACACTGTTCACGATAAACCCAAAAATCAATACCAATTCAATTCCAATTAAATATTATTTAATTGGTACACTTCATTAAATCTAAATAAAAATATTTAATATTTTTCTCAACTGGGTTCAAGAACAGGGTTAATGAAGGCACCATTCACGACAAACCCAAATCACATTTGATATTAAATACAAGGCTCTGAATAGAAATTATATCGGCTTATATTCAATATCAAACTCTACGACTAACAAATATCGTATTGGAAATAACGATACCGATATATCTTTCAAATTTCCATAACAATATCTGTATAATAACGAAATCCAACATCGAAATAATCCAAAGACAATTTCAATTCAAATCCATTCCAATATAATTATTGGGAATCCTGGTTACTTTTAAAACCCTTTCAAATCAAATTTATTTATTTAAAAATAAATAGATTTTTAATTTTAGTTCAAAATTAGTTCATTTCAATAAAAATCTATTTTTATCTTTTCAAATATGGAGTTTTTCATCCCAATTTTTCCCAAATCATTTCTTATGATTTTACACAAATTATTGATATTTTTAATAATTTTATAAAGGCCCGTACAGTCGATTTCCATCAACGGCCATCGAACTGCACTTATAGTGACCTTTTCCATATTTGATTTGGATATAATTCCAAATCCAACCGTTAGATTTCTAATTTCTAATCTTCATTAGAAATCTCTTTTCGATAAGAACCCAACGGTTCCAGTTTCAGGAGAATCCGACGGTCGGATCTCCCGTAATATCCGTTCGAAGTCAATGGTCGAAATTCGCGAAGTGCCGCGGCGCGGCGCCTTCTATTCAGGCCATTATATTATATATATAATATATATAATATATACTTCGTCGATTTCAATTCAAAACGTGCTTTATAAATCGTTTTTAAATTCATTTTCAAAACGGTTTCAACTTCACATTCAATTTCAAATCAAAATTGAATATTCCAATATAAATTCGTTTTAAATTCATTTCAAATCGATTTCAATTCAAATTGATTTCTAATTCAATTTCATTTCGTTTTCAATTCAATTCAATTTCAATTCGAATTCATTATATTCAATTTCAATTCGAATTCATTTATATTCAATTTAATTCGAATTTCAATTCTTTTCAAAATATCAGATTTTGAAATCACTTTCGATATTCATTATAAAATGAATAAAATCGATATAAATATCGTTCACGTCAAAATGGCGTCAATCTAATCAACACGGCTTCATATATTTCTATTTTCAAATATTCTATTTCAAATATTTCTATTTCAAATATTTCTTTTTCAAATATTTCTATTTCAAAACTTTCTTTTTCAAAACTGGAACGAGGCCCAATCAGTTACCATATAATGTTAATTATATGGATTTTCTACAAAACATGTATACAATAACAACGGTGTATAATCAACCATCATCCAAAGTGCATTCTACACTATATAAGCATCAAATATAAATATTCCACGCTTATAACAGTCTGTCAATCAATCGATCGGCATACAACTAAACAATCGGGATTAGTGTACATCAAATATCATCCCAATACCCGTGTGGGGTTTCAAACAATCAAACACATATTTTATTTGTGCAGTTGGGCAATGTGTAAAATTTATCGTCCCAATCAATATCAGTCAAATGTGTGTATATAAACAAATCGTCCGATTTGTTTATTTTTATTTCCTTTTATATACGCGTTAAAAATTCTATTTTTAACTATAAAATATTTTTAACTATGTAAATATTTTATTTCATTTCACATCACACAATCAACTACACATCAAAATCAAACAAACAAGCATACAAGCCGTCCATGGTCTGTGGACGACGGGTGTCGGGTGCTACTAAACACCATCTGCATCCTAGTATATATTTTTAACTAGAAAAATTAAATTAAAAGGTGAGAAGTTATCACAGATAGCTAATCCAAACATCTCGACTCTTCTTATGTAGAAAATCTCTGCCGTTTCATCTTTCATCACTTTCGTCATCCGTATTCACTACATATAAAAAATCAAATTTTTAATTCGCTATTCAATATATAAAAATCGAATTTTTACTTCGCTATTCAATATATAAAAATCGAATTTTTACTTCGCTATTCAATATATAGAAATCAAATTTTTACTTCGCTATTCAATATATAAAAATCGAATTTTTACTTCGCTATTCAATATATAAAAATCGAATTTTTACTTCACTATTCAACATATAAAAATCGAATTTTTATTTTGTTGTCATGTATATAAAAATCACACTTTTATACTACTATTACATAGATAAAAATTCTGTTTTTACACCGCTAAAAATCGTATCTTTTCTATTTAAAAAAAATCCAATCTTTTCTATTTTAAAAATCTAATCTTTTCTTTCATAATAATCTAATTTTCAAAATACGAATCCCTTTAACAAAAACTGATTTTTATTTAAAACTAGTTATTTTAAATAAGTAAAAATAAATAACTAACCAAAATGAACAAATTAAAGGCTTACAATCGAAGAGGGGGCTGGAATCTTGGCGGTCTGACAGTCGGGAGGGGGGCTCGCGAGAGGGTGGAAGGGGGCTGACTGGGCGCGCCAGGCGAGAGGGGGGAGGAAGAAGAAGAGCGGTGGCTGCAGCGGTCGATTTAGGTCCGTGAGGTGGGGGAGTACGGGGTTTTCGGGCGGGGGGGGGGGGGGGCTAGGTGAGTCGAACGAGGAAGGAGGAGAAGAAGAGGGGGTGGCATGGACGGCGGTGCGGTGGTGGCACACGCCCCTCGTGTGGCGACGATGGCTCCTTCGAGTTTTTTTTTATTCTGACCTAATTTGAACGGGGGGGGGGGGGTTATTTAATTATTTTATTTCTCTAAAAAGTAACTTTTTATTTCGACCTCGAAACGAGGTCCACCGCCTGTCGTCCATAGCGTATTACCCCCATTCCGAACACAATGGGATATGTATCGTAGGCTGATTCGATCGTTTCGATCAGTTTTCGTCAAAATCAACATATAACTCTATGTATTGAATTTGAACGCGCATTTTAATTTATCGGGGCCACATACGAACTAGAAAAATTCCATAAAAATATTTTATAGTTTCGTATTGACGATACGGTCCTAACAAAACTAATTTCATCAAATTCTGCGACCGTTTGAAAAATGGCCATTTTCCAGTCGATTAAAATCAACTTAAACTGGTCAAACGCGTTTTCCTTTGCCACGCTCACATATTGATTCGAAAAATTATGAAATTTGAAACCTAGCAATAACTTGACATCACGGATCTAACAAAAGTGGTTTCGTCGAAATCCGAGATCGTTTGCAAAATGGCTATTTTTAAAGGCCTGAATTCCATTGCGACTATTCAGAATTTTCAACTGGATATATCTTTTGATACCCGCTATGAAATTTCAATTTTTCGAATTCGTTGGAAATATATTTTCAATTAGATTCAAATATTTTTGGTTTCACAAAAATCCGGTTTATTTTGCACCCGGTACATTCATTTGAATTTTGAAATCGAATTATCGAACTACCGCGCCATTTTTAATTCCTTTTATAATTTAAAATAAATGTTTATATTCTAACGTCGATCTATATAAGTATATACGTTCGAATTATATTCAAAATAAATATCTCGTCGTTATTATTTAAAATAATTCATTTTAAATAATCAAAATTCGCTAAAATTGCCAAAATAAAATTTTTAAATTGGCTCGAATTTCCGGGTTATTACAATCTCCCCCACTTAAAACTTTTCGTCCCCGAAAAGGAACTAAGCCGAAAGTTGTTTAACTAATCAACTCAACTTTCATTATTTTGACTACGGCTTAAGTTCTTCAACTTTTCAGTTTCTAAGAACATTTCAAATTTTTCAAAAATTTGGCTTACACCCTAAATTTTTGAAAAATTTCGCCATAACCTCCTCTGCACCGGGAGCACGGGAAAATCCCAAAATTGCCATACAGGCCCTCTGATCTCAAAAAGAAAAAGAAAAAGCCAAGCGGCTAGCCAATCGGCTCATAAAATCATCATCACCCAAACAAAACAGTAAATTATAGTAAACATGTACCTATTTGTCGGGCAAACAATTTTATTCTTCTGCTCTAGCCTCTTTGCTATGACCTGTTCAATGTAAGTACATGTATATGGAAGCAAATGTGACTAATTTTCAATACAGTTCACTATTTGATTCTATTAGGCGTAATGGTTCAAAATTTCAAACAAATAACCAAACAACACAAACATCAATCAATTAGTTGGTTATCATTTCAAATGCATAACTTTGATATATAGTCAAAAATCAGATTTTTGATGCCAAATCACAACAATATATTGTAATTATATTTCGGTTCTCTCACCAGTCAATTGGAGATATATAGATATATCACCTTCATCACTCGAATATAAATATTGATGATACCATGGTCATTATCAACATCATCTCCGGGCGGCTAGAGTGTGATTCTATATCTATCCAGTATATTAAAACTTCAATTACACGTGGATCAGACGTATACGCAAAATCTTTATATACTAGACTGTCCAATTCAATATAAATAATCAAATATGAATACTTGATTTAAATTTCAAAACAAAATTCGTTTTCACTTTCAAAAATATACTCTTCACACTCGTTCTAGGATACTACTGATCCCATCTCTAACGAGTCATTCCAATTGGATATTACTAATCCAATATCTGATGAATTCTTTCGTATTGTTCTAAGGTGCCTTGTTCTCTAAGCTTTGTAAACCAAAGCTCTGATACCACGATGAGACGACCCGAACTCCCCCGGTCTTCGAAAAGAAGAGAAAGAACGAATTGTTTTGAGAACACGACAAAATAGAATGCAGACGGAAGAACATTTCATTGTTATTACAGCAATTCCATCAGAATACAAGAATATACAGAGTATAAATGAATATTACACAGAAATATCAGATATTTAAATTACATTTAAATACATAGCAGCGGAAAATAATACAATACACAACTAGAATAGATATACGGATACAAAGCTTTCTGGATATCATTCCAGCTATAAACCAGGATCCTGTGAATATAAATCTGCAAAACCAAAACTACTAGCTGCCCGTGTCAAAATAAAGGCACCCAGAGTTTATGTTAAAACAATAAATTCCAGGTCAGTCATGGGACTGGTATGAGAACTAAAACAGTTGTTAATCTTTATTTTAAAGTTCGGTAAATCAAGGGACCACGCCGTATAACACGGAACGGGTTTCCTCCCAAGAACACCAGTGCATAAAATAACAGCGCAATGCTAAGTAAAGAAAAATGAAGCTATTATAAGATCCAGTTCCCATCACACAATGCAACGCAAGCTGGAGGATAGGGTTTTTACCTTATAATAGCCAAGAATGCTTGATACATTTAAAACAAATCATTTGATACTATTATAAGTGCATAGCGTATAAAATAACTTCAAATCATAAGTATCAATCATAGATGGCATAAGCGCCCCATCCCACTATGTCGCCATACTAGGCTCTACAAATAAAACCGCAAATGTCACATATTTGGAAATTGGATTTCCGTCTGTGAACCGAGGCAAAAGATAGTCCTCACCGACTTCGAGACTCTCTAGCCCGAGCCTCAGGGTCAGAGCGCATCGACCCTTTGATCGTCAGGGCCGGTCCACCGATGTGGATTAAAATGCCTGAACACTGCGTTTCCCTGCCTTATGGGGCATAAATGAGCCAAAGAATGACTCCATCGGACCCGGATCGTCCGATCTAACCGAGGCGCCTCGCAACAGCAACAACCACATAAGTCAAACTCGTCAGGGCGTGTAAAACCACTGACGCCACTTCTAGCTAGAAAGAAACGCATGCCCTCCCTGACGTCCTCTCCCGTTTTTGGTTCAAACCGGGTGTGAAACTCGCGAAGTAAATGTTACACAAAGCTATGCCACAAAGGCCGTGCTTCGATCATCAACCACAAGACTTTGCTTTTCAACAGAAACCTTGATCATTTGCCACTTAGGCATACCACACAGGCAATTCACTCTATGTGTTTGATATCCATCAGTATATAACGCCTGAGCTCGTACGTCTCAGAGAAGGGCGTTAAGCAAGAGAATAAATTCTCCACCGCCAAACAGATATATATTTAATAGAAATCAATCACACAGACTGAAATCCAATGTCAGACACACAGTCCATTTACAAGTCCGTTCTAGGTCTGAATGAAACCGGAGGCACCTAGTACCCCGCATATCCATCGATCTCCAAGTACGTCTGGACGATCACCAACTGTTTCCATCTTCTTGGGTGTACATCCCAATCAAGATCATCAGTAATCACCCAAACGACGTGAAGACTTCCGGTCTTCAACCACCGTCTTCATCTTCGACTTATCGTCGTATCAGTTATTCAAAATGGGATAAACCCGGTCTTTCCGAATAACTCGCATATATAATAAACATGTGTTACACAAACACAACATACGCTTCATTCCAATTCATCAGTCACTAACTGTAAATTAACCAGAGAATAATTCCCCAAATATTAACCCCGAAGGCCAAAACCAACATCAGATCAATATCCAGAAAACATTTCTGCTTAACTAATTGACAGTTAGTTTCTAAATTTCACATTCTTAGGGAAAGGTTCCCATTAATTTTATCAAAGATAAATTCTTTTAAATTTATTCCTTAATCTTCTTTTGAATATCAATTCAAACTAGTTGGGATTAACGAACCTTACCGAAGTAATCATTTGTTTTAATTTCCCAGTCCCAACCTATTCATCCCATGAAGTAAAACTGGTCTTACTTCATATTTAACACCACGGTGTTATCGGTAAATTCAATTACCATTTCACGTTTTAAATCTAATTGAAGATTTAACTATCACCTGGAGCATAACTGGTGATACTCCATTTTCGATCATTTCAATCTAATTAAAAATTCATTAAAACTCCACTTAGTTTTAATCTTTGACTGGGTTAAAGAATCAGTGTCATTTAAAACACGGTTCACGATAAACCCCAAAATTACATCACATTTCAATCAGTCCCTAACCGTAAATTAGCAAGTGAGCAATTCCCTAAGCATTAACCCCGAAGGCCGAAACCAACATCAGATCAATACCTCTGAAACCATTCAACTTAACTAATCTCCAGTTAGTTTCTGATTTTTTTGACTCCTTTAGGTCTAAGAACAGTATTATTGAAGATACAGTTCACGACAACCCAAAATCACGTTCCATTAATTATCGGGTTAAAGAACAAGTGTTATTTAAAACACTGTTCACGATAAACCCAAAAATCAATACCAATTCAATTCCAATTAAATATTATTTAATTGGTACACTTCATTAAATCTAAATAAAAATATTTAATATTTTTCTCAACTGGGTTCAAGAACAGGGTTAATGAAGGCACCATTCACGACAAACCCAAATCACATTTGATATTAAATACAAGGCTCTGAATAGAAATTATATCGGCTTATATTCAATATCAAACTCTAAGACTAACAAATATCGTATTGGAAATAACGATACCAATATATCTTTCAAGTTTCCATAACAATATCTGTATAATCACGAAATCCAACATCGAAATAATCCAAAGACAATTTCGATACAAATCTATTCCAATATAATTATTGGGAATCCTGGTTACTTTTAAAACCCTTTCAAATCAATTTTATTTATTTAAAAATAAATAGAATTTTAATTTTAGTTCAAAACTAGTTCATTTCGATAAAAATCTATTTTTATCTTTTCAAATATGGAGTTCTTCATCCCAATATTTCCCAAATCATTTCTTATGATTTTACACAAATTATTGATATTTTTAATAATTTTATCAAGGCCCGTACAGTCGATTTCCATCAACGGCCATCGAATTGCACTTATAGCGACCTTTTCCATATTTGATTTGGATATATTTCCAAATCCAACTGTTAGATTTCTAATTTCTAATCTTCGTTAGAAAGCTCTTTTCGATACGAACCCAACGGTTCCGGTTTCAGGAGAATCCGACGGTCGAATCTCCCGTAATATCCATTCGAAGTCAATGGTCCAAATTCGCGAACTGCCGCGGCGCGGCGTGTTCTATTCAGGCCACTATATTATATATATATATAATATATACTTCATCGATTTCAATTCAAAACGTGCTTTATAAATCGTTTTTAAATTCATTTTCAAAACGGTTTCAACTTCATATTCAATTTCAAATCAAAATTGAATATTCCAATATAAATTCGTTTTAAATTCATTTCAAATCGATTTCAATTCAAATTGATTTCTAATTCAATTTCATTTCGTTTTCAATTCAATTCAATTTCATTTTGAATTCATTTATATTCAATTCGAATTCATTTATATTCAATTTAATTCGAATTTCAATTCTTTTCAAAATATCAGATTTTGAAATCACTTTCGATATTCATTATAAAATGAATAAAATCGATATAAATATCGTTCACGTCAAAATGGCGTCAATATAATCAACACGGCTTCATATATTTCTATTTTCAAATATTCTATTTCAAATATTTCTATTTGAAATATTTCTTTTTCAAATATTTCTATTTCAAAACATTCTTTTTCAAAACTGGAACGAGGCCCAATTAATTACCATATAATGTTAATTATATGGATTTTCTACAACACATGTATACAATAACAACGGTGAATAATCAACCATCATCCAAAGTGCATTCTACACTGTATAAGCATCAAATATAAATATTCCATGCTTATAACAGTTTGTCAATCAATCGATCGACAAACAACTAAACAATCGGGATTAGTGCACGTCAAATATCATCCCAATACCCGTGTGGGGTTTCAAACAATCAAACACGGATTTTATTTGTGTAGTTGGGCAATGTGTAAAATTTATCGTCCCAATCAATATCAGTCAAATGTGTGTATATAAACAAATCGTCCGATTTGATTATTTTTATTTCCTTTCATATACACGTTAAAAATTCTATTTTTAACTATAAAATATTTTTAACTATGTAAATATTTTATTTAATTTCACATCACATCACACAATCAACTACACACCAAAATCAAACAAACAAGCATACAAGCCGTCCATGGTCTGTGGACGACGGGTGTCGGTTGCTACTAAACACCGTCTGCATCCTAGTATATATTTTTAACTAGAAAAATTAAATTAAAAGGTGAGAAGTTCTCACAGATAGCTAATCCAAACATCTCGACTCTTCTTATGTAGAAAATCTCCGTCGTTTCTTCTTTCATCACTTTCGTCATCCGTATTCACTACATATAAAAAATCAAATTTTTACTTCGCTATTCAATATATAAAAATCGAATTTTTACTTCGCTATTCAATATATAAAAATCAAATTTTTATTTTGCTGTCATGTATATAAAAATCACACTTTTATACTACTACTACATAGATAAAAATTCTATTTTTACACCGCTAAAAATCGTATCTTTTCTATTTAAAAAAATCCAATCTTTTCTATTTTAAAAATCTAATCTTTTATTTCATAACAATCTAATTTTCAAAATGTGAATCCCTTTAACAAAAACTGATTTTTATTTAAAACTAGTTATTTTAAATAAGTAAATATAAATAACTAACCAAAGTGAACAAATTAACGGCTTACAGTCGAAGAGGGGGCTGGAATCTTGGCGGTCTGACAGTCGGGAGGGGGGCTCGCTAAAGGGTGGAAGGGGGGCTGATTGGGCGCGGCGCGCCAGGAGAGAGGGGGAAGGAAGAAGAAGAGCGGTGGCTGCAGAGGGGGGGTGCGGCGGTCGATTTGGGCGCGTGAGGCGGGGGAGTACGGGGGTTTCGGGGCGGGGGGGGGGGGGGGGGCTGGGTGATTCAAACGAGAAAGGAGGAGAAGAAGAGGGGGCGGCATGGACAGCGGTGCGGTGGTGGCGCACGCCCCTCGTGTGGCGGCGATGGCTCCTTCGAGCTTTTTTTATTTTTATTCTGACCTAATTTGAACGGGGGGGAGGGGGGGGTCTCGATGGAAAGAAAAATAGACAAAAGAGGTGGGGGTTTATTTAATTATTTTATTACTCTAAAAAGTAACTTTTTATTTCGACCTCGAAACGAGGCCCACCGCCTGTCGTCCATAGCGTATTAACCCATTCTGAACACAATGGGATATGTATCGTAGGCTGATTCGATCGTTTCGATCAGTTTTCGTCAAAATCAACATATTACTCTATATATTGAATTTGAACGCGCATTTTAATTTACCGGGGCCACATACTAACTAGAAAAATTCCATAAAAATATTTTCTAGCTTCGTATTGATGATACGGTCCTAACAAAACTAATTTCGTCAAATTCTGAGACCGTTTGAAAAATGGCTATTTTCCAGTCGATTAAAATCAACTGAAACTGGTCAAATGCGTTTTCCTTTGCCACGCTCACATATTGATTCAAAAAATTATGAAATTTGAAACCTAGCAATAACTTGACATCACGGATCTAACAAAAGTGGTTTCGTCGAAATCCGAGGTCGTTTGCAAAATGGCTATTTTTAAGGGCCTGAATTCCATAGCGACTATTCAGAATTTTCAACTGGACATATCTTTTGATCCCCACTATGAAATTTCAATTTTTCGGATTCGTTGGAAAGATATTTTCAATTAGATTCAAATATTTTTGGTTTCACTAAAATCCAGTTTATTTTGCACCCGGTACATTCATTTGAATTTTGAAATCGAATTATCAAACTACCGTGCCATTTTCAATTCCATTTATAATTTAAAATAAATATTTATATTCTAACGACGATCTATATAACTATATACGTTCGAATTATATTCAAAATAAATTTCTCGTCTTTATTATTTAAAATAATTCATTTTAAATAATCAAAATTCGCTAAAATTGCCAAAATAAAAATTTTTAATTGGCTCGGATTTCCGGGTTATTACAGCGACCCACCGTTTCCCAATAAGAGACAGCATCGAAATAGATTAAAGAATGAAATGAAATTTCTCTAGATAGGTGATTATGCACCCTACTTGGGAGCTACCCACTTAGTCATGCTACTTGCCCAATTTTTGTCATTTCCCAGTTGAAGAGGCTTGAGGTTTTACACTACCTTTAGAACATCATATCACCATTCACTTTGAATGTCACATTGTCAGATCCGCCAAATCACTAATTGACGTCCACAACAATATTCTAGTCATTAAGCTGAGAGAAAGGCCTTTCTCTACCACTAACAGAAATACGTTTGTAAAAATCAACATACATGATTTTTAAGAAATATTTTGTTAGACATCCATCCATACTAGTCATCCAGGAACATGATGAATCGAAGGCACTCTCCTACAACATCCTAGGCATCATCCTATAGATCAGTAGCGAGTAGTCCTTGCAATCCGTAGATTTCAACCATGACAGGATTACAATATATCTTCAGCCATTAAACCCGAGCTTTTAAGTAACTCTATCGTTTCCAGAAGATTCACGGTCTTCAATTTTGCCGTCTTAATCAGTATCTAATATCTTCAACATTTCATATTTGCTGGATGGAATGGTTTTCGAATATAAATTAGATACTGGTCTTTCCATACCAACAATCGTATAAGGTAGATTTGATAGTCGGTCATTTAACTATCGAATAAAACAACCGTTCAATCATAAAAATAAAAATAGATTTACTGGTCTAGTTTTCAACATCACTTGGCTTCTTTAATTAAAATAATTAAACAAATGGTTAATTTACAGTTAAAACTCTTTTCGATATTTCAACATAGCATTTCACTTCTTATCTAAATCATAAGATTTTCTTTAGAACTATTTACCATATCATTACTCGTTATTTATAATCAGGAAATCACTTAACTCCCCACTAGTAAAACAACATTAAAAAATCTCTGTATTTCATTATTTGAAAACAATTACTAACTCTTATAAAAATCCTATTTCAAAACATAACTTATCATTTCCTTTTTGCCTTGAACATATCATGATATTTTCACGCAAATCTCCTTTTGTTTTCCATCACCTTGGAAATCTCATTTTAAATATTCTTGTGTCCTTTTATTTCCTTTACTTTGGAAATCATATTATATTCTCAAATCTTTATTTTCATGAATTTGGAAATCCCATTGTATTCTCAAATCTTTATACTTCAACATATATTAGTCCCTGACTGTAAATTGGTAAACGAATAATTTCCTAAGTATCAACCCCGAAGATCGAAATCAACATCAGATTAACACTCAGAAAATCGCTCAACTCAACCATTATCCAGTTAGATTCTAGTTCTTAACTTAACTCTTCATCAACCATATTATTTCACTTATACTCCATTCAACCCTTTTTCCACTTTGAAAATCTCATTTCAAATCCATCCATTTCACTAAGTATTGTTATTAAGTATCGCCAATTCAAATCAACGCTTTGACTTCTGATTTCATTTCATTAACCTTGTTTATGACTTTGGTTTAATATAAAAACTCTTTTTACCTCGTTTCTTTCACTTAATTCACATATTAAATTAACATTTATTTTAAGCTATCACGTTCGCTTAAAATTCCTTTTCATAAATTAACTCATAAACTTGGGTTCTAATACAAAACCCGTTGACAACCACCTTTATAATCAACTTGTTTTCATTTCAATCTTCGATTTCCTTACTTCGATGAATTTCATTTACAAGGTAATTACTTAAATTATTAGTATTAAAAATAATAATTTACTTCAACATTAACTACTATAAAATTAGTTAATTGCTTATTTAACTAAAATAAATAATAAATTCCCTTTTTAAACTCTTATTAAAATTTAAACAAATATTTGTTAAGTTGTTTCCATATATAACTTGACAATAAACCAATTCAACTAAATAATCAAACCCTAGTCGAAATGGTCGACTTAGTTAACTCAAACCACAATTTTTTCTTTAACTGATTCCAATTAATTCCACTTTTAATTTAATTAAGAATATAATTAATTTAAATAACTTCATTTAATTGTTTCTTAGAATAATTATTTCCACACTTAATCGATACATAAATTTCTGCTTATCTTCTTATAATTCTGTAACAACCCGGAAAATCAGAGCCAACTTAAAATTTTATTTTAAGGAAATTTTGTGAAAAAAAACGTGTCAGAATTTAAAATTTTCATTATTAAATTAAATTATAAAAGAAAAGAAAGTTTATAAATAAAATTATGATGTTATTTATGAATGATTTCAAATTTGTTTCTATTAAACAATTATTTGTAAGTTGATGAATAGTGATTTATTATAATTGACATTAGTATCAAATTTCACGTATATTTGTAATAATTAACTTCAAACAATTCATAATAAATGGAATAGTTGACTTGTAAGTGATAGCAATTTTTATTGTAATTTGAGTTAAAATAGCAATAATGATTGATTAGATTATTAGCATATTGTATTATGTTTGAAATTTCTATAGTATAATTCATGAAAAGAGTATCAATTAGCTTTTGTAAGTTTTTCCCTTCTTAAAGGAATGAAGGAATTTGAATTGAAAAGCAATACATACAAACAAAAAGAAATAAATGTGTAAAAGTACATGTTTTCTTCGTATTTTACACTGTTTATTTCAAATAAAAGAAAATCATACATTCCATGTAATTAAACGCAGTCACCATGCTTTGCTTACGTTTAATTTATATAAATCAATTAGAAAATCTTCCAAAGAAACACATCTTCAGCAAATTAGGTATGAAGTTCAACTATAATAAATTGTGTACTTAAGAATACATAAATGTGGATAGAAACAAAAATAAACACATAATAATTGTGTATTGAAAAGAGAGGAATTTGAATAAGTTAGCAACAAAAGGGTTAAATTTAATAATTTGGTTGATTAAGAAATGAATTAGGAAAGAATTAACTTAGTTAATTTGGTTAATTAAAATTTGTAAGTGCATAATTCACTTTTAAGAAATAAAATAATAATAAGACTTAATAAACAGGTCGTTGGAAATGGATGGGTCAATTAAGCCTATTAATTGATAGGGCCAAATAATTAATAGGAGATGAAGAATTGTAATTGTAAATTAAAGATAAATAAATGAGAACTGTATTCTTAAAATGTTATAATTGATTGATGCAAACAATGTGGGTAATTAAAAGTTAGATTTGAATTTGAAATTTTTAATGAATAAGGACAAATGGATTTATGGGAATGAATGTAAATGAATTAATTACTAATCGCAAATCAGTAACTTATTATTAAATGCCATAATATATGCTCATTAGTTATGGTAGATATATGTGTCATTATATGTAACATACAACGTATGGATAAACGGTTTTTATTTGAAATAAAAGAATTAATTAATTAAATAAGATTATAAATATTTATATAAAGGGCCAGTCGTAACCTAACCCTAATTCTAACTGATACGCAGCCACCACTTCAAAAATCAATGGCCTCGTCGCTCCGATCTTCTTCTTCTTCTTTCTACCAATTCATTCAATAATTCCATGCAATTCCAGCAGCAAAAATATAGCCAAAAACGTGATAGACAAACTCAACGGTTATGATTGAGAATCTTGTTGTATGGATGAAGAATTTGTGGCGCAAAGGAGCTTATGGGTTCAACGGGTTTTCACATTACACAAGAGAAGACGATGGAATTCAGAAAAACAGCGGCCTTAATTCTAATTGGGAAATGTAATTAAAGTTTTAATTATATTTTATTGTTTAAATATTGTAATTAAATGTGTAAACAACTATAACTTGTTCATACAATTTCAGAATCGAGAAATTTCAGTTGCGTTGGAATCATATAAACGAGATCTACGCGATGGAACAGACCCGGACCAAAACTGAGCACTTTGGAAATTCAGGAAAATTTGAACGTGATCTGAACTAGAACAGAAAATTCAGAAGGAATAAATTCAATGTGAGATTTCTGATTTAAATTATTAATTATAATTTAATTATTTTTCTCGCTGTTTAAATCGTTGTATATATGTTAATGATTTAGATTTGCTATGTTATGAAATTTAGAATTTGTTGTTTTGTGGTGTATTGAGATGTTCATGATTGACTAGATCTACGATTAAATTTCTTCCTTTCTGTTGAATCTCTAGTTGCGGTTAAATACAGATCCAAACTAAAATCATATTTTATTTTAGATCCGTCCATTAATATTGATGTGATTTATACATAAAAATATAGTTTTTATTGAATACATAAACTGGGGATTGAGAGTTAGAATAATGATTTCATCTTTATTACGACATGTGAACATTGGAATTAACCTAACAATAAAAAATCTCATTTTTATTGTTACATGAAATATGGTTCTTGTAAATGAATTGGAGTAGATATAATAGAATGCATTTTTTGTTTTCAAGTAGTTAAAATGTAAAAATTGCATATTTTGCTGTCATTTTCTTTCCAAATAAGAATAGAATTAAAAGTGACATTTTTATTGCCATTTTAGATGTAAAAATAAGAATAGAATTACATGTTACAATTTTATTGTCATTTTAGATGTAATAAAAATAATTGAATTACATGTTACATTTTTATTGCCATTTTAGATGTAATAAAAAGAATAGAATTACATGTTACATTTTTATTGTCATTTTAGATGTAATAAAAAGAATAGAATTACATGTTACATTTTTATTGTCATTTTAGATGTAATAAAAAGAATAGAATTAAATGTCACAGTTTTATTGTCATTTTAAATGCAATAAAAGTAGTAGATTAAAAAATAACATTTTTATTGTCATTTTAGTTACAATAAAAAAGTATAATTAAAAATCATGTTTTTATTGTCATGTTATAAAAGGTACATTAGAATAAAAAAGAACATTTTGTTAGAAAATATACATTAGAATAAAAAAGAACATTTTGCTAGAAAATGTACAATAGAATAAAAAGGAACATTTTGTTAGAAAATGTTGCACTAGAATAAAATTGTCACTTTTGATGAAATATGAACTGACAAATAAAATTGTCACTTTTGTTGAAATTATAGTCAACAACATAAAATAATCATTTTGTTGAAATTAGAATCGACAGAATAAAATGTCATTTTGATGTGTTAGAATTATCAAAGATATAAAATTACCATTTTTATGTCGAGTTAGAATTGTCATATAAAAATACCATTTTCATGTTGAATTAGAATTGTCATATAAAAAGATCATCTTTGTTAGGAAATGTTCATTTAGATTAAAGGTAACATTTTTGTTAGGAAATGTTTATTTATGTAACAACCCGGATTTTCAGTCGTTGAATTCTGAATATTTAAATTGGTTTAAATATTTTATTTGAATTATATATAGGAATTTATTTATAAAAGGAAGTTTTAACATATAATTTATTAATATGATTAAAACGAGTTCAAAATGGCGCTGTAGTTTGAAAATTCGATTTCAAATTTCAAATGAATGTATAGGATTCAAAATAAATCGAATTTTAGCGAAAAAAGAAACGTTTGAATCTATTGAACTGTATCTTTCTAATGGAAGGGAAAAATCGAGATTTCGTTTTATAGATTGTAAGTTACGTCCAAATCAAATTTTCAGAAAGTCGCTGTGGAATCGTATATAGGCCACAACGGTTATTTAAATATATTTAAATATCGGTCTTGAATTTGGATAAGGTTCTTTTGAGGCGTAGTTATAATTTAATTTTTATAATTTTTCTGTAATTTTTAATTAATTAAATATGCAACTTTTATTTGGTGTATTTTGCACCCTATATCAATATTTTGGGGTTTCATAATATAAGTTAAACTACCGATATTATTATATTTTTGGGACCGTGGCACCTCGTTGGACACGGTCGCGTTCTTACTTCTGTCCGTAACGGCTCGGACATGAAAGTAATTTTAGACAACGAAGTTCTACATAATGAGGTACCATTAAATTTATTTATTTTAATCACTAAATGTTATTGTAACCCGTCAAAGCCTTTGCATGATATGTTTAGTGAATAAGACGAATAAAAGGTGACATTAAAAACAGATTTTAGTATATACATTTCAGTGCAAATTGTCCGTATGAGTATGAAATAATAAGACAGGGTCAGGGATATGCAAGAATCAACTACTCAGAAACGTCATGTTGTAACGACCCGCCATTTTGACCGTGCCGAATTGACAAAATATGCCAACTCGAAACGTCCAAAACAACAGATTGTTATTAGCTTCTGAGGTAAATAGAACAAATCACAGATCACAGACACAGATACAAAGCAATATAATATCTCACAGCGGAAAAAATAAAATACAATAGTAGTTCATGAAGCTTTACATCAGAGTTTACATAAATAATTCAGCGGAAGTCTAATACAATAAATAACTGATAACAATCTGAAACAGAATGACAAAGATAACTGAACAGGTAGATATAGTTGAGCAAAAATCCAACATAAGCTCCAACTCCAAGAGTGAATCTCGAAACTGTAATACTCGATCTGACCCGAGCAATAATGCAAAACAAAACAACTCGGATCAGGACTAACATTCTCATGGAAGTAAATCAACACAAATGAAATGTTCGATGAAATGCAATCAGTAACTTAGAGGATGTTTGGGATCACCATCCTCTAAGGATCCGTTAAACTAATACTATATAGTATAATACGCTATATACAATAGTGCCTATCAGTAAAGTAAAAGTATCAAAATAGCGTAAGCGGGATTACCATTATTACCCTTACACCGTTTATATATTCCCATAGTATATACAGTACCGTAATTCCTCCGTAAACTGGTAGTTGATCAGAGGGCACTCCATATAAAATAGTACAAAACAAAATCGTATTGGGCTCGTATAAGGCATGTGACAAGGCACGCAAGGAATGCCAGGGTGGATTCACCGTTTGCAGAGCCGGACTGGTGTAAAGACCCGCAACCTCCCCGTAAGGGAAAGCGTCGGATAGTTCGAGAACAAACCACAGCAGAACGCATACAGAAGAACATTTCATTGTATATTACAACAATGCATCAGATTACAAGAATATACAGAGTATAAATCAATATTACACAGAAATATCAGAGATTTAAATTACATTTAAATACATAGCAGCGGAAAATAATACAATACACAACTAGAATGAGATATACGGATACAAAGCTTTCCGGATATCGTTCCAGCTGTAAACCAGGAT
This sequence comes from Allium sativum, assembly GCA_030737875.1. NCBI lineage: Eukaryota > Viridiplantae > Streptophyta > Magnoliopsida > Asparagales > Amaryllidaceae > Allium > Allium sativum. The sequence continues at coordinate 571,071,078 of CM060912.1, read as the reverse complement.
CCTGTGAATATAAATCTGCAAAACCAAAACTACTAGCTGCCCGTGTCGAAAATAAGGGCACCCAGAGTTTAGGTTAAAACAATAAACTCCAGGTCAGTCATGTGACTGGTGTGAGAACTAAAACAGTTATTAATCTTTATTTTTAAAGCTAGGTAAATCAAGGGACCACGCCGTATAACACAGAATGAGTTTCCTCCCAAAAATACCAGTGCATAAAACCAGCAGCGCAATGCTAAATAAAGAAAAATGAAGCTGTTATAAGACCCAGGTCCCATCACACAATGCAACGCAGCCGAGGATAGGGTTTTCCCTTATAACAGCCAAACATGCTTGATACGTTTAAAACAAATCATTTGATACTATAATAAGTGTATAGTGTCAAAACAACTTCAATCATAAATATAAATCATAGACGACATGAGTGCCCCATCCCACTATGTCGCCATACTAGGCTCTACAAATAAAGCCGAAATACACGTATCGGAAATTGGATTTCCATCATGGTGGCTCCTGATTCGAAAGATCGCTCGCGTAGTACAAATCACCGCGGCTTACGTCTCAGCGAGAGAAAACACCGCTATGCACATCCGCACTTTTGGGGACTCAAGTATCACCGCGGCTTACGTCCCAGCAAGAGAAAACACCGCTTACTCTATCCCTCCGAGCACGAAGCTCAATATCGGTCGACCGAATCCACTACACTAAAAAAAATGTATACTGATCAAACCATCAGTTTACCACCATCCCGGGCTGTGAGGCTCGCGGATCAACGCTATACACAAAGCCATGCTATATCAGCTGCGCTTTGATCATCAACCACCAACCTTTGCTTTTCAACAAAAGTTTGGATCACTGCATCTCAGTATGCCACACTGTCAATCCATATCGTACCACTGATTTCTGCCAATATATAACCTCTGAGCTCATATGTCTCAGAGAAGGGCGTTAAGCAAGAGAATAAATTCTCCGCCGCCAAACAGATATATATTTAGCAGAGATCAACAAATACAATATAAAGGAATACAATGTCAGACACACCATCCATTTACAAGTCCGTTCCAGGTCTGAACGAAACCGGAGGCACCTAGTACCCCGCATATCCATCGATCTCCAAGTACGTCTGGACGATCACTAACTGTTTCCATCTTCTTGGGTGTACAACCCAATCAAGATCATCAGTAATTACCCAAACGACGTGAAGACCTCCGGTCTTCGACCATCGTTCCATCTTCGACTTATCGTCGTATCAGTTATTCAGAATGGGATAAACCCGGACTTTCCGAATAACTCGCGTATATTTTAAATAAGTGTTACACAAACACAACATACGCCTCATTCCAATTCATCAGTCACTAACCGTAAATTAATCAAGAGAATAATTCCCCAAACATTAACCCCGAAGGCCGAAACCAACATCAGATCAATATTCAGAAAACCATTCTGCTTAGCTAACCGACAGTTAGTTTCTAATTTTCACATTCATAGGGAAAGGTTCCCATTAATTTTATCCAAGGTAATTTCCTGAATTTATTCTTTTATCATCCTTTGAATTTCGATTCAACTAGTCGGGATTAAGAAACTTATCGAAGTAATCATTTGTTTTAATTCCCCAATCCCAACCTATTCATCCCATGAAGTAAAACTGGTAATACTTCATATCTAACACCACAGTGTTATCGGTAAATTCAATTACCATTTCACGTTCAAATCTAATTAAAGATTTAACTATCGCCTGGAGCAAAGCTGGTGATACTCTATTTTCGATCAATTCAATCTAATTAAAGATTCATTAAAACTCCACTTAGTTTTAATCTTTGACTGGGTTAAAGAATCAGTGTCATTTAAAAACACGGTTCACGATAAACCCAAAATCACATTCATTAATCATCGGGTTAAAGAACGAGTGTTATTTAAAACACTGTTCACGATAAACCCAAAAATCAATATCGATTCAATTCCAATTAAATGTTATTTAATTGGTACACTTCATTAAATCTAAATAAAAAGATTTAATCTTTTCTCAACTGGGTTCAAGAATAGTGTTAGTAAAGACACCATTCACGACAAACCCAAATCACATTCGATATTCAATACAAGGCTCTGAATAGAAAATATATCGGCTTATATTCAATATCGAATTCTACGACTAACAAATGTCGTATTGGAAATAACGATATAAATATATATCTTTCAAATTTCCATAACAACACCTGTATAATCACGAATTCCAACATCGAAATATTCCGAGGACAATTTCGATTCAAATCCACTCCAATGCAATCATTGGATATTCTGGTTATTTTCAAAACCCTTTTCAAATTCAATTTATTTATTTAAAAATAAATAGAATTATAATTCTAGTTCAAAACTAGTTCATTTCGATAAAAATCTATTTTTATCTTTTCAAATATGGAGTTTTTCATCCCAATTCTTTCTAAATCATTTCTTATGATTTTACACAAATTATTACTATTTTTAATAATTTTATCAAGGCCCGTACAGTCGATTTCCATCAATGGCCATCGAACTGCACTTACAGCGACCTTTTTCGAATTTGATTTGGACGTATCTCCAAATCCAACCGTTAGATTTCAAATTTCTAATATTCATTAGAAAGCTCTTTTCGATACGAACCCAACGGTTCCGGTTTTAGGAGAATCCGACGGTCGGATCTCCCGTAATGCCCGTTTGAAATAAATGGTCGAAATTCACGAACTGCCGCGGCGCAGCGCGTTCTATTCAGGCCATTATATTATATATATAATATATATAATATATATTTCGTCGATTTCTATTTAAACCGAATTATATAATGAATTCGTTTCAAAAGAAATTTCAACTTCCTTTTCAATTCAAATCAAAATTGAATTCTTCTTTATAAATTCGTTTTAAAATTCATTTCTATTCAATTCCAATTTCAATTCAATTTGAATCCATTTCAATTCGCTTTCAATTCAATTTGAATTCGTTTTCAATTCAATTCATTTCGAAATCGTTTTCCATTCAATTCATTTCGAAATCGTTTTCAATTCATTTCATTTCGAAATCGTTATATATTCAATTCATTTCGAAATCGTTATATATTCAATTCATTTCGAAATCGTTATATATTCAATTCATTTCGAAATCGTTATATATTCAATTCATTTCGAAATCGTTATATATTCAATTCATTTCGAAATCGTTATATATTCAATTCATTTCGAAATCGTTATATATTCAATTCATTTCGAAATCGTTTTCAATTCAATTTATTTCGAAATCGTTTTCAATTCAATTCATTTCGAAATCGTTTATATATTCAATTCATTTCGAAATCGTTATATATTTAATTCATTTCGAAATCGTTATATATTCAATTCATTTCGAAATCGTTATATATTCAATTCATTTCGAAATCGTTATATATTCAATTCATTTCGAAATCGTTATATATTCAATTCATTTCGAAATCGTTATATATTCAATTCATTTCGAAATCGTTATATATTCAATTCATTTCGAAATCGTTTATATATTCAATTCATTTCGAAATCGTTATATATTCAATTCATTTCGAAATCGTTTTCAATTCAATTTATTTCGAAATCGTTTTCAATTCAATTCATTTCAAAATATTCGATTTCGAAATCACTCTTCAATATTCATTTTAAAATGAATAAAATCGATATAAATATCGTTCACGTCAAAATGGCGTCAATCTAATCAACATGGCTCCATAAATTTCTATTTTCAAATATTCTATTTCAAATATTTCTTTTTCAAAATAGTTGTTATTATCAAAATATTTCGTTCAACACATGACCAATCTCAATGGATGAGTACTGTCAACACATGAACTTTTATTTTATATTGATAAAGATGTAAATTTTATTACTAAAATATTTCGTTCAACACATGACCAATCTCAACGGATGAGTACTGTCAACACATGAACTTTTATTTTATATTGATAAAGATGTAAATTTTATTACTAAAATATTTCGTTCAACACATGACCAATCTCAACGGATGAGTACTGTCAACACATGAACTTTTATTTTATAATATTCTTTGTTTTTCAAATTGGAATGAGGCCCAATCAATTACCATATAAAGTTAATTATATGGATTTTCATACAACACATGTATATAATAACATTGAAAATAATCAACCATCAACCAAAGTGCACTACACTGTAAAAGCATCAAATATAGATATTTAACGCTTATAACAGCCTGTCAATCTATCGATCGACATATTTAATCAATCAGGATGAGTGAACTTCAAATTTCATCCCAACACCCGTGTGGGGTTTCAAACAATCAAACACATATTTTATTTGTGCTGTTGGGCGATGTGTAAAATTTATCGTCCCAATCAATGTCATTCAAATAAGTGTACATAAACAAACCGTCTGGTTTGTAAATGAATATTTTATTTTATTCACTTCACGTTAAAAATTTATATTTTAACGATAAAACATTTTATTTCAACCTATGAATTTCTATTCAATTCATTTACACAATAAAATGATATTTTTATTTTTCTAATATATTTTAGAAAATTTCGGCGGCATAACGGCACGATACTAGAAACGGGACAAGGCCTAGCCTTATCCCCGGTCTAGTGAAGGCCCACGCCATTCACACATCAATCAAATCAATTCCATCTCACCAAACAATTCAATTCATTTCAAACAAATAATTCAACTAATCTATGCAACCAAACAAACAAGTCCATGGTCTGTGGACGATTGTGTCGGGTGCTACTAAGCACCGTCTGCATCCTAGTATATATATATAATTAGAAAAGAAATTGAAAGGTGAGAAATTCTCACAGATAGCTATCCTAGCTCCTCGGCACTTCTTTGATAGAAATCTTCATCGCTATCACATCTTCGTCATCTTCGTTGCCCGTAGCCACTACATATGTAAAAATCGAATTTTTACTATGTTATTCAATATATAAAAATCGAATTTTTACTTCGCTATTCAATATATAAAAATCGAATTTTTATTTCGAAGTTCAATATATAAAAATCCTATTTTCCTGTCGAAGTTCAATATATAAAAATCCCATTTTCCTGTCGAAGTTCAATATATAAAAATCCCATTTTCCTGTCGAAGTTCAATATATAAAAATCCCATTTTCCTGTCGAAGTTCAATATATAAAAATCCCATTTTCCTGTCGAAGTTCAATATATTTAAAAACAAAACTTTATACGATTTTCATTTCCAAAACAATGATATTTATTTTCATTTCATATATAAAGCTAATTTTATATTTTTATTAAAAATTACATTTTTATTACTAATATATATATATATATATATATTACATTTTAAAATAATGCTATTATTATCAAATATGAAAATAAAATTCAGTGTCTTACATTTTTGAAAACTGATTTTCAAACAATGCATTTATAATTTTAAACTGAATTTTAAACTATGCATTTGAAAATAAAAAAAAAACAAACAAGAGAGCTTACTGTTTTTCTTCCTGGACTGCTCGAACCACTCCTCCATATTGCTTCAGGCCTCATTGAAAATCAGAGCACCCACTTCGTCCAGACCCTCCTCCCCTGACGCACGCCAAACGAGGCGCCCTGGAGTCGATCGCCGGCCACCATGAGGTGCGCCTTCGCACCTACTGCCTCCGCCATGACTGGCGTCCACTTCGGTGGTTTCCTCCGACCTGGAGGTGCGTGCGAAGCTGGCGACTTCGAGCCAGGATTTCAATCGATTAACGAGGTGGTTTTTTGATCTTGCCCGTTGGATTGCTAGAACTCGAGGAGCCGAAGGTTTTTCACAATTGAAGTTTCGTGGATAGGGCTTGGAGTGGAAGATCGGTGGTGAGGAAAGCTGGAGCTTCTGGATCGCTTGTTAGGGTGGAGGCGGAAAGAAGAAGGTTGACCGCGAACTGAAAATTTGACCAATAGGGTTTTAGAAAATTAGGTTTTTATATATATATAATTTTATTTAATTCTAAAAATACCCTCCTCTCCATACAAACTCCAAACGAGACCCAACGACAGTCGCCCCTAGCTAAATACCCCCATTATGAACACAACGGGATATCTTTCGTAAGCCAATCCAATCGTCTCGAACAGTTTTTCTCAAAATTACAATATAAATCAGTATATTCAATTTTAAACGTACATTTCAAATTACCGGGGTCACATACTAACTAGAAAAATTCCAGAAAAATATTTTCTAGCTTCGTATTGACGATACGGTCCTAACAAAACTAGTTTCGTTGAATTCTGAGACCGTTGGAAAAATGACCATTTTCCAGTCGATTAAAATTAACTGAAACTGGTCAAACGCGTTTTCCTTTGCCACGCTCACATATTGATTTGAAAAATTATGAAATTTGGAATCTAGCAATAACTTAACATCACGGACCCAACAAAAGTGGTTTCGTCGAAATCCGAGGTCGTTTGCAAAATTGCTATTTTTAAGGGCCTTATATATATAAAAATATATATAAATTCCACAGCGACTATTTCTAATTTTCAACTGGACATATCTTATCATTTCTAAGATGAAATCTCAGTTTGTTAACTTCGTTACAAAGATATAGTTATACAGATTCAAATATTTCTTGTTTCGTTCAATTCTGACTTATATTGAATTCTGTATATTCATTTGAAATTAGAAATCGAATTTTCGAACTACCGCGCCATTTTCAATTCCTTTTATAAATATAAATAAATATTTATATTCTAACGACGACGTATATAATATAAACGTTCGAATTATATTCAAAATAAATTTCTCGTCGATTATTATTTAAAATAATCCATTTTAAATAACCAAAATTCGCTAAAATTGCCAAAATAAAAATTTTAAACTGGCCCAGATTTTACGGGTTGTTACAATCTCCCCCACTTAAAACTTTTCGTCCCCGAAAAGGAACAAAGTCGAAAGTGGTTTGATTATTCAGCTCTACGATCGGTCAGGCTTCCGTTCTCCAACTTTTCAGTTTCTGAGAATTTCTAAAATTTCAAAAATTTGGCTAACACCCTAAATTTTCGAAAAATTTCGCCATAACCTCCCCTGCAATGGGAGCATCGGGGAATTTCAAATAGCTTCCCCGGTCCTTCAGATCTCAAAAAGAAAAAGAAAAAGCCAAGCGGCTAGCCAATAGGCTCACAAAATCATCATCACCCAAACAAAACAGGAAATTATGTAGTAAACATGTACCTATTTGTCGGGCAAACAAATTTTATTCTCTGCTCTAGCCTCCTTGCTATGACCTGTTCAAAGATATATATGTATATGCAAGCAAATGCAACCAATTTTCAATATAATCCAATATTTGGTTCAAATAGGCATAATGGTTCAAAATTAGAAAACAAATGAACAAACAACACAAACATCAATCAATTAGTGAATTTAACGTTTCAAATTCATAATTTTGATACATATACTGAAAATCTTGTTTTGATGCCAAATCACAACAATAGGCCCTATCTAATTTTGGTTCTCACACCAGTCAATAGGAAATATATAGAAAATCATACCTTCGAAACTCGAACACACACTACTGATGCTATATAGTCATTAGTAGAATCATCTCCGGGCGACTAGAGTGTGATGCTATATCTATCCAATATATTAAAACTTTGAATATACGTTTGCAAGGCGTATATGCAAATTCTTTATATACTGAATTGTCCAAAATCAATATAAACAAATAATCAAATACGAATAGTTGATTTAGATTTTCAAAACAAAGAATGTTTTCATTTGAAAAATATACTCTTCACACTCGTTCTAGGATACTACTGATCTCATCTCTAACGAGTCATTCCCATTGGATTTTACTAACCCAATATCTGATGAATTCTTTCGTATGGTTCTAATGTGCCTTGTTCTCTGAGCTTTGTAAACCAAAGCTCTGATACCACATGTAAAGACCCGCAACCTCCCCGTAAGGGAAAGCGTCGGATAGTTCGAGAACAAACCACAGCAGAACGCATACAGAAGAACATTTCATTGTATATTACAACAATGCATCAGATTACAAGAATATACAGAGTATAAATCAATATTACACAGAAATATCAGAGATTTAAATTACATTTAAATACATAGCAGCGGAAAATAATACAATACACAACTAGAATGAGATATACGGATACAAAGCTTTCCGGATATCGTTCCAGCTGTAAACCAGGATCCTGTGAATATAAATCTGCAAAACCAAAACTACTAGCTGCCCGTGTCGAAAATAAGGGCACCCAGAGTTTAGGTTAAAACAATAAACTCCAGGTCAGTCATGTGACTGGTGTGAGAACTAAAACAGTTATTAATCTTTATTTTTAAAGCTAGGTAAATCAAGGGACCACGCCGTATAACACAGAATGAGTTTCCTCCCAAAAATACCAGTGCATAAAACCAGCAGCGCAATGCTAAATAAAGAAAAATGAAGCTGTTATAAGACCCAGGTCCCATCACACAATGCAACGCAGCCGAGGATAGGGTTTTCCCTTATAACAGCCAAACATGCTTGATACGTTTAAAACAAATCATTTGATACTATAATAAGTGTATAGTGTCAAAACAACTTCAATCATAAATATAAATCATAGACGACATGAGTGCCCCATCCCACTATGTCGCCATACTAGGCTCTACAAATAAAGCCGAAATACACGTATCGGAAATTGGATTTCCATCATGGTGGCTCCTGATTCGAAAGATCGCTCGCGTAGTACAAATCACCGCGGCTTACGTCTCAGCGAGAGAAAACACCGCTATGCACATCCGCACTTTTGGGGACTCAAGTATCACCGCGGCTTACGTCCCAGCAAGAGAAAACACCGCTTACTCTATCCCTCCGAGCACGAAGCTCAATATCGGTCGACCGAATCCACTACACTAAAAAAAATGTATACTGATCAAACCATCAGTTTACCACCATCCCGGGCTGTGAGGCTCGCGGATCAACGCTATACACAAAGCCATGCTATATCAGCTGCGCTTTGATCATCAACCACCAACCTTTGCTTTTCAACAAAAGTTTGGATCACTGCATCTCAGTATGCCACACTGTCAATCCATATCGTACCACTGATTTCTGCCAATATATAACCTCTGAGCTCATATGTCTCAGAGAAGGGCGTTAAGCAAGAGAATAAATTCTCCGCCGCCAAACAGATATATATTTAGCAGAGATCAACAAATACAATATAAAGGAATACAATGTCAGACACACCATCCATTTACAAGTCCGTTCCAGGTCTGAACGAAACCGGAGGCACCTAGTACCCCGCATATCCATCGATCTCCAAGTACGTCTGGACGATCACTAACTGTTTCCATCTTCTTGGGTGTACAACCCAATCAAGATCATCAGTAATTACCCAAACGACGTGAAGACCTCCGGTCTTCGACCATCGTTCCATCTTCGACTTATCGTCGTATCAGTTATTCAGAATGGGATAAACCCGGACTTTCCGAATAACTCGCGTATATTTTAAATAAGTGTTACACAAACACAACATACGCCTCATTCCAATTCATCAGTCACTAACCGTAAATTAATCAAGAGAATAATTCCCCAAACATTAACCCCGAAGGCCGAAACCAACATCAGATCAATATTCAGAAAACCATTCTGCTTAGCTAACCGACAGTTAGTTTCTAATTTTCACATTCATAGGGAAAGGTTCCCATTAATTTTATCCAAGGTAATTTCCTGAATTTATTCTTTTATCATCCTTTGAATTTCGATTCAACTAGTCGGGATTAAGAAACTTATCGAAGTAATCATTTGTTTTAATTCCCCAATCCCAACCTATTCATCCCATGAAGTAAAACTGGTAATACTTCATATCTAACACCACAGTGTTATCGGTAAATTCAATTACCATTTCACGTTCAAATCTAATTAAAGATTTAACTATCGCCTGGAGCAAAGCTGGTGATACTCTATTTTCGATCAATTCAATCTAATTAAAGATTCATTAAAACTCCACTTAGTTTTAATCTTTGACTGGGTTAAAGAATCAGTGTCATTTAAAAACACGGTTCACGATAAACCCAAAATCACATTCATTAATCATCGGGTTAAAGAACGAGTGTTATTTAAAACACTGTTCACGATAAACCCAAAAATCAATATCGATTCAATTCCAATTAAATGTTATTTAATTGGTACACTTCATTAAATCTAAATAAAAAGATTTAATCTTTTCTCAACTGGGTTCAAGAATAGTGTTAGTAAAGACACCATTCACGACAAACCCAAATCACATTCGATATTCAATACAAGGCTCTGAATAGAAAATATATCGGCTTATATTCAATATCGAATTCTACGACTAACAAATGTCGTATTGGAAATAACGATATAAATATATATCTTTCAAATTTCCATAACAACACCTGTATAATCACGAATTCCAACATCGAAATATTCCGAGGACAATTTCGATTCAAATCCACTCCAATGCAATCATTGGATATTCTGGTTATTTTCAAAACCCTTTTCAAATTCAATTTATTTATTTAAAAATAAATAGAATTATAATTCTAGTTCAAAACTAGTTCATTTCGATAAAAATCTATTTTTATCTTTTCAAATATGGAGTTTTTCATCCCAATTCTTTCTAAATCATTTCTTATGATTTTACACAAATTATTACTATTTTTAATAATTTTATCAAGGCCCGTACAGTCGATTTCCATCAATGGCCATCGAACTGCACTTACAGCGACCTTTTTCGAATTTGATTTGGACGTATCTCCAAATCCAACCGTTAGATTTCAAATTTCTAATATTCATTAGAAAGCTCTTTTCGATACGAACCCAACGGTTCCGGTTTTAGGAGAATCCGACGGTCGGATCTCCCGTAATGCCCGTTTGAAATAAATGGTCGAAATTCACGAACTGCCGCGGCGCAGCGCGTTCTATTCAGGCCATTATATTATATATATAATATATATAATATATATTTCGTCGATTTCTATTTAAACCGAATTATATAATGAATTCGTTTCAAAAGAAATTTCAACTTCCTTTTCAATTCAAATCAAAATTGAATTCTTCTTTATAAATTCGTTTTAAAATTCATTTCTATTCAATTCCAATTTCAATTCAATTTGAATCCATTTCAATTCGCTTTCAATTCAATTTGAATTCGTTTTCAATTCAATTCATTTCGAAATCGTTTTCCATTCAATTCATTTCGAAATCGTTTTCAATTCATTTCATTTCGAAATCGTTATATATTCAATTCATTTCGAAATCGTTATATATTCAATTCATTTCGAAATCGTTATATATTCAATTCATTTCGAAATCGTTATATATTCAATTCATTTCGAAATCGTTATATATTCAATTCATTTCGAAATCGTTATATATTCAATTCATTTCGAAATCGTTATATATTCAATTCATTTCGAAATCGTTTTCAATTCAATTTATTTCGAAATCGTTTTCAATTCAATTCATTTCGAAATCGTTTATATATTCAATTCATTTCGAAATCGTTATATATTTAATTCATTTCGAAATCGTTATATATTCAATTCATTTCGAAATCGTTATATATTCAATTCATTTCGAAATCGTTATATATTCAATTCATTTCGAAATCGTTATATATTCAATTCATTTCGAAATCGTTATATATTCAATTCATTTCGAAATCGTTATATATTCAATTCATTTCGAAATCGTTTATATATTCAATTCATTTCGAAATCGTTATATATTCAATTCATTTCGAAATCGTTTTCAATTCAATTTATTTCGAAATCGTTTTCAATTCAATTCATTTCAAAATATTCGATTTCGAAATCACTCTTCAATATTCATTTTAAAATGAATAAAATCGATATAAATATCGTTCACGTCAAAATGGCGTCAATCTAATCAACATGGCTCCATAAATTTCTATTTTCAAATATTCTATTTCAAATATTTCTTTTTCAAAATAGTTGTTATTATCAAAATATTTCGTTCAACACATGACCAATCTCAATGGATGAGTACTGTCAACACATGAACTTTTATTTTATATTGATAAAGATGTAAATTTTATTACTAAAATATTTCGTTCAACACATGACCAATCTCAACGGATGAGTACTGTCAACACATGAACTTTTATTTTATATTGATAAAGATGTAAATTTTATTACTAAAATATTTCGTTCAACACATGACCAATCTCAACGGATGAGTACTGTCAACACATGAACTTTTATTTTATAATATTCTTTGTTTTTCAAATTGGAATGAGGCCCAATCAATTACCATATAAAGTTAATTATATGGATTTTCATACAACACATGTATATAATAACATTGAAAATAATCAACCATCAACCAAAGTGCACTACACTGTAAAAGCATCAAATATAGATATTTAACGCTTATAACAGCCTGTCAATCTATCGATCGACATATTTAATCAATCAGGATGAGTGAACTTCAAATTTCATCCCAACACCCGTGTGGGGTTTCAAACAATCAAACACATATTTTATTTGTGCTGTTGGGCGATGTGTAAAATTTATCGTCCCAATCAATGTCATTCAAATAAGTGTACATAAACAAACCGTCTGGTTTGTAAATGAATATTTTATTTTATTCACTTCACGTTAAAAATTTATATTTTAACGATAAAACATTTTATTTCAACCTATGAATTTCTATTCAATTCATTTACACAATAAAATGATATTTTTATTTTTCTAATATATTTTAGAAAATTTCGGCGGCATAACGGCACGATACTAGAAACGGGACAAGGCCTAGCCTTATCCCCGGTCTAGTGAAGGCCCACGCCATTCACACATCAATCAAATCAATTCCATCTCACCAAACAATTCAATTCATTTCAAACAAATAATTCAACTAATCTATGCAACCAAACAAACAAGTCCATGGTCTGTGGACGATTGTGTCGGGTGCTACTAAGCACCGTCTGCATCCTAGTATATATATATAATTAGAAAAGAAATTGAAAGGTGAGAAATTCTCACAGATAGCTATCCTAGCTCCTCGGCACTTCTTTGATAGAAATCTTCATCGCTATCACATCTTCGTCATCTTCGTTGCCCGTAGCCACTACATATGTAAAAATCGAATTTTTACTATGTTATTCAATATATAAAAATCGAATTTTTACTTCGCTATTCAATATATAAAAATCGAATTTTTATTTCGAAGTTCAATATATAAAAATCCTATTTTCCTGTCGAAGTTCAATATATAAAAATCCCATTTTCCTGTCGAAGTTCAATATATAAAAATCCCATTTTCCTGTCGAAGTTCAATATATAAAAATCCCATTTTCCTGTCGAAGTTCAATATATAAAAATCCCATTTTCCTGTCGAAGTTCAATATATTTAAAAACAAAACTTTATACGATTTTCATTTCCAAAACAATGATATTTATTTTCATTTCATATATAAAGCTAATTTTATATTTTTATTAAAAATTACATTTTTATTACTAATATATATATATATATATATATTACATTTTAAAATAATGCTATTATTATCAAATATGAAAATAAAATTCAGTGTCTTACATTTTTGAAAACTGATTTTCAAACAATGCATTTATAATTTTAAACTGAATTTTAAACTATGCATTTGAAAATAAAAAAAAAACAAACAAGAGAGCTTACTGTTTTTCTTCCTGGACTGCTCGAACCACTCCTCCATATTGCTTCAGGCCTCATTGAAAATCAGAGCACCCACTTCGTCCAGACCCTCCTCCCCTGACGCACGCCAAACGAGGCGCCCTGGAGTCGATCGCCGGCCACCATGAGGTGCGCCTTCGCACCTACTGCCTCCGCCATGACTGGCGTCCACTTCGGTGGTTTCCTCCGACCTGGAGGTGCGTGCGAAGCTGGCGACTTCGAGCCAGGATTTCAATCGATTAACGAGGTGGTTTTTTGATCTTGCCCGTTGGATTGCTAGAACTCGAGGAGCCGAAGGTTTTTCACAATTGAAGTTTCGTGGATAGGGCTTGGAGTGGAAGATCGGTGGTGAGGAAAGCTGGAGCTTCTGGATCGCTTGTTAGGGTGGAGGCGGAAAGAAGAAGGTTGACCGCGAACTGAAAATTTGACCAATAGGGTTTTAGAAAATTAGGTTTTTATATATATATAATTTTATTTAATTCTAAAAATACCCTCCTCTCCATACAAACTCCAAACGAGACCCAACGACAGTCGCCCCTAGCTAAATACCCCCATTATGAACACAACGGGATATCTTTCGTAAGCCAATCCAATCGTCTCGAACAGTTTTTCTCAAAATTACAATATAAATCAGTATATTCAATTTTAAACGTACATTTCAAATTACCGGGGTCACATACTAACTAGAAAAATTCCAGAAAAATATTTTCTAGCTTCGTATTGACGATACGGTCCTGACAAAACTAGTTTCGTTGAATTCTGAGACCGTTGGAAAAATGACCATTTTCCAGTCGATTAAAATTAACTGAAACTGGTCAAACGCGTTTTCCTTTGCCACGCTCACATATTGATTTGAAAAATTATGAAATTTGGAATCTAGCAATAACTTAACATCACGGACCCAACAAAAGTGGTTTCGTCGAAATCCGAGGTCGTTTGCAAAATTGCTATTTTTAAGGGCCTTATATATATAAAAATATATATAAATTCCACAGCGACTATTTCTAATTTTCAACTGGACATATCTTATCATTTCTAAGATGAAATCTCAGTTTGTTAACTTCGTTACAAAGATATAGTTATACAGATTCAAATATTTCTTGTTTCGTTCAATTCTGACTTATATTGAATTCTGTATATTCATTTGAAATTAGAAATCGAATTTTCGAACTACCGCGCCATTTTCAATTCCTTTTATAAATATAAATAAATATTTATATTCTAACGACGACGTATATAATATAAACGTTCGAATTATATTCAAAATAAATTTCTCGTCGATTATTATTTAAAATAATCCATTTTAAATAACCAAAATTCGCTAAAATTGCCAAAATAAAAATTTTAAACTGGCCCAGATTTTACGGGTTGTTACAACTGGTGGTAACGCATAGTAGCAACTACCGCCCACCTCGATACACACTCCCATAATCAAAAGGGCCCAAATCAAATCTCAACAGTAATAGAATAATATCGAAGAAGTGTGCTCGATAAGAGGTATGACATCACTTGGTCCGTGCGTAGCTCCTGTTTTAGCCACATCAAGCTGACTCAAGGTAGTCAGGGTCTCGTAATTAATATGAAAAAAAAATGGAGTCGTTCGCCAAATCATCCCCTTCATTCTGGAACTCCACCGCATACATAGTTGTCAAAGTGGTTTTCGGTATTGGCAGAGAGTATGACAATAGCCGATCCCGGTCTCTTTAACAACCAATCGTTTACCTTTTTCACACCGTGGTCATTATTTTATAAATCAATTTATAAAATAGTTTATACGAATTCTCATATTCGAATTTGAATTCAAATTTAAATATCTAACTTCAATTATATTCAATTTTGAAAACATCTCACGAGAATCGCTCAAATCAAATCGATTAAAAAAAACATCTCGAAAAGATTTCAAAATGTAGTATTAGCAAATACTATACTATTTAACTTAGATTTCATATAAGTTTCCGACAAAAATCGCATAACAACTTTCAAATCCCAAATCGACTTATATTTAAGTTATACCTTAAACATCTCAATTTCCGTTTAAATCAATATCAAAACCTTTAACTTCAATTATAATTTTGGTTCGGCTTATATTCGCAAAAATTCAAGTTTGAAACCATTCAAGTGATTCGAAATTTTCCTTGATAAGGAATTGTTTCAATTCAATTCATTTAAATCCGACATTTGGTTCGAATTCGAATATACGATTCAAGTCAAATTTACATTTCAATTTAAACAAATTTTATCATACTTTATCATTCAAGTCATATAGTTCAAAATTGTTACTTCTACATTTTTGTATCAAAATCTTATATTTCCATTCAAACGAATTACTATTTAAAACCATTCTTATGCATCATTTTAACAAAATTCTTAATTCAAACTAAACAATATAAAACCAATTCCGCATATAACATCTATATATATATATTCCAATTCATGTTTAATCAATTAAAAACTTGAATTCAATTCATATCGGTTATAAATTAAAATAAATCAATTTACCCAATTCACATTCATTTCTTATCAAGGTTCATAATTTAAACCAAATCAAATTCAATTTCTTAAATTTACCAATTCAAGTTCATCTCTACAAAAAAATCGTATCGGTTCCAATCCATAACATAATATGAGTTCATTCATTACTCAAATATCGTTATATAGATTTACATCTTTAAACTTCGAATTTAAATCGCAAAATATAAACTATCCATCTTGACTTTATTAAAGTTTATAAAATATATATATATGTAAGAAAATAAATTTTGAAAATAGACATATATATATATAAATTTATAAAATTCTAAAATTAATTAGAAATAGATTATAAACATATATAAGTTTAAGATAATATAAAAATAGATTTAAAGAAATATTTATTATAATAAAATAAAATTTAAATACTTATATGAATGAATTATATGGTTTAAAATAAATAAAATTATAAGTAAAATCTTAAATAAACATTTAAATCAATATTTACTCATAAAATCATTTTAAAACATGTAATTCAAAAATTACAAAAATTTAAGTTTAAAACAAATATAAATATAAAATATAAATTAATAAGTTATTATTTTAAAAATCAGATTTCCAAATCATTTTACTTCGAAAACATGACCAACAGTGTCCGTATATAATTTTCTACCCTATGGTCAAGTGATACGGATATTTATCATTTCAACCCGCAATTTATAAAATTCCTACGGGTCTATCATTTCAACCCGTGATCCCAAATTCAGTAAAAATCATTCAAGTCTATCATTTCAACCCATAACGATTTTTCCCTATTCTACTGTCCGTTCGGGTATGTATCATTTCAACCCTTAGTGATTTTTCCTAAACTAGGGGTATCAACAATTACAAACAATCACATAACAACAATCATAGCATATATATCATCAGTGCAACTATGTGTCATATGAATATATCGTGTCACATATGAGATGTGCATATATATCAAATCAAACAATTTCTATCAGCAACCCTATACATTTCATATAACAGTTCATTATTGATCTAACATCCATGAAAAATGTGAGCCAGGTGTGAGTTAAACTCACCTTCTGTGCCATAGAAATGGAAACAACTGATGGGCTGATACAGGATGAAGCGACAACTTCCAAGCATGATTTAGAACAAATTCAACTCGATAATCCACTCAATATTTATTTTATTTTATAAGAGGCGGTTAGGGGTTTCTCAATGGATTGGTACGTCTATTTGGGTTTGGGAAATGGTTTCCGGACTCAACACCATACCCAAAACAAAAATAAACACTGTAGATTTTTCAAACAAATTCCTTTACAAATATTATATATATATCATTCAGCAAAATAATACAACAAATAAATTATATAATGAAAACGCTTTCAAATTTAAAAATATAAAATATCTTCACATAAAAAAAATTATCCCAACAAAATTATATAATTATATAAATCACACACGCACAAACGTACACAAGCATATAAACGCACGCTAAAACAAATATAACACACACAGTTTGCAAACCCAAATACCCAACTCACGCTGCGAAGGGCTTAAGTGGTCAGTCAGCAGGCTTACGATAGGTCAGGTGGGTGGTGGAACTCGGTGAAGGCAATTGGAGCAGAAGGCGGAGCCGGGCCTTCAGGCAGTCTTAGCAGCGAATGGTGATTTGGAAGGAGCGGAGGTGGGAGGTGGAACAACAGGGTGGCGCAGACTCCAGGATGGTGATGGGCTGAAGGGAGGGCAGTCACGGCCTTGGGCCTGAGGGTAAGCTCGGAGGTGGGATTCGGTTTCAAAGAGGGGACGAGGTGCGAATGGGAGGAAGAGGGAGGAAGGCTTCAGCGGTGACTCGAGGTATGGGAAGATGGTAATAAAATCACGAAGGAGATAAATATAAAGATCGGTGGAGAAAAATATGGGCTGAGCGGATCATAAGGGTATCACGTTTGAAGAAAATGTGCGCTGAACCGTTCCATGAATTTGAATGAGCTTTGGCTTTTTTTTTTTTTTTTTTTGGAAGGTGCAAGCAACGGTTGGACACAAAAAGGTTTTGAAAAGAAAACGTATGGGATTGGAAGAGTGAGTCACATGCATGCATTAATTTTAAATTAACATATGGTTAGTATAAACGTTTTCTTTTACAAGAAAAAACTGAACAAAAGCAAAGCAAAGCAAAAGATTGGCGCAGAAGACAAATAATTAGTTGAGTTTCAAAGGAATACATTTCTTTAGTTGGCAAATGGAACGTATAAAAGGGGAAGGCAAAAAAAGCAAATCAATGGTTTGCATGGAACACATAAACGTGCATGCATGAATTCAAAATGTGAAAACTAAATGTTCCCATCATTTCCCTTTTAAGCGCTATGTGAACGTTACTGACTGGGTCTGCAGACCCAAAATGGCTAAAAAAATATGTAGAATCGTAAAAGGGACACATCGAACTCAAATGTCACCGTTTCAAAAATGAACTGCACAAGCCTTTTCGCAGTTTCAGCGCGAACCGAGCATCGAAACTGACAAATAAATATATTTTGGTAATCAGCTTGACAAGACGGAAACAACGGTGTATAATTTGCAGTGTCAGGATGCTCCGTTCAAAAGCTCGTTACGGACCCCTTTGACGTAAAAATGCGGACGTAAAACGGAGGTCAAAACGTCCGTTTTTCGCGAAACGAATTTCGCCGTCGGATTCGTGACAACGAATAGAATATTTTTCGTGTTTGTCCGAACTGGTTTTGAAGAAATTTTAAAATCGTTAAATTTTGAACTGATATGCGCAGCTTTGCCCTGAAAAATGCGCGATCGACAAACATTCAAATTTTTCGATGAAATTTTTACAGTTGCTACATCTCACTGTACGTATTTCAAATTACAAATTCCCATTACAAGAAATTGCATAATGTTTTAAAAATAAAATTTGATTTAAATCATTAAAAATAGCAGGTTGTTACAATCTCCCCTACTCAAAACTTTTCGTCCCCGAAAAGGAACGAGGTAGAAAATAATAGTAATTAAATAATATATTTAAACCAAATGGCTCATATTTTTCTCATACATATATATAATTTTGAAATATACATATAAATCAAAAGTTAATATATTCTCAAATATTTCAAAATGGTTTCAAGTATTCACTCGACGTCTCAATTGGCGATATATATCTATCCCACTTTCGAAACCCGAAAATAGATATGATGATGCTGCAGTCATCAACAAAATCATTTTCAAGTGACTACAGTGTGGCTTTATATCTATCTAATACGTATAGGATTTGACACATACGTTGATCAGACGTATACACCGAATCACTAAGTATTCGATAGGTCAATTTTAGCGTCAAATAAGTACTCAAAACATCTTTTTATATTTAAATAGAATATATACCAAACAATAAATCATGTACTGTAAATAATATATTTCAAATCATTAAAATTTAAGTAGGGAAAAATGTATCTCTCCCCCACTCATTTATTTATTGAAATTCAACTACAATTCTTAATAAATATACAACAATATTATTATTAAATCAAATACATAACAAAATCATTCTAGATTGTATCTAAATATTTTCAAATTCATGTTATCAATATTTAATCTTATAATCTATAAGTTAACATATGAATACATTGCAAATAAAATCTTTGCAAACCATTGGTATTACCAAATTATTTACAAATATCAAATTAAATATTACATTAAGAAGATCTTATATAATAATATCTTTCAAAATAAATAAATTTCAAACCAATATATAATAAGGACGGACTGGCTAGAAGACTTATACTCTTCTTCTACTTCTTACCTTGAAATGGACAAGGATAAGATATAGAATTCGATTTAAAAGATGAACGAACGAAGGAACCTAATCAAAGAGGATCAATAAAGGAAGATGGATTTAAAATGGAAGGGAAATTTCATAAAAGGATTCAAATATTAAACGAAATTTAGTATCCAAAATATTAGTTTAAAAACATTTAAAAATCATTTTAAAAACCATTTGTACTTTGAAAATACGCTCTCTCTCAAGAAGGATTCTGCGACTGATTCCACTCATTCTAGGGTATCACTACCCTATCTCTAATGAGCTTTTACCCCAAAGGCTAAAGCTTTGATAAACCAAAGCTCTGATACCACTTGTAACGACCCGCCATTTTGACCGTGCCGAATTGACAAAATATGCCAACTCGAAACGTCCAAAACAACAGATTGTTATTAGCTTCTGAGGTAAATAGAACAAATCACAGATCACAGACACAGATACAAAGCAATATAATATCTCACAGCGGAAAAAATAAAATACAATAGTAGTTCATGAAGCTTTACATCAGAGTTTACATAAATAATTCAGCAGAAGTCTAATACAATAAATAACTGATAACAATCTGAAACAGAATGACAAAGATATCTGAACAGGTAGATATAGATGAGCAAAAATCCAACATAAGCTCCAACTCCAAGAGTGAATCTCGAAACTGTAATACTCGATCTGACCCGAGCAATAATGCAAAACAAAACAACTCGGATCAGGAATAACATTCTCATGGAAGTAAATCAACACAAATGAAATGTTCGATGAAATGCAATCAGTAACTTAGAGGATGTTTGGGATCACCATCCTCTAAGGATCCGTTAAACTAATACTATATAGTATAATACGCTATATACAATAGTGTCTATCAGTAAAGTAAAAGTATCAAAATAGCGTAAGCGGGATTACCATTATTACCCTTACACCGTTTATATATTCCCATAGTATATACAGTACCGTAATTCCTCCGTAAACTGGTAGTTGATCAGAGGGCACTCCATATAAAACAGTACAAAACAAAATCGTATTGGGCTCGTATAAGGCATGTGACAAGGCACGCAAGGAATGCCAGGGTGGATTCACCGTTTGCAGAGCCGGACTGGTGGTAACGCATAGTAGCAACTACCGCCCACCTCGATACACACTCCCATAATCAAAAGGGCCCAAATCGAATCTCAACAGTAATAGAATAATATCGAAGAAGTGTGCTCGATAAGAGGTATGACCTCACTTGGTCCGTGCGTAGCTCCTGTTTTAGCCACATCAAGCTGACTCAAGGTAGTCAGGGTCTCGTAATTAATATGAAAAAAATGGAGTCGTTCGCCAAATCATCCCCTTCATTCTGGAACTCCACCGCGTACACAGTTGTCAAAGTGGTTTTCGGTATTGGCAGAGAGTATGACAATAGCCGATCCCGGTCTCTTTAACAACCAATCGTTTACCTTTTTCACACCGTGGTCATTATTTTATAAATCAATTTATAAAATAGTTTATACGAATTCTCATATTCGAATTTGAATTCAAATTTAAATATCTAACTTCAATTATATTCAATTTTGAAAACATCTCACGAGAATCGCTCAAATCAAATCGATTAAAAAAAAACATCTCGAAAAGATTTCAAAATGTAGTATTAGCAAATACTACACTATTTAACTTAGATTTTATATAAGTTTCCGACAAAAATCGCATAACAACTTTCAAATCCCAAATCGACTTATATTTAAGTTATACCTTAAACATCTCAATTTCCGTTTAAATCAATATCAAAACCTTTAACTTCAATTATAATTTTGGTTCGGCTTATATTCGCAAAAATTCAAGTTTGAAACCATTCAAGTGATTCGAAATTTTCCTTGATAAGGAATTGTTTCAATTCAATTCATTTAAATCCGACATTTGGTTCGAATTCGAATATATGATTCAAGTCAAATTTACATTTCAATTTAAACAAATTTTATCATACTTTATCATTCAAGTCATATAGTTCAAAATTGTTACTTCTACATTTTTGTATCAAAATCTTATATTTCCATTCAAACGAATTACTATTTAAAACCATTCTTATGCATCATTTTAACAAAATTCTTAATTCAAACTAAACAATATAAAACCAATTCCGCATATAACATCTATATATATATATATTCCAATTCATGTTTAATCAATTAAAAACTTGAATTCAATTCATATCGGTTATAAATTAAAATAAATCAATTTACCCAATTCACATTCATTTCTTATCAAGGTTCATAATTTAAACCAAATCAAATTCAATTTCTTAAATTTACCAATTCAAGTTCATCTCTACAAAAAAATCGTATCGGTTCCAATCCGTAACATAATATGAGTTCATTCATTACTCAAATATCGTTATATAGATTTACATCTTTAAACTTCGAATTTAAATCGCAAAATATAAACTATCCATCTTGACTTTATTAAAGTTTATAATATATATATATATATATATAAGAAAATAAATTTTGAAAATAGACATATATATATAAATTTATAAAATTCTAAAATTAATTAGAAATAGATTATAAACATATATAAGTTTAAGATAATATAAAAATAGATTTAAAGAAATATTTATTATAATAAAATAAAATTTAAATACTTATATGAATGAATTATATGGTTTAAAATAAATAAAATTATAAGTAAAATCTTAAATAAACATTTAAATCAATATTTACTTATAAAATCATTTTAAAACATGTAATTCAAAAATTACAAAAATTTAAGTTTAAAACAAATATAAATATAAAATACAAATTAATAAGTTGTTATTTTAAAAATCAGATTTCCAAATCATTTTACTTCGAAAATATGACCAACAGTGTCCGTATATAATTTTCTACCCTATGGTCAAGTGATACGGATATTTATCATTTCAACCCGCAATTTATAAAATTCCTACGGGTCTATCATTTCAACCCGTGATCCCAAATTCAGTAAAAATCATTCAAGTCTATCATTTCAACCCATAACGATTTTTCCCTATTCTACTGTCCGTTCGGGTATGTATCATTTCAACCCTTAGTGATTTTTCCTAAACTAGGGGTATCAACAATTACAAACAATCACATAACAACAATCATAGCATATATATCATCAGTGCAACTACGTGTCATATGAATGTATCGTGTCACATATGAGATGTGCATATATATCAAATCAAACAATTTCTATCAGCAACCCTATACATTTCATATAACAGTTCATTATTGATCTAACATCCATGAAAAATGTGAGCCAGGTGTGAGTTAAACTTACCTTCTGTGCCATAGAAATGGAAACAACTGATGGGCTGATACAGGATGAAGCGACAACTTCCAAGCATGATTTAGAACAAATTCAACTCGATAATCCACTCAATATTTATTTTATTTTATAAGAGGCGGTTAGGGGTTTCTCAATGGATTGGTACGTCTATTTGGGTTTGGGAAATGGTTTCCGGACTCAACACCATACCCAAAACAAAAATAAACACTGTAGATTTTTCAAACAAATTCCTTTACAAATATTATATATATATATCATTCAACAAAACAATACAACAAATAAATTATATACTGAAAACGCTTTCAAATTTAAAAATATAAAATATCTTCACATAAAAAAAAAATTATCCCAACAAAATTATATAATTATATAAATCACACACGCACAAACGTACACAAGCATATAAACGCACACTAAAACAAATATAACACACACAGTTTGCAAACCCAAATACCCAACTCACGCTGCGAAGGGCTTAAGTGGTCAGTCAGCAGGCTCACGATAGGTCAGGTGGGTGGTGGAACTCGGTGAAGGCAATTGGAGCAGAAGGCGGAGTCGGGCCTTCAGGCAGTCTTAGCAGCGAATGGTGATTTGGAAGGAGCGGAGGTGGGAGGTGGAACAACAGGGTGGCGTAGACTCCAGGATGGTGATGGGCTGAAGGGAGGGCAGTCACGGCCTTGGGCCTGAGGGTAAGCTCGGAGGTGGGATTCGGTTTCAAAGAGGGGACGAGGTGCGAATGGGAGGAAGAGGGAGGAAGGCTTCAGCGGTGACTCGAGGTATGGGAAGATGGTAATAAAATCACGAAGGAGATAAATATAAAGATCGGTGGAGAAAAATATGGGCTGAGCGGATCATAAGGGTATCACGTTTGAAGAAAATGTGCGCTGAACCGTTCCATGAATTTGAATGAGCTTTGGCTTCTTCTTTTTTTTTGGAAGGTGCAAGCAACGGTTGGACACAAAAAGGTTTTGAAAAGAAAACGTATGGGATTGGAAGAGTGAGTCACATGCATGCATTAATGTTAAATTAACATATGGTTAGTATAAACTTTTTCTTTTACAAGAACAAACTGAACAAAAGCAAAGCAAAAGATCGGCGCAGAAGACAAATAATTAGTTGAGTTTCAAAGGAATACATTTCTTTAGTTGGCAAATGGAACGTATAAAAGGGGAAGGCAAAAAAAGCAAATCAATGGTTTGCATGGAACACATAAACGTGCATGCATGAATTCAAAATGTGAAAACTAAATGTTCCCATCATTTCCCTTTTAAGCGCTATGTGAACGTTACTGACTGGGTCTGCAGACCCAAAATGGCTAAAAAAATATGTAGAATCGTAAAAGGGACACATCGAACTCAAATGTCACCGTTTCAAAAATGAACTGCACAAGCCTTTTCGTTGTTTCAGCGCGAACCGAGCACCGAAACTGACAAATAAATATATTTTGGTAATCAGCTCGACGAGACGGACACAACGGTGTATAATTTGCAGTGTCAGGATGCTCCGTTCAAACGCTCGTTACGGACCCCTTTGACGTAAAAATGCGGACGTAAAACGGAGGTCAAAACGTCCGATTTTCGCGAAACGAATTTCGCCGTCGGATTCGTGACAACGAATAGAATATTTTTCGTGTTTGTCCGAACTGGTTTTGAAGAAATTTTAAAATCGTTAAATTTTGAACTGATATGTGCAGCTTTGCCCTGAAAAATGCGCGATCGACAAACACTCAAATTTTTTGATGAAATTTTTACAGTTGCTACATCTCACTGTACGTATTTCAAATTACAAATTCCCGTTACAAGAAATTGCATAATGTTTTAAAAATAAAATTTGATTTAAATCATTAAAAATAGCAGGTTGTTACACATGTTAAGTTCCCAAATCCTGTCATCAAATAGAACACGTAACAAAGCATAAATTGAGCCATTACAATCAGTGTGCTCTCCACGGTTGGTTCTAAACCATGCGTTCCAAGAAATATTGATTCCGTGTTTGCCAAGCATTTCAAAACCGTGGGCATCAAGCCATCTTGAATCCGTTCCTTCCACGTTATTGCTTCTATATAATACTGGTTTCCCAAAAAGAACTGTTTTCTTCTCGTCTTCATTTCCTTCCTTTCTTGCTACATTCTTCCAGCGAATTTCGTGGCTTCTAAAACAAATTAAAAAAACGCAGTTTCGATTCTTCATTCGGAAATAAATCCAATGCTAAACAAAATCGAAGATTTGTTCCTTCGTAATCGCGGAGTTCGTACAGTTATTTTTCCCTAAGTTCGAACTCGAAAAGATCTCATTTTTCTTGTTCCATCAGAGTTGATAATGGTTAAGGGGAGGCCGGAAGGCAAATGTAATGGCGACAGTATTGGTGTTGGTGTTGAACTGAAGGTGTGGTGTAGATGAAGCTTACGGTAATGATGAAATAAATAAGTAGCGGTTTCTGAATTCATTTGCAAAAGGAAAGAAAGATTATCCCATAATTAACACGTTTTCCTGAAGTGGTATCCTACAGGGAAGAATAGCAGTGGATTAGGAAGAGTTGTCTTGTTGTGGCCATGCACCACGTTTGTTCTTTGAAAAAAAATAGTGGCTTGGAGGTGATGTTTGAACAGGAGCTCGGGATGTTTGAATTGCTGAGGCAGAAATAGTGGTGGACGTGATTGGTTAATTAATGAAGTTAGGGTGTTCGGTGTGTTGTCTAGAAATTGCGAGCATCGGAGAACAGATGGGAGGAGTAATCTTCGGTGAAGAGGACTTCTGTAAAGAGGAAGTGGAGTTAGGCAGTTCGAAGTTGCGCCTCTGTGATTTGTACAGGCAGCGTGATTTCCCAGGAGTAGAAGGAGAATTAAGGAAGTGTTAAGCACGGAATCTGTTAAATTAAAAGGGTAATTAACTTTTAAATAATTGAACCAATTTTATAATTAAGTAATAGTTATATAGACTATAAAATCAAGGATGTTTAAAAAATGTGTAACTTAGTCATATGTGAACAGAATCACACGGAACTGGACGAGTTGGGACCGTAGTGACAAGGTCTACCTTGGGGAACTGATTTCGTTGAAAACAAGGCTACTGAAATTCGTGATAAAATCAAACACTATTTGATTTTAAATCGAAACCAAAAGCAGAATCATCAACTGCGAACCAAGGTAAACTCACTAACTCTGCTTCGTTTATATTTTTATATAAACAAATTTTAAATTTATTTTATAGTGTGAAATGGTTGCTTGGTTGAAATGGTTGATAAAATTGGTTGATTACATCATTGATCGATGATTAGTTCTGATATTTCATATTGATGTGAAATAATATTATTGATGTGGTTAACATCTGTGGATGTAGGGAAACAGGTTGGAGGAATCCAACTGGATTCCTCAACATTTTTATGACTGTTTATTCTTTATCATGATATATGTTGTGATACACATATATTGTGATTGATTTCGTTGTGATGAATTACACAGGACCTATAATTTTGGTGTTTAATACCATGAAGTATTTTCAAATGTAGGAAAGAATTTTAAAAAGAAAATTTATTTTTGAAATTTGAAATAGAATTCAAATTGATTTGAAGGTAGAAAACTTGTTAAAGTTATGAACGATAATTATGGAAGAAGGGGAAAATTTATTGTTGCAAACTAGTATTTGACATGAAATTGGTATTTATTTATTTAATGTAAAATCGCCATAAGGTTTTAAGAAGAGATTTTAAATAGAAATTTGTTTTTACCAATTAACTGAGAGGATCAAATTATGATTCAATGTTTTAAAATTTAATGAAGTATTTATACTGGGATAAATTGAAAAGTGGTAAAGGTTTTGAAACCGTTATTTGTAAATTAGTTTTAATCTTTGCAGTTATAAAAGAAATTGTTAACGATATTATAAATATTTAGGACCTAGAAATGAGATCTTCTATGGACAAATTTTAATAGAAGTTATAGATGAAATTGGATTTGAAATGATAAAATCAAATGGATTTGATGTATTACTGATTAAAGTGAATAATGGCTAAAGCAAATATGTTGCAAATGAGATATCTAAAAGAAATTTAGATTTGAAACATGAAATCAAATTGGAAGTTGAATAAGGGAAATGAATAATCGTTTGAAATGAAAACGACGGGTTTTATTCCAACATTTGCAATATAAATTGTAATAAATGTTTTGTAAATTCTAGATAGTGATTTTAACGTTACCGTTATAATAAGTGTTGGTAAATTCTAGACAGCGATTTTAACGCTGCTGTTATAAAAGATGTTTTTGTAAATCTTAACAGCAACCTTAACGCTATTGCTATAATAAATGTTTTATAATTCTAGACAGCGGCTGTAACGCTGTTGTTAAAAGCAATGTTTTATAAATCAAATATTTGGAGACAGCGATTATAATGCTACCGTTATAATCGATATTTTTATATAAAGGAGGTGTGTTCTTAGATCGAGTCCGAGAGTCGCGTAAGCGATGGGTTGTTCAAAATTGTGAGCTTTGACTATTTCAAAGTTGAGAATGTGGTTCAATTAAGGTCTGAGAGGTAAGTATACCCCAACTTGATTGACTTCATGATCGATGGAGGAATGGTTAAGGTTCGATGGTGGAATTTGGTTAAGCAATATGGTTAGCTAATAAATGATTTATGGATTGAGTTATAAATAACGATGTTTTATAACATCGCATTCATTTAAAGGGTTTTGCCATATTTTTCCCAAATAGAAAATGACATGAATTGGTCAAGGAGGAATTAAGGGATGAATATGAAAATATTTTCCGATATTAATAAAGTATATTTTCTGAATATAGAAATAAGGTTTCGTTAATATAGATGTTTCCTAACTGGAATAAGGAGTTATTTTCTTGAATAAAGAAATTACTTATTAGAAATGTTTTTCAAAGAATCGAGAGGGAAATCGAGCTTTAAAAGGATATGAAAGATGGAAAATGAGAATTGTAAATTATAATATAATAAGGAATTGATTTAAAGGGGACAATGTTGATTGATGATTGATCGATCGAATTCCTACCTGGGAATAAGATCGTGGGTTGTACACTTATTTTTCTTTGATAGTTAAATCACCGACTATCGAAGTTTTTGACCATCTTTCCGTCGTCAATACGGAGAGACTGGGATCAGATTCATTATCTGGAAATCACTCTGTATGGGCGTTAACATTGAGATCAAGTATGATGAAAATAATGGAAGACGGAGTTATTCAAGGGCAATCATGTTTATAGAATAGTGCCTTCGGTTTGTCCAGACCCAGGACATCTTGTATGGACGAGTGTCAGACAGAGTATTTCCAAAGGGATTACGTACGTTGGTTCCTTCAAACGTACGAAGTTGGTGGCATAGAAGGGAAACTTCTTTAGCCTCACAAACTGAGTATTTTTGTGGGAATCAATTAGTGATTTCCAATGGATCTGACGATGTGGCATTCAAAATGAATGGTGTTCTGAAAGATAATTCAGACCTCAAGCCTCACAACCGGGAAATGAAAAAAATCGGGCAGGCAGCTTGGCTAAGTGGATCGCTCCCATTAGGATGTATAATCACCTTTCTAGAGAAATTCCATTTTTTCTTGAATCTATCGATGCTATCCCATTCGGGAAACGATTGCTGATCCCAACCGTTGGTGATATACATTCAATACACTCAAGCGAAATAAGTGGTCGGTCACGTGAGGGCCGGGTTGCAAGAAGTTCTTGTTGAACCCAGTGTATTCGCCTCTAGAGATACACTATCGGAAGTTGGTTCCATAACTTGTAATATTGGAAATCCAATCTCCAATAAGTGCCCTACGGTTTTTGATTTTATATTATATATAGAGCATGAGATGCAAGCGTTCCGCTAGATTCTATTTATTTGATGTAGACATTATTATAATATCACTGGATTTGATATCAAAGATATTTTGGTTATCGTAAGGTAAAAACCATCCGTGTTTATGTATGGATCGGTCTTACGATTATCATTTCTTTCGAAAGGATTTTAAAAGTTAAACCAATGGTTGGAGTTTACTCACAACGGTCCCATGACTGACCCAAAGTTTATTTTGTTTGTTTTCCCTAAACTCTTAGGTGCCCAAATATGTACGGGCAGTCAAGTAGTTGGGATTTTACAGATTCACTAGGAGGGGCTTGAAGTAGGAGGCTTCACCAGTTAGCTATAGACTATTATATTCTCCGCTGTATACCATGTTGTATCTGGAAACAGGTGTTTATAACTGTTCCAGGGATAACCATTGTGCTTTGATAATGGTATGTATATAAAGTTATTGGTTTATATTTCAAATTTTATATTATCTAATATATTTTATTCGTTCCGCTGTGAGTTTGTGATCTTCGCTTTCTTCTATTCTAATATTTCATTCTTTCTATTTATCATCCCCTAACTTCTTTCTAATAATGATTCGTATTTCTGTGTCATTTGGGTTGGACGTGTGGTGTTATTAGTCAACTCAAAGGGTACGGAAGTCCGGGTCGTTTCAGTTGGTATCAGAGCTGAAGGTTGAGTAGAAACCTTGGATCTGTGGTATGATTCAATAGAGATGGGGTTAGTAATACCCTAGATTGAGTTCGAATGTATATATATGAGCGCGTATTGGTGGATTTGATATAAAATTGTTTTATATTGTGTTGGCTGGTTTGTTGAGTGGTTTATGAATTCTGGTCGATACAGGAAGTACAACTGTATCGATAGGTGTTTCTAAACTCTCGAACAAAACAATTCGACACAGTATTGTTTTAAATGGGTAAATGAAGTAATTTTGCCCAAAATTATTTTGATATAAAAGGAATAAATTTTGAATTATTATATATGAATGTGTTGATTGTTATTACAATCAAATGGAATTGTGAAATATTGAAATGGTTATGTAATTTGTATACGGATAATGTATACAAATGAGATAAACCAAGATAAAATTCAAACCAGAATTTGAGAATTCGAATCCCGGGTGTTTAGAAATATTTTCTGAAGTATTTTTAAAAGTAATACAACATTATTTGGAAGAAATTTTGAATAAGAATGACTTTAAATAGATTTTAAAATGATTAAGCATTGAAATCACTTTAGTGGCGAGAAAATAATTCGGATAATGGGTCTCGACATTATCGGTATTCATTTTCAAGTTTCTGAGTGATGGATTGCTACCATAGTAATTTGAGAATGAAATTTTTTTTTGAAAAGGAAATGATGATTTAGAAATTCAAATGTCTTGAATTGAGTTAATGATAAATATGTGTATAAATATAATTGATTTCAAACTGATTTTGAAATAAAACCAGGGAATTTAAATTCTGAATTTAGATCTAACTTATGAAGATAAATAGATTTAAAAGGTGGAAGTGAACAAAATAAAGTAAAATTCGCCTTCAGTTAAGTTAAAAGAAACTCGATTCGATTAGATGTAATAGTGGGTGAAATATAGAGAAAAGAAGGATATGAATTATTAAGATGAATTCAACACATGAATAAGCTGAATATATATATTGGATGCTGTTGTTTGGGTTTAAACTGTGATGGAATTGAACCCAAGCAGAATAAGAGTTTTGATTTTGGGAAATAGAACTCAGTTTGGATTAATGAATAGAAGAGAACTAATCAGAAAGTTGATTAGAAGAGTTAAAAACTGGAAGTTGAATTGATGTGAAACCAACTGGAAATGGATATATGTATGCTGAGCAGATATTGAATGGAAGCAAGTGCAAGAGATAGAATTATGCTCGACAAAAAGGTACATGTTTACAATATTACTTAGGTTGATGATTTTATGAGCCTATGGGGCAAGCCGCTTGGCTTTTTGATTTTCTTTTGGATTGGAGACGCCTAGATAGGTGAGTTGTGGTTGTACCGATTGAGCCGTGCAGAGGAGATGCTGCCGAAATTTTTCAGAATTTAAAGTGTTAGAAAATTTTCAGAATTTTTGAAAATTTTGGTTAGTAAGAATAAATTAATATTTTAATTGAAATAAATTGGTCCAGTTAAAGTGAAGTTAAGGAGTGAACAAAAAGAAAATTTGGACCTAGTTAATAGGGTATGTAGCATCTTTCTTACTTTAGCAATTTCGAGGACAAAATTATTTTAAGGGGGAAGGAATGTAACAACCCGGATTTTTAGCCGTTTAATTCTGAATATTTAAATTGGTTTAAATATTTTATTTGAATTATATATAGGAACATATAATTTATTAATATGATTAAAACGAGTTCAAAATGGCGTTGTAGTTTGAAAATTCGATTTCAAATTTCAAATGAATGTACAGGATTCAAAATAAATCGGATTTTAGCGAAACAAGAAACGTTTGAATCTATTGAACTGTATCTTTCTAGTGGAAGGGAAAAAACAAGATTTCGTTTTATAGATTGTAAGTTACGTCCAAATCAAATTTTCAGATCGCTGTGGAATCGTATATAGGCCATAACGGTTATTTAAATATATTTAAATATCGGTCTTGAATTTGGATAAGGTTCTTTTCAGGCATAGTTATAATTTAATTTTTAAAATTTTTCTGTAATTTTTAATTAATTAAATACGCAACTTTTATTTGGTGTATTTTGCACCCTATATCAATATTTTGGGGTTTCATAATATAAGTTAAACTACCGATATTATTATATTTTTGGGACCGTGGCACCTCGTTGGACATGGTCGCGTTCTTACTTCTGTCCGTAACGGCTCGGACATGAACGTAGTTTTAGACAACGAAGTTCTACGTAATGAGGTACCATTAAATTTATTTAATTTAATCACTAAATGATATTGTAACCCATCAAAGCCTTTGCATGATATGTTTAGTGAATAAGACGAATAAAAGGTGACATTAAAAACAGATTTTAGTATATACATTTCAGTGCAAATTGTCCGTATGAGTATGAAATAATAAGACAGGGTCGGGGATATGCAAGAATCAGCTACTCAGAAACGTTATGTTAAGTTCCCAAATCCTGTCATCAAATAGAACACGTAACAAAGCATAAATTGAGCCATTACAATCAGTGTGTTCTCCATGGTTGGTTCTAAACCGTGCATTCCAAGAAATATTGATTCCATGTTTGCCAAGCAATTCAAAACCGTGGGCATCAAGCCATCTTGAATCCGTGCCTTCCACGTTATTGCTTCTATATAATACTGGTATCCCAAAAAGAACTGTTTTCTTCTCGTCTTCATTTTCCCCCTTTCTTGCTACATTCTTCCAGTGAATTTCGTGGCTTCTAAAACAAATAAAAAAACGCAGCTTCGATTCTTCATTCGGAAATAAATCCAATACCAAACAAAATTGAAGATTTGTTCCTACGTAATCGCGAGAGTTCGTACAGTTATTTTTCCCTAAGTTTGAACTCGAAAAGATCTCATTTTTCTTGTTCCATCAGAGTTGATAATGGTTAAGGGGAGGCCGGAAGGCAAATGTAATGGCGACAATGCTGGTGTTGGTGTTGAACTGAAGGTGTGGTGCAGATGAAGCTTACGGTAATGATGAAATAAATAAGTAGTGGTTTCCGAATTCATTTGCAAAAGGAAAGAAAGATTATCCTATAGTTAACACGTTTTCCTGAAGTGGTATCCTACTGGGAAGAATAGCAGTGGATTAGGAAGGGTTGTCTTGTTGTGGTCATGCACCACGTTTGTACTTTGAAATAAAAAGAAAAGAAAAAAGAAATAGTGGCTTGGAGGTGATGTTTGAACAGGCGCTGGGGATGTTTGAATTGCTAAGGCAGAAATAGTGGTGGACGTGATTGGTTAATTAATGAAGTTAGGGTGTTCGGTGTGTTTTCTAGAAATTGCGAGCATCGGAGGACAGATGGGAGGAGTAATCTTCGGTGAAGAGGAAGTGGAGTTAGGCAGTTCGAAGTTGCGCCTCGGTGATTTGTACAGGCAGTGTGATTTCGCAGGAGTAGAAGGAGAATTAAGGAAGTGTTAAGCACGGAATCTGTTAAATTAAAAGGGTAATTAAATTTTAAATAATTGAACCAATTTTATAATTAAGTAATAGTTATATAGACTATAAAATCATGGATGTTTAATAATTGTGTAACTTAGTCATATGTGAACAGAATCACACGGAACCGGACACGTTGGGACCGTAGTGACAAGGTCTACCTTGGGGAACTGATTTCGTTGAAAACAAGGCTACTGAAATTCGTGATAAAATCAAACACTATTTGATTTTAAATCGAAACCAAAAGCAGAATCGTCAACTGCGAACCAAGGTGAGTAAACTCACTAACTCTGCTTCGTTTATATTTTTATATAAACAAATTTTAAATTTAATTTATACTGTGAAATGGTTGCTTGGTTGAAATGGTTGATAAAATTGGTTGATTACATCATTGATCGATGATTTGATCTTATATTTCATATTGATGTAAAATAATATTATTGATGTGGTTAGCATTTGTGGATATAGGGAAACAGGTTGGAGGAATCCAACTGGATTCCTCAACATTTTTATGACTGTTTATTCTTTATCATGATATATGTTGTGATACACATATACTGTGATTGATTTCATTGTGATGAATTACACTGGACCTATAATTTTGGAGTTTAATACCATGAAGTATTTTCAAATGTAGGAAAGAATTTTAAAAAGAAAATTTATTTTTGAAATTTGAAATAGAATTCAAATTGATTTGAAGGTAGAAAACTTGTTAAAGTTATGAACGATAATTATGGAAGAAGGGGAAAATTTATTGTTGCAAACTAGTATTTGACATGAAATTGGTATTTATTTATTTAATGTAAAATCGCCAAAAGGTTTTAAGAAGAGATTTTAAATAGAAATTTGTTTTTACCAATTAACTGAGAGGATCAAATTATGATTCAATGTTTTAAAATTTAATGAAGTATTTATACTAGGATAAATTGAAAAGTGGTAAAGGTTTTGAAACCGTTATTTGTAAATTAGTTTTAATCTTTGCAGTTATAAAAGAAATTGTTAACGCTATTATAAATATTTAGGACCTAGAAATGAGATCTTTTATGGACAAATTTTAATAGTAGTTATAGATGAAATTGGATTTGAAATTATAAAATCAAATGGATTTGATGTATTACCGGTTAAAGTGAATAATGGCTAAAGCAAATATATTGCAAACGAGATATCTAAAAGAAATTTAGATTTGAAACATGAAATCGAATTGGAAGTTGAATAAGGGAAATGGATAATCGTTTAAAATGAAAACGACGGGTTTTATTCCAACATTTGGAATATAAATTGTAATAAATGTTTTGTAAATTCTAGATAGCGATTTTAACGCTACCGTTATAATAAGTGTTGGTAAATTCTAGATAGCGATTTTAACGCTGCTGTTATAAAAGATGTTTTTGTAAATCTTAACAGCAATCCTAACGCTATTGATATAATAAATGTTTTATAATTCTAGACAGCGGTTGTAACGCTGTTGTTAAAAGCAATGTTTTATAAATCAAATATTTGGAGACAGCGATTATAACGCTACCGTTATAATCAATATTTTTATATAAAGGAAGTGTGTTCTTAGATCAAGTCCGAGAGTGGCGTAAGCGATGGGTTGTTCAAAATTGTGAGCTTTGACTATTTCAAAGTTGAGAATGTGGTTCAATTAAGGTCTGAGAGGTAAATATACCCCAACTTGATTGACTTCATGATCGATGGAGGAATGGTTAAGGTTCGATGGTGGAATTTGGTTAAGCAATATGGTAAGCTAATAAATGATTTATGGATTGAGTTATAAATGACGATGTTTTATAACATCGCATTCATTTAAAGGGTTTTGCAATATTTTTTCCAAATAGAAAATGACATGAATTGGTCAAGGAGGAATTAAGGGATGAATATGAAAATATTTTCTGATATTAATAAAGTTTATTTTCTGAATATAGAAATAAGGATTCGTTAATATAGATGTTTCCTAACTGGAATAAGGAGAAATTTTCTCGAATAAAGAAATTACTTATTGGAAATGTTTTTCAAAGAATCGAGAGGGAAATCGAGCTTTAAAAGGATATGAAAGATGGGAAATGAGAATTGTAAATTATAATATAATGAGGAATTGATTTAAAGGGGCCAATGTTGATTGATGATTGATCGACCGAATTCCTACCTGGGAATAAGATCGTGGGTTGTACACTTATTTTTCTTCGATAGTTAAATCACCGACTATCGAAGTTTTTGACCATCTTTCCGTCGTCAATACGAAGAGACCGGGATCAGATTCATTATCTGGAAACCACTCTGTACGGGCGTTAACATTGAGATCAAGTATGATAAAAATAATGGAAGACGGATTTATGCAAGGGCTATCCTGTTTATAGAATAGTGCCTTCGGTTTGTCCAGACCCAGGACAACGTGTATGGATGAGTGTCCGACAGAGTATTTCCAAAGGGATTACGTACGTTGGTTCCTTCAAACGTACGAAGTTGGTGGCATAGAAGGGAAACTTCTTTAGCATCACAAACTGAGTATTTTTGTGGGAATCAATTAGTGATTTCCGATGGATCTGACGATGTGGCATTCAAAATGAATGGTGGCCAGATGTTCTGAAAGATAATTCAGACCTCAAGCCTCACAACCGGGAAATGAAAAAAATCGGGCAGGCAGCATGGCTAAGTGGGTCGCTCCCATTAGGATGTATAATCACCTATCTAGAGAAATTCCATTTGTTCTTGAATCTATCAATGTTGTCCCTTTCGGGAAACGGTTGTTGATCCCAACCGTTGGTGATATACATTCGATACACTCAAGCGAAATGAGTGGTCGGTCATGTGAGGGTCGGGTTGCAAGAAGTTCTTGTTGAACCCAGTGTATTCGCCTCTAGAGATACACTATCGGAAGGTGGTTCCATACCTTGTCATGTTGGAAATCCAACCTCCAATAAGCGCCCTACGGTTTTTGATTTTATATTATATATAGAGCGTAAGATGCAAGCGTTCCGCTAGATTCGATTTGTTTGATGTAGACATTATTATGATATCACTGGATTTGATATCACAGATATTTTGGTTATCGTAAGGTAAAAACCATCCGTGTTTATGTGTGGATCGGTCTTACGATTATCATTTCTTTCGAAAGGATTTTAGAAGTTAAACCAATTGTTGGAGTTTACTCACACCAGTCCCATGACTGACCCAGAGTTTATTTTGTTTGTTTTCCCTAAACTCTTGGGTGCCCAAATTTGTACTGGCAGTCAAGTAGTTGGGATTTTACAGATTCACTTGGAGGGGCTTGAAGCAGGAGGCTTCACCAGTTAGCTATAGTCTATTATATTCTCCGTTGTGTACCATGTTGTATCTGGAAACAGGTGTTTATAACTATTCCAGGGATAACCGTTGTGCTTTGATAATGGTATGTATATAAAGTTATTGATTTATATTTCAAATTTTATGTTATCTAATATATTTTATTCGTTCCGCTGTGAGTTTGTGATCTTCGCTTTCTTCTATTCTAATATTTCTTTCTTTCTATTTCTCATCCTCTAACTTCTTTCTAATAATGATTCGAATTTATGTGTTATTTGGGTTGGACGTGTGGTGTTATTAGTCAACTCAAAGGGTACAGAAGTTGTAGAAGTATAAAAATATAATCTTTTATATTGTAGAAGTATAAAAATATAATCTTTTATATTGTAGAAGTATAAAAATATAATCTTTTATATTGAAGAAGTATAAAAATATAATTTTTTTAATATAGGTAAGATAGTGAAAATATCATCTTTAGATATGTAACGAAATAAAAATCTAATTTTTATTATATATATATATATATAATGAAGTAAAAATGTGATTTTTATAGTGATGAAATGAAAAAGGCGAAATCTTTATTTAGAGAATAGCGTGGTAAAAATATAATTTTTATCTATATAGTAGCGGTGTAAAAATATAATTTTTTATCTATATAGTAGCGGTGTAAAAATAGAATTTTTATATGCATAGCAACAACATTAAAATATGATTTTTATATATTTAGTGGCTACGGCAACGAAAGTGGCAAAAGGCGAGAACAACGATGACTTCTGCACAAGAAGAGTTGTGGTATTGGATTAGCTATCGGTGAGAACTTCTCACTTTAACTTTTCTTTTCTAGTTATATAAATATATACTAGGATACTGACGGTGTTTAGTAGCACCCGACACCATCGTCCACAGACCATGGACTTGTTTGTTTGGTTGTGTAGTGGTTAGATTATTTGATTTGAATTGAATTGTTTGGTGAAATGGAATGGATTTGATTGATATGTGTATGGCGCGGGCCATTATTAGACCGGGGATAAGGCTAGGCCTTGTCCCGTTTATAGTATCGTGCCGTTATGTTGCCGAATTTTTTTAAAATAAGTTAGAAAAATAAAGATATCATTTTATTTAATAAATGAACCGAATAGATTATTCATAGGTTGAATAAAATAATTTGGTCGTTAAAAATATAATTTTTAACGTGAATGTGAATAAAATAAATATTCATTAACAAACCGGACGGTTTGTTTATGTACACCTATTTGAAGGACATTGATTGGGACGATAAAATTTACACATCGCCCAACTACTAAAATAAAATCTGTGTTTGATTGTTTGAAACCCCACACGGTTATTGGGATAAAATACGGCATACACTAATCCCAATAATTTGTTGTATGTCGATCGATTGATTGACAGACTGTTATAAGCGTTAAATATCTATATTTGATGCTTATACAGTGTAGTGCACATTGGATGATGGCTGATTATTTATCGTTGCTATTATATACATGTGTTGTATGGAATCCATATAGTTAACGCTATATGGTGATTGATTGGGCCTCATTCCAATTTATAAAATAAAGAATATTATAAAATAAAGGTTCATGTGTTGACAGTACTCATCCGTTGAGATTAGTCATGTGTTGAACGAAATATTTTAAAAATAAAATTTACATCTTTATCATATATAAAATTAGAAACTAACTAGAAAATAGATAAGATGAGTGGTCTCCTGGATATTGATCTGATGTTGGTTTCGGCCTTCGGGGTTAATATTCAGGGAATCGTTCTCTTACTAATTTACGGTTGGAGTCTGATTTGAAATCAAACGAAAGATACCCTGATTTTTATAAAATATATTAAATAATAAAAATAGTCACACGTGGACAGTACTCATTCGTTGAGATTAGTCATGTGTTGACAAAAATATAGATTCACGTATTGAATAGGATAAATATTCATTTGTTGAAAAGAATAATGGAATTATTGAAATATATAAAGCCGTGTTGATTAGAGATGCGCTATTTTGACGCGAACGATATTTATATCGATTATATTCGTTTTTATAATTGAATTGAATATAAAAGAAATTCGAATTGAATTGAATATATAATGAATTCGAATTGAATTGAATATAATAGAAATTCGAATTGAATTGAATATAAAAGAAATTCGAATTGAATTGAATATAAATGAAATTCGAATTGAATTGAATATAAAACGAATTCGAATTGAATTGAATATAAAATGAGTTCGAACAGAAAATGAATCCAAATTGAATTGAAAACGAATTGAAATAGAAGAAAAATCAATTGGAAATGAATTCAAATTGAATTGAAATTTGAATTGAATTGAGATGAATTTTAAAACGAATTTATAAGGAAAAATTCAATTTTGATTTGAATTGGAAATGGAAGTTGAAATGTTTTTGAAACGAATTTAAAACTATTTATAAAATTCGTTTTAAATGGAAATCGACGAAATATATGTTATATATATTATATATATAATATAATGGCCTGAATAGAACGCGTCGCGCTGCGGCAGTTCGTAAATTACGACCATTGACTTCGAACGGACATTACGGGAGATCCGACCGTCGGATTCTCCTAAAACCGGATCCGTTGGGTTCATATCGAAAAGAGATTTCTAACGAATATTAGAAATTTGAAATCTAATAGTCGGATTTGGAGATATGTCCAAATCAATTTCAGAAAAGGTCGCTGTAAGTGCAGTTCGATGGCCGTTGATAGAAATCGATTGTATGGGCCTTGATCAAATTATCAAAAATATCAAAAATTTGTGTACAATCATAAGAAATGATTTGGGAAAAATTGGGATGAAAAACTCCATATTTGAAAAGATAAAAATAGATTTTATCGAAATGAACTAGTTTTGAACTAAAATTAAAACCCATTTATTTTTAAATAAATAAATTGGATTTGAAATGGGTTTTAAATAGAACTGATTTGTGGGTTTATCGTGAAGGGTGTTTTAAATAACACTAGTTCTTTAACCCGATAATAAATAGAATGTGATTTGGGTTTATCGTGAACTGTGTTTTAAATGACATTAGTTCTTTAACCCAGTAAAAGTGAGTTTTAATGAATCTGCAATTAAATTGAAATGCAAATTGATAATTTAAATTATCAAATTTGGAAAATGAGCGAGAATGGAGTATCATCAGTTTTGCTCCAAAGCGACAGTTAAATCTTTAATTAGATTTGAACGTGAAATGTTAATTAATTTTACCGATAACACCGTGGTGTTAGATATGAAGTATTACCAGTTTTCTTCATGGGATGAATAGGTTGGTATTGGGAAATAAAATAAATAATTACTTCGGTGTGGTTCGCTAATCTCGACTAGTTTGGGAAACCATAATCTGGTTTGAAATGATATCCAAAAGAAGATTAAAGGATAAGTTTTAAAGAATTTATCTTTGATAAAATTAATGGGGAACCTTTCCCTAAGAATATGAAATTTAGAAACTAGCTGTAGGTTAGTTAAGAAGAATGGTTTCCTGGGTATCGATCTGATGTTGGTTTCGGCCTTCGGGGTTAATATTTGGGGAATTGTTCTCTTGCTAATTTACGGTTAGTGACGGATGAATTGGAATGAGACGTATGTTGTGTTTGTGTAACATTTGTTTATAATATACGCGGGTTGTTCGGAAAGGCCGGGTTTATACCCATTATGAATAACCGATTCGACGATAAGTCGAAGATGAAGACGATGGTTGAAGACCGGAAGTCTTCACATCGTTTGGGTGATTACTGATGATCTTGATTAGGCTGTACACCCAAGATGAGGGAACCAGTTGGTGGTCGTCAGACGTACTTCGAGATTGATGGATATGCGAGGGAAGTGCCTCCGGTTTCGTTCAGACCCAGAACGAACTTGTAAATGGACTGTGTGTCTGACATTGGATTTTATTCCATGTTGATTGATCTCTATTAAATATACATATTTTTGGCAGTGGAGAATTTATTCTCTTGCTTAATGCCCTTTCTGAGACGTACGAGCTCAGAGGTTGTATATCGATGAACATCAGTCGCATGGCATGAATTGCCTGTGTGGCACGCCTAAGTGGCAATTGATCAAGGCTTCTGTTGAAAAGAAAAGTCTTGTGGTTGATGATAAAACAACCACCTTTATGGCGTAGCTTTGTGTATAACGTGAATTCGCAAGCCTCACACCTCGGTATGAGTTAAAAACGAGATAAGGACTGCAGGGAGAGCACGACGTTTCTTTCTAGCTTTGGTGGTGTCAGTGACTTACCAGCCCTGACATTTATATACTTTTCTCCTATGTGGTTGTTGGATGAGGCGCCTCGATTTTAGGTCTGTTAGGACCGGGAAACGTGTGTTCAGGAATAATTAATCCTCAAACGTAAGAGAGGACCGGCCCTGAAGCATCCAGGGGTTACCCAGAGTGTGTAGTCCCGAGGCATCTGCTAGAGTGTCTCGAAGCGGAGAGGAGCTTGCCCCTTGCCTCGACTCATGACGGAAATCTAGTTTCCAATACGAGATATTTCGGTTTTATTTGTATAACCTAGTATGGCGACATAGTGGGATAGGGCGCTTATGCCGTCTATGATTGATGTTTATGATTGAAATAGTTTTGACACTATACACTTATTATAGTATCAAATGATTTGTTTTTAAACGTACCAAGCATGTTTGGCTATTATAAGGTAAAAACCCTATCCTCTGGCTTGCGTTGCATTGCGTGATGGGACCTGGGTCTTATAATAGCTTCATTTTTCGAAAAAGCATTGCGCTATTTATTCTATGCACTGGTATTCTTGGGAGGAAACCCGTTCCATGTTATATGGCATGGTCCCTTGAATTACTCTCTTTTAAAGTAAAGTTTCAAATAACTGTTTTAGTTCTCACACAAGTCACATGACTGACCTGGAGTTTATTGTTTTAACCTAAACTCGGGATGCCCCTATTTTTGACATTGGCAGCTAGTAGTTTTGGTTTCGCATATTTATATTCACAGGATCCTGATTTATAGCTAGAACGATGCTCGAAAAGCTCTGTATCCGTGTATTACTTTCAGTTGTGTTTTGTATTATTTTTCCGTTGCAATACTATATTTAAATCTCTGATATTCTTTGTTGTATAATATTTATTCATACTCTGTATATTCTTGTATTCTGATGGAATTGTTGTAATAACAATGAAATGTTCTTCTGTTTGCGTTCTAGTTGTCGTGTTCTCAAGGTAATCCGTTCTTTCCTTCACGAGGAAGTTACGGGTCCTTACAGAAGTCCAGGTCGTTTCAATTTAAATTAAAGATAACATTTTTATTAGAAAGGTTTATTTAGATTAAACATGTCATTTTAGTGGAAATTTTTATTTAGATCAAACATGTCATTTTTATTAGAATTGTTTATATTAGAAATAAAATAACATTTTCATTATAAATTGCTACATAGAAATAAAATAACAATTTTGTTTTAAAAAGGTTGATTTGAAATAAATAGCCTTTTTGTTATAAAATGTTGCATTAGAAATAAATAGCATTTTTGTTATAAATGTTAAGTTCGACAAAAATATAATTTTTGTTATAGAGTGTTACATTAGTATAAAAACATTATTTTGTTAGCAAATGTTACATTAGAATAAAAACTACATTTTATTAGTATAAGTTATGTTAAAAAAAAACATGTCATTTATTTAGGATCATGATTTGTAAAATAAAAATGTCATTTATGTTCATTTCGAATTGTCAGAAATGAAGTATCATTTATGTCCATTTAGAAGTTCATTTAGGAATGTCATTTATTGAAACGACCTGAACTTCCCGGTAAGAAAAGGACGGATTGAGTTGAGGACAAGACGAATCAGAACACAAACAGAAGAACATTTCATTGTTTATTACAACAATTTCATCAAAATACAAGAATATACTGAGTATAAACAAATAATATACATTTGACAAACATCAGAGATTTAAATACATTACTGTAGCGGAAAAATAATACAATACACAACTGAAAGAGATATACGGATACAGAGCTTTCTGGATATCATTCCAGCTGTAAACCAGGTTCTTGTGAATATAAATCTGCAAAACCAAAACTACCAGCTGCCCGTGGAAAAATAGGGGCACCCAGAGTTTAGGTTAAAACAATAAACTCCAGGTCAGTCATGTGACTGGTGTGAGAACTAAAACAGTTATTAATCTTTATTTTAAAGTTAGGTTAATCAAGGGACCACGCCGTATAACACGGAATGGGTTTCCTCCCAAGAATACCAGTGCATAAAACAACAGCGCAATGCTAAATGAAGAACAATGAAACTATTATAAGACCTAGGTCCCATCACACAATGCAACACAAGCCGGAGGATAGGGTTTTACCTTATAATAGCCAAAGAATGCTTGATACACTAAATCTCATCTTTTATTATTACTATAAGTGCATAGTGTCAAAACAATTTCAATCATAAGTATCAATCATAGACGACATGGGTACCATATATCATGTCGCCATATATAGGTTTACAATCAAAACCGCAAAGTCACATATTGGAAGTTGGATTTCCATCTGTGAACCGAGGCAAGGGATCGTCCTCACCGCTTCAAGACTCTCTAGCCCGAGCCTCAGGCAAGTACTCTATCAAGCCTTGGGTCATCAAGGCCGGTCCACCAATGTGGATTAAAATGCCTGAACACTGCGTTTCCCCACCCTATGGGGCGTAAATGATCCAAACGACTCCATCGGACCCGGATCGTCTGATCTAACCGAGGCGCCTTGCAATCCATT
The DNA here is from genome assembly GCA_030737875.1 of Allium sativum. Classification (NCBI taxonomy): domain Eukaryota; kingdom Viridiplantae; phylum Streptophyta; class Magnoliopsida; order Asparagales; family Amaryllidaceae; genus Allium; species Allium sativum. The sequence goes on along the minus strand of CM060912.1, from coordinate 571,027,850 downwards.
ATCCACATAAGTAAAATGTCAGGCCGTGTAAAACACTGACACCACTCCTAGCTAGAAGGAAACGCATGCCCTCCCTGATGTCCTCTCCCATTTCTGGTTCACACCGGGGTGTGAGGCTCGCGAATTAACGCTACACAAAGCTACGCCACAAAGGCCATGCTTTGATCATATACCACAAGACTCTGCTTTTTCAATAGAAGCCTTGATCATCTTCATCTCTGCGTGCCACACAGGAAATTCACGCTATGCAACCGATGTAAATCAATCATACAGAATGAAATCGATGTCAGACACACATCCATTTACAAGTCCGTTTTGGGTCTAAACGAAACCGGAGGAACCTTATTCCTCGCATATCCATTGATCTCCAAGTACGTCTGGACGATCACCAACTGATTCCCTCCTCTTGGGTGTACAGCTCAATCAAGATCATCAGTAATTATCCAAACGATGTGAAGACCTCCGGTCTTCAACCACCGTCTTCATCATTGACATATCGTCGAGTCAGTTATACAGAATGGGATAAACCCGGTCTTTCCGAATAACTCGCGTATATAATAAACAAGTGTTACACAAACACAACATACGCCTCATTCCAATTCAGAATATTCTTTTTATTCAAATATTCCCATTATTAGGGAAAGGTTCCCATTAATTTTATCAAAGATAAATTCTTTAAATTTATTCTTTAATCTTCCTTTGAATATCGATTCAAACTAAATTATGGTTTATCCAAACTAGTCGAGATTAACGAACCTTACCGAAGTAATCAATTGTTAAATTTCCCAACCCCAACCTATTCATCCCATGAAGTAAAACTGGTATTAATTCATATCTAACACCACGGTGTTATCGGTAAATTCAATTACCATTTCACGCTTAAATCTAATTAAAGATTTAACTATTGTCTGGAGTAAAACTGATGGTACTCCATTCTCGATCATTTATTAAATTTGATAATTTTAATTATCAAATTCACTTTTCAATATAATTAAAGATTCACTAAAACTCTAATTCAGTTTTAATTTCCAAAAATCATTACTTAATGATTATTCAAATCTAGGAAATAAATCCTATCTTTAACTGGGTTAAAGAACCAATGTCATTAAAACACAGTTCACGATAAACCCAATCCACATTCCATTAATTATTGGGTTAAAGAACGAATGTCGTTAAAACACAGTTCACGATAAACCCAAAAATCAATTCCAATTCAATTCCAATTAAATATTATTTAATTGGTATACTTCATTAAATCTAAATAAAAAGATTTAATTTTTTTTCTCAACTAGGTTTAAGAATAGTGTTAATGAAGACACCATTCACGACAAACCTAAATTCTATTTGATATTAAATTCAAGGCTCCGAATAGAAAATATATCGGCTTATATTCAATATCAAGTACTAAAACCAACAAATATCGTATTGGAAATAACCATATCAATATATCTTTCAAATTTCCACAACAATATCTGTATAATCACGAAATTCAATATCGAAATATTCCGAAGATAATTTCGATTCAAATCCATTTCCAATTTATATATTGGAAATTCTGGTTATTTTCAAAACCATTTCAAATGCACTTTATTTATTTTAAAAATAAATGGGATTATAATTCTAGTTCAAAATTAGTTCAATTCAATAAAAAAATCTATTTTTATCTTTTCAAATATGGGATTTTTCATCCCAATCCTTTCCAAATCATTTCTTATGATTTTTCACTAATTATTGATATTATTAATAATTTTATCAAGGCTCGAGCAGTCAATTTCTATCAATAGCCATCGAACTGCAGTTACAGCGACCTTTTCCAAATTTGATTTGGACATAATTCCAAATCCAACCATTAGATTTCTAACTTCTTATATTCGTTAGAAAGCTCTTTCTGATACAAACCCAATGGTTCTGGTTTTAGGAGAATCCGATGGTCGTATCTCCCGTAATGTCCATTCGAAGTCAATGGTCGAAATTTGCGAACTGCCGCAGCGCGGCGCGTTCTATTCAGGCCATTATACATATATGTATATATATATATGTATATGTATATATATTACGTCGGTTTCCTTTCAAAACGTATTTTATAAATTGTTTTTAAATTCGTTTTCAAAATGATTTCAACTTCCATCTCAAATTCAAATCAAAATTGAATTTTCCCTTATAAATTCGTTTTAAATTCATTTCAAATCGATTTAAATTTAAAATGATTTCAATTCAATTTCAATTCAATTTCAATCCGTTTTAAATTCAATTCAAAATGATTTCAATTCTATTTCAATTTAATTCGAATTTCAAATCATTTCAATTTAATTCGAATTTCAAATCATTCCAATTTAATTCGAATTTCAAATCATTTCAAAATATCAGATTTTGAAATCACTTTTCGATACTCACTGTAAAATAAATAAAATCGACACAATCCCCGTTCGTGTTAAAATGGCATTTAACTACTTAACACGACTTCACATTTCAATATTCACTGAATATGTAACAACCCGGAAATGCGAGCCAGTTTAAATTTTTTATTTTGGCAATTTTAGCGAAGTTTGAACATTTAAAATGAATTATTTTAAATAATATTGACGAGAAATTTATTTTGAAATGAATTCGACGTATAATATTATATACGTCGTCGTTAGAATATATAAATAATTATATAATTATAAATAGAATTGAAAATGGCGTGGTAGTTCGATAATTCGATTTCAAACTTCAAATGAATGTACCGGGTGCAAAATAAACCGGATTTTAGTGAAACCAAAAATAATAGGATCTAATTGAGAATATCTTTCCAACGAATCCGAAAAATTGAAATTTCATAGCGGGAATCAAAAGATATGTCCAGTTGAAAATTCTGAATAGTCGCTATGGAATTCAGGCCCTTAAAAATAGACATTTTGCGAACGACCTCGGATTTCGACGAAACCACTTTTGTTGGCTCCGTGATGTCATGTTATTGCTAGATTCCAAATTTCATAATTTTTGAATCAATATGTGAGCGTGGCCAAAGAAAACGTGTTTGGCCAGTTTCAGTTGATTTTAATCGACTGGAAAATGGCCATTTTTCCAACGGTCTCAGAATTCAACGAAATTAGTTTTGTTAGGACCGTATCGTCAATACGAAGCTAGAAAATATTTTTCTGGAATTTTTCGAGTTAGTATGTGACCCCGGTAAATTGAAATGTGCGTTTAAATTGAGTATATAAAGATTTATATTTTAAATTCAACGAAAACTGATCGAAATAGTCGAATCAGCTTACGATACATATCCCATTGTGTTCGAAATGGGGGTAATTAGTGATGGACGACAGGCGGTAGACCTTGTTTAGAGGTCAAATGAAAAAGTCAACTTTTTGAAATAAAATAATTAAATAATTAAATATAAAACCCTTCTCTCTCATCCTTTTTAACTCCTTTGCCCCCCCCATTCGTTCATTCTCAGAACGATAAAGAAAAAAAAACTTCATCGCGGAAAACCGCGATCCGCCACCGCCGCTGCCCCATCGGTGGAGCGCCACCGCCACGTCCACCGCGACCCCCCCTGCTCCCTTTCTCCTTCTCCTTCTTCTCCGACCTCCTCTTTAAACCCCGCCTAACCCGAGCCTCCATAACCGAATCCGACGCCCACCTGACCAACGCACCACCCCCACGCCACCTACACCCCAAGCCGCCGCCCCTGACAGCCAACGCCGCCCGTAGGGCTTCCGGCAAGTAAAAACCCGATTTTTCTTGTCCCCGGTGACTACATTTCAGTCTAGATCCATTCTAGCCCTTCTCCGAGCCTCCTCCGCCACTCGACAACGCCGATTAGCTTCCATTTCAACTTTATTCATGTATACGATTAAAAATAGGATGTTTACCTAATTTTTTAATCTAAAAATGTGATCTTTCCTTAACATAAAAGGTGGTATTTATATATGTTGTCATAGGAAAAATCGGATTTTTATATATATAACTTCGTGTTAAAGACGATATTTTTATATCATAGAAAGATTAAAGATAGAATTTTTATATAAGGAAGATAATAAAAATATGATTTTATATAATGTAGAGTCATAAAGATGTGATCTTTATAGTAGTAGCACTGTAAAGATATGATTTTTATAGTATAGAAAGTATAAAAATACGATTTTTATATTTTATAGATAGTAAAAATATCATCTTTATATATGTAGCAAGATAAAAATGTGATTTTTATAGTGATGAAACAAAAAGGCGAAATATTTATAAATGAAAAGGCGAAATCTTTATATTTGAAAAGGCGAAATCTTTATATTTGAAAAGCCGAAATCTTTATAATAGAAAAGGCGAAATCTTTATATGGAGAATAGCGTGATAAAAATATAATCTTTATTATATGAACATCGATGTAGAAATAGAATTTTAATCTATATAGTAGCGATGTAAAAATAGAATTTTTATCTATATAGTAGCGATGTGAAAATAGAATTTTTATCTATATAGTAGCGATGTAAAAATAGAATTTTTATCAATTGTAACGACCCAGAAAATCTGAACCAATTTAAAAATTTTAAATTGGCTAAAATAATGGATTTTAAATATTTAAAATAAATATTTTAAATAATAGAGATGAAAACTGAGTTTGAATCGACAATTGAAAACAAATATAATTAAATATAATTATAAGCAAGGCCTGAAATGGCGCTGCAGTTTCAAAAAAAATTGAATTCAAACTTTGTCTGACTGTACCGGGTGCAAAACAAAACGGATTTTAACGAAACCAAAAATATTTTAATATCTTAGTGAATACCTTTCTAACGAATCTGAAAAATCGAATTTTCATAGCGGAATGCAAAAGTTATGGCCGAATGAATTTTCAGAAAGGTCGCTATGGAATTTATATAGCCCGTGAAATTGGCCATTTTGCATACGACCTCGGAATTCGACGAAACCACTTTTGTTGGATCCGGGATGTGAAGTTATTGCTAGGTTTAAAATTTCATAATTTTTGAAGTTAGTATGTGAGCGTGGCAAAAGAAAATGTGTTTTGGTCAATTACAGTTAAATTTGATCGACCAAAAATGGGCCTGTTTGCGAACGGTCTCAGAATTCGATGAAACTAGTTTTGTTAGGACCGTATCGTCAATACGAAGCTAGAAAATATTTTTCTGGAATTTTTCAAATCAGTTTGTGGCCCAGGCAAATTGAAATGTACGTTCAAATTAAATATTGAATGTTTTATATTTTAATTTGAAGGAAAACCGACTGAAACATTCGAATGGCCTTCGAAACATATCCCATTGTGTTCGAAATGGGGGTAAAACGCTAGGGACGACAGTCGTTGGGTTTGAATTGGTGTTCGTACGTGATAAGGGGTATTTTCGAAAATAATTAAATTAAAAATTTAATATAAATGGGTCAAACCCTAGGAAAATGGTCCAACTGGTTTTCCCTGGTCAACGCCGTTTCCATCCTCCCTCTCGCGTTTCACGGCAGCGATTATATCAAACCATTTGCCCTCCGATCTTCCAATCCATTTAGTGGATTTCGAACCTTCAAAAACGAAATTTAAGATCCCCTCAAGACCTTTAAGCTGAGCGGTGGAGATCGATTTTAGCTTCTTAAATTGCTCGATTTTCCACCTCAAAGGAGGCGCGCCTCGTGGATGATTTGAGGCGATTGGGGCCACCGGAGTTCTTGGTATTCATGGCGCAGGTCGAGTAGGGGACGAGCTTCGTCGTGGACGGGTCTGATCGACGAACGACGGCTCCTAGGCGACGCAAGGAGGAGAGAGAACGATGGTGTGGTGGGTTCTTCGTTTCCAGATAACATTAGGGGAAAGGTAGCGTTTTTTTTAACGCTATGAATTTAATTAATTACGTTTTTAAATTGTTTGATGTTGAAATTACATATCTTTTTGCTATGTTGACGAAATTCAGTGAAACAAGAGACAGTGGACTCGTGTGGACGTCTTCTACATTCTAGAAGAGACCGCATATTTTTCTGAGCCTTCTGCTATTTTTGGTGGAGTGGAACCCAATGTGAGATTTCTAATTTATAAACGATATGGAAAACGAAGATGTATAAATTATATAGTCGATGTATGAGTTATATAAGCGTTGTACACCTCTTGTATAAGCGTTGTATAAGTTGTACGTTCGATATATAAGTTATATATATGCGTTGTAAAAATTATATATGTGTTGAAATAGAAGTGAATTTCTATATATAAATATATATATATATATATATATATATATATATATATATATATATGCCCCTCGTCCACAAACCATGGACGATATATATTGATTGTGATTGGTGTGAAAATTGATTGATAGCGAGTGGTTGTTTGGGATTGTTTGTGGTTGATATTGATTGATTGTGGTTGAAAAATACCCGTTTGTGGTTGAGAAATGTTTGGTTGAAACCACGTAGGATTAGTTTGTGGAAATGAAATAAATATATACATGACGCCTGCGTGCGAACTAGATGCATGATCCCCATTGTCAAAAACCGCGAGGTTTTAAGGTAGAGCGAGGAGCCGTACTAGGGACGGTCCCGGTTTTAACTACCCTGCCGTTATGCTGCCGAAATTTTGAATGATATTCATATGTTTGAATTATTTTCATTTGCTGAAACTATATTTATTCATTGTATAGAAAACCTCCATGTGTTGAATCGATATTCATTTGTTGATTAGAAATTCATGTGTTGAATGGTATTCGCGTTTTAAATATAAAAAATCACCCTTTTTTATCTATATATAGAAACTATAGAAAACCTTCATGTGTTGAATCGATATTCATTCGCTGAATAGAAATTCATGTGTTGGATGGTATTCATATTTTGAAATAAATTGTTTACAATAAAAATCCTATTTTTATCACCTATATAAACTATATAAAATAATAGTGTTTTGAAATGAATTGTTTTACAATAAAAATCACATTTTTATTATATACACGAATTGTTGAAATGTGGAGTGTTAAAATTAGCCACTCGTTCAAATAAAAATATATGAGTTAAAATATTCATTAATTAGCTAATGATATGATTTTTGCCTATACATGCAACATTAGAATGAATGGTGTTTTTAAACCAAATGGAATCAAATATGAAGTTGAATAGAAAATGATAAGTGATAAGAACTATATATATGTACATGCCTATTTATTGAACAGGTTATAACAAAGGGGTTAGAGAAGAGGAATAAAATTTTGTGCCCGACAAATAGGTACACATTTACTGTTTTGTTTGGGTGATGATTTTATGAGCCTGTTGGCTAGTCACTTGGCTTTTTCTTTTTCTTTTTGACATGAGATGCCCATGTGCTATTTGGGAATTTTCCCAGCCCCTCCCGTACAAAGGAGGTTATGGCAAATTTTTCCGAAATTTAAAGGCGTTAGTGAAATATTTGAAGTGAAAACGATATAGGAATTTTTGAATGAACTATATTTATATAAATATATAAATATAAATAAAATTAAAACGAAACGTGGCCGTGCATTTCGTGTTTTGAAACCGTGATTTCAAACAACTAGTGCGGGAAATCCGACCATTGGATTTTCCCGAAACCGCAACCGTTGGGTTCGCCTTGGAATAATCTTTCCAACGGCACTAACTTTGTAAAAATCCAACGGTTGGATTGTCTGGAATGTTTAATTCAAATCTGAAGAAAAACAGCACCAGAAACGATTATATTTATATATATTGTTAGCCTACTTTGTGAACTAGGCAACACAAAGTCAAGAAACCAACCCTTGAAGAGTATTTTAAGTTATAAGACTCCGGTTCGGATCGGAAGAAAACACCACACTTCAGAGTGGTAGCAGCATATCGGTTCGGATCGGAAGAAAACACCACACTTCAGAGTGGTAGCAGCATATCGGTTCGGATCGGATAGAATTCTCTGTTCGGATCGGATATCTCCTACTGGATAAATTGGCGAAGCATATCTGATCGGATCGGAAGGTCAATAAATCTCAAGTAAATCGGAAAGCCATCTGCTTGCCATGAAGCTGGAGCGGAGCGGAGTATGATTAGAGAAGGAGAGACGTCCAAGCTACTCCGGTTCGGATCGGGTATTCCGATCCGAGCCCCCAACCTGCTCGTCTCCGACCCGCACCCATGATCCAGGAAAATCTCCTATAAAATCGCCTGGAGAACCGGACCGGATGTGACTAATTCCTACCCCTAATGTCCATCTCATTGATGCGTTGTCAGCTTGATAGCCCATCCGAACCCGAAGAGAGTGCGATGGATGACACGTGTTCCGACCCGGATTGCATCTCAGGCAAATTCACACCTATAAATACCCCATCTAGAGACAAAGAGAAGGATCTTTTTCAGCACTTTCGAGAATCCAAGTACCTCCATCGTCCGAATTCCTTTACTCCCGGAAAATCCAAACCATCTCTCATTTCCTGTTTCTATCATTTTGAGTGAATAAAAGTGAGTTGTGAGCGAATCTTACACGGCATTTGTAACTGAATTACTGAATATAGTGAAAACTAAGTGGACGTAGGCATTTCTTCGCCGAACCACTATAAACCTTGTGTGTCCCTTTTTATTTCTGCCTTACTTTATCTTGTTTCTAATCAAGTTGGGTGTTAGAACCATATTTGGGTCTAACATTTTGGTGCTTTCACTGGGAATCCTCATCTAAATTCTTTATTTTCCGGGATCTCTTTCTACTTTTTGGACCGTTGAGTTCAAAGAAGTGAATCCTTAAGCTTCTCCACTTTCTTACATTCGTTGAAGTAATTGTCAAAGACTCATGGCCAGAGGAAAAGGCAAGGAAGTCCAGTCTGTTCAAGGAAATGGAGCTGGTGAAGACCAGCAACATGCTGTTGTAACAAGGTCTAGGGGGCAGAGTTCAGCAGCAGGGAGAATTAATGCAGGAAATCCGAACCGACAGCAAGGGGAAAGTTCCGATCCGATCCGGGTTGGAGACTCTGAAGCAGTGCACTCCCCCAGTCTGAACCGACCCGACTTGCTCGCTGCACACCGATCCGACCAGGCACCCTAGCTCCGATCCGACCCGACTTCCTACCTCCGATCCGACCCGATGCTTGGTGAAGCTGGAACATCTACTCGAGTCCCCGCGAATGCTCCAATTCCAGCTGCCAGGGTTGGAGACCAGGCCAATCCATCTGCTCCCATCACTCAAGGAGATTTCTCGCGCTTGCTTGATATGCTTGAGAGCACGAGGGAAGCTATGAGAGTTCATGAGCGCACCAATCTCATGATGCAGGAAAATATGAGGCTCATGAGTCGAGAAATCAATGAGCTCCGCCGGCGAAGAACTCCGTCACCAGTTCGTCATACACCAGTAGATCAATCTTCATCTTCTGAGGAAGAGAGGCCCCGTGAACGAAGGCCACTCGAACGACCTCAGAACGTGGAGCAGCTAACGTTTGGATCTTTGGGATCTCGCGAGGATATCGCACGAGCATTAGGAAACGATAGCCCCTCTCGGGGGCAAAGACTCCAGTCCCCTCTTCCAGAGATCGACCGGGAACGCAGGGAAAGGAATCGAGCAGAGGCAGCTCGAAGAAGTAGGGCGTCTCCTGAGCAAGAGCCCCGAAGGAACTCGGACACTAGGGCCAGGGAACCTGAGCAGCCCCTAACTAGTGCCGATGTACAGGCAATGGTTCGCCGAATTATGTCCGAGAGCCGGAATTATACAAATGAAGACTATGGCATCGAACGAAGCCATACCCCGTTCACTGACGATATTCTAGACTTCCAGTTTCCCCGACGCTTTAACTTGCCACAGATGGACAAGTATAACGAAAGGACTGATCCAGGACAGCACTTGATGCGGTATTCGTGGCTTATGAATGTCGCTGCTGCCCCCGATGAAGTAAAGTGCAAAGCGTTCCCAATCTACCTAGAAGATGTGGCTTTATTTTGGTTTACCCGACTTCCTCCTCGTTCAATTTCTAATTACAAAGAACTAAGCGAGCGTTTCATGAACCAGTTTCGACTACATGCCCGCAAGTCCAAGAGTGTTATTGAATTGTCGAGGATCAAACAGGCACCCGGAGAGTCTTTAAGGGCATATTTAGATCGTTTTAACCAAGCTGTAACCGAGGTCAGTGACCCGCATGAGCCCACTATTCTGATGGCATTGAAGGAAGGAGTCGATCCTGAATCTGAGTTTGGAGACTACCTTTCTGGGAAGACACCCCCCACAAGGGCGATATTCTACGAAAAAGCCGATATTTATCTAAGACGAGAGGAGGCCCGGGCAAACCGGAAGAGAAAGTCTGAGACAGCTTCAAAGGAGAATGTGCAGAGTAATATTGCAGTGAAGCAGTCTGGGGAAAGTTCTGGCAAGGTTGAAGTAAATGTAGGAAACAAGGGTGGAAACAGCAATACTGGAAGCGGGGGAAACAACAACAACCGTAATTCGAACGGTAACAGGAGAAACAGAAATAGGGGAAGCGACCCAAACAAAAGGCCCCGATTCCAGAACTACGAGAACTACACACCATTGAATGACACATTGGAAAATATTTACCTGGACACGTATAATGTGTTGCAGTACAAAAGACCGCCACCTCGTGATTCGACCGAGAAAGAAATGGCGACAGGGAAATTTTGCTTGTTTCACGGAACACATGGACATTCGACCAATGAGTGTCGACATTTGAGGGATGTAATTGAAAAGCTGCTGCGTGAAGGAAAGTTGGATGAGTACAAGGTTGCCCCGAGGGACAGGGGGCAAGGAGAGCAGGCTCCAAAACAAATCCTACCTGCTCCTAAGCCTACCGCGCAGCAGAAAGGTAAAGGGATCGTCATCAACTCCATAGTAGGCGGACCTCACCCGGCAATCCGAAGCTTTAGGTCAATGGACCAATATGTGAATGCGGCCAAGCATCTAGATGTGAATGAAGGTGACGATTTGGAAGATGTTACCCCCATCAAACAACAAAAAACCATGTTCGATGACGTGGTGTTTCGCAGCCGAGACAACACGGGAATACAATCTCCCACCAATGATCCGTTGGTTATTACTACCACTATTGGGCCGGCTTTGGTCCATAAGGTATTAGTAGACAACGGAAGTTCCGTTAATATTTTGTTCAAGAAGTCATTTGATCAGATGAAGCTTGAGCCCGAAGATCTGAAACCTTGTGAAGGATGGATTAGAGGTTTCAACGGAGCGACGACAGCTCCTATGGGATACATAGAGTTGCCTGTGACCCTAGGGCAAGGAGAACGTAGAAGAGTGCGAATGCTTCAGTTTGTAGTACTGGACGTAGATTCGCCATATAACGCATTTTTAGGGAGGCCTGCCCTCGCTGAGTTTAGAATTTGTATCGCCCCTTGGTGCTTGTTACTAAAGTTCCCAACCGAAGCCGGGACTGGAGTAATAAGAGGGGATCAGGTTTCTGGACGGGCCTGCTATGTGGCCGAACTGAAGATGTTGATGAAAGGAGTTAATGCTGAGAGTAAGGATGCCTCATCTCCCTCAAAGGGGGACTCGGCATAGCAATTAGAGAGGTTGAACCCAAGGGAGTTGCGAAAAGGAACGCCTGAAGACCTGGATCCTAGAAAAGGCGAGGAACCAGAGGCTAGAAATGCAACTCCTAATGAAGCAACAGTGGAAATTCCTGTTGATAAAGCTGATCCGACAAAAGTTTTGAAGATCGGTTCCCAATTGGATCCACGTCGTGCTAAAGACCTGACGAACTTCTTGAAGGCGAACTTAGATGTGTTCGCCTGGACCCATGCTGACATGTGTGGGATATCGCCTTCCGTTATCAGTCACAAATTGAATGTAAATCCGAAGCATCCACCTGTAAAGCAAAAGAGACGCATGCTGGGCCCAGAGAGGTCGGCTGCCCTCAAAGAGGAAGTAGAGAAATTGAAGCAAAATGGATTTATTCGAGATTCGACCTATCCCGACTGGATATCGAATCCCGTCCTGGTAAAGAAGCCAAACGGAAAGTGGCGAACTTGTATTGACTTTTCAGATTTAAATAAGGCTTGCCCAAAAGATAGTTTCCCACTTCCCAGGATTGACCAGCTTGTAGACTCGACAGCAGGTCATGAACTTCTCTCTTTCATGGATGCATATTCTGGATACAATCAAATTCCTATGCATGTACCAGACCAAGAGCATACAAGTTTCATTACGAATTTGGGATTATATTGTTATGTTGTAATGCCGTTCGGATTAAAAAACGCTGGAGCTACTTATCAGCGGTTGGTAAATAGAATGTTTTATGATCAAATAGGAAAAACTATGGAAGTTTATGTGGATGATATGCTTGTTAAATCAAAGCAGTCCTCCAGTCATACGCAAGACTTAGCAGAAATGTTTGGTATCTTGCGAAAATACCGTATGAAATTGAATCCTTTAAAATGTTCATTTGGAGTGGCGTCGGGAAAGTTCCTTGGCTTCATTGTGAGTTCCCGAGGAATTGAGATCAACCCTAGCCAGATAGCGGCGATTAGAAATATCAGGGAACCAAGGAGAATTAAAGACGTCCAAAGTCTGGCAGGGAAGGTAGCGGCGCTAAGTAGATTCATCTCCAAAGCCACCGATAAATGTGTTCCATTTTTTGATTTGAGAAAAAGGGGAAAGAAGAACTTCCAGTGGACTCCCGATTGTGTCGAGGCTTTTCAAAATCTGTTAGAACTGTTGGAAAAACCGCCAATCTTATCAAAGCCCGTTGACCACGAAGAACTATTTGTTTATCTAGCAGTCTCGGCTCACGCTGTCAGCACAGTTCTGGTTCGAGAAGAAGACAAAGTACAAAGGCCAGTATACTATGTGAGTAAGAAATTAGCAGCGGCGGAGCGCAACTACCCAAAGATCGAGAAGCTTGCTTACAGCCTCCTGATTGCATCCCGAAAGCTTCGTCACTACTTCCAAGCCCATCCAATAACCATATACACCGATCAGCCGTTAAGACAAGTGTTGCAGAGACCCGAAGCGTCGGGAAGGTTGATTAAATGGAACATAGAACTAAGCCAGTTTGATTTGAATTTTCAACCACGAAAGTCAATCAGGGGGCAAGCTCTAGCAGACTTTATTGCGGAGTTCACCATTCCAGAGGAAGAAATAATCAATGACCGAGTGGTTAAATCCGAGGATAAGCTAAAGATGAATCCGTGGGAATTATATACAGATGGAGCTAAAAATGACCGAAGATCCGGAGCTGGAATTGTCTTAGTCACTCCGGAGGGACGGTCGTTATATTACGCCCTGCGATTAGAATTTTCGGCAACAAACAACGACTCTGAGTATGAAGCCCTGATTGCCGGGCTGAAACTCGCTAAAGACCTCGGAGTAAAAGTGATGGATATATTTTGTGACTCTAAGATTGTTGTTTGTCAAGTGCGAGGGGAGTTCGCGGCTCGAGGACCTCGACTTGTCGCTTACCTTAAGAAAGTGAAAGAGCTATTAAGTAGCTTAGAGCGGTACAACATAACACATATTCCCAGAGAAGAAAACCAGAAAGCGGATAGACTAGCAAAATTAGCTAGTTCTGACAATCCAGAAGGGACTGAGGTAATTCCAATTGAAACGTTGGAGTCGCCAAGCTTTGAGTCAATGGAAATGGAATTCGTTCTTGAAGCGGAACCAGAGAAGGAATCATGGATGACTCCAATCAAGAATTTTCTTAAGAATGGGACACTCCCATTAAAGAAGAGTGAAAAGAGAGCTGTAGTGCGCAGAGCTACCAGATATGTTATACAAGACGATATTCTCTATAGACAAGGATTTTCTATGCCCCTGTTACGATGTATCGCACACGACGACATCAAGCGTGTACTGAGAGAAGTGCACGAAGGTGAGTGTGGAGATCATACAGGAGGTCAAACTTTAGCGAAGAAAATATTGCGATACGGATACTTCTGGCCTACGATCAACAAAGATGCAGCTGATTATTCACGACGCTGCGATAAGTGCCAGAGATTCGCCAAAATCCCCAGGGCACCGTCAACCCAGCTTAAATCGATGGTGAGTCCTTGGCCATTTGCCACATGGGGAATCGATATCATTGGAGTTTTACCGATCGCTAAAGGAGGGGCTAAGTATGCCATAGTAGCCGTGGATTATTTTACAAAGTGGGTGGAAGCTGAACCCTTGACTAAGATCACCACAAGAAAGGTGATAAGTTTTGTGGTCAGAAATATTATATGCCGATTCGGGATCCCAAGGACGATTATTACCGATAACGGGACCCAATTTGATAGCACTGAATTCAGAAACTTTTGCCAGAAATATAAGATAGACAAACGATATACTGCAGTTGCCTATCCACAATCTAATGGGCAAGTAGAGGCAATAAACAAGGTAATAAAATCCATCCTCAAAAAGCGATTAGAGCATGCAAAGGCAAAATGGGTTGATGAATTGCCCCTAGCTTTGTGGGCATATCGAACAACGTTTAAAACGGCTACCGGTCATACCCCTTTCTCCCTCTCCTTTGGCTCAGAAGCAGTAATTCCAGTTGAACTGGAAGTTCCTTCCCACAGGGTGACATATTATGACCCGATGACGAATCGGGCACTTTTACTTGAGTCTCTTGATGAAGTCGAAGAGAAAAGAGACGAAGCAGACTTGCGTGCAGCAAGACATCGGCATCAGATGGCACGCTATTATGACAAAAAAGTTCGCCTCAGAACTTTTGAACCCGGAGATTTGGTGCTCAAGAGAGTTTTTCCATCCCTTCCTCACCTCGGCCCAAAATGGGAGGGACCCTTTGTCATCCAACGGAAACTTGATAAAGGAACATTCAAGTTAACGACCGTAGATGGCGAAGAAGTCCCTCGAGCATGGAATGCCCAACACTTAATGCGATATTTGGATTAGAAATGCTATACTTTTTGCTGTTCTTCCTGTAAACTCTGTAATAAGGCACGACTTGCCTTTGGAAAATATGACGATATGAATAAAGGACTATAAAATATTGTGTGTTATTTACTTTTATGCATTTCCATTCGTTGGTTATTCTGTTGTGATTATAAAATACAGGACAACTTAGAGCCTAAAAAGGTTGAAACAGTTTGGGCATAAAAAGAAGCACAATGATTATTTGTGCAATAAGACATAAAAGAATGAGAAAACGACATTCTTAACTCTAACTCTCCAGAGAAAGAGAGAGAGTATAAAAGCGTCTCAGACTGAGCGCTGAAAAAGAAATTCTATTCTGAACTCTAACTCTCCAGAGAAAGAGAGAGAGTATAAAAGCGTCTCCGACTGAGCGCTGAGAAAGAGGTTCAACTCCGAACTCTAACTTTCCAGAGAGAAAGAGAGTATAAAGGCGTCTCCGACCGAGCGCCGAGAAAGAAATCTTTTCCCGTTGAACGACCGGGGGATAAACAAATAACTGAACTCGAACTCTCAAGAGAGTGAGAAAGAGTATAAAAGAAATGCCAGGAAAAACAACAGATATTGATGATACAGGAAATGCTATCCCGTTAGAGAATCGGGAGCATCCAGATTGCATAGTTAGGCACTGAATAACTTACGGAGATTGACTGGGGACACATACCCATACACATATCTCCCCTCTTCACAACTTTGTTTCATAACTATAGATATGCATTTTTACATAAGTGCAGAGCTGCTAACAGATAAACATTGCAAAAAGTGAATTATTTTTATTTACAAATGAATAAATTTGTACAGGGAAATGACTAAAAAAGAAAGTGCGGGAGCTGCTGTTGTGGCAGCACTTATTGATTTACAAAGATGCTAAAAGGACACAGGAGAACCCACTATTTGGATTTGGGATGAGCCTTCGATTTCTTGGCAGCTTTTTCCGCATCCTTTGCTTCCCTCTCTGCTTCAGTCAAAATTCACTTTGATTTCTTTTTCCCTGAAGGTGTAGCACTGGAGCCGGCAGACTTCTTCCCGGAAGGCTGGGCACTGGAATCAAAAGAAGATTTTTTAGCAAGTTCTTCGGTGATAGATCTAGTTGAGAGCTTAACCACTAACCTTGAACCTGCATCCACAACTGCAAGGGGCTTGAGGACCTCAGGGTCTAATTCTTCAGCCTTTAATTGCAAGCGCTTGTCTTGATCAGCCTTCATGGCAGCCAAGGTAATGTCCTCAGCGCTTTTCGACTCCCCGGTTATTGTAACTTCTGGTTCCTCATCATGCCCCTCGTCTCCTCCGTCGTCTTTCAAAGCTGCAATCATTTCTTCGTCATGGGGAGTAGTCACCTTAGTTGATTCACTTCTTTCCCCCAATTCTGTGGAAGCAGCCTTGTCTTCTCCTTCTTTGACCCTCTCAGCGGGCTTTGTCCCAGTGGTAGCTCCTTGAACTACATCTGTCTTCGCGGAGGATTCAACGCCTACAAAATGAGAAACATCGGTTATCAACTCAGGCGAGAGCAAAGGATTTCTCATTGAACGTTCAATCATGTAGCCAAAGGTAGTAGTAGCCTTGACAAGTTGAGGAGAAAAGACAGGGATACCTTCTGAAGACTTCTCAGCGGGGGTGACTACTACCTCTGGAGTTATTTCAGGAATGGGAGATAGTAAAGTTGATCGAGGAATTCCCGGGTTTTCAGGATCATACCCTTCCACTTCAGGAGTTACAGGAGCAGAAGAAGAGGAGCCAGCTTCAGGAATGGTTTTCTGTTTAGACTTCCGCCTCTCTTCTTCCATGGCCTCAGCAATTAGACGGCGACCTTCAGCTAGGCGCTCCGGTTCGTCGTCTCTCAAGTACTTCTCCATCAACTTATCTTCAT
The DNA here is from genome assembly GCA_030737875.1 of Allium sativum. Taxonomy (NCBI): domain Eukaryota; kingdom Viridiplantae; phylum Streptophyta; class Magnoliopsida; order Asparagales; family Amaryllidaceae; genus Allium; species Allium sativum. Next base: position 571,011,165 of record CM060912.1, on the reverse strand, counting down.
CGAGGGAATCGACCTTAAGCTCTTCTTTTTCCCACTCAACGATTTGATTCCACACATGAACCAAAGTGGATGGATAGTCCTCGATCCAGGAAATGTTTCGACGACGAATAATGTGCGCGAAGAATTCGATCATTAGCTCCCCGAAGCCCTGAATATCGGCTTCCGCCTCTGATAGCTGTTTGCGGGTTTCCTCCGCAGATTTAATAGCGCATTCAACGTTGCCCTCAGCCAGAGCAGCCCTGTTTTCCGCCTCTAACAATTTTGAAGCCAAATCAGCGTTTTTCTTTTCTAACTCAGCACTCCTTTTCGCTAACTCGGCATTCTTCTGCTCAAGCTCAGCATAAGCGAGACGTGTCTTAGCAGCCTCTGACTTGGCTTCGTCAGCTTGCTTCTTCAACTCGGAACGTTCCTGAGTGTGGGATTCTAGCAAATCATGATAGCGCTTTTGCATGTCCTCAAACTGTTGTTTGAAGTTAGAAGCGTTCTTCTGAGCGATAGCTAGTTGAGCTTGAGTATCTTCTAAATTTTTTCCTAAGGTTTTCAGGGCCTTAGCATCTTCCTCTGCAGTTTTGTGCATTGAGTCAGCATTTGTCATTAGCGTGCGGATGATTCTAGAAAGAGTGCGGGAATACTTGAACATCTCGGTATATTGTTTTTCCACCAAATCAATCTTTGCTCTGGCCTCCTCTGCCCAATTAGAAGAAATAGGTTCAAGGGAAGGTAGAAAGGTCAGAGTCTCGAAGTAGTGCTCGGGAAATTGCTCCTTTAAATATGCCAGCCTTACTGCGGTTCCCGCATCTGGTGGAGGAGGGGCGAGGATGGTTAGTTCAGTGTCCCTTCCTGAAGAAGATTCTGTAGAACCCTTGTCTGTCCGAGGTCGCTTAGTGGCAGGGACTTTTTGCTTACTTCTAGACCCAGTTTCCTTTGGAGGTGTCTTCTCTCTACCCCGCTTTTCATAGGAGGAAGTGGAATCCCTAGATTGTGGTCTATCCTCCTCTCTACGACCTTGATAGCTTTTGTATTTTTCCTGTTCCGGTCGAACTGGTGAGCGGGAGCGTGAGGATCGAGATCGATAAGGATCATAGGGTCTCCTTTCCTCCCTGCCGCGGTCATCCCGGCGGTTATATTCGGCATCCTGGGGAGGATTAGACATGCTGCGGCGAAGCTTTCTTATGTCATAAGAGGATCGAGACATTGTGCCTGCACGATAAGTTAAACGAAGTTTAGAATCGACGGATCCATGGAAAAAGAAGTGCAATGAATGCTAGTGCTACGGTGCAAAGTGCATCCTATGTGGTGTATGCGTCCCCCCAACCAACCCGAGTCTGAAGCTAGACTGGTGCGGGCAGGCTCTTTGGCCTTAGCAGGAGTAGTCTCTTCAGAAGAAGTGAAGACTAGAGGGTCCTTTCTGAAATCTTCCGAAGTGTATATAGTCTCGGGTAAAGGGAGATCCCCCAAACCCTGAAATATGTGCTCGTCGGCGCTAGGAACATCCCCTTCGGAAGCGTGAAGTGGCGACCCTTGGGGAGATTTTGATTTGTCTACCGAGGTAGTTTCCTCGGGGGCAACATACCCTTCACGATGTTTTTTGGCCAGATTAGCCAGCTCATCGTCTTGAGTGGAAGAGGGAGAGGGTGAAGTTTGAAGAGAAGCTGCAGGAATTCCCGAGCCTTCTCCTATTTCTGGAACTGTTTCCACTGGAGGAATATATGCATAAGGGACTGTCCCATGACCGATGCTACGGTAGACGGATAGCAGCCCGTGAAAATGAAGGTACTCATCTTTAAGAACCTCGTCAATAGTAAGGAATTTTTGGTCGCCATTGAGGAGACGGTGCATTCGATCAAAGAACACTTGGTCTGATACCTGTTTGGGATTATCGACTGCAAATAAAAAGGAAAAACAGGTCAGGGTGATGATTCAAGTGTATAGAGTCCAGGGTCAGAAAATCAGTGCTTTACTTGATTTTGTCCATCTTCTGGCGCATCCAGACTGTTGCTTTATATAGAACCACTCCAGTCTGGAATCTCCAGCCTTGCTGCTAAACGGTGTAGAGATTATCTTCCTCTTTGGGACCGACTCAAAGTAACAGAAAGAAGGGGTTTCCCTAGTCCGATGTTTGAAATTATAGAAGAAATGAACATCGTCAAACGTAAGCTCCACGCCTAGAATTTCACGATATGCTATGAATAAGGTATGCAGATAGGCATATGAATTGGGATGCAGCTGCATGGGGGCAATCCGCATTTGTCTTAAGAAGTCGACGATGAAAGGCGAGAAAGGAGGAATGGCGCCAACCATGCACATCAGACGAGTGACCGTCATATATCCTTCTGGAGGGTTATGTGGACGGTCAGAACGTGAGGGCACTAGAGTGTCTCTCTTCATTATTCCGTACTTCAAGCAAATTCTCACGAGTCGGTCATTGTCAATTGTTGATTCTACGGAATCTGGAGGTGATTCCAATATAATGGCTGAGTCAAATTCATCGGGTGCTCGGTTGTCACCAATCCCTCCTTCCTCCTCAAAGCCTAGGGAAACTTCATTTTCTGAAGACATTTCATCGCTTTCCCGATGACCAACTCCGTAATCCGGACCCTCGCTGTCCCATTCTGGGTCAGATGAAGAAGATATATCCTCGAGAGTGGTTTTGTTGGAAGTTTCTGGAGCTTCTTTCCTCTCAGCTAAACGAGAAGAGCGTCTGGGCCTCATTGTCATGGAACTATTGAAGAAGCAATAGCACGGATTAGAGTGAATTATCCCGTGTCCCCCTTTTTGTGTATGTGTGTGAACTAAAGTGTATGCAACAAATGTGGGAAATACAAAATAGAAGTACAACAATGCAAGACGAAGCTTTAAAGAGAAAATAATAGTCAGATTTGTCCTTGATTCTCGTTTATGTTCGCAAGGCACTATCCTAACTGTTCGCGAAGCATATTCATCTAGAATAAGCGTTAGTTGAATTAATTGGGTAGTCTTTATATGCCAAATTTGATATGTTCGGATCGGTTCGGATATGTGTGTGATGGCTGGCTCAATACAAACACAGATAGTAATCGGTTCGGATGCGTCATTAGAGTAGGGCCAGTTCGAGACAAGGGAAGCAATGGGTTCGGAGGCAGGACTGATCTGATCGGATCGGATGGCCCGATCCGAACCGAACTAGCACCACTCAACCGATCCATTTACTTCGACCTTCACTTCCCCGACCCGAACCGACGTTTTCTGTCCTCCCTGTCTTTCTAAAGTGTGAAACCCGGACCGATCTCTTATCCTACTCCTTCCTTTCCGCTCCTTCGTCTTCTACCCGAGCCGACTCCAGTTGGTCACCACGCTCCTTGTCTTCTTCCTCTTCTCCCCCTTTCCCACGAACGAGTCCGTTTCATCGCCAAAGCTATTGTTAAGGGCAGAAATTTGCCCTCTCCAGCCTCGCGACGCCTCGAAGTGACGGCGCATCCACCAGTGACGACGTGGAATTCAAGCGAAGCTCTGTGTCTAAACCGTTCCAATCGACCGTAAAGTGAAATCAAGAACGTTTATTACGATGTTATTCGGGATTAAAAAGCTACCTATGTGCTTGATTTGAGGAATCTACGAGAAAGGAGTTCGGAGTTTTTAAGGTTTTCGATGCTTGGGTCCGAGCGGCAATAGAAACGAAGAAGAAAGAAATGAAGACGGCGATGGGTTTATATAAAGAATGGAGTTGACTCCTCGTCTCCCTATTTTGTCTCGCCCGATCGGACCGGAGTGGAAGCCCAGTAGCACAACTCTCTCTGAAGGCCCAATGTTTAAGAAATAAATCCACGAATACGCTTCGGATCGGAATCCGAACCGAGTGGAAACTTCACACGTTGATTTAGCATCCGACTCGAATTGAAGAGAAGGAGAGTAAAGGAGGAGTATACCTGCAAGAAGCATTACATGGCGAGATAAGTTCCCAAATCTGCTCAAAAATGAAGAAGATGTGTTCGGGTCGGACGCCGAACCGAACAGAAGTCCGTGCATTACTCTTGACAATTCTGGTTAAACGACATCAAAGCACGCTTTGTACAACGAAAGCATCCTTTGAGGGGGCAAAATGTTAGCCTACTTTGTGAACTAGGCAACACAAAGTCAAGAAACCAACCCTTGAAGAGTATTTTAAGTTATAAGACTCCGGTTCGGATCGGAAGAAAACACCACACTTCAGAGTGGTAGCAGCATATCGGTTCGGATCGGAAGAAAACACCACACTTCAGAGTGGTAGCAGCATATCGGTTCGGATCGGATAGAATTCTCTGTTCGGATCGGATATCTCCTACTGGATAAATTGGCGAAGCATATCTGATCGGATCGGAAGGTCAATAAATCTCAAGTAAATCGGAAAGCCATCTGCTTGCCATGAAGCTGGAGCGGAGCGGAGTATGATTAGAGAAGGAGAGACGTCCAAGCTACTCCGGTTCGGATCGGGTATTCCGATCCGAGCCCCCAACCTGCTCGTCTCCGACCCGCACCCATGATCCAGGAAAATCTCCTATAAAATCGCCTGGAGAACCGGACCGGATGTGACTAATTCCTACCCCTAATGTCCATCTCATTGATGCGTTGTCAGCTTGATAGCCCATCCGAACCCGAAGAGAGTGCGATGGATGACACGTGTTCCGACCCGGATTGCATCTCAGGCAAATTCACACCTATAAATACCCCATCTAGAGACAAAGAGAAGGATCTTTTTCAGCACTTTCGAGAATCCAAGTACCTCCATCGTCCGAATTCCTTTACTCCCGGAAAATCCAAACCATCTCTCATTTCCTGTTTCTATCATTTTGAGTGAATAAAAGTGAGTTGTGAGCGAATCTTACACGGCATTTGTAACTGAATTACTGAATATAGTGAAAACTAAGTGGACGTAGGCATTTCTTCGCCGAACCACTATAAACCTTGTGTGTCCCTTTTTATTTCTGCCTTACTTTATCTTGTTTCTAATCAAGTTGGGTGTTAGAACCATATTTGGGTCTAACATATATATAAAAATATAATTATATTTAATCGAATAACGACGCTGCAGTTCGTATTTTCAAATCGAAACTTCAAATGATTGTACCGGGAGATCCGACCGTCGGATTTTCCCGAAACTGGAGCCGTTGGATTCATTTTGAAAAGACCTTTCTAATGATGTAGATTTTATGAAAATCCAACGGTTAGATTTTCAGATATGTGTAAATCAAATCTGGAAAAAACAGCGCCACGACCGCGTTATGGCCCGAAGCGTCGTTTTGAATAAATTGGCTATTTTAAAATAAATAAAAATAGCGATAAATCGGTATAAAATATCATAAACGATGTGGAATGGAAATAAACTGAATTTTCTCGGTTTATGTGGTATTTGATGGTTGAATGTGTTTGGTGTGAAAATTACATTAAAGAACAAAATTGGTGTTGTCGAATGATTTAACCATTGAAATAAATTGATTTGAAATTCTAAATATACGTGAATTATTTGAAAAGGCCGAGTTAATTCTCATTTCAAAATAATTGACCGACGATTGAAAATCGAAGATGAAGACGGTGGTCGAAGACCGGAGATCTTCACCTCGTTTGGATGGTAACCGAGGTCCTAATTGGGAGGCATCGCGAAATATGGATAATGAGTGGTGATCGTCCAGGCGTACGTGGTGATCGATGGGTTTGCGAGGTATTTAGTGCCTCCAGTTTCGTTCAGACCCAGAACGGACTTGTAAATGGACTGTGTGTCTGACATTGGATTTTATTCTGTGTTGATTGATCTCTATTAAATATACATCTGTATGGCGGCGGAGAATTTATTCTTTTGCTTAACGCCCTTTTCTGAAACGCACGAGCTCAGAGGTTATATATCGATGGACATCAGTCGCATGGCATGAATTGCCTGTGTGGCATGCTAAGATGCAGTGATCAGGGTTTCTGTTGAAAAGCAAAGCCTTGTGGTGATGATCAAAGCACCGCCTGTGTGGCGTAGCTTTGTGTATAACGTGAATTCGCGAGCCTCACACCCCGGTATGAACCTAAAACGGGAGAAGGACCTCAGGGAGGGCATGCGTTTCTTTCTAGCTAGGGTGGTGTCAGTGACCTGCCAACCCTGACATTTATATACTTTTCACCTATGTGGTTGTTGCTGTTGCGAGGCGCCTCGGTTAGATCGGACGATCCGGGTCCGATGGAGCCATTCGTTGGCTCATTTACACTCCAAAGGGTAGGGAAACGCAGTGTTCAGGAATTTTAATCCACATCGGTGGACCGGCCCTGACGATCCAAGGGTCGATGCGCTCTGACCCTGTGGCTCGGGCTAGAGAATCACGAAGTCGGTAAGGACTATCTTTTGCCTTGGTTCATAACGGAAATCCAATTTCCAAATATGTGACTGTGCGGTTTTGATTGTATACCTATATATGGCGACATAGTGGTATGGGGCATTAATGTCGTGTATGATTGATAGTTACGATTTGAACTTGTTTTCAAAACATATAAACACTAGCAATAATATCAAATGCCTTTGTTTTATTCGTATCAAGCATATTTTGGCCGTTATAAGGTAAAAACTCTATCCTCCGGTTTGCGTTGCATTGTGTGATGGGAACTGAGTCTTATAATGGCTTCATTTTTATTAAAAAACACAGCGTTGTTCAAAAGAATGATTTGTTTTAAAGCACTGGCAATCCAATGGAGTAAACCCGTTCCACGAAAGTGGCGTGGTCCTGTGATTTGCCATATTATATATGTGTTGAATAGATTTCTCATACCAGTCCCATGACTGACTCGCAGTTTGTTTCACTCTCAAACTCGGGTGCCCCTTTTTCTACACGGGCAGCCTTGTATTCAGGTTTAGCTGGTTCTTTCTGGATAGCTGGAGCTGAAGATGGATTCTATCATTTATCTCTTTTTATGCTGTTTAGCTCCTATTGTACATATTTTGTTTGTTTTCCGCTGTAGACATTTATGTATAGCTGAACTGTATTTGTACTAAGTAAGATCCTGTATACTGTGTAACTCTGATGATTACTTATATTCCACGGATTACCCTTGCCACCGTCAGTACGGGGTTTGGGGTCGTCTCATTTGGTATCAGAGCTTTGGTTAAGCTTAGTTCTGGAATATAACATATTAACGAACTCGTCAGAGATAGAACCAGTAGTGTTCTAGGACGAGTAACTCGGTACAGATAGGATCAGCAATATCCTAGTATGAGTATAGCAGAATCAGAACAACTCGTTAGAGATGGGGTTAGAAGTGCCTCAGAACGATTCGAGAGTAATATGTTTTTAAATAACGTATTTGTGATTATATATATAGTCTGGTTTTAGAATTTTAATTTTTTGAATATATAAAAGATATATATTTGAAAAGCTAAAAAGGTTGAAAACAATTGGATTGGTTGTTGTGTTGTGTGATTGTAGATTTATCAAACCACTTTCGACTTTGTTCCTTTTCGGGGACGAAAAGTTTTAAGTGGGGGAGATTGTAACGACCCATAAAATCTGAACCAATTTAAAAAATTTAAATTGGCTAAAATAATGGATTTTAAATATTTAAAATAAATATTTTAAATAATAGAGATGAAAACTGAGTTTGAATCGACAATTGAAAACGAATAGAATTAATTATAATTATAAGCAAGGCCTGAAATGGCGCTGCAGTTTCAAAAAAATTGAATTCAAACTTTGTCGGACTGTACCGGGTGCAAAACAAAACGGATTTTAACGAAAACAAAAATATCTAAATCTGTTAGTGAATACCTTTCTAACGAATCTGAAAAATCGAATTTTCATAGAGGAAAGCAAAAGTTATGGCCGAATGAATTTTCAGAAAGGTCGCTATGGAATTTATATAGCCCGTGAAATTGGCCATTTTGCATACGACCTCGGAATTCGACGAAACCACTTTTGTTGGATCCGGGATGTAAAGTTATTGCTAGGTTTCAAATTTCATAATTTTTGAAGCTAGTATGTGAGCGTGGCAAAGGAAAATGTGTTTTGGTCAATTATAGTTAAATTGGATCGACCAAAAATGGGCCTATTTGCAAACGGTCTCAGAATTCGACGAAACTAGTTTTGTTAGGACCGTATCGTCAATACGAAGCTAGAAAATATTTTTCTGGAATTTTTCGAATCAGTTTGTGGCCGAGGCAAATTGAAATGTACGTTCAAATTAAATATTGAGTGTTTTATATTTTAATTTGAAGGAAAACTGACTGAAACATTCGAATGGGCCTTCGAAACATATCCCATTGTGTTCGGAATGGGGGTAAAACGCTAGGGACGACAGTCGTTGGGTTTGAATTGGTGTTCGTACGTGATAAGGGGTATTTTCGAAAATAATTAAATTAAAAATTTAATATAAATGGGTCAAACCCTAGGAAAATGGTCCAACTGGTTTTCCCTGGTGTAATGGCGCGTTTTGTTAGCTGTCGAATAATTAATTTATTTAATTATTAAATATCGATTGGGCGATATCGATGACTTGAATTGAATAAAATTGAATATTTAATTAAAATAAATAATATAATAATATATTATAATGTCGAAATAATCGGAAATCACCGAATTCACAATACTGTGTGAATTGGATCAGCTAAAATATTTAATTCAGTTTAGAATTGAATTTGAATAATGAATCGATTTAATAATTGACGTTAAAACGTATTAATTATATTATAATTAAAATAGAGCGCGTAACGACGCGACAGTTCGTTATTTGGCGATTTAGACTTCAAGTGGACGTACAAGGTTCGTTTTAAATCGGATTGCTGTGAAACAAGAAACGTGTGGAGCTGGTGGAGTATATCTTTCTAGTGGAAGAGAGAGATCGGGATTTCGTCGTGTGGATTTTGAGTTACGTCCAAATCAAAATATCAGAAATGCAGCGCCCTGACCATAACAATTTAAATATATTTAATTATAAGGATTTAAATAGAAATCGAGCGTCGATATAACTCTAACGAGATAATATCGAGCTGTAAATGCATACAGGGATATTCTGGAGTTGTATGGTATGCCAATGTGAGTATAGACGATAATAATTAATTTTATATAATTTATTTAATTATATTTAAATATATTTATATATTTAAATAGGCTATTTAGAGCGTTAAAAATAGCCACTTTTGCATACAAAGTCGGAATTCGACGAAACTAGTTTTGTTGGATCCGCAATGTCAAATAGTTGTTAGATTTCCAGTTTCGTGATTTTTAGAGTCAGTGTGTGGCCGTACGGATTTTTAGAGTGAGAAACAGTCAGTATTTTGACAGTCAAAAATACGCTGTATGAGCATACGGAGTCGGAATTCGACGAAACCAGTTTCGTTGGGACTGTAATGTCGAGCTCTATCTACATTTCCAGTTTCGTTATTTTTAGACATCGTATGTGGTCGTGGGGATTTTTAAAGACCAGAAACGAATATAAAATCAATAAAATAATATTATTATTTTTATCCTAACTCTTTTCCTTGGCCAAAAAGAGAAGCCACGCCTTCCATATTTTCAACCACAAACGGCAACAACCACAACGCAAGCATATAAGGCCCGGACGATTCATACAGTAAACAAATTCAAAGAAAAGAAAAAATCCAAACAATCCACATCAATTTATATAAATTACAAAATCAATATATATAGATTCAGAAAGGGGAGAGCTACATGCTGGTGATCCCGGAATCCCGTGCGATGCGGATTTGGTGAGGTGCAAATTAGGGCAGTAGTCTAGGGTTCAAGGAATCGGGATATTTGGTCATCGATTGGGGTATTGAAGTTGATATCTGGGTTCGGTGGATCAAATGGCACGTTGTGGCAATTTAGTGAGGGTTTCGATGGAGTTTTTCGTCGCTGTTGTGCCTACTGTCGCAACTGTCGCGACACAGGGAGGACGTCGAGTGGCTCCTTGTGGGTCTAGGCGGACGGAGGAGTGGACGAGGAGTCAGATGGCGGTGGTCTTGAGGAGTTCGGTGGAGTGAGGATCGAGAATAGGGCGGCCGACGTTGTGAAAATGGGGGTGGTGTTTTTACTGGAGGCATCGAAGTGTTTGGGAAAGAAGATAAGGCGGACGGGTTATAAGGGAAGCAGGGTTGGATTTAGTGGGTGGGCTGTTGGGCTCAAGGTAATGGTTAAGGCCCAGTAGGATATTAAAGTTTTAGTTTTAGTTTTAATTTAAAATTTGTGTTAACTTGTGAATGTGATATCTCATCCATACGAAGTCAGATTGACGAACCGTAAGTTGCGTTGGGATCGTATGGACGAGCACTCCACAATGGAACTGACCGCGAGTCAATTGGAGTCCGTCACAATTTATAGCAAAATAAATGGTCTGAATCAAGCGATGGTTATTGTCATTGACGATGGTCGCCCAATGTGAGTAAAACTCACCAACTCTGAATAGTTCTATTTTTACAGTGTATTCTTAGGACTGTTAATTATTGTCTGTTTGACTGTATGTTGACTGTTTGATTGAACTGCTAGTCAGTTAGTAGAGATTATATATATATATATATATATAAACCGTCAAATAGTTATATGTTGATTCTGTTTATCAGAATATTATACTGTTGTTGTCTAACATCTGTGGTGCAGGGAAACAGGTTGGAGGAATCCAACTGGATTCCTCAACAGTTATTTTTACTGTAATTTATGTATTGTGATATATAAATGCGATATATATAATCTATTGTGATTATGTGTGGTTGGATGATATTCCTCGTTTTTAGATGATGTGTTAAAAACCATAAGAAATACCAGGATATAGAAAGAGATCTTCAAACTATAATTTGAAAATAATTTATTTATATAAAATCGATGGATTTTATATTATAAAGAAAAGGGGATTTTGAGTATAAAGGAAAATATTGGTTAATCAAGTATAAAGGAGAAATATTTGTTAATCGAGTATAAAGGATTAAACAAAGTAATTGGTTAGGTTGACCAAAGCAAGTTAGTCGGGTTAAACAAAGTAATTGGTTAGGTTAACCAAAGCGAGTTAGTCGAGTTAATCAAAGTAATTGGTTAAGTTAACCAAAGTAAATTAGTTAAGTTAAACTAAGCGGTGAATCAAAGTGAATTTGTTAAGTTAAACTAAATGATTAATCGATGTGAATTAGTTAAGTTAAACTAAAGGATTAATCGATGTGAATTAGTTAAGTTAACTAAGTGGTTAATCGAAGTAAATTAGTTGAGTTAAACTAAGTGAACCGGCTAGAGTTAATCAACGTGAATTAACTAAGTTAAACTAAGTGGATTAGTTCAGTTAATCGAGACAAGTAAATCAAGTTAGGGTAAACCATTTGAGTTAACCAGTTAGAGTTAACCAGTTTGAGTTAATCAGTTAGAGTTGACCAGTTAGAGTTGACCAGTTAAAGTTGACCAGTTAGAGTTGACCAGTTAGAGTTATCCAAGTGGAGTTAATCGAGTAGAGTTGCCGAATATCACTTATTCGAAGTAGAGTTATCGAATATAGTATATTCGAGGGAAGAGTAATCGAATATAGTTTATTCGAGTGGAGAAATCAAATGTTATTCATTTGAGAAGAGTTACCGAATATTATTTATTCGAAGAGTAGTTATCGAATATTGGTTATTCGAAGTTAGTTAATCCAAAGGAGTTATTCGAAGTTAGTTAATCCAAAGGAGTTATTCGAAGTTAGGTAATCCAAAGGAGTTATTCGAAGTTAGTTAATCCAAAGGAGTTATTCGAAGTTAGCTAATCCAAAGGAGTTATTCGAAGTTAGTTAATCCAAAGGAGTTAGTCGAAGAGTTAATCGAATATAGTTATTCGAAAGAAGGTGTTAATCGAATATAGTTATTCGAGTAAAGTTAAAAGAGTTAATCGAATTTAGTTATTCGAAATGAGTTATTCGAATTAGATATTTGAATAGAGTTAAACACATTAGAGTGATTCGAATTACTTATTCAAATAGAGGTAAACACGTAAGAGTTAATCGAATATTAGTTATTCAATTAGAGTTAAATCGAATTTAGTTATTCGAAAGGAGTTAATCAATTTGAGTTAAGTTAATCGATTTGAATTAAGTTGAATCGAAATGGAGTAAATCGATTAGAATTAAGTTAATCGAGTTAGAGTAAATCGAATATTGGTTATTCGGAGGTAAGTTATTCGAATTAGTTATTCGAAGGAGTTAATCAAATGAGTTGATCCAAAGGAGTTAGTCGAATATTAGTTATTCGAATAGAGTTAAAGGAGTTATCGATTTTATTTTGATCGAAAGGAGTTATCGATTAGTAAATCGAAAGGAGATTTTCGAATATAGCATATTCGAAAGAAAGAGATCGAATATTGTTTATTCGAAAGAGAGAGATTTCGAATATGAGTTATTCGAAGAGAGATAATCGAATATAGGTTATTCGAAGAAGAGTTAATCAAATAGAGATTACTCGAAAGAGACTTATACGTCGAATTCGATTATAGCGAATTCGGGAAAGTACTATTTACTTTCCAGGGTTTAAATCAAGATTTAGTTATTGATTTAGAAATTAGGTGTCTGTTAAATTATTCGAGTTAGGAAATAAATTCATAATTTAGGTTAGATATTTTGGGGGTAGGAATTATAACGTTATAGTTATAATCAAACGTTGTCATTTAAGAAGTGGATTCGTAATCTGAATCCGAGAATTTGCATAAACATATGATTGTAAAAAGTGAGTGATGAGCTTCATCTATTTCACAGTAAAGGACGTTGTTCAATTAAGGTCTGAGAGGTAATTATACCCCAACTTGATTGACTTCAGAATTGACAAAGGAATAGTTCTGGTTCGATAGAAAAGGTTGATTTGAAATATAGTTAAGTAATAAGCGATTAATGGATTAAGCGAAACGATGTTTTATACAACGTTCATTGGAAATCCGTAAATGAGTTTTGGAAACGTTTTCCAAATATAGTCAGATATGTTTTCTAAACATAGAAAATGAAATGTTTTCATGATAAGAATTTAAGAAATAGAGTTAAGCAAATTCAGAAAACTAACTGGAGAGGGTAAGTTGAACGGTTTTCTAAGTGACGATCTGATGTTGGTTTCGACCTTCCAGATTGATACTTAGAGAATTGTTCTCATACTAGTTACAGTTAGGGACTGATAGTTGCGAAATAATAGTGATGTGAAAATAAACTATGGAAATGTTTTCGAATGATTAATAACATATATTTTCTAAATATATGAAATAAGGAAATATGAACATGTGATGATTGATCAATCGAATTTCCATTTGGAAATAAGATCGTTGTTTGTACACCGACATGTTTTCATTTGATAGTTGAATCACAGACTATCAAAGTTTTTACCATTTTAACGTTGTTAATATGGAGAGACCGGTTGGATTATTATCCAAAGAACCACTCTGTATGGGCATAAGCGTTGCGAGCAATATCTGCCAAAGATAAATTGAAGACGGAGTAAAGTGCAAGGGCTGTTGTATAAGTCTTAGATAACAGTGACTAAGATGGATATACTGAATAGTACCTTCGGTTTGTCCAGTCCCAGGACAACGTATATGGAAGAAGGTCTGACAGAGTATATCCAATGGATCGCGTAAGTTGATCTGTTCAAACGTATTCACGTTTGATGGCAGAGGAATTCGTTTCTCTTAGCTATATACCCGTGTTATTTTTGGATAAGTCAATTTGTGATTTGGCGGGTATGACGATGTGGCATTCAAAGTGAATGGTGATCAGATGTTCTGAAGATAGACGTAGCTTCTAGCCTCACACCGGGAAGTAACAAAAGTTGGGCTAGGCAGCATGGCTAGTTGGGTCATCCCCAAGCAGGGTGTATTGTCACCGATCTAGAGAATATTCATATTTATACTTCTTTTTGATTCTGTATCTTCGGATGAAGGTTTGATGGCCTACAACCGTGGTGGCAATATATTCGCGACACTCAAGCTAAATGAGTGAGCGGTCATGTGTGGCCGGGTTGCAAGACGTTCTTGTTGAACCCTGAGTGTATCACCTCTAGAGTACACTATTCAGAAGGTGCTCCCATACCTTGTCTGTTGGAATCCATTCTCCGATAAGAGCCCTGCGGTTTATGATTTTATACTATGTATGTAGAACGTGAGATGCAAGCGTTTCTGCTAGATTGATACCTATTTGTACTTAGACATTATTATAATATCACAATGATATTTCTTGTCAAAGTTGTTTAGATACTCATAAGGTAAAACCCGTTCCGTATTCACGGCGTGGTCTTATGAGATATCATATACCTGTTCAATTGTTTAAACTGTTTTACTCATACCAGTCCCATGACTGACCCGGAGTTTACTTTGTTGTTTTCCCTAAACTCTTGGGTGCCTAAATTTGTACGGGCAGTCAAGTAGTCAGGATTTACAGATATACTTGGAGAGCTTGGAGCAGGAGGCTGCAAGATTTTATAGCTATAGTTATTTCCGCTGTGTTGTAAGTGTTGACTCTGATAAGTGCTATTGTATATATATAACTGTTTACTTCAAAGCTATGTTATATATTATATGTTATTCGTTCCGCTGTGAGATTCGTGTTACTCTGATGATTCTGATGTTCTCCTTCTTCTTCTATTCTATTAGTTCTATCTTTTCTTTCTCACCTTCTAAATTCTTTCACTAACGTCTCGGAATTTCCGACTCTCGAGGAGTCGGAAATTTCCAGCCGTTACAGTTGGTATCAGAGCTTAAGTTAAGAATTACTTGGCTCTGTGGCGTGACTCGGTAGAGATAGGGTTAGAAATACCCTAGACTGAGATTGAGTGTATATATACGAGTGCGTATTTGTATTTTATATAAAATGGTTTTATATTGTGGAGATTCATTGGCTGAGTTGTTTATGAGTTCTGGTCGATCAGTTTGATCCACTGTATTGGTAGGAGTAAATAAACACTTGAATACGATGGGCCGTCACGATATGTTTTGAAAAAGGGTAAGTGAATTTAACATTACCCAAAGTATATTTTGATATAGAAATATATATATATATATATATATCAAAATTTTAATATATTAGATATATTGGTTGTTATTATAATCGAGTAAGATTATAAATTAAATGGTTATATATAAATAACCAATCAGAATTCCTATAAGTAAAATACGTGGAATCAGTTGAATTAAAATCTGAAATTTAAATCAGAATTTGGGATTAAAATAAGGAAATTTTAAGTTCCTGGGAGATTTTGAAAATGTTTTTCAATTTGAAATAAATATAGTATCTAACTCACCTGGATGACTGGAAAATAATTCCGAGGATGGATCGATACATCGTCGGTGTGATTTTCGAGTTTCTAAGTGGCGGATTACTACCAAGGATTTTGTTTTCAAATTGTTTTGAGAAAACAAGTTGTTTAGAAAATCAAAGGTTTTGAATTGTTAGTATGATTTCAAAATGGAATTTGAAATAAAACCCAGGAATTTAAATCTTGAAATTTAAAATTTAACTTGTTAAGTTGAATGAATCAAGATGGTAAAAACAAATAAGTAGATTAAAATTTAACTTGAACCAAGTTAAATAAATCGGGATTTGGTTAGAGAATCATCTGGATTGGAATTAAGTTGATGGGTTAAGAGTTTGAAATCTGATATTGGAGTTTGAATAGAATTTGACTTGGATAGCACCAAGTGTTTGAGTTGAAGGTTGGATTGAGATGACATTGGTATATGTTGGGTTGATAACAGGTGAAGGTGATAAGAGTTGATATGCCCGACAAAAAGGTACAAGTTTATTTTTGATATAAGCGTGAGATTTATGAGCCGAATTGGCAAGCCGCTTGGCTGTTTGATTTTCTTTTGGATTGGAGATGGCCTAGAGAGGCGAGTTGTGGTTTTACCGATAGGGCTGTACAAAGGAGGTTATGGCAAAATTTTCCGAAAATTTATAGTGTTAGAAAATTTTCAGAATTTTTGAAAATTTTAGTTAGTCGGATGAATAAATATTTCAGTCGATATAAATTGGTTCGGTTGAAGTCAGAAATAAGGGGGTAAACCAATCTTAGGAATTCCAACATATAGGGTCAACCTCTAACTTAGCAATTTCGAGGACGAAATTATTTTAAGGGGGGAAGTCTGTAATGGCGCGTTTTGTTAGCTGTCGAATAATTAATTTATTTAATTATTAAATATCGATTGGGCGATATCGATGACTTGAATTGAATAAAACTGAATATTTAATTAAAATAAATAATATAATAATATATTATAATGTCGAAATAATCGGAAATCACCGAATTCACAATACTGTGTGAATTGGATCAGCTAAAATATTTATTCAGTTTAGAATTGAATTTGAATAACGAATCGATTTAATAATCGACGTTAAAACGTATTAATTATATTATAATTAAAATAGAGCGCGTAACGACGCGACAGTTCGTTATTTGGCGATTTAGACTTCAAGTGGACGTACAGGGTTCGTTTTAAATCGGATTGCTGTGAAACAAGAAACGTGTGGAGCTGGTGGAGTATATCTTTCTAGTGGAAGAGAGAGATCGGGATTTCGTCGTGTGGATTTTGAGTTACGTCCAAATCAAAATATCAGAAATGCAGCGCCCTGACCATAACAATTTAAATATATTTAATTATAAGGATTTAAATAGAAATCGAGCGTCGATATAACTCTAACGAGATACTATCGAGCTGTAAATACATACAGGGATATTCTGGAGCTGTATGGTATGCCACTGTGAGTATAGACGATAATAATTAATTTTATATAATTTATTTAATTATATTTAAATATATTTATATATTTAAATAGGCTATTTAGAGCATTAAAAATAGCCACTTTTGCATACAAAGTCGGAATTCGACGAAACTAGTTTTGTTGGATCCGCAATGTCAAATAGTTGTTAGATTTCCAGTTTCGTGATTTTTAGAGTCAGTGTGTGGCCGTACGGATTTTTAGAGTGAGAAACAGTCAGTATTTTGACAGTCAAAAATACGCTGTATGAGCATACGGAGTCGGAATTCGACGAAACCAGTTTCGTTGGGACTGTAATGTCGAGCTCTATCTACATTTCCAGTTTCGTGATTTTTAGACATCGTATGTGGTCGTGGGGATTTTTAAAGACCAGAAACGAATATAAAATCAATAAAATAATATTATTATTTTTATCCTAACTCTTTTCCTTGGCCAAAAAGAGAAACCACGCCTTCCATATTTTCAACCACAAACGGCAACAACCACAACGCAAGCATATAAGGCCCGGACGATTCATACAGTAAACAAATTCAAAGAAAAGAAAAAATCCAAACAATCCACATCAATTTATATAAATTACAAAATCGATATATATAGATTCAGAAAGGGGAGAGCTACATGCTGGTGATCCCGGAATCCCGTGCAATGCGGATTTGGTGAGGTGCAAATTAGGGCAGTAGTCTAGGGTTCAAGGAATCGGGATATTTGGTCATCGATTGGGGTATTGAAGTTGATATCTGGGTTCGGTGGATCAAATGGCACGTTGTGGCAATTTAGTGAGGGTTTCGATGGAGTTTTTCGTCGCTGTTGTGCCTACTGTCGCAACTGTCGCGACACAGGGAGGACGTCGAGTGGCTCCTTGTGGGTCTAGGCGGACGGAGGAGTGGACGAGGAGTCAGATGGCGGTGGTCTTGAGGAGTTCGGTGGAGTGAGGATCGAGAATAGGGCGGCCGACGTTGTGAAAATGGGGGTGGTGTTTTTACTGGAGGCATCGAAGTGTTTGGGAAAGAAGATAAGGCAGACGGGTTATAAGGGAAGCAGGGTTGGATTTAGTGGGTGGGCTGTTGGGCTCAAGGTAATGGTTAAGGCCCAGTAGGATATTAAAGTTTTAGTTTTAGTTTTAATTTAAAATTTGTGTTAACTTGTGAATGTGATATCTCATCCATACGAAGTCAGATTGACGAACCGTAAGTTGCGTTGGGATCGTATGGACGAGCACTCCACAATGGAACTGACCGCGAGTCAATTGGAGTCCGTCACAATTTATAGCAAAATAAATGGTCTGAATCAAGCGATGGTTATTGTCATTGACGATGGTCGCCCAATGTGAGTAAAACTCACCAACTCTGAATAGTTCTATTTTTACAGTGTATTCTTAGGACTGTTAATTATTGTCTATTTGACTGTATGTTGACTGTTTGATTGAACTGCTAGTCAGTTAGTAGAGATTATATATATATATATATATATATATATAAACCGTCAAATAGTTATATGTTGATTCTGTTTATCAGAATATTATACTGTTGTTGTCTAACATCTGTGGTGCAGGGAAACAGGTTGGAGGAATCCAACTGGATTCCTCAACAGTTATTTTTACTGTAATTTATGTATTGTGATATATAAATGCGATATATATAATCTATTGTGATTATGTGTGGTTGGACGATATTCCTCGTTGTTAGATGATGTGTTAAAAACCATAAGAAATACCAGGATATAGAAAGAGATCTTCAAACTATAATTTGAAAATAATTTATTTATATAAAATCGATGGATTTTATATTATAAAGAAAAGGGGATTTTGAGTATAAAGGAAAATATTGGTTAATCAAGTATAAAGGAGAAATATTTGTTAATCGAGTATAAAGGATTAAACAAAGTAATTGGTTAGGTTGACCAAAGCAAGTTAGTCGGGTTAAACAAAGTAATTGGTTAGGTTAACCAAAGCGAGTTAGTCGAGTTAATCAAAGTAATTGGTTAAGTTAACCAAAGTAAATTAGTTAAGTTAAACTAAGCGGTGAATCAAAGTGAATTTGTTAAGTTAAACTAAATGATTAATCGATGTGAATTAGTTAAGTTAAACTAAAGGATTAATCGATGTGAATTAGTTAAGTTAAACTAAAGGATTAATCGATGTGAATTAGTTAAGTTAACTAAGTGGTTAATCGAAGTAAATTAGTTGAGTTAAACTAAGTGAACCGGCTAGAGTTAATCAACGTGAATTAACTAAGTTAAACTAAGTGGATTAGTTCAGTTAATCGAGACAAGTAAATCAAGTTAGGGTAAACCATTTGAGTTAACCAGTTAGAGTTAACCAGTTTGAGTTGATCAGTTAGAGTTGACCAGTTAGAGTTGACCAGTTAAAGTTTACCAGTTAGAGTTGACCAGTTAGAGTTATCCAAGTGGAGTTAATCGAGTAGAGTTGCCGAATATCACTTATTCGAAGTAGAGTTATCGAATATAGTATATTCGAGGGAAGAGTAATCGAATATAGTTTATTCGAGTGGAGAAATCAAATGTTATTTATTTGAGAAGAGTTACCGAATATTATTTATTCGAAGAGTAGTTATCGAATATTGGTTATTCGAAGTTAGTTAATCCAAAGGAGTTATTCGAAGTTAGTTAATCCAAAGGAGTTATTCGAAGTTAGGTAATCCAAAGGAGTTACTCGAAGTTAGTTAATCCAAAGGAGTTATTCGAAGTTAGCTAATCCAAAGGAGTTATTCGAAGTTAGTTAATCCAAAGGAGTTAGTCGAAGAGTTAATCGAATATAGTTATTCGAAAGAAGGTGTTAATCGAATATAGTTATTCGAGTAAAGTTAAAAGAGTTAATCGAATTTAGTTATTCGAAATGAGTTATTCGAATTAGATATTTGAATAGAGTTAAACACATTAGAGTGATTCGAATTACTTATTCAAATAGAGGTAAACACGTAAGAGTTAATCGAATATTAGTTATTCAATTAGAGTTAAATCGAATTTAGTTATTCGAAAGGAGTTAATCAATTTGAGTTAAGTTAATCGATTTGAATTAAGTTGAATCGAAATGGAGTAAATCGATTAGAATTAAGTTAATCGAGTTAGAGTAAATCGAATATTGGTTATTCGGAGGTAAGTTATTCGAATTAGTTATTCGAAGGAGTTAATCAAATGAGTTGATCCAAAGGAGTTAGTCGAATATTAGTTATTCGAATAGAGTTAAAGGAGTTATCGATTTTATTTTGATCGAAAGGAGTTATCGATTAGTAAATCGAAAGGAGATTTTCGAATATAGCATATTCGAAAGAAAGAGATCGAATATTGTTTATTCGAAAGAGAGAGATTTCGAATATGAGTTATTCGAAGAGAGATAATCGAATATAGGTTATTCGAAGAAGAGTTAATCAAATAGAGATTACTCGAAAGAGAGTTATACATCGAATTCGATTATAGCGAATTCGGGAAAGTACTATTTACTTTCCAGGGTTTAAATCAAGATTTAGTTATTGATTTAGAAATTAGGTGTCTGTTAAATTATTCGAGTTAGGAAATAAATTCATAATTTAGGTTAGATATTTTGGGGGTAGGAATTATAACGTTATAGTTATAATCAAACGTTGTCATTTAAGAAGTGGATTCGTAATCTGAATCCGAGAATTTGCATAAACAGATGATTGTAAAAAGTGAGTGATGAGCTTCATCTATTTCACAGTAAAGGACGTTGTTCAATTAAGGTCTGAGAGGTAATTATACCCCAACTTGATTGACTTCAGAATTGACAAAGGAATAGTTGTGGTTCGATAGAAAAGGTTGATTTGAAATATAGTTAAGTAATAAGCGATTAATGGATTAAGCGAAACGATGTTTTATACAACGTTCATTGGAAATCCGTAAATGAGTTTTGGAAACGTTTTCCAAATATAGTCAGATATGTTTTCTAAACATAGAAAATGAAATGTTTTCATGATAAGAATTTAAGAAATAGAGTTAAGCAAATTCAGAAAACTAACTGGAGAGGGTAAGTTGAATGGTTTTCTAAGTGACGATCTGATGTTGGTTTCGACCTTCCGGATTGATACTTAGAGAATTGTTCTCATACTAGTTACAGTTAGGGACTGATAGTTGCGAAATAATAGTGATGTGAAAATAAACTATGGAAATGTTTTCCAATGATTAATAACATATATTTTCTAAATATATGAAATAAGGAAATATGAACATGTGATGATTGATCGATCGAATTTCCATTTGGAAATAAGATCGTTGTTTGTACACCGACATGTTTTCATTTGATAGTTGAATCACAGACTATCAAAGTTTTTACCATTTTAACGTTGTTAATATGGAGAGACCAGTTGGATTATTATCCAAAGAACCACTCTGTATGGGCATAAGCGTTGCGAGCAATATCTGCCAAAGATAAATTGAAGACGGAGTAAAGTGCAAGGGCTGTTGTATAAGTCTTAGATAACAGTGACTAAGATGGATATACTGAATAGTGCCTTCGGTTTGTCCAGTCCCAGGACAATGTATAGGGAAGAAGGTCTGACAGAGTATATCCAATGGATCGCGTAAGTTGATCTGTTCAAACGTATTCACGTTTGGTGGCAGAGGAATTCGTTTCTCTTAGCTATATACCCGTGTTATTTTTGGATAAGTCAATTTGTGATTTGGCGAGTATGACGATGTGCCATTCAAAGTGAATGGTGATCAGATGTTCTGAAGATAGACGTAGCTTCTAGCCTCACACCGGGAAGTAACAAAAGTTGGACTAGGCAGCATGGCTAGTTGGGTCATCCCCAAGCAGGGTGTATTGTCACCGATCTAGAGAATATTCATATTTATACTTCTTTTTGATTCTGTATCTTCGGATGACGGTTTGATGGCCTACAACCGTGGTGGCAATATATTCGCGACACTCAAGCTAAATGAGTGAGCGGTCATGTGTGGCCGGGTTGCAAGACGTTCTTGTTGAACCCTGAGTGTATCATCTCTAGAGTACACTATTCAGAAGGTGCTCCCATACCTTGTCTGTTGGAATCCATTCTCCGATAAGAGCCCCGCGGTTTATGATTTTATACTATGTATGTAGAACGTGAGATGCAAGCGTTTCTGCTAGATTGATACCTATTTGTACTTAGACATTATTATAATATCACAATGATATTGCTTGTCAAAGTTGTTTAGATACTCATAAGGAAAAACCCGTTCTGTATTCACGGCGTGGTCTTATGAGATATCATATACCTGTTCAATTGTTTAAACTGTTTTACTCATACCAGTCCCATGACTGACCCGGAGTTTACTTTGTTGTTTTCCCTAAACTCTTGGGTGCCTAAATTTGTACTGGCAGTCAAGTAGTCAGGATTTACAGATATACTTGGAGAGCTTGGAGCAGGAGGCTGCAAGATTTTATAGCTATAGTTATTTCCGCTGTGTTGTAAGTGTTGACTCTGATAAGTGCTATTGTATATATATAACTGTTTACTTCAAAGCAATGTTATATATTATATGTTATTCATTCCGCTGTGAGATTCGTGTTACTCTGATGATTCTGATGTTCTCCTTCTTCTTCTATTCTATTAGTTCTATCTTTTCTTTCTCACCTTCTAAATTCTTTCACTAACGTCTCGGAATTTCCGACTCTCGAGGAGTCGGAAATTTCCAGCCGTTACACCTGGTCAACGCCGTTTCCATCCTCCCTCTCGCGTTTCACGGCAGCGATTATTCCAAACCATTTTCCCTCCGATCTTCCAATCCATTCAGTGGATTTCGAACCTTCAAAAATGAAATTGAAGATCCCCTCAAGACCTTTAAGCTGAGCGGTGGAGATCGATTTTAGCTTCTTAAATTGCTCGATTTTCCACCTCAAAGGAGGCGCGCCTCGTGGATGATCTGAGGCGATTGGGGCCACCGGAGTTCTTGGTATTCGTGGCGCAGGTCGAGTAGGGGACGGGCTTCGTCGTGGACGGGTCTGATCGACGAACGGCGGCTCCTAGGCGGCGCAAGGAGGAGAGAGAACGACGGTGTGGCGGGTTCTTCGTTTCCAGATAACATTAGGGGAAAGGTAGCATTTTTTTTAACACTATGAATTTAATTAATTACGTTTTTAAATTGTTTGATGTTTGAAATTACATATCTTTTTGCTATGTTGACGAAATTCAGTGAAACAAGAGACAATGGACTCGTGTGGACGTCTTCTACATTCTAGAAGAGACCGCATATTTTTCTGAGCCTTTTGCTATTTTTGGTGGAGTGGAACCCAATGTGAGATTTCTAATTTATAAACGATATGGAAAACGAAGATGTATAAATTATATAGTCGATGTATGAGTTATATAAGCGTTGTACACCTCTTGTATAAGCGTTGTATAAGTTGTACGTTCGATATATAAGTTATATATATGCGTTGTAAAAATTATATATGTGTTGAAATAGAAGTGAATTGCTATATATAAATAAATAAATATATATATATATATGCCCCTCGTCCACAAACCATGGACGATATTTATTGATTGTGATTGGTGTGAAAATTGATTGATAGCGAATGGTTGTTTGGGATTGCTTGTGGTTGATATTGATTGATTGTGGTTGAAAAATACCCGTTTGTGGTTGAGAAATATTTGGTTGAAACCACATAGGATTAGTTTGTGGAAATGAAATAAATATATACATGCCGCCTGCGTGCGAACTAGATGCATGATCCCCATTGTCAAAAACCGCGAGGTTTTAAGGTAGAGCGAGGAGCCGTACTAGGGACGGTCCCGGTTTTAACTACCCTGCCGTTATGCTGCCGAAATTTTGAATAATATTCATATGTTTGAATTATTTTCATTTGCTGAAACTATATTTATTCGTTGTATAGAAAACCTTCATGTGTTGAATCGATATTCATTCGTTGATTAGAAATTCATGTGTTGAATGGTATTCGCGTTTTAAATTTAAAAAATCACCCTTTTTAACTATATATAGAAACTATAGAAAACCTTCATGTGTTGAATCGATATTCATTCGTTGAATAGAAATTCATGTGTTGGATGGAATTCATATTTTGAAATAAATTGTTTACAATAAAAATCCTATTTTTATCACCTATATAAACTATATAAAATAATAGTGTTTTGAAATGAATTGTTTTACAATAAAAATCACATTTTTATTATATACACGAATTGTTGAAATGTGAAGTGTTAAAATTAGCCACTCGTTCAAATAAAAATATATGAGTTAAAATATTCATTAATTAGCTAATTATATGATTTTTGCCTATACATGCAACATTAGAATGAATGGTGTTTTTAAACCAAATGGAATCAAATATGAAGTTGAATAGAAAATGATAAGTGATAAGAACTATATATATGTACATGCATATTTATTGAACAGGTTATAGCAAAGGGGCTAGAGAAGAGGAATAAAATTTTGTGCCCGACAAATAGGTACACATTTACTGTTTTGTTTGGGTGATGATTTTATGAGCCTATTGGCTAGCCGCTAGGCTTTTTCTTTTTCTTTTTGACATGAGACGCCCGTGTGGCTATTTGGGAATTTTCCCAGCCTCTCCCGTACAAAGGAGGTTATGGCGAATTTTTCCGAAATTTAAAGGCGTTAGTGAAATATTTGAAGTGAAAACGATATAGAAATTTTTGAATGAACTATATTTATATAAATATAAATAAAATTAAAACGAAACGTGGCCGTGCAGTTCGTGTTTTGAAACCGTGATTTCAAACAACTAGTGCGGGAAATCCGACCATTGGATTTTCCCGAAACCGCAACCGTTGGGTTCGCCTTGGAATAATCTTTCCAACGGCACCAACTTTGTAAAAATCCAACGGTTGGATTATCTGGAATGTTTAATTCAAATCTGAAGAAAAACAGCGCCAGAAATGATTATATTTATATATATATATATAATTATATTTAATCGAATAACGACGCTGCAGTTCGTATTTTCAAATCGAAACTTCAAACAATTGTACCGGGAGATCCGACCATCGGATTTTCCCGAAACTGGAGTCGTTGGATTCATTTTGAAAAGACCTTTCTAATGATGTAGATTTTATGAAAATCCAACGGTTAGATTTTCATATATGTGTAAATCAAATCTGAAAAAAACAGCGCCACGGCCGCGTTATGGCCCGAAGCGTCGTTTTGAATAAATTGGCTATTTTAAAATAAATAAAAATAGCGATAAATCGGTATAAATTATCATAAACGATGTGGAATGGAAATAAACTGAATTTGCTTGGTTTATGTGGTATTTGATGGTTGAATGTGTTTGGTGTGAAAATTACATTAAAGAACAAAATTGGTGTTGTCGAATGATTTAACCATTGAAATAAATTGATTTGAAATTCTAAATATACGTGAATTATTTGAAAAGGCCGAGTTAATTCTCATTTCAAAATAATTGACCGACGATTGAAAATCGAAGATGAAGACGGTGGTCGAAGACCGGAGATCTTCACCTCGTTTGGATGGTAACCGAGGTCCTGATTGGGAGGCATCCCGAAATATGGATAATGGGTGGTGATCGTCCAGGCGTACGTGGTGATCGATGGGTTTGCGAGGTATTTAGTGCCTTCGGTTTCGTTCATACCCAGAACGGACTTGTAAATGGACTGTGTGTCTGACATTGGATTTTATTCTGTGCTGATTGATCTCTATTAAATATACATCTGTTTGGCGGCGGAGAATTTATTCTTTTGCTTAACGCCCTTCTCTGAAACGCACGAGCTCAGAGGTTGTATATCGATGGACATCAGTCGCATGGCATGAATTGCCTGTGTGGCATGCTAAGATGCAGTGATCAGGGTTTCTGTTGAAAAGCAAAGCCTTGTGGTGATGATCAAAGCACCGCCTGTGTGGCGTAGCTTTGTGTATAACGTGAATTCGCGAGCCTCACACCCCGGTATGAACCTAAAACAGGAGAAGAACCTCAGGGAGGGCATGCGTTTCTTTCTAGCTAGGGTGGTGTCAGTGACCTACCAGCCCTGACATTTATATACTTTTCACCTATGTGGTTGTTGCTGTTGCCAGGCGCCTCGGTTAGATCGGACGATCCGGGTCCGATGGAGCCATTCGTTGGCTCATTTACACTCCAAAGGGTGGGGAAACGCAGTGTTCATGAATTTTAATCCACATCGGTGGACCGGCCCTGACGATCCAAGGGTCGATGCGCTCTGACCCTATGGCTCGGGCTAGAGAGTCACGAAGTCGGTAAGGACTATCTTTTGCCTTGGTTCATGACGGAAATCCAATTTCCAAATATGTGATTGTGCGGTTTTGATTGTATACCTATATATGGCGACATAGTGGTATGGGGCATTTATGCCGTCTATGATTGATAGTTATGGTTTGAAATTGTTTTCAAAACATATAAACACTAGCAATAATATCAAATGCCTTTGTTTTATTCGTATCAAGCATATTTTGGCCGTTATAAGGTAAAAACTCTATCCTCCGGTTTGCGTTGCATTGTGTGATGGGAACTGAGTCTTATAATCGCTTCATTTTTATATAAAAACATAGCGTTATTCAAAAGAAAGATTTGTTTTAAAGCACTGGCAATCCAATGGAGTAAACCCGTTCCACGAAAGTGGCGTGGTCCTGTGATTTGCCATATTATATATGTGTTGAATAGATTTCTCATACCAGTCCCATGACTGACTCGCAGTTTGTTTCACTCTCAAACTCGGGTGCCCCTTTTTCTACATGGGCAGCCTTGTATTCAGGTTTAGCTGGTTCTTTCTGGATAGCTGGAGCTAAAGATGGATTCTATCATTTATCTCTTTTTATGCTGTTCATCTCCTATTGTACATATTTTGTTTGTTTTCCACTGTAGACATTTATGTATAGCTGAACTGTATTTGTACTAAGTAAGATCCTGTATACTGTGTAACTCTGATGATTACTTATATTCCACGGATTACCCTTGCCACCGTCGGTACGGGGTTTGGGGTCGTCTCATCTATATAGTAGCGATGTAAAAATAGAATTTTTATCCATATAGAGTGATAATAAAAATAGAATTTTTATATACATAGAAACAATATAAAAATGTGATTTTTATATATGTAGTGGCTACGGACAATGAAAGTGACAAAATGCGAGCGGCGAAGATTTTCCACATTAGATGAATCACGACGAATTCGTTTAGCTTATGGGTGAGAACTTCTCGCTCTAAATTTCTTTTTTCTAGTTATATATATACACTAGGATGCAGACGGTGCTTAGCAGCACCCGACACCCGTCGTCCACAGACCATGGACGACTTGTATGCTTGTTTGATGTGTTGTGAAATTTGTTTGTGTTGTTGATGTGAAATCGATAATAAAATGTAGATGGTTGAAATAAATTAGTTATCTTTAAAAATATAATTTTTAACATGAAAGTGAATAAATAAATAGTTATAAACAAATCGGCCGATTTGTTTATATACACTGATTTGACTGATATTGATTGGATCGATAAATTTTACACATCGCCCAACAGCACAAATAAAAATCTGTGTTTGTTGATTTGAAACCCCACACGGGTGTTGGGATGATATTTGGGTACACTAATCCCAATTATTTAATTGTATGTCGATCGATTGGTCGATAGACTGTGTAAGAGTTGATTATTTATATTTGATGCTTATGTAGTTGTGTGGTGCACTTTGGATGATGGTTGATTGTTTATCGTTGCTATTATATACATGTGTTGTATGGAACCCATATAATTAACGTTATATGGTAATTGATTGGGCCTCATTCCAATCGGGAAAATAATGAATATTATAAAAGAAAATTCATGTGTTGAATATAAAAATAGTCGTGTGTTGACAGTACTCATGTGTTGAGATTAGTCGTGTGTTGACAGTACTCATGTGTTGAGATTAGTCGTGTGTTGAAAAAAAAAATATAGATTCATGTGTTGAATAGAATAAATATTCATTTGTTGAATAGAATAACGAATTATTTACTAATATAGAGCCGTGTTGATTAGAGTTGCGTTATTTTGACGTGAACGATATTTATATCAATTATATTCGTTTTTAAAATGAATATTGAAAAGGTAGTGATTTCAAAATATAACGTTTTGAAAATATTATCATTTATATAAATGATACGAAATATTCAATTTTGATTTGAAATTGAATGTAGAGTTGAAATGGTTTTGAAAACGTACGTTTTAAAAGGAAATCGACGAAATATAATATATATATATATATATATTATATAATGGCCTGAATAGAACGCGTTGCGCCGCGGCAGTTCGTGAATTTCGACCATTGACTTCGAATTGACGTTGCGGGAGATCCGACCGTCGGATTCTCCTAAAACCGGAACTGTTGGGTTCGTATCGAAAAGAGCTTTCCAATGAATATTAGAAATTTTAAATCTAATGGTTGGATTTGGAATTATGTCGAAATCAAATTTGGAAAACGTCGCTGTAAGTGCAGTTCGATGGCCGTTGATGGAAATTGACTGTACGGGCCTTGATAAAATTATTAAAAATATTAATAATTTGTGTAAAATCATAATATGTGAATTGGAAAGAACTGGGATGAAAAATTCCACATTTGAAAGGATAAAAATATATTTTTGTCGAAATGAACTAGTTTTGAACCAGAATTAAAATCAATTTATTTTTGAAATAAATAAATTGAATTTGAAGGTGATTTTAAAAATAATCAATATTCCCAATACGTGAATTGGACTGGAGTTGAATCGAAATTATCTTCGGAATATTTCGATGTTGGATTTCGTGACTATACAGATATTGTTATGGGAATTTGAAAGATATATTTTATATCGTTATTTCCAATACGATATTTGTTGGTTTCAGAATTTGATATTGAATATAAGCCGGTATATTTTCTATTCAGAGCCTTGTATTTAATATCAAATGTGATTTGGGTTTATCGTGAATCGTGTTTTATATGACATTGGTTCTTTAACCCAGTAAAGGCCGGATGTTGATTTTTGTGAAGATTAAAACTAAGTGGAGTTTTAATGAATCTTTAATTAGATTGAAATGTGAATTGATAATTTAAATTATCAAATCTGAAAGGTGATCGAGAATGGAGTACCACCAGTTTTGCTCCAATGCGATAGTTAAATCTTTAATTCGATTTGAACGTGATATGGTAATTAATTTTACCGATAGCACCGTGGTGTTAGATATGGAGTATTACCAGTTTTGCTCCATGGGATGAATAGGTTGGGATTGGGAAATAAAATAAATAATTACTTCGGTGTGGTTCGCTAATCCCGACTAGTTTGAAATGATATCCAAAGGAAGATTAAAGAATAAATTTAAAAGCATTTATCTTGGATAAAATTAATGGGAACCTTTCCCTAAGAATGTGATTTTGTGAATAAAAGAATATTCTGAATTGGAATGAGGCGTTTGTTGTGTTTGTATAACATTTGTTTATCATATACGTGGGTTATTCAGAAAGGCTGGGTTTATACCCATTCTGAATAACCGATTCGACGAGATGTCGAAGAGGAAGACGGAGGTTGAAGACCGGAAGTCTTCACATCGTTTGGGTAATTACTGATGATCTTGATTGGGCTGTACACCCAAGATGAGGGAAACAGTTGGTGATCGTCCAGACGTACTTGGAGATCGATGGATATGCAAGGAAAGTGCCTCCTGTTTCGTTCAGACCCAGAACGAACTTGTAAATGAATTGTTGGTCTGACATTGGATTTTATTCTGTGTTGATTGATCTCTATTAAATATACATCTATTTGGTGGCGGAGAATTTATTCTCTTGCTTAACGCCCTTCTCTGAGACATACGAGCTCAGAGGTTGTATATCGATGGATATTAGTCGCATGGAGTGAATTGCCAGTGTGGCACGCGTAAGTGGCAATTGATCGAGGCTTTTGTTGAAAAGCAAAGTCTTGTGGTTGATGATCAAAGCACGACCTGTGTGGCGTAGCTTTGTGTATAACGTGAATTCGCGAGCCTCACACCTCGGTATGAGTCAAAAACGGGATACGGACCCAAGGAGTGCACGACGTTTCTTTCTAGCTATGGTGGTGTCAGTGACCTACCATCCCTGACATTTATATACTTTTCACCTGTGTGGTTGTTGGATACGAGGCGCCTCGGATATAGGTCTGTAAGGACCGGGAAACGTGTGTTCAGAAATTGACAATCCTCAAAAGTAAGAGAGGACCGGCCTTGGAGGATCCAGGGATTGCTGTGTGCGGTCCCGAGGCATTTGCTAGAGTGTCTCGAATCGGAGAGGAGCTTTCCCATTGCCTCTACTCATGACGGAAATCCAATTTCCAATACGTGATATTGTGGTTTTATTTGTAGAACCTAGTATGGCGACATAGTGGTATGGGTCATTCATGCCGCCTATGATTGATATTTATGATTGAAACTGTTTTGACACTATACACTTATAATATATCAAATAATGTGTTTTAAACGTATCAAGCATACTTTGGCTATTATAAGGTAAAAACCCTATCCTCCGGCTTGCGTTGCATTGTGTGATGGGACCTGGGTCTTATAATAGCTTCATCTTTCT
This sequence comes from Allium sativum, assembly GCA_030737875.1. Lineage (NCBI taxonomy): Eukaryota > Viridiplantae > Streptophyta > Magnoliopsida > Asparagales > Amaryllidaceae > Allium > Allium sativum. The sequence goes on along the minus strand of CM060912.1, from coordinate 570,980,960 downwards.
TTATTTAGCATTGCGCTGTTTGTTTTATGCACTGGTATTCTTGGGAGGAAACCCGTTCCATGTTATACGGTGTGGTCCCTTGATTTACCGAACTTTAAAATAAAGAATAATAACTGTTTTAGTTCTCACACCAGTCACATGACTGACCTGGAGTTTATTGTTTTAACCTAAACTCTGGGTGCCCCTATTTTCCACACGGGCAGCTAGTAGTTTGGTTTTGCAGATTTATATTCACAGGATCCTGATTTACAGCTGGAACGATGCTCGGAAAGCTCTGTATCCGTGTATTACTTTCAGTTGTGTTTTGTATTATTTTCCGCTGCTATGTAATTTATTGTAATCTCTGATATTTATCGAATGTATTTTTTTCATTCATACTCTGTATATTCTTGTATTCTGATGGAATTGTTGTAATAAACAATGAAATGTTCTTCTGTTTGCATTCTATTTTGTCCTGTTCTCAATGTATCCGCGCTTTCCTTCACGGGGAAGTTACGTGTCCTTACAGTTGGTATCGAAGCTTTGGTTTACAGAGCTCGAGAACAAGACACATTAGAACCATACGAAAGAATTCATCAGATATTGGATTAGTAATATCCAATTAGAATGACTCGTTAGAGATAGGATCAGTAGTATCCTAGAACGAGTGTGTAGAGTATATTTTTCAAATGAAAACAATTTTGTTTTGAAAATTTAAACCATTTTATATGTATTTGATTATTTATTTTGAATTTGGACAATCCAATATATAAAGATTTCGCGTATACGCGTCATGAACGTATATACGAAGTTTTAATATACTGGATAGATATAGAATCACACTCTAGTCGCCCGGAGATGATGTTGATAATGACCATGGCATCATCAATATTTATGTTCGTGTTTCGAAGGTGTGATTTCTATATATTTCCATTAGACTGGTGTGAGAACCAAAACATAGCTAGAATACATTGTTGTGAATTGGCATCAAAAACATGATTTTCTGTATATGTATCAAAATTATCAATTTGAAATGATAATCCACTAATTAATTGATGTTTGTGTTGTTTGTTTATTTGTTTGATAATTTTGAACCATTTAGCCTAATTGAACCAAATATTGAATTGTATTGAAAATTAGTCGCATTTGCTTGCATATACATGTATATCTATTGAACAGGTCATAGCAAGGAGACTAGAGCAGAGAATAAAATTTGTTTGCCCGACAAATAGGTACATGTTTACTATAATTTACTGTTTTGTTTGGGTGATGATGATTTTATGAGCCGATTGGCTAGCCGCTTGGCTTTTTCTTTTCCTTTTGAGATCAGAAGGCCTGTATGGCAATTTCGGGATTTTCCCGGTGCTCCTAGTGCAGGGGAGGTTATGGCGAAATTTTTCGAAAATTTAGGGTGTTAGCCAAATTTTTGAAAAATTTGAAAAGTTCTTAGAAACTGAAAAGTTGAAGAACTTAAGCCGTAGTCAAAATAATGGAAGTTGAGTTGATTTTTTAAACAACTTTCGGCTTCGTTCCTTTTCAGCTTCCATTGTTATGTTCCTTTTCAGCCTTTGATTTAGAGAAGATTAGAATATCATCAATAAAAACCAGAACAAATTTATTCAATTAAATCACACATTGAACTAATTAGAAAATAGTTAGAAATATATACTTGTGCATTATATATGTTTGAACAGGAAATTGGACAACTGTTGAATAAAGATTTTATTTGCGTGCCCGACAAATAGGTAAACCTTAATGAGTTGGATGCGAAATATTATTATTATATCAACTCCTGTGAATGCCATTGGATGCGGAGTGCTGGTTATTCTGTGTGAAATAATAAACATCGCCATAGGATAGCAACAATTAATTTTGATCTACATTACATGGCATACTTCTAGAAGATAGGCATACTTCATCATATACCACATAAGCATTTGGGGCTTGTGTGACGAGGTGGAAGACTTAGCATACGAGCGAGAGGCTTGTATAGCGATGACTATATATTACAGGTTGAATTGATGACAGATGTGGACTATATATTACAGGTTGAACTGATGACTGATATGGACTATTTAAATTGTAACGATAAAATTGCCAGATTAATAAAAACCCCACACGGGTCTAGAGTTGACAATAATCACGTCTCTCTAGTTATTAGATACGGCACATGGACTATTTATTTCCCACACGGGACGAGGTGATGAGGATTTATCCTCTGGAGCATTTAAAATACACACTCCCTCAGGCTTTGATAGGGTGACGAGAATTTATTCTCTGGAGTTATTATCAATACACACTCCCCTGTAAACACCAGAATATATCACTATAAATATGTGTATGCTTATTAGAATTTATTGGGTACCTAATACGGCCCAATAAATTTCCAAACCTCTCCCCGTACAAAGGAGGTTATGGTGATTTTTTTTGAAAATTCCGGGTGTTAGCCAAATTTTTTGAAGAATTTGAAAATTCTCAGAAACTGAAAAGTTGGAGAATGGAAGCCAGATCGAACGTAGAGTTGATTGATCAAACCACTTTCGACTTTGTTCCTTTTCGGGGACGAAAAGTTTTAAGTGGCGGAGATTGTAACAACCCGAAAATGCGAGCCAGTTTAAAAATTTTATTTTGGAAATTTTAGCGAAGTTTGAACATTTAAAATGAATTATTTTAAATAATATCGACTAGAAATTTATTTTGAAATGAATTCGACGTATAATTTTATATACGTCGTCGTTAGAATATATAAATAATTATATAATTATAAATAGAATTGAAAATGGCGTGGTAGTTCGATAATTCGATTTCAAACTTCAAATGAATGTACCGGGTGTAAAATAAACCGGATTTTAGTGAAACCAAAAATAATAGGATCTAATTGAGAATATCTTTCCAACGAATCCAAAAAATTGAAATTTCATAGCGGGAATCAAAAGATATGTCCTGTTGAAAATTCTGAATAGTCGCTATGGAATTCAGGCCCTTAAAAATAGACATTTTGCGAACGACCTCGGATTTCGATGAAACCACTTTTGTTGGGTCCGTGATGTCAAGTTATTGCTAGATTCCAAATTTCATAATTTTTCGAATCAATATGTGAGAGTGGCCAAAGAAAACGTGTTTGACCAGTATCAGTTGATTTTAATCGACTGGAAAATGGCCATTTTTCCAACGGTCTCAAAATTCGACGAAATTAGTTTTGTTAGGACCGTATCGTCAATACGAAGCTAGAAAATATTTTTCTGGAATTTTTCGAGTTAGTATGTGACCCCGGTAAATTGAAATGTGCGTTTAAATTGAGTATATAAAGATTTATATTTTAAATTCAACGAAAACTGATCGAAACAGTCGAATCAGCTTATGATACATATCCCATTGTGTTCGAAATGGGGGTAATTAGCTATGGACGACAGGCGGTGGACCTCGTTTAGAGGTCAAATGAAAAAGTCAACTTTTTGAAATAAAATAATTAAATAATTAAATATAAAACCCTTCTCTCTCATCCTTTTTAACTCCTTTGCCCCCCATCGTTCATTCTCAGAACGATAAAGAAAAAAAAACTTCATCGCTGGAAACCGCGATCCGCCACCGCCGCTGCCCCATCGGCGAAGCGCCGCCGCCACGTCCACCGCGACCCCCCTGCTCCCCTTCTCCTTCTCCTTCTTCTCCGACCTCCTCTTTAAATCTCGCCCAACCCGAGCCTCCACAACCGAATCCGACGCCCACCTGACCAACGCACCACCCCCGCGCCACCTACACCCCAAGCAACCGCCCCTGACCGCCAGCGCCGCCCGTGGGGCCCCCCAGCAAGTAAAAACCCGATTTTTCTTGTCCCTGGTGAATACATTTTAGTCTAGATCCATTCTAGCCCTTCTCCGAGCCTCCCCCGCCACTCGACAACGTCGGTGAGCTTCCGTTTCAACTTTATTCATGTATACGATTAAAAATAGGATGTTTACCTAAGGTTTTAATCTAAAAATGTGATCTTTCCTTAACATAAAAGGTGGTATTTATATATGTTGTCATAGGAAAAATCGGATTTTTATATATATAACTTCATGTTAAAGACGATATTTTTATATCATAGAAAGATTAAAGATAGAATTTTTATATAAGGAAGATAATAAAAATTTGATTTTACATAATGTAGAGTCATAAAGATGTGATCTTTATAGTAGTAGCACTGTAAAGATATGATTTTTATAGTATAGGATGTATAAAAATACGATTTTTATATTTTATAAATAGTAAAAATATCATCTTTATATATGTAGCAAAATAAAATTGTGATTTTTATAGTGATGAAATAAAAAGGCGAAATATTTATAAATGAAAAGGCGAAATCTTTATATTTGAAAAGGTGAAATCTTTATATTTGAAAAGGCGAAATCTGTATAATAGAAAAGGCGAAATCTTTATATGGAAAATAGCGTGATAAAAATATAGTCTTTATTATATGAACATCGATGTAATAATAGAATTTTTATCTATATAGTAGCGATGTAAAAATAGAATTTTTATCTATATAGTAGCGATGTAAAAATAGAATTTTTATCCATATAGAGTGATAATAAAAATAGAATTTTTATATACATAGCAACAATATAAAAATGTGATTTTTATATATGTAGTGGTTATGGACAACGAAAGTGACAAAAGGCGAGCGGCGAAGATTTTCCACATTAGAAGAATCGCAACGAATTGGTTTAGCTTATGGGTGAGAACTTCTCCCTCTAAATTTCTTTTTTCTAGTTATATATATATACTACGATGCAGACATAGCAGCACCCGACACCCGTCGTCCACAGACCATAGACGGCTTGTATGCTTGTTTGATGTGTTGTGAAATTTGTTTGTGTTGTTGATGTGAAATCGATAATAAAATGTAGATGGTTGAAATAAATTAGTTATCGTTAAAAATATAATTTTTAACGTGATAGTGAATAAATGGATATTTATAAACAAATCGGCCGATTTGTTTATATACACTGATTTGACTTATATTGATTGGGTCGAGAAATTTTACACATCGCCCAACTGCACAAATAAAAATCTGTGCTTGTTGATTTGAAACCCCACACGGGTGTTGGGATGATATTTGGGTACACTAATCCCAATTATTTAATTGTATGTCGATCGATTGGTCGACAGACTGTGTAAGCGTTGATTATTTATATTTGATGCTTATGCAGTTGTGTGGTGCACTTTGGATGATGGTTGATTGTTTATCGTTGCTATTATATACATGTGTTGTATGGAACCCATATAATTAACGTTATATGGTAATTGATTGGGCCTCATTCCAATCGGGAAAATAATGAATATTATAAAAGAAAATTCATGTGTAGAATATAAAAATAGTCATGTGTTGACAGTACTCATGTGTTGAGATTAGTCGTGTGTTGACAGTACTCATGTGTTGAAATTAGTCGTGTGTTGAAAAAAATATAGATTCATGTGTTGAATAGAATAAATATTCATTTGTTGAATAGAATAACGAATTACTGAAATATATAAAGTCGTGTTGATTAGAGTTGCGCTATTTTGACGTGAACGATATTTATATCGATTATATTCATTTTTAAAATGAATATTGAAAAGGTAGTGATTTCAAAATATAACGTTTTGAAAATATTATCATTTATATAAATGATACAAAATATTTAATTTTGATTTGAAATTGAATGTAGAGTTGAAATGGTTTTGAAAACGAATTTAAAACGATTTATAAAATACGTTTTAAAAGGAAATCGACGAAATATATAACATATATATATATATATATTATATATATATATATAATGGCCTGAATAGAATGCGCCGCGGCAGTTCATGAATTTCGACCATTGACTTCGAATTGACGTTGCGGGAGATCCGGCCGTCGGATTCTCCTAAAACTGGAACCATTGGGTTCGTATCGAAAAGAGCTTTCCAATGAATATTAGAAATTTGAAATCTAACAGTTAGATTTGGAATTATGTCCAAATAAAATTTGGAAAAGGTCGCTGTAAGTGCAGTTCGATGGCCGTTGATGGAAATCAACTGTACGGGCCTTGATAAAATTATTAAAAATATTAATAATTTGTGTAAAATCATAATATGTGAATTGGAAAGAACTGGGATGAAAAATTCCACATTTGAAAGGATAAAAATATATTTTTGTCAAAATGAACTAGTTTTGAACCAGAATTAAAATCAATTTATTTTTGAAATAAATAAATTAAATTTGAAGGTGATTTTAAAAATAATCAATATTCCCAATACATGAATTGGACTGGAGTTGAATCGAAATTATCTTCGGAATATTTCGATGTTGGATTTTGTGACTATACAGATATTGTTATGGGAATTTGAAAGATATATTTTATATCGTTATTTCCAATACGATATTTGTTGGTTTCAGAATTTGATATTGAATATAAGCCGGTATATTTTCTATTCAGAGCCTTGTATTTAATATCAAATGTGATTTGGGTTTATCGTGAATCGTGTTTTATATGACATTGGTTCTTTAACCCAGTCAAAGGCCGGATGTTGATTTTTTTGAAGATTAAAACTAAGTGGAGTTTTAATGAAGCTTTAATTAGATTGAAATGTGAATTGATAATTTAAATTATCAAATCTGAAAGGTGATCGAGAATGGAGTACCGCCAGTTTTGCTCCAATGCGATAGTTAAATCTTTAATCAGATTTGAACGTGATATGGTAATTAATTTTACCGATAGCACCGTGGTGTTAGATATGGAGTATTACCAGTTTTTCTCCATGGGATGAATAGGTTGGGATTGGGAAATAAAATAAATAATTACTTCGGTGTGGTTCGCTAATCCCGACTAGTTTGAAATGATATCCAAAGGAAGATTAAAGAATAAATTTAAAAGCATTTATCTTGGATAAAATTAATGGGAACCTTTCCCTAAGAATGTGATTTTGTGAATAAAAGAATATTCTGAATTGGAATGAGGCGTTTGTTGTGTTTGTATAACATTTGTTTATCATACACGTTGGTTATTCAAAAAGGTCGGGTTTATACCCATTCTGAATAACCGATTCGACGAGATGTCGAAGAGGAAGATGGAGGTTGAAGACCGGAAGTCTTCACATCGTTTGGGTGATTACTGATGATCTTGATTGGGTTGTACACCCAAGATGAGGGAAACAGTTGGTGATCGTCCAGACGTACTTGGAGATCGATGGATATGCGAGGAAAGTGCCTCCGGTTTCGTTCAGACCCAGAACGAACTTGTAAATGGATTGTGTGTCAAACATTGGATTTTATTCTGTGTTGGTTGATCTCTATTAAATATACATCTGTTTGGCGGCGGAGAATTTATTCTCCTGCTTAACGCCCTTCTCTGAGACGTACGAGCTCAGAGGTTGTATATCGATGGATATTAGTCGCATGGAGTGAATTGCCAGTGTGGCACGCGTAAGTGGCAATTGATCAAGGCTTTTGTTGAAAAGCAAATTCTTGTGGTTGATGATTAAAGCACGACATGTTTGGCGTAGCTTTGTGTATAACGTGAATTCGCGAGCCTCACACCTCGGTATGAGTCAAAAACGGGATACGGACCCAAGGAGTGCACGACGTTTCTTTCTAGCTATGGTGGTGTCAGTGACCTACCAGCCCTGACATTTATATACTTTTCACCTGTGTGGTTGTTGGATACGAGGCGCCTCGGATATAGGTCTGTAAGGACCAGGAAACGTGTGTTCAGGAATTGCCAATCCTCAAAAGTAAGAGAGGACCGGCCTTGGAGGATCCAGGGATTGCTGTGTGCGGTCCCGAGGCATTTGCTAGAGTGTCTCGAATCGGAGAGGAGCTTGCCCCTTGCCTCAACTCATGACGGAAATCCAATTTCCAATAAGTGATATTGCGGTTTTATTTGTAGAACCTAGTATGGCGACATAGTGGTATGGGTCATTCATGCCGCCTATGATTGATATTTATGATTGAAACTGTTTTGACACTATACACTTATAATAGTATCAAATAATGTGTTTTAAACGTATCAAGCATACTTTGGCTATTATAAGGTAAAAACCTTATCCTCCGGCTTGCGTTGCATTGTGTGATGGGACCTGGGTCTTATAATAGCTTCATCCTTCTTTATTTAGCATTGCGCTGTTTGTTTTATGCACTGGTATTCTTGGGAGGAAACTCGTTCCGTGTTATATGGCGTGGTCCCTTGATTTACCGAACTTTAAAATAAAGAGTAATAACTGTTTTATTTCTCACACTTGTCATATGACTGACCTGGAGTTTATTGTTTTAACCTAAACTCTGGGTGCCCCTATTTTCCACACGGGCAGCTAGTAGTTTGGTTTTGTAGATTTATATTCACAGGATCCTGATTTACAGCTGGAACGATACTCGAAAAGCTCTGTCTCCGTGTATTACTTTCAGTTGTGTTTTGTATTATTTTCCGCTGCTATGTAATTTATTGTAATCTCTGATATTTATCGAATGTATTTTATTCATTCGTACTCTGTATATTCTTGTATTCTGATGGAATTGTTGTAATAAACAATGAAATGTTCTTCTGTTTGCGTTCTATTTTGTCCTGTTCTCAAAGTATCCGCGCTTTCCTTCACGGGGAAGTTACGGGTCCTTACAGTATATTATTTTAAAATATTCGATAATTCTGAACTGGAATCAGACAGTCAATTGTCATATAATGTTGATTATATGGATTTCACACAACAAATGTGTATAACAACAATGAAAATAGAAATCCATCATCCAGAGTGCATTCTACACTATATAAGCATTGAACATAAATATTCAACGCTTACACAGTCTGTCAATCAATCGATCGACACACAGCTAATTATTGGGATTAGTGTATGTCCAATTTCATTCCAATACCCGTGTGGGGTTTTCAAACAACAAACACAGATTTATTTGTGCAGTTGGGCGATGTGTAAAATTTATCGTCCCAATCAATATCATTCAAATGTGTGTACATAAACAAATCGCCCGATTTGTTTATAAATATTTATTTTATATACACGTTAAAAATATATTTTTAACTATAAAATATTTATTCATTCCACATCACACAATCAGTTTTCACAACAGATCAATCAAACATACAAGTTATCCATGGTCTGTGGACGATGGGTGTCGGGTGTGTTGCTAAGCACCGTCTGCATCCTAGTATATATTTCAAACTAGAAAATAAAATAAAAGTGAGGACTTCTCACCTATTAGCTAAACCAATTCGCCGCGACTCTTCATATGTAGAAAATCTTTGTCGTGCACGTCTTTTGTCACTTTCGTCGATTGTATCCACTACATATATAAAAATCTTATTTTTATATTGTTGTTATGTATATAAAAATCACATTTTCATACTGCTACTATGTAGATAAAAATCACATTTTTATTTCGATATATATATATATATATATATATAAATTATTTTTCTATAGCGTCCTCTTCAGAATAAAAATCATATTTTCATTTCAAAACAACATATATAAAAATCGATTTTTTATCGCTATTATATATATATAATCGAATCTTTCTATCGCTAATGAATATATAAAAAATCACATTTTTACATTGTCATTCAAACGATAAAAATCTTATTTTTACTTCGCTACATATACAAAGATCAAAGTTTTATTATCTATATAATGTAAAAATCGTATTTTTATTACTTCTATAATATAGAAATCATATTTTTATTACTTTTATAATATAAAAATCATATTTTTATATCTCCCATATAATAAAAATGAATTTTTTATATCTCCTATATAGTAAAAATCAAATTTTTATATCTCTTATATAATAAAAATCAAATTTTTATTACGAATAAAATCATATTTTTTTACTATGTTAATCCATATATAAAAATCCTACTTTCATGTATGATAAAAATCTTTACCTTTCATATTACAAAAACCCAACCTTTATACAATAAAAATTATACCTTTTGTCCATTTCTATTGCTAAAAAAACTGATTTTATTTTATAAAATCAATTTACCTAAATAACGAAAACAAAAGAATCAAATAAACAAAGTAAATAAAGGCTTGCAGCATTCCGAGGGGAAAAGGCCGTCGTTGGTGGCTCGCGGTAAGGAAAGGGGGTGGCTCGAGCTCGCGGTGGTGCATTGGGAATTGGAGGCTAGGGTTTGCCACGGCGGAGGGGCTGGGCGGTCTCGATTTGGGGGTGGGCGTCATTGCGGAAGCAGAGGAAGGAAGAGAGACGCGAGAGAGGTGTGGTCTGGATCGGGGCGACGGTGGGTGGTGAGACCGGCGATGGACTACATGGCGATGGAGGGGGGGCTGGGTGACGGGGATAACGGGTTTCCCTCTTCTTCTTTTTTCTATTCGGTCTTGAACGAGAGGGGGGCAAGGGAGATGTAGTTAGGGGGGTCATTTGATTAATATATTTATTTTATTTTTAAATTCTAAAAAAGCAACTTTAAATTTCGATCTCCAAACGAGACCCACCTACGGTCGTCCATAACTAATTACCCTCATTCCGAGCATAATGGGATATGAATTGTAAGCCAATTTGGCCGTTTCGATCAGTGTCTGTTAAAAATAAAATATAAATCATCATATTGAATTTTTAACGCACATTTCAATTTACTACGGCCACATACAGACTCTAAAAATTCCCGAAAAATATCTTCTAGCTTCATATTGACGATACGGTCCTAACAAAACTAGTTTCGTCAAATTCTGAGACCGTTTGAAAAATGTTCATTTTCTGGTCAATCCGAATTGACTAAAACTGTCAAAACATGTTTTACTTCGCCATGCTCACATATTGATTCAGAAAATTATGAATTTTGGAATCTAGCAATAATTCGATATCTCGAATCCAAAAAAAGTGGTTTCGTCGAAAATAGAGGTCGTTTGCAAAATTTCCATTTTTAAGGGCCAGAATTCCATAGAGACTATTCTGAAATTTCAACTGGGCATAACTTTTTATCCCTGCTATGAAATTTTGTTTTTTCGGATTCATTGGAAAGATATTTTCAAATAGATTCTAATATTTTTGGTTTCGCTAAAATCTGGCTTATTTTGAATCCTGTACATTCATTTGAACTTTGAAATCGAATTTTCGAACTACCGCGCCATTTTCAATTCCTTTTATAATCTAAAATAAATAATTATATTCTAACGACGATTCAAATAAATATATACGTTCTAACTCTATTAAAAATAAATTTCTTGCTTTCTTTATTTAAAATAATTCATTTTAAATATTCAAAATTCACTAAAATTGCCAAAACAAAAATTTTAAATTGGCTCGGATTTTCGGGTTATTACATTTATATTCATTTAGAATTGCCAGAAAATGAAGTTCATTAATGTTCATTTAGAAATGTCATTTATATTCAGTGTAATAATTACAATTAAAAATTATAATTGCACTTTTGACACGAGGTTAGGTTGTATTTGTGGTGGAAGTCTGCTCGGACCCGACCGGCATATCCAGCAGCCACTAATGTTAAACCTAATGTGAGTGGTCTAAGTGCACAAATAAGAAGCGGGCTATGACACGAGGTTAAGCCCAACTTGTGGGATAAGTCTGCCCGGACCCAACTGGCATGTCCAGCATCCGCAAGTTGTAGGCCTAATGTGGGAGTTCTAGCCCATTATAAACCATAAATGGACATGGTAATGAATTGGACTATTTAGCCAATTATAAGTTGAAACATCATTTTAACCCGAACGGGTTTATCGACCTTTGTTTTTATTCATTTTATAATGAACAGAATAAAAAGTAGTAATTCCCAAAATATAATATTTTGAAAACAATATTTTAATAAAGTAATAGAATAATTCTTTAATCTATATTTAATGGAGTTTTCCAATTAATTAATATTTAATTGGAATTAAATAAGTTGGATTTTTGGGTTTGTCATGAATGGTGTCTTGAATAATACTGTTCTTAAACCCAGTTAAGAAAAGAATAAATATTTTAATTAAGATTATTAGAGTTTCCAATTATATTTAGTAATTAGAATAAAATGAAATGTGAATTGGGTTTATTGTGAGCTGTGTTTTAAGCGACATCTGTTCTTTAACCCAATTGACAGTGGAAATGTAATTTGGAATTTATAAATCTTTTTATTTAGATTTAATGGAAATTTTCCAAAGTAATGTTTTCCAATTTAATATACTGAATTGGAATTAAATGGAATTCGATTTAATAATAATCAAGATATTCTTCTGTAAAATAAAAGACCGATACTATATATGGAATTTAAGAGACTTTGTCATTATTCCATTTATATTATTGGTCTGATATAGAAATTTATATCGATCATATATTGATTTGATTTTGGTGAAAGTTCCATATTTGATGGAAGACGATTTTGGGTTTACCGTGAACCGTGTTTTAAATGACATTAGTTCTTTAACCCAGTTAAAGTTAAGATTAATCTCTTAAAATTTAAATAATCATAAAGTCATGATTTTTGACATTAAAATCAAATCAGTGTTTTAATGGACCTTTTAAAATAAGATTAAAGATTAAATTTAAAAGAATTTATCTTTGATAAAATTGATGGAAATCTTTCCCCTTTTAATATGGATATTTTATTAAAAGAATATTCTAAATTGGAATGAGGCATATGATGTGTCTTTATAGCACTTGATTTTTGATTATAAAATACGCGAGTTATTCAGAAAGACCGGGTTTAACCCATTTTGAATAATTACTTCGATGATTAAGTCAAAGACATTGAAGACGGTGGATGAAGACCGACGATCTTCACATCGAATGGACGAGTACTGATGTCTGGCATTGGGTAGCTCCCAGTAAAGGGTTAAAGTGGTAGTTTGTCCGGACGTACTTGTTAATTGTCCGGATATGCGAGCACCTCACTTCCGTATTAGACATACGGGACGAGGAATAAGGTGTCTTCGGTTTCGTTCAGACCTAGAACGGACTTGTAAATGGATGTGTGTCTGACATTGGATTTCATTCCATGTAAATTAATTGATTTCTATTTGATATATATCTATGGTGGTGGAGAATTTATTCTCTTTCTTAACACCCTTCTATGATACGCACGAGCTTAGAGGTTATATATTAGTAGTAATCAATCGCATGGCGTGAATTGTCAATGCGGCACGCCAAGATGCAAATGATCAAGGCTTTTGTTGAAAAGCAGAGCCTTGTGGGATGATCAAAGCATAGCCTATTTCGGCATAGCTTTGTATATAGCGTTACCTCACGAGCCTAACACCCTGGTAAGAGTCAGAAACGGAGCAAGGGAACACAGGGAGTGCACACGTTTCTTTCAAGCTAGAAGTGGTGTCAGCGACTTACCATCCTTGACATTTTACTTATGTGGATGATGGAATTTTCGAGGCCTCGGATTTATTGGTCGCCAATGGCCATATAAGTCCAATAGGATTGGGGAGCGTGTGCTCAGGTATAACTAATCCACAAACATTATTTGTGGACCGGCCTTGCAGGATCCAAGGGTTGCCCGTATGTGTGATCCTTAGACATTGCTAGAGTGTCTCGAACCTGTAACGACCCGTATTTTCAGCGATATATAATTAATTATTTTAATTACTTAAATAGTAATTCAGAGAATTAAATGGTTGTTTAATTAAATAATATTGAATATTTAATTAATATAAATAATAGAATAATATATTTAAATTCCAGAATAGTCAGAAATAGTAGAATTCACAATACGATGTGAATTGGATCATATATATAAGCTATAATTCAGTTTGGAATTTGATTTAGAATAACGAATATATTATTTAAACGAAGTTTGAATGTAGAATTATAATATAATTATAATCGACCTCGAAATGGCGCGGCAGTTCGTTATTTGGCGATTCTAACTTCAATTGAATATACATAATCCTTTTTATATTGGATTTCTGTGAAACAAGAAACGTTCAAAGCTAGTGAAGTATATTTTTCTAGTGCAAGAGAAAAATTAGGATTTCGTCGGATAGATTTTGATTTATGTCCAAATCAAATTTTAGAAAAGTCTCCATGGAATTCCTTTGAAATTTACAAATATATATTTATATTATAAAAGGATTTTATATATAAATCGAATATCGATATAACCGGGAATTTTGAAATATCGAGTTATAAATCCAATTGGAGTTGTATGATATCGTATGTGAATATATATACGATAATATTAATTTATTAATATTTAATTTAATTATTTTTAAATATGTTTATGTTTAAAATGGGGTTATTTAGAGCTTTAAAAATAACCAGTTTTGCAAACGACCTCTGTTTTCGACGAAACTAATTTTGTTGGATCCGCAATAATAAATTATTGTTAGATTTCGATTTCTGTGATTTTTGGGATCATTGTGTGGCCGTACGGATTTTTAATGTAAAAAACAGTAAGTATTTTTACGTTTAAAAATATGCTGTGTGAGCAAACGAAGTTGGAATTCGACGAAACCAGTTTCGTTGGGTCGGTAATGTCTAACTATAGTTGTATGTCAATTTTCGTCGAATTTGAGTGTCGTAGGTGATCATACGCATTTTTAAATGATAAATACAATTTACGATACGAGGTAAAATAATAAATTAACATAGAAAGCTTATCCTATAAGCTAACCAACCAATCTATAAATACCCTTTTAATCACCTAAACCCTAAAACTTTATCTCTCCGGTCAAATTGTGAGCCGCCACCAAACACAAAAGAAAACCATGAGATTTAATACAAGAAGTATTAAAATAAAATTCAATAAAATGGGAAACTTGTATTTTAGGACTCGTAGTGTAACACTCCACATCCATTAATGTCACTCACAAAAGGGAATGCATTAACTTCCATGGAGGTTATAAGTGAATATAGAACAGAAAAATTACAACAAGACAGACAATAAGAAGTACTTGGAAATCTAAAACTTCATTTTATTGCAGTGGAAACATGTTTATTACATCACAAAACCATTCATCAGAGTCAAGTACATTATCCATCTTCATAAAACAAAATACATAATCCCATTACACAAATAGCCATTAAAAAGATAACAAGCTGGACTTTACTTCAACGGTCCAAGCTTTCCAAGAGAGAGAAAGCAATCCAATCAAACTCCACTAGAGCTGGGCCCAACCTGAGGACCTGGAGAGGGAAAAAGGATAGAAATGGAGGGGGTCAGACATAAAGTCTGGCGAGTATGATAATTCTAACAATACTATTATCAAAATAACTAGACTAAGGCATAAGCTGGAAGACAAGTAAATGTCTATGAACTATTTGGAAGATAAAGATAGCGTTTAAGATAACGTTAAAGATAAAGGTAAAGGCACACCTAATTACTAACGAATAATTACTACACTGCACCGCACATTACTACACTGCACCGCACCAGTCACCCTAAAGGTTGATCCCACTTGCTTCACACAGAAACATATAAACAGCCTTACGTACCCCTAGCTGACTACATAGGTGTCGTCTGCCCCTATCTCCACTAGGTGTACCTGTTCGTCGCTTTCCTATGAATCAGAAAAGCGCGAATTTTAAATTTAATTACTGCAAGCGCACAGGTGTGTAGCATACAGGTCGAACACAGGGAGATAAATTAAAATCAAATTATTTATCTAATCTCTTGGGCGAGTTAGACGAAGCCTGTAGATTTTGTTGAAATAAAAACAAACTGAAATTGTGAACTTAGGATTATCGTTGAATCTAATCAACGATTAATCACTAAAGAAAGTAAATTGCAAAACAAGAACAACAATGCAGAAAATAAAAGTGCAAAATAAGAAGAACAACAAAAATAAAATTAGGATTGTCGTTGAAACTAATCAAACGACTAATCACTAATGAAACAAATGTAAAATACAATTGGTGCTCTTCCAAAACTAATTGTGAAGACAACACCTATTGCTAAGAAAGAAAAATGCAGAAATAGTAAAAAGGAAGAACTTTTATTAATGGAGAAGAGAATACAGAATAATGGATGGTGGCTACAATGACATTACAAGGGTATTTATAGGATAGATAGCCAAACCCTAACCCTAACCCTAATACAATGATAGATGGGCCTTAGGGAATTCACAAAAGAGTTTACAATGAGAGTTTCAAATGGGCCTTAGTTAAATCTATTAAATTTTTGGCCTTTCTTCTTTTCCTCTTGGTTCTTTGACAAGCTTCCCTTGATTTGAGAAATTCTTGGTCTTTCTACCAATCATTTTCTTGTCCAACAGCAACTAGATGTGAGATCTTCATCTACAATTCTTCAAAATTTAAATATATACCAATTTGATCTCCATTTCTCTATTTTTCTGGTTGCATGCGGGCTGGGTTGGAATATCTGTAAAAGTAACAAAAAAATACCCAAGTAATATTTATTTATATACAAAAGATAAGAAATAAGAGCATAAAATAAACACATTTCTATGTCAATCAAATACCCCCACACTTATCTTTTACTCGTCCTCGAGTAAAACAAGAAATGAAAAAACTAGACTAGATAGGTCACACTTTCGTAGGAAACACGGTTGCATTGAGCGTATGCAACAAGCCATTAAACCTCTAAGTGTCCCTAGTAGGACGAGTGGTGTCTCGTGAGGGTTTTCAGCGGATACTACCCACAAAATCCAAATGCAGTATGCTATGATTCTAATGAAACCACATGAATGCAATGGACATATGCAAAATAAAAGCAAAAATGAAAACAAGACTTGTTTCTGAAGTGGTACAACAAATTAAATTAACAATTTCTAGTCAATTGATTTTATTTTAGATACCTCAACTTGTCACAAATTTTCAATATAAATCAAGTTTTCAAATGTTAAATTCCAGTTTGGCCAGTTAGTTCGGTCGATAACATAATGCAGCCATGAAATAAATTCTTAGTTTGCTTGGCACAGTTTGCAAAGTGGTATTATTATTTTCTCATGCATGGCTAGTCAAATCAATAAGGTCAAGAAGTGTTTAGGCATCATCGCTTATTCTTTATTCTATAAAATTTTAAAATTTATGTTCAAGTACATACACCTAACTTAGAAGACCAAGGTTTACCACCCATGCACTGCCTCGCGGACTAACGGAGAGTAGGTAAAGAGCTTGGCGGATTGTGCAGGCCGACTTTGACTTTGTCAACAACGTGTCGGTAAACCTTAGGTGTCCAATCTCATAAAATGAGACCAAGATATTCCAACGCTGACTTTGTCAACAACATGTCGGATAGAGCTTGGCGGGTTTGCACACCAACGCTTGATATACAAGCAATGTTGGATACCCTTGGATTACTGTTATATTATTGAAAATATAAGCACAAAAAAGAGAGTTACGCGAATTCAACTTAACACAACTTAGTTTTAAAGATTTGAAAAGCCAATATAAGTATTTTAAGTCCTCCACTTATTTAAACAAAGTCTACAATATAGAATAGATTTCATGGCCATCACCTAAGAATCTCCCTATGTACTGGTTACACTATTATCCCTCAAAATTAAACTTTTCATTATATTTCAAATTCGAATTTAGCTGAGAGAGAAAAATACTATCAACTGGCTAAAAATTGTAAACTTATTTTGTTGTATCAATTGAAAATGAGTCGTATTTCAAAAAAAAATGGCATGTTATTACAGTCTAAAAAAAATGGCATGTTACTACAGTCTAAAATGCATGATGGTCCTATTTAAATGATGAAAATGAGAAGAAAGAAAAATAAAGAAAAAAAACGAAAATGAGTGAAATGCGGACTCCCCCCCACACTAGAACTAAACAGTGTCCACACTGTAATTTTTTTCTATAATTGAAAGATAGTACCCAAAGGTGTATCAAATGCAGAATGACTTGTAAAATGAAATGCAATTTAACCACTATATGCGAATGCCAATTACATACAAAATGAAATTTATAATGACGGTGAGTTTTATATGAAAAATGAGATTTTTCTTACCCTCCACACTTGCCTCTATCGAAAATGATGGATGATGATTTCGTATCTGATTTTTGAGGTACAAAAGGCATGTCAGTGAGATCTAAGATCAAAATCCTTCCTATAAAATTTTTGTCGTGCCAATGATTTAAATCATTCAACTGAAGATTATTATAGTCTCATAAGCCTGAGTTTTTAACAATGATTTCTTCTAATGCTATGGAATTACGATTATGTTTGAGACGTTCCATATATCCATCCTCGTCATTCAAAAGTTTAAGCTCATCTTCGAACAATTCCTCAAAAGACATAGTGCACACGTTAACTGAGGAAAATGAAGTTTTTAGAGGAGATAATTCAGATGTGCCATATAAAACTGTTTCTATTATGTCAACTTCTCCTATTTCTATCTCTTTGGGTTGATGAAAAATATTCAATTCAATGGTTAAGTGCCCAAACGATAGTCAAAGTTGGCCGCTCCTACAATTAATGATAGCATTTGAGGTTGCTAAGAAGGGACGACCCAAAATCAATGGAATTTGACTACCCTGACTCAAAACAGGCTCGGTTTCTAGAACTATGAAATCGACAGGGAAGTAAAATTGTTCAATTTGAATCAAAACGTCTTCAATTATACCCAATGGTTTTTTAAAAGATCGATCTGCTAACTGAAGAGTGATGTTTGTTGGTTTAATCTCCCCTAATCCAAGTTGACGATAAACAGTGTAAGGAAGAAGATTTACACTTGCACCGAGATCAAGTAGGGCATGAGATATGTGAATGTTTCCTATTTCGCAATCAATTGTAGGGCAACTAGGGTCCTTGTACTTGACTGGGGCAAGATTCAAAAGAACAGAGCTTGTATTTGCAGTTAGAAAGGCGGTTTTTTGGACATTGGTCGCACGTTTTTGTGTGCACAATTCCTTAAGACATTTAGCATATTGAGGGACTTGTTCAATGGTGTCTAAAAGAGGAATGTTCACACGGACTTGTTTGAAAATTTCCAGAATTTTATCGAAATTTGCCGCTTTCTTCTTATTATTGAGTCTATGAGGAAAAGGAGCTACTGGTTCTTTGACTCTGTGATGAGTTTCATCATTCGAAGAAGAAGGTTTATCCAAGGGAAGAGAAGGTGGTAAGGTTGTAGAAGATGGAATGTTGGTATTGCCAACATTAATTTTTGAAGGTGGGTCGGGTTTGCCGACACTGGGAGAAGAACTGTTGGGATTGCCAACATTTAAGGGAACTTGAGGTTTAGAAGAATTGGCATTCGAAGCCAATGGGTGATCATCAAGAATAGGGATTGGGGTCGAGTTAGAAAGTTCACCAGGGTTGCCCACGTTATTATCCATCCTCTTACCAGATCGAAGGGTTGTAATAGCGTTGACTGGATTATGGTTTTCGTCCTCACAAGAATTTACAGCACGAGAGTTATATTTTGGATTCACCTCAGGTTGACTCGGCAACTTTCCCCTCTCATTATTTTTCGCCATTTACTTTATCATATTCATCATTTGGTCCATTTTAGCATCTTGCGAGTTTATTTTAGCTTCGTAAGAGTTCATTTGTTTCTCTAATCGAACAAAATCTTGTGACGATTGACCAGATTGAGAGGATAAGTTCGATAATTGAAAATTGGGGTACCTATAGGGTTGTTTGGATTGAGGTGCAGCTTGAGAGGTTTGAGAATTGGAAGAAGGAGCTTGGTAATTCGGAATGGGAATAAAGGGTTGCATGTGAGATGGGTTAGCCGAATTATTGGGGTTCAACCAAGAAAAATTTGGGTGGTTCCTCCAACCAGGATTGTACGTGGCTGAGTAAGGGTTATTTTGAGCTATAGCATTTGCTTGGTCCTGAGAGTAATAGTGGGGTAACCCTTCTCCGGCTTGAGGAGTTTGATTTTCTAAGGGAATTTGACTTGGGTCCACGACATGCACTCCTCTAGTAGAAGTACGTATGGGAACACGAATCGATTCCCACTGCATGTCCTTTTCAGAATAATTTTCTAAGAACCGCCAAGCTTCATCGGCTGTTTTAGACATAAAGTCTCCTCCACACATTGATTCTAGTTGAGTTCTAGACTGATAGTTAAGCCCTTCATATGCAATTTGACACAAGTGATCTTTTAGAATTCCATGATGAGGACAACTATACAGTAGTTGGTTGAATCTCTCAAAATATTTTGAAAAAGTTTCCGCCTCATTTTGACAAAATTGGTTTATCTCAGTTCGAATTTTGAGAGTTTTATGGAAAGGAAAAAACTTTTTCAAGAATATAGTGACAAATTCATCCCAACTTCTTATAGAATGTTTTGGAAGAGAATTTAGCCATCTTTTAGCGCTTTCAAGTAATGCAAATGGGATTAGCCTTAGCTTGATCGATTCGTTAGATAATTGTTGCATTTTTGTTGTGGACGCATACAGTTCAAATTCACTTAGAAATTCATAAGCATTTTCAGACCTAGTAAATTTTGGTACCCCTTGGATAAAAGAATGTTTTAGCTCAAAATTGTTTCCTTCAGCTGGTGGGAACACAATGACAGATGGTTGAACGGTCCTAGTAGGATAACATCGATCACGAAGAGACAAGGGTCTATCCACTTGGATATTGAGATTTTGAAAATTTTGATTTATTTGATTTTGATCCCCAAAGTTTGGAAAATTTTGATTCATTCGATTTTGATCCAATTCGGTTGGAAAATTTTGGTTGATTCGAGAACCCCTAGGAGAATTTTGTTGGCTAACACTTTTTTCACTCATTGTTGTTAAATGCAAGCACAGAAATTAGCTACAATGAAATTTTCTGTCCTTAATGGCTCCTAACCCAAAATTATATAGTGACACGTTTGATTACTTGGATCAAAAGATTTCTTAGCCAGTTAACGGACAGGAGTTATCGGTGCACCAGGAATCACCCTAGCAATGTAGCCGAAGGTTTAAGTACCTTCAGAGTAACAACCGATATAATATTTACGAATCACCGTAATATTTATAAACGGTTATTTCTCTGCCGTAGTCTAGACACCAAGAAATAATTCGTTCCAAATGAATCAACTATCACAATATAATTAAGCCCTATATGAGCCCGTGACTCCCTTAAGTCCAACGTCTAACCATTATTATTAGTCAGATTCTACGATGAAATGCAATTTGTGGGCTAAGGAAAGGGTGATGAAATCCCTCACCTTATGTGAATTGGGGAATTGCCCTTAACAGAATGAATAAAAAAATGCAGAAATCACACAAAATAATTGCAAAAATTAAAAATTGTACATTCAAAGCCGCTGCCCCTGCAGAATTTTTTTACAACAATTGTCTATATTTTTTTTCTTTGCAGCAGAGCACCTGTAGAGTTAAAAGAAATTTCTCACCTTGATCGGCAGTCCTCCAGTGAAATTGGGAAGCGCTAGCGCGTTCACACCCCACTTGGTGTGCAACCGCTCCAACAATTCGACTTCAACTATTTGCAATTGTTTGACTTTTGAATTTCTCCACTTCGGTCTTGCTTGTTTTCCTTCCTTCGCTTGATCTTGATTTTGATTTTTTATTTTTTATTTAAGAAATTGTTAAAACAAGGAAAGAGATTAAGAGAAAAAAAAGGAATAGAAGACAAGACTAGCAAGATATTTTTTCTTGTTTTTGGAGATTGCAATGTCAATAAATAACATCAAATCTGCCAATCAAGAGTTTTTTCAGAAAAAATGGAAAGCAATAGTATTAGACGAAAATAAATCTAAAGTAAAAGGAAACAAAATAAATGAAAAGAGAAAGAGGGAAGGAGATTCTATTGAAAACAGGGAACGAAAAAGCAAAAGGAAAGAGTTTTTTTTATTAATATGTTGAAAAGAAGAAAGAATTTGTAAAAGAAGAGAATGGGATTGAGAAATAAAAAGGAAAGAAATAGGTGAAAATTGGTAACTTTTTTTCTTTTTAAAATTTGTAAAATGAAGAAAAGGGGTGTATAGAAAATACGAAAGGAAATGAAGGAAAGAAACTGAAAAATTGGTAAGAAATTAAAAGAAAAAGTGGCAATTTTTTTTTATAAAAGGAAAGCAATGAGAGAAAATAGCAAGCAAATTAAAGATGTGAAAACTAAAAAGGTGATTGCAAAATGGAAAGAAATTTGGGTAATGGAATTATTCAGCAACAACGAGAAAATTTAGAAAGAAATTTGTTTTTTTTTAAAAAAAAAAAAAGTGTAAGAGATTTGCAACAGAAGGAGATTTGTGAGAAGAAATTATAAGAAAATGGCAAGAATTTGTACAATGGGAAGAATTTAATGACAAAAATTTTCTTTTTTTTTTCTGATTTGTAAAAGAAGAAAGAGAACGTAGAAGATTGGGAAAAGAAATGGAATGATGGAAAGAAATAAAGCAAAAATTGAAAGGTTTTTTTTCTTTAGAATTGAAAAGAAGGAAGAATTTATAAAAGAAAAGAAGGAGATTGAGAAATAAAAAGGAAATAAATAAATGAAAGAAAAAAAAAAGGAAATAAGGTCAAGAAAATTTGGCAAGTTCTTTTTTTTTATTTGCCTAAAGTAGGAATAAATTCGCAAGAGGGAACAAACAAATGTAAAAACTGGGAAGGAAGGAATAGATGAGATTAAAGAAAAGAAACTAAGAGACAAAAGTGGCAAGAAATTTTTTCTCTTCTCTTGTTTAGATGATTCTAGCACCAATGTTTGATACAAAATCAACTAATAAAGAGATTTTTTTTTTTTAGCAAAACAAAAATAAAAACTAACACGAATCAGATATTAAATAAACAATAAAATTTAATCGTTACCTCCCCGGCAACGGCGCCAAAAACTTGATCGTCGCTTTCCTATGAATCAGAAAAGCGCAAATTTTAAATTTAATTACTGCAAGCGCACAGGTGTGTAGCATACAGGTCGAATACAGGGAGGTAAATTAAAATCAAATTATTTATCTAATCTCTTGGGCGAGTTAGACGAAGCCTGTAGATTTTGTTGAAATAAAAACAAACTGAAATTGTGAACTTAGGATTATCGTTGAATCTAATCAACGATTGATCGCTAAAGAAAGTAAATTGCAAAACAAGAACAACAATGCAGAAAATAAAAGTGCAAAATAAGAAGAACAACAAAAATAAAATTAGGATTGTCGTTGAAACTAATCAAACGACTAATCACTAATGAAACAAATGTAAAATACAATTGGTGCTCTTCCAAAACTAATTGTGAAGACAACACCTATTGCTAAGAAAGAAAAATGCAGAAATAGTAAAAAGGAAGAACTTTTATTAACGGAGAAGAGAATACAGAATAATGGATGGTGGCTACAATGACATTACAAGGGTATTTATAGGATAGATAGCCAAACCCTAACCCTAACCCTAATACAATGATAGATGGGCCTTAGGGAATTCACAAAAGAGTTTACAATGAGAGTTTCAAATGGGCCTTAGTTAAATCTATTAAATTTTTGGCCTTTCTTCTTTTCCTCTTGGTTCTTTGACAAGCTTCCCTTGATTTGAGAAATTCTTGGTCTTTCTACCAATCATTTTCTTGTCCAACAGCAACTAGATGTGAGATCTTCATCTACAATTCTTCAAAATGTAAATATATACCAATTTGATCTCCATTTCTCTATTTTTCTGGTTGCATGCGGGCTGGGTTGGAATATCTGTAAAAGTAACAAAACAATACCCAAGTAATATTTATTTATATACAAAAGATAAGAAATAAGAGCATAAAATAAACACATTTCTATGTCAATCAGTACCCCACTACCCACTTTCGATCGGCTCCCTACTCGTAGATACCTGTGATGGCCCCACAGTGGGGTGTATCACTCCCCTAAAGTGGCAACCCGATACAACTTGAGAATGCACGGCTTATACCTACACGATGTAACAACGTCTTACCTACCAGCCCGAGTCCACACACGCATATGAAACCCGTTGGACTTGCGTTGCCACCACTCCCCGTTTTGGCCTCTTATAGTCAAACTCAGTATGCGTGTCCCGTCCTCGACTTGGGTCGAGCCCACAAAGATACGTTTGGGATACTGGTCGAAATGGGCCCCCACAAGCTACCCACCTAAGCTTGTCATTAATATATCCCAATTAACCCTCTTAGTCATGTTCATTTACATGTGTGTTTGGTTAAGTCTTACTAATCGTATTTCACATGCCGCTAAGGGCACCCACTAGATTCCTCATGCCACCCAAGGCACCTACTTAACCCCCATGTCCCACTTTACATGTTTATCTGGTTAAGTATTTCTTAATTCATTCAGGCCATTACCTCATAAAGACCTCTCACATTAGACTGGCTTTTATGGCAGCTGGATTTGCCGGGCGGTTCCGGGCAGTCTTACACCATAAAAGAGTCTAACCTCGTGTCTTTACAACTGTTATGCTTTGGTTTAGGCCTAGGACCTCTCATATTGGGCTGACGTTTGTGACCACTGGATTTGCCGGGCGGGTCCGGGCAGTTTTACGTCACAAACGAGTCCAACCTCGTGTCCTAAGCATTGATTATCACTTATAACCTTTTACCCCAGTTTTAATAATTCCCTATCCAAATTATTAATTAACTCCACTTTTATTGATGTCCATAATTGACTCAATTATGGTCATCGACTCATGGCATGCAAAATCATATCAATTGCACCCCAACATCTTTATTATTAAATCCTTAATATTACCCCTACCCCACGTTTATACGTTCGCTTATTCAACGCATAATATAGGCTAGACTTGAATAGTCTAACACATAGCACAAAGATAAATTAACATATAGACAATTAAAATAAATCTAATCATAATAGGGGTGAAACTTGCATAAACTACACATGTTAAGGATCAGAAGGTGTCAACTTGTTAAATGTCATAATTTACATGATATGATCATAGCCCAAATCTATACATAAACTTGCATATGGGGTTTTTAGGCAACATAATGATGGTGTGAACTAGCATAGGATATCACATATGTCATAGCATAATTCTAGATGTCATAATAGATGTCATGGCATATGTTCATAACCTTTCTAATCAATCTAACTTGCATATGTGGCTTGTCATATAGATCAGCATAGCCCAAACATGATGATTTAATTAACATGAACTAACTAGCATAGATAGTAACATCATGGCTTTTTAACATGTATGATTCATCACAACTTAGCATAGAAACTTCAACATACATAACATCATCATAGCATGATTTACAACATATAGGATATCATCACCGCATAGCATAGGATTAATAACATACATGATAACATATACGACAATTCACATCATTTACTCATAATCCATTCATGACTTAACCTAATTATAACGATAATAATCTTGTTAAGACTATCATACTCACAATTTAGAGAAGAAAAGAGAGTCTTTCTTTGCTTTAGAGTTGATTAGAATTAGAATTGAATTAGCTTTTCTTCCTTCTTAGTTGGCGGCGGCTCCACTAAGTTCCATGGCGGCGGTATGACGGTAGCTATTCTATTTTTCTTATGAATTAGGGTGAGAGACTACCTAGGTATTTATAGAGTTTAGGATTCATTTAGACCGTCAGATCAATTCAGAACTAATCCCAGCCAACCAGATTAGGTCAAAACCCTACTGGGTCATCACTCAGTCAAAAACAGGCTCAGTCAAAAACCGTAGCCGCCAGACCCAGGTCGACACTATAGTCGACCTGGAGGGGGGGCAGGTCGACACTAGTGTTGACCCCCCCAGTCGACCTGCCTGGGCGGGAAAATTCCCGCCCAACCCGCTTCTGCAATTTCAGTTTGAATTTTTGAATTTCCTGCGAGCTGTTTTGAATTTTCTGAAACTTCCGATGGCCATAACTTCTTCATATGAAGTCCAATTCATGCAAACTTGGACTCTATTTCGACCAGAATTCCGAGATGAACACAATGGCGCAACCCATTTCCCACAATTCTCACGTATGAGATTAGTTATTCTTTAATTTATGAATATTAATATTAACCGAATTACGGGGTGTTACATTCTCCCCTCCTTAAAGGATTTCGTCCCCGAAATCTTCAAGTTAAGAAGAATGTATATCCTAACATTCAAACAACCATCTACTCAACCATCAAACACAGGAATCCATTGTCCTTATAGACTTCTAATGCTTTCATGTTTATATGCACAGTGTGTGTATATGTCCATATCTAATGCAAAATCAGGTGGTCCACTGATTCAGTTAACCTCCTTAATGCAAACCATGATAGTGCCATGCGTCCATTATGTATGCAAAAGTTCCCTAATGCTACATATTATCTCTACATGCGTGCACAGTCATCACCTGAATGCAGTATCCATATAATAATACAATCATCATACATCCATTTTACTAAATACATTCAATTATATGCAATATGCAATATGAAGTGACTGAGCCGATCAAGTGCCTAATAGTGTGTGTATATGCGTCCACGAGCAACCACTAGCAACCACTTGCATCCACTTTGCATCCATCATACATAACATGTCTCAAACACATGTTTCATTCATAGGATTATCCTATCTAAAGGTCAAGAATACTAGCGAGAGGATACTCTAAAGGTAAGATAAGTACAAGATAAGTGATAAAGGAGAAATTAAAGGACATATCCTCGAAAAGGAAAGGGTATCGTGAACGCATCTTCTCTTCTGTCTCCCAAGTAGCATTGCTCTCATCATCTCCCTATTGTACTTTGACTAGTCTGACCTCTCGATTTCTCAACTTCTTAATCTCTGACCCAAGAATGCGCGTAGGAGCTCGTCGAATCGTCGTATCACGCTCTATCTCTACCTATCTAAGCAGGCTCGGCTCTACCACTTCCGCGGTCTCGTGCAAGCACTTCCTTAAATGTGACACATGGAATATGTCGTGTACACCACTAAGTCTCTCGGGCAACTCCACTCTATACGCCATCTGTCCAATCTTCTCCTTAATAGGAAACGGCCCTACGAACCTTGGTGCTAACTTCCCAATGGACCCAAAGCGAACAACGTTTCGTAATGGAGACACTTTGATAAAGACCATGTTCCCAACATCAAACTCAAGGTCTGTCCTCCTCTTATCCGCATAAGATTTCTGTCTATCTTGCGCTGCTTTCATCCTCCTTCGAATCAAGTCATCTTCTCCGAAGTCTCCCTAATCATATCGGGCCCAAGTAAGATCTTATCCGTAGATTCCCACCAACATGTAGGTGAACAACAAGGTCGTCTGTAAAGAGCTTCGAATGGTGCCATGCCAATGCTGGACTGAAAGTTGTTATTGTATGCGAACTCTACCAATGGAAGATGCCCTTCCCATGTACCCCCAAAGTCTAGGATACATAGTCTCAAAAGATCCTCCAGAATGCGATTCATCCTCTCGGTTTAGCCGTCGGTCTGAGGATGATATGCGGTGCTCAAACATAATTGAGTCCCTACCGCCTCTTATAAGCTTCTCCAAAATTCGCTAGTGAAAATAGGATTGCGGTCGCTCACTATGCTAGAAGGAACACCGTGCAAACGAACTATTTCTCGGACGTATACAGAAGCTAACCATGGAGCAGTCCTCTTACTCTTTACGGGAATGAAATGGGCGCTCTTAGTAAGTCTATCTACTATAACCAAAATCCCCGTATTACCCTTCATCGATCGCGGTAATCCATCCACAAAATCCATCGAGACGCTTTCCCACTTCCATAGTGGAACCTCCAATGGGTGAAGTAACCCACCGGGTTTCTTTTGCTCCACTTTTACTTGTCGGCACACCAAGCATCTAGCGACATACTCGGCTACGTCCCTCTTCATACCAGCCCAAAAGTAAACTCGTCTCATGTCCATGTACATCTTGTCCCCGCCGGGATGAATGGTCATCTTTGAACGATGTGCTTCGTCAAGAATAGTCTTCCTTAGGTCATCGTCTTTCGGTACACAAAGTCTACCGTCCCTACGTAACCAACCCTTATCTTCTAGGGTATACCTACGGAGATGGTTTGATGACTCCCCTCCTTTGAGCTTTTCTACTAACTCAACCAACTGCGGGTCGTCTCGTTGTGCCTTGCCAATTCGTCCCAAAAGTGTAGGTCTGACCTCCAAGGATGCTAGCAAACCGGGTACAAAGTCAACGGAAGGTCTAAAGTCAAACATCGAAATGAATTCTAAGCTTTGCCGCTCAACAAACAAAGGACTTAAGGATAATCTTTTTCTACTTAAGGCATCTGCCATCACGTTACCCTTGCCAGGGGTATATGCTATCTCGAAGTCGTAGGATGCTAAGAACTCCATCCATCTTTGCTGCCTTAAGTTCAAGTCCTTTTGATAGAATAAGTATTTTAGCGATTTGTGGTCAGTGAATAATTCGAATCTCTCGCCGAGAAGATAATGACGCCAAGAATTTAGCGCGAAAACAATAGCGGCCAACTCTAGGTCATGCGTGGGGTAATTCTTCTCATGCGCTCTCAACTTCCTTCCACCATAGGCTATTACCCTACCCTCTTGCATTAAGACTGCGCCTAGTCCTGTCCAACAAGCGTTAGTATAAACGGTAAATGGCTTACTCCCGTCTGGCAGCACTAAGACTGGAGCTGAGGTCAAAGCTCTCTTCAAACGTTGGAACGCATTATCATAATCTACATCCCATGTGAAAACTAGGTTCTTCTTCGTCAAGCGTGTCAATGGAGCTGATATCTTTGCGAAGTCTTTGATAAACTTCCTATAGTAGCTAGCAAACCCCAAGAAACTTCTTACTTCGGTAGCATTTTTAGGGACCTTCCAATCTTGGATGGCCACCACCTTCGCGGGATACACAGCTATCCCTTCCTTGGAAACCACGTGCCGTAGGAATCGTACTTCCTTCCTCCGGAAGTGACACATAGAAAATTTGGCTTTAAGATTATGTGCTCGTAGGATCTCCAACACTTCCCTAAGATGTAGGGCATGCTCTTCTTCATCCTTAGAAAAGATCAGGATATCGTCTACAAAGACTACCACAAATTTGTTAAGGTACTCCCTAAACACCCCACTCATCAAATCAACAAAGTATGCGGGGGCGTTTGTCAAATAGAAGGGCATCACTAGCCATTCATAGAAACCGTCCGGAATCCTAAAGGCAGTCTTGTCTATGCTATGCTCAGCCACTCTCAACTAACGGAAACCAATGGCTAAGTCCAACTGCGAAAACACTAAAGCGCCAACTAACTGATCGAAGAGATCGTCAATCCTCGGCAGTGGGTGTCTGTTCTTCTTAGTAAGTTTATTAAGTTCTCTATAGTCCACACAAAGTCTAAGGGACCCATCCGCCTTCGTGGCAAATACTACTGGTGTAACACCCCACGTCCATTAATGTCACTCACAAAGGAAATGCATTAACTTCCATGGAGGTTATAAGTGAATATAGAACAGAAAAATTACAACAAGACAAATAATAAATAGTACTTGGGAATCTAAAACTTCATTTTATTGCAGCGGAAATTAAACATGTTTGTTACATCATAAAACCATAATCATAACCAAGTACAATATCCATCTTTATAAAAACAAAATACATAATCCCATTACATAAATAGCCATTAAAAAGATAACAAGCTGGACTTTACTTCAACGGTCCAAGCTTTCCAAAGAGAGATGAAGCAATTCAATCAAACTCCACTAGAGCTGGGCCCAACCTGAGGACCTGGAGGGGGAAAAAGGATAGAAATAGAGGGGGTCAGACATAAAGTCTGGCGAGTATGATAATTCTAACAATACTATTATCAAAATAACTAGACTAAGGCATAAGTTGGAAGACAAGTAAATGTCTATGAACTCTTAGGAAGATAAAGATAGCGTTTAAGATAACGGTAAAGGCACACCTAATTACTAACGAATGATTACTACACTGCTCCGCACATTACTACACTGCACCACACCAGTCACCCTATTGTTTGATCCCACTTGCTTCACACAGAAACTTTATTAATAGCCTTACGTACCCCTAGCTGACTACATAGGTGTCGTCTACCCCTATCTCCACTAGGTGTACCCCACTACCCACTTTCGATCGGCTCCCTACTCGTAGATACCCGTGCTGGCCCCATAATAGGGTGTATCACTCCCCTAAAGTGGCAATCCGATACAACTTGAAACCCGTTGGACTTGCGCTTATACCTACACGTGTACGGCTTATACCTAACTAAAGGTGTATCATACTCGTAGATACCCGTGCATAGCTTATACCTACACGATGCAATTACGTCTTACCTACCAGCCCGGGTCCACACACGCATATGAAACCCGTTGGACTTGCGCTGCCACCGCTCCCCGTTTTGGACTCTTACAGTCGAACCCAGCATGCGTGTCCCATCCTCGACTTGGGTCGAGCCTACTAAGATACGTTTGGGATACTGGTCGAAATGGGCCCCCCACAAGCTACCCACCTAAGCTTGTCACTAGTATATCCCACTTAACCCTCTTAGTCATGTTCATTTACATGTGTGTTTGGTTAAGTCTTACTAATCGTATTTCACATGCCACTAAGGGCACCCCCTGGATTCCTCATGCGACCCAAGGCACCTACTTAACCCCCATGTCCCACCTTACATGTTTATCTGGTTAAGTATTTCTTAATTCATTCAGGCCATAAACCTCATAAAGACCTCTCACATTAGACTGACATTTATGGCAGCTGGATTTGCCGGGGAGGTCCGGGCAGTCTTACACCATAAAAGAGTCTAACCTCGTGTCTTTACAACCGTTATGCTTTAGTTTAGGCCTAGGACCTCTCACAGTGGGCTGACATTTGTGACCACTGGATTTGCCGGGCGGGTCCGGGCGGGTTTACGTCACAAACGAGTCCAACCTCGTGTCCTAAGCATTATTAACACTTAAAATCTTTTACCCCAGTTTTTATAAATCCCTATTCAAATTATTAATTAAGTCAACTTTTAATGATGTCCATAATTGTAATAACCCGGAAATTCTGAGCCAGTTTAAAATTTTTATTTTGGCAATTTTAGCGAATTTTGAATATTTAAAATAGATTATTTTAAACAAAATCGACGAGAAATTTATTTTGAATATGATTCGAACGTATATATTATATACGCCGTCGTTAGAATATAAATAATTATATATAATTATAAATAGAATTGAAAATGGCGCGGAAGTTCGATAATTCGATTTCAAACTTCAATTGAATGTACCGGGTGCAAAACAAACTGGATTTTAGTGAAACAAAAAACATTAGGATCTAATTGGTAATATCTTTCCAACGAATCCGAAAAATCAAAATCTCATAGCGGGAATCAAAAGATGTGTCCAGTTGAAAATTCTGAATAGTCGCTATGGAATTCAGGCCCTTAAAAATGGAAATTTTGCAAACGACCTCGGATTTCGACGAAACCACTTTTGTTGGGTCCGTGGTGTCAAATTATTGATAGGTTTCAAATTTCATAATTTTTCGATACAATATGTGAGCGTGGCAAAGGAAAACGCGTTTGACCAGTTTCAGTTGATTATAATCGACTGGAAAATGGCCATTTTTCCAACGGTCTCGGAATTCGACGAAACTAGTTTTGTTAGGACCGTATCGTCAATACGAAGCTAGAAAATATTTTTCTGCAATTTTTAGAGTTAGTATGTGACCCCAGTAAATTGAAATACGCGTTCAAATTCAATTTATAGAGTTATATGTTGATTTTAATGGAAACCGAACGAAACAGTCGAATCAACCTATGATACATATCCCATTGTGTTCGGAATGGGGGTAAAACGCTATGGACGATAGGCGGTGGGCCTCGTTTCGAGGTCGTATGTAAAAGTCAACTTTTTGCAAAATAAAATAATTAAAAAATAAATCCTTTCCCTCTTCCCCTTAATCGCGTTCTGCCCCCCCCCCCCCCCCCCAATATTTTCAATTCAGTTTTCAAAATAAAAAAAATAAAAAAAGGGGAGACAACGGAAAAGGGGGAAACCCTTGTCGCCGCCGCCAGAGGCTGGCGCACCCCTCCCCCAATCGATCGCCGCCACATCTGAAACCCCCCCTTCCACCTCGCGACAGCCCCCCCCCCCCCCCCCGACGCATCCATCCTCCCTCCAGCCGACGCTCGAAGGAGCCCACCGCCTGATGCCACGCCCCACCGCCTGTCGAGACCTCCTGCTGCCCCTCCACGACCTCAGGCGCACCATTCTCCCACCCCCCAAGTCCAGCACAAATCACAGTAAGTTTGTCTATTTTTATTTTATTTTAGTTATTTATTTTCTGATTTTATTTAATAAAAGAAAACGAAAATCTTAGAATTTTTATATGCAGGAAGTTAGAATTTCTGTATAAAGAAAGTTAGGATTCTTGTTAAAGAAAGATTAAATTTTTATATACTAAAAAGTTTAAAAATTTTACGTTAGAAAAGAAAGGATTTTTATTTAGTAAAGGTAAGGTTTTTAGTTATAAAAAAAACATGATTTTTAGAGGAAAAAATTTGATTTTTCATTGCTTAGAAATTTGATTATTCAACGAAATAAAAATTCGATTTTTATATATTGAATAACAAAGATAAAAATTCGATTTTTATATATTGAATAACGAAGTGAAAAATTCGATTTTTATATATTGAATAACAAAGTAAAAATTCGATTTTTCTATATTGAATAGCGAAGTAAAAAATTCGACTTTTATATATTGAATAGCGATGTAAAAATTCGATTTTAAAATATATGAAATGATTATAAAAATATGAATTTAAATTGAAGGTAAACGAATAAAAATGTGATTTTTATTTTAAAGACATCAGTATATAAAAATGTGATTTTTATATATGTAGTGACTACAGCGACGAAGATGACAAAAATGCGATAACGATGAAGATTTCTATCAAAGAAGAGTCAAGATGATTGGATAGCTATCGGTGAGAACTTCTCACCTTTCAATTTCATTTTCTAGTTATATATATATACTAGGATGCAGACGGTGTTTAGTAGCACCCGACACAATCGTCCATAGACCATGGACTTGTTTGTTTGATTGCATAAATTAGTTAGATGATTAGATTTGAATTTGATTGTTTGGTGGATTTGATTGATGTGTGAATGGCGTGGGCCTTCACTAGACCGGGGATAAGGCTAGGCCTCGTCCCTTTCCTAGTATCGTGCCGTTTTGCCGCCGAAATTTTCTAAAATATGTTAGAAATATAAAAATATCATTTTATTGAATAAATGAACTGAATAGAAATTCATATGTTGAAATAAAATGTTTTATTGTTAAAAATATAATTTTTAACGTGAATACGAATACAGTGAATGTGAATAAATAAATATTCATTTACAAACCGGACGGTTTGTTTATGTACACCTATTTGACAAATATTGATTGGGTCGATAAATTTTACACATCGCCCAACTGCACAACTAAAATTTGTGTTTAATTGTTTGAAACCCCACACGGGTGTTGGGATGAAATTTGAAGTTCACTCATCCTGATTGATTAAATATGTCGATCGATTGATTGACAGGCTGTTATAAGCGTTAGATATCTATATTTGATGCTTATACAGTGTAGTGCACTTTGGTTGATGGTTGATTATTTTTCAATGCTATTATATACGTGTGATGTATGAAAATCCATATAATTAACATTATATGGTGATTGATTGAGCCTCATTCCAATTTATAAAATAAAGATTATTATAATATAAAGGTTCATGTGTTGACTGTACTCATTTGTTGAGATTAGTCATGTGTTTAACGAAATATTTTAATAATAAAATTTGCATCTTTATCAATATAATATGAAGGTTCATGTGTGACTGTACTCATCCGTTGAGACTAGTCATGTGTTGAACGAAATATTTGAAACGAAATATTTGAAATAGAGATATTTGAAAATAGAATTATATGACGCCGTGTTGATTAGATTGACGCCATTTTGACGTGAACGATATTTATATCGATTTTATTCATTTTAAAATGATATTGAAAAGTGATTTTGAAATCGAATATTTTGAAATGAAATTTGAATTAAATCGAATAGAAAATGAAACGAATTTTATTTCAATTGAATATATAACGATTTCGAAATGAAATGAATTGAAAACGATTTCGAAATGAAATGAATTGAAAACGATTTCGAAATGAAATGAATTGAAAACGATTTCGAAATGAAATGAATTGAAAATGATTTCGAAATGAAATGAATTGAAAACGATTTCGAAATGAAATGAATTGAAAACGATTTCGAAATGAATTGAATATAAAACGATTTCGAAATGAAATGAATTGAAAACGATTTCGAAATGAAATGAATTTAAAACGATTTCGAAATGAAATGAATTGAAAACGATTTCGAAATGAATTGAATATAAAACGATTTCGAAATGAATTGAATATAAAACAATTTCGAAATTAATTTAATTGAAAAAGAATTCAAATTGAATTGAAAGCGAATTGAAATGAATTCAAATTGAATTGAAATTTGAATTGAATAGAAATGAATTTTAAAACGAATTTATAAAGAGAAATTCAATTTTGATTTGAATTGAAATGGAATTTGAAATTGTTTTTGAAACAAATTTAAAACTATTTATAAAATTCGTTTTAAATAGAAATCGACGAAATATATATTATATATATATAATATAATGGCCAGAATAGAACGCGCCGCGCCGCGGCAGTTCGTGAATTTCGACCATTTATTTCAAACGGACATTACGGGAGATCCGACCGTCGGATTCTCCTAAAATCGGAACCGTTGGGTTCGTATCGAAAAGAGCTTTCTAACGAATATTAGAAATTTGAAATCTAACGGTTGGATTTGGAGATACGTCCAAATCAAATTCGGAAAAGGTCGCTGTAAGTGCAGTTCGATGGCCGTTGATGGAAATCGACTGTACGGGCCTTGATAAAATTATTAAAAATAGTATTAATTTGTGTAAAATCATAAGGAATGATTTGGGAAAAGTTGGGATGAAAAACTCCATATTTGAAAAGATAAAAATAGATTTTTATCAAA
Source organism: Allium sativum (assembly GCA_030737875.1). NCBI lineage: Eukaryota > Viridiplantae > Streptophyta > Magnoliopsida > Asparagales > Amaryllidaceae > Allium > Allium sativum. The sequence goes on along the minus strand of CM060912.1, from coordinate 570,946,176 downwards.
ATAAACTAATTTGAACTAAATTTAAAACCCAATTATTTTTAAATAAATAAATTAGATTTAAAAAGGGGTTTTAAATAATCGGAATTTCTAATATATTTGATTGGATTTAAAATGGGTTTATCGTGAACGATGTTTTAAATAACACCAGTTCTTTAACCCGATAATAAATAGAATGTGATTTGGGTTTGTTGTGAACTGTGTTTTAAATAACACATAGTTCTTTAACCCAGTAAAAGGAGTTTTAAATAAATCTGCAATTAAATTGAAATGTGAATTGATAATCTAAATTATCAAATTTAGAAATTGAGCGAGAATGGAGTATTACCAGTTTTGCTCCAAAGCGATAGTTAAATCTTTAATTAGATTTGAACGTGAAATGGTAATTAATTTTACCGATAACACCGTGGTGTTAGATATGGAGTATTACCAGTTTTGCTTCATGGGATGAATAGGTTGGGATTGGGAAATAAAATAAATAATTACTTCGGTACGGTTCGCTAATCTCGACTAGTTTAGAAAACCATAATTTGGTTTGAAACGACATCCAAAGGAAGATTAAAGGATAAATTTTAAAGAATTTATCTTGGATAAAATTAATGGGAACTTTTCCCTGAGAATATGAATTGGAATGAGGCGTATGTTGTGTTTGTGTAACATTCGTTTTAATATTCGCGGGTTGTTCGGAAAGGCCGGGTTTTTACCCATTCTGAATAACCGATTCGACGATATGTCGAAGATGAAGACGGTGGTCGAAGACCGGAAGTCTTCACATCGTTTGAGTAATTACTGACGATCCTGATTGGGCTGTACACCCAAGAGGATGGAAATAGTTGGTGGTCATCCAGACGTACTTGGAGATGGATGGATATGTGAGGAAAGTGCCTCCGGTTTCGTTCAGACCCAGAACGAACTTGTAAATGGATTGTGTGTCTGACATTGGATTTTATTCTGTGTTGATTGATTTCTGTTAAATATATATCTGCTTGGCGGCGGAGAATTTATTCTCTTGCTTAACGCCCTTCTCTGAGACGTACAAGCTTAGAGGTTATATATCAATTGATATCAATCGCACGGCATGAATTGCCTGTGTGGCACACAGAGTTGCATGATCAAGGCTTCTGTTGAAAAGCAAAGTCTTGTGGTTGATGATCAAAGCACAGCCTACGTGGCAGCTTTGTGTATAGCGTGGATTCGCGAGCCTCACACCTTGGTATGAGTCAAAAACGGGATACGGACTGCAGGGAGAGCATGACGTTTCTTTCTAGCTTTGGTGGTGTTAGTGACTTACCAGCCCTGACATTTATATACTTTTCACCTTTGTGGTCGTTGGATGAGGCGCCTCGATTTTAGGTCTGTAAGGACCGGGAAACGTGTGTTCAGGCATAATTAATCCTCTAACGTAAGTGAGGACCGGCCCTGAAGCATCCATGGGTTGCCCAGAGTGCGTAGCCCTGGGACATTTGCTAGAGTGTCTCGAACGCGGAGAGGAGCTTGCCCCTTTCCTCGACTCATGACGGAAATCCAATTTTCAATACGTGTATTGCGGTTTTAATTGTAGAACTAGTATGGCGACATAGTAGATGGTAGCTATGCCGCCTATGATTTATATTTATGATTGAAATTGTTTTGACACTATACACTTATTATAGTATCAAATGATTTGTTTTAAACGTACCAAGCATGTTTGGCTATTATAAGGGAAAACCCTATCCTCCGGCTTTCGTTGCATTGTGTGATGGGACCTAGGTCTTATAATAGCTTCATTTTTCGAAAAAGCATTACATTGTTTATTCTATGCACTGGTATTCTTGGGAGGAAACCCGTTCCGTGTTGTACGGCGTGGTCCCTTGAATTACTCTCTTTTAAAGTAAAGTTTTAAATAACTGTGTTAGTTCTCACACCAGTCACATGACTGACCTGGAGTTTATTGTTTTAACCTAAACTCTGGGTGCCCCTATTTTCGACACGGGTAGCTAGTAGTTTTGGTTTTGCAGATTTGTATTCACAGGATCCTGGTTTACAGCTAGAATGATATCCGAAAAGCTCTGTATCCATATATCACCTTCAGTTGTGCTTTGTATTATTTTTCCACTGCTATGTAATTTATTGTAATCTCTGATATTTATCAAATGTAATTTATTCAATTATACTCTGTATATTCTTGTATCTGATGTAATTGTTGTAATAGCAATGAAATGTTCTTCCGTCTGCGTTCTGTTTTGTCTTGTCCTCACAGTAATTCGTTCTTTCTCATCTCTTCGGAGACCGGGGAAGTTCGGGTCGCTACATTTGGTATCAGAGCTTTGGTTTACAGAGCTCGAGAACAAGACACATTAGAACCATACGAAAGAATTCATCAGATATTGGATTAGCAAAATCCAATTAGAATGACTCGTTAGAGATAGGATCAGTAGTATCCTAGAACGAGTGTGAAGAATATATTTTTCAAATGAAAACAATTGTTTTTGAAAATTTAAATCACTTTATACGTATTTGATTATTTATTTTGAATATGGACAATCGAGTATATAAAGATTTCGCGTATACGCGTCATGAACGTATAGTCGAAGTTTTAATATACTGGATAGATATAGAATCATACTCTAGTGGCCCGAAGATGATTCTGATGGTTGAGAACTCGTCGTCAGAATTTATATTCGAGTGACGAAGGTGTGATATCTATATATTTCCATTAGACTGGTGTGAGAACCAAAACTTATATAGATAGACACATTGTTGTGAATTGGCATCAAAAACCTGATTTTCGACTATATATATCAAAATTATGAATTTGAAACGTTAAATTCACTAACTGATTGATGTTTGTGTTGTTTGTTTATTTGTTTGATAAATTTTGAACCATTATGCCTAATTTAGTCGAATATTGAACTGTATTGAGAATTGGTCGCATTTGCTTGCATATACATGTACTTACATTGAACAGGTCATAGCAAGGAGGCTAGAGCCGAAGAATAAAATTTGTTTGCCCGACAAATAGGTACATGTTTACTATAATTTGCTGTTTTGTTTGGTTGATGATGAATTTTTGAGCCTATTGGCTAGCCGCTTGGCTTTTTCTTTTTCTTTTTGAGATCAGAAGGCCTATATGGCAATTTCGGGATTTTTCCCGTGGCTCCCGGTACAGGGGAGGTTATGGCGAAATTTTTCGAAAATTTAGGGTGTTAGCCAAATTTTTGAAAAGTTGAAAATTCTCTGAAACTGAAAAGTTGGAGAATGGAAGCCAGATTGAACGTAGAGTTGATTGATCAAACCACTTTTGACTTTGTTCTTTTTCGGGGACCAAAAGTTTTAAGTGGGGGAGATTGTAATAACCCGGAAATTCTGAGCCAGTTTAAAATTTTTATTTTGGCAATTTTAGCGAATTTTGAATATTTAAAATAGATTATTTTAAATAAAATCGACGAGAAATTTATTTTGAATATGATTCGAACGTATATATTATATACGCCGTCGTTAGAATATAAATAATTATATATAATTATAAATAGAATTGAAAATGGCGCGGTAGTTCGATAATTCAATTTCAAACTTCAATTGAATGTACCGGGTGCAAAACAAACCGGATTTTAGTGAAACCAAAAACATTAGGATCTAATTGGTAATATCTTTCCAACCAATCCGAAAAATCGAAATTTCATAGCGGGAATCAAAAGATGTGTCCAGTTGAAAATTCTGAATAGTCGCTATGGAATTCAGGCCCTTAAAAATGGAAATTTTGCAAACGACCTCGGATTTCGACGAAACCACTTTTGTTGGGTCCGTGGTGTCAAATTATTTATAGGTCTCAAATTTCATAATTTTTCGACACAATATGTGAGCGTGGCAAAGGAAAACGCGTTTGACCAGTTTCAGTTGATTATAATCGACTGGAAAATGGCCATTTTTCCAACGGTCTCGGAATTCGACGAAACTAGTTTTGTTAGGACCGTATCGTCAATACGAAGGTAGAAAATATTTTTCTGCAATTTTTAGAGTTAGTATGTGACCCCAGTAAATTGAAATACGCGTTCAAATTCAATTTATAGAGTTATATGTTGATTTTAACGGAAACCGAACGAAACAGTCGAATCAACCTATGATACATATCCCATTGTGTTCGGAATGGGGGTAAAACACTATGGACGACAGGCGGTGGGCCTCGTTTCGAGGTCGTATGTAAAAGTCAACTTTTTGCAAAATAAAATAAGTAAAAATAATAATAAAAAAATTCCTTTCCCTCTTCCCCTTAATCCCGTTCTGCCCCCCCCCCCCCCCCGATATTTTCAATTCAGTTTTCAAAATAAAAAAAGGGGAGACAACGGAAAAGGGGGAAACCCTTGTCGCCGCCGCCAGAGGCTGGCGCACCCCTCCCCCAATCGATCGCCGCCACATCTGAAACCCCCCCCTTCCACCTCGCGACAGCCCCCCCCCCCCCCCCGACGCACCCATCCTCCCTCCAGCCGACGCTCGAAGGCCCCGCACCCACCTCCATGTCGTGTCGCCAAGCCTCCAGAGCCCCCACATCGAAGGAGCCCACCGCCTGATGCCACGCCCCACCGCCTGTCGGGACCTCCTGCTGCCCCTCCACGACCTCAGGCGCACCATTCTCCCACCCCCCAAGTCCAGCACAAATCACAGTAAGTTTGTCTGTTTTTATTTTATTTTAGTTATTTATTTTCTGATTTTATTTAATAAAAGAAAACGAAAATCTTAGAATTTTTATATGCAGGAAGTTAGAATTTCTGTATAAAGAAAGTTAGGATTATTGTTAAAGAAAGATTAAATTTTTATATACTAAAAAGTTTAAAAATTTTACGTTAGAAAAGAAAGGATTTTTATCTTAGTAAAGGTAAGGTTTTTAGTTATAAAAAAAACATGATTTTTAGAGGATAAAAAATTGATTTTTCATTGTTTAAAAATTTGATTATTCAACGAAATAAAAATTCGATTTTTATATATTGAATAACAAAGATAAAAATTCAATTTTTATATATTGAATAACAAAGTGAAAAATTCGATTTTTATATATTGAATAACAAAGTAAAAATTCGATTTTTATATATTGAATAGCGAAGTAAAAAATTCGACTTTTATATATTGAATAGCGATGTAAAAATTCGATTTTTAAATATATGAAATGATTATAAAAATATGAATTTAAATTGAAGGTAAACGAATAAAATGTGATTTTTATTTTAAAGACATCAGCATATAAAAATGTGATTTTTATATATGTAGTGGCTACAGCGACGAAGATGACAAAAATGCGATAACGATGAAGATTTCTATCAAAGAAGAGTCAAGATGATTGGATAGCTATCGGTGAGAACTTCTCACCTTTCAATTTCATTTTCTAGTTATATATATATACTAGGATGCAGACGGTGTTTAGTAGCACCTGACACAACCGTCCACAGACCATGGACTTGTTTGTTTGATTGCATAAATTAGTTAGATGATTAGATTTGAATTTGATTGTTTGGTGGATTTGATTGATGTGTGAATGGCGTGTGCCTTCACTAGACCGGGGATAAGGCTAGGCCTCGTCCCGTTCCTAGTATCGTGCCGTTATGCCGCCGAAATTTTCTAAAATATGTTAGAAATATAAAAATATCATTTTATTGAATAAATGAACTAAATAGAAATTCATATGTTGAAATAAAATGTTTTATCGTTAAAAATATATTTTTTAACGTGAATACGAATACAGTGAATGTGAATAAATAAATATTCATTTACAAACCGGACGGTTTGTTTATGTACACCTATTTGACAAATATTGATTGGGTCGATAAATTTTACACATTGCCCAACTGCACAACTAAAATTTGTGTTTGATTTTTTGAAACCCCACACGGGTGTTGGGATGAAATTTGAAGTTCACTCATCCTGGTTGATTAAATATGTCGATCGATTGATTGACAGGCTGTTATAAGCGTTAGATATCTATATTTGATGCTTATACAGTGTAGTGCACTTTGGTTGATGGTTGATTATTTTTCAATGCTATTATATACGTGTGATGTATGAAAATCCATATAATTAACATTATATGGTGATTGATTGGGCCTCATTCCAATTTAGAAAATAAAGATTATTATAATATAAAGGTTCATGTGTTGACTGTACTCATCCGTTGAGATTAGTCATGTGTTGAACGAAATATTTTAATAATAAAATTTGCATCTTTATCAATATAATATGAAGGTTCATGTGTGACTGTACTCATCCGTTGAGATTAGTCATGTGTTGAACGAAATATTTGAAACGAAATATTTGAAATAGAGATATTTGAAATATAATATTTGAAAATAGAAATATATGAAGCCGTGTTGATTAGATTGACGCCATTTTGACGTGAGCGATATTTATATCGATTTTATACATTTTAAAATGATATTTAAAAGTGATTTTGAAATCGAATATTTTGAAATGAAATTTGAATTAAATCGAATGGAGAATGAAACGAATTTGATTTCAATTGAATATATAACGATTTCGAACTGAAATGAATTGAAAACGATTTCGAAATGAAATGAATTGAAAACGATTTCGAAATGAAATGAATTGAAAATGATTTCGAAATGAAATGAATTGAAAACGATTTCGAAATGAAATGAATTGAAAACGATTTCGAAATGAATTGAATATAAAATGATTTTGAAATGAAATGAATTGAAAACGATTTCGAAATGAAATGAATTGAAAACGATTTCGAAATGAAATGAATTGAAAACGATTTCGAAATGAATTGAATATAAAACGATTTCGAAATGAATTGAATATAAAACGATTTCGAAATGAATTGAATTGAAAAAGAATTCAAATTGAATTGAAAGCGAATTGAAATGAATTCAAATTGAATTGAAATTTGAATTGAATAGAAATGAATTTTAAAACGAATTTATAAAGAGAAATTCAATTTTGATTTGAATTGAAATGGAAGTTGAAATTGTTTTTGAAACGAATTTAAAACTATTTATAAAATTCGTTTTAAATAGAAATCGACAAAATATATATTATATATATAATATAATGGCCAGAATAGAACGCGCCGCGCCGAGCCAGTTCGTGAATTTCGACCATTTATTTCAAACGGACATTACGGGAGATCCGACCTTCGGATTCTCCTAAAACCGAAACCGTTAGGTTCGTATCGAAAAGAGCTTTCTAACGAATATTAGAAATTTGAAATCTAACGGTTGGATTTGGAGATACGTCCAAATCAAATTCGGAAAAGGTCGTTGTAAGTGCAGTTCGATGGCCGTTGATGGAAATCGACTGTACGGGCCTTGATAAAATTATTAAAAATAGTAATAATTTGTGTAAAATCATAAGGAATGATTTGGGAAAAGTTGGGATGAAAAACTCCATATTTGAAAAGATAAAAATAAATTTTTATCAAAATAAACTAATTTGAACTAAATTTAAAACCCAATTGTTTTTAAATAAATAAATTAGATTTAAAAAGGGGTTTTAAATAATTGGAATTTCTTATATATTTGATTGGATTTAAAATGGGTTTATCGTGAACGATGTTTTAAATAACACCAGTTCTTTAACCCGATAATAAATAGAATGTGATTTGGGTTTGTCGTGAACTGTGTTTTAAATAACACCTAGTTCTTTAACCCAGTAAAAGGAGTTTTAAATAAATCTGCAATTAAATTGAAATGTGAATTGATAATCTAAATTATCAAATTTAGAAATTGAGCGAGAATGGAGTATTACCAGTTTTGCTCCAAAGCGATAGTTAAATCTTTAATTAGTTTTGAACGTGAAGTGGTAATTAATTTTACCGATAACACCGTGGTGTTAGATATGGAGTATTACCAGTTTTGCTTCATGGGATGAATAGGTTGGGATTGGGAAATAAAATAAATAATTACTTCGGTACGGTTCGCTAATCTCGACTAGTTTAGAAAACCATAATTTGGTTTGAAACGACATCCAAAGGAAGATTAAAGGATAAATTTTAAAGAATTTATCTTGGATAAAATTAATGGGAACTTTTCCCTGAGAATATGAATTGGAATGAGGCGTATGTTGTGTTTGTGTAACATTCGTTTTAATATTCGCGGGTTGTTCGGAAAGGCCGGGTTTTTACCCATTCTGAATAACCGATTCGACGATATGTCGAAGATGAAGATGGTGGTCGAAGACCGGAAGTCTTCACATCGTTTGGGTAATTACTGACTATCCTGATTGGGCTGTACACCCAAGAGGATGGAAATAGTTGGTAGTCGTCCAGACGTACTTGGAGATGGATGGATATGCGAGGAAAGTGCCTCCGGTTTCGTTCAGACCCAGAACGAACTTGTAAATGGGTTGTGTGTCCGACATTGGATTTTTATTCTGTGTTGATTGATTTCTGTTAAATATATATCTGCTTGGCGGCGAAGAATTTATTCTCTTGCTTAACGCCCTTCTCTGAGACGTACGAGCTTAGAGGTTATATATCGATAGATATCAATCGCACGGCATGAATTGCCAGTGTGGCACACTGAGTTGCATGATCAAGGCTTCTGTTGAAAATCAAAATCTTGTGGTTGATGATCAAAGCACAACCTACGTAGCAGCTTTGTGTATAGCGTGGATTCGCGAGCCTCACACCTCGGTATGAGTCAAAAACAGGATACGGACTGCAGGGAGAGCACGACGTTTCTTTCTAGCTTTGGTGGTGTTAGTGACTTACCAGCCCTGACATTTATATACTTTTCACCTATGTGGTTGTTGGATGAGGCACCTCGATTTTAGGTCTGTAAGGACCGGGAAACGTGTGTTCAGGCATAATTAATCCTCTAACGTAAGTGAGGACCGGCCCTGAAGCATCCAGGGGTTTCCCAGAGTGCGTAGCCCTGGGACATTTGCTAGAGTGTCTCGAACGCGGAGAGGAGCTTGCCCCTTGCCTCGACTCATGACGGAAATCCAATTTCCAATACGTGTTTGCGGTTTTAATTGTAGAACTAGTATGGCGACATAGTAGATGGTAGCTATGGCGCCTATGATTTATATTTATGATTGAAATTGTTTTGACACTATACACTTATTATAGTATCAAATGATTTGTTTTAAACGTACCAAGCATGTTTAGCTATTATAAGGGAAAACCCTATCCTCCGTCTTGCGTTGCATTGTGTGATGGGACCTGGGTCTAATAATAGCTTCATTTTTCGAAAAAGCATTGCGTTGTTTATTCTATGCACTGGTATTCTTGGGAGGAAACCCGTTCCGTGTTATACGGCGTGGTCCCTTGAATTACTCTCTTTTAAAATAAAGTTTTAAATAACTGTTTTAGTTCTCACACCATTCACATGACTGACCTGGAGTTTATTGTTTTAACCTAAACTCTGGGTGCCCCTATTTTTGACACGGGCAGCTAGTAGTTTTTGTTTTGCAGATTTATATTCACAGGATACAGGTTTACAGCTGGAATGATATCCGGAAAGCTCTGTATCCGTATATCACCTTCAGTTGTGCTTTGTATTATTTTTCCGCTGCTATGTAATTTATTGTAATCTTTAATATTTATCAAATGTAATTTATTCAATTATACTTTGTATATTCTTGTATCTGATGTAATTGTTGTAATAGCAATGAAATGTTCTTCCGTCTGCGTTCTGTTTTGTCTTGTCCTCACAGTAATTCGTTCTTTCTCATCTCTTCGGAGACCGGGGAAGTTCGGGTCGCTACAATAATTGACTCAATTATGGCCATCCACTTATGGCATGCAAAATCATATCAATTGCACCCCAACTTTTTAATATTAAATCCTTAATATTACCCCTACCCCACGTTTATACGTTCGCCTATTCAACGCATAATATAGGCTAGACTTGTATAGTCTAACACCTAGCACAAAGATAAATTATCACAACATATAGACAATTAAAATAAATCTAATCATAATAGGGGTGAAACTTGCATAAACTACACATGTTAAGGATCAAAAGGTGTCAACTTGTTAAATGTCTCAATTTAAATGATATGATCATAGCCTAAATCTAAACATAAACTTGCATATGGGGTTTTTAGGCAACATATTGATGGTGTGAACTAGCATAGGATATCACATATGTCATAGCATAATTCTAGATGTCATAATAGATGTCTTGGCATATGTTCATAACTTTTCTAATCAATCTAACTTGCATATGTGACTTGTCATATAGATCAACATAACCCAAACATGATGATTTGATTAATATGAACTAACTAGTATAGATGGTAACATCATGGCCTTTTTAACATGTATGATTCATCACAACTTAGCATAGAAACTTTCAACATACATAACATCATCATAGCATGATTTACAATATATAAGATATCATCATCACATAACATTGGATTTACAATATACGTGATAGCAAAAGGGGTTTACAACAACATATATGATAATTCACATCATCTACTCATAATCCATTCATAACTCAACCTAATTAAAATGATAATAATCTTGTTAAGATCATCATACTCACAATTTAGAGAAGAAAAGAGAGAGTTTTGATTTGCTTTAGGGTTGAGAGAATTAGAATTGAATTTTCTTTTCTTCTTTCTTAGTTGGCGGCGGCTCAATTGATTTCCATGGCGACGGAAACTATTCTATTTTAATTAGGTTTAGGGTTAGCATTAGGATGTATTTATAGGTGTAGGAAGTTATTTAGGACCATTAGATTAACCCTGAACCATGAGAACCAATCAAATGCAAAATCTGCATTTGAGCGAATCGGCCCATGGGTTGACAGCCAAACACCCTGGACTAACCCCTAGTCGACCCAGCGGGGGTTGGGTCGACCTCAAAAATGGACCGGTTCGGTTATTCCCCCTCCCAATTCACTGTTTTGAACTTTTTCGCATATTTATTTATTTATTTATTTAATTTTTAATTTATATATATATATATATATATATATCAATATATATATATATATCAATATATATATATATATATATATATATATATTTCTCTGCGCAACCCATTTCACTTAATTCTTTTCTAAAAATTAAGTATACTATAATTTGTGAATTTTAATGTTATAAAATTACGGGGTGTTACATTCTCCCCTCCTTAAAGGATTTCGTCCCCGAAATCTCCAAGTCAAGAAGAATGTATATCCTACCATCTAATCGTCCATCTACTCAACCATCAAACACCAGCATCCATTGTCCTTAAAAGACTTCTAATGCTTTAATGTTTATATGCACAGTGTGTGTATATGTCCATATCTAATGCAAAATTAGGCGGTCTACTAATTCAGTCGACCTCCTTAGTGCAATTCACGATAGTGCCATGTGTCCAATATGTATGCAAAAGATTCCTAATGATACATATTAATTCTATATGCGTGCACAACCATCCACCCGAATGCAGCAACTATATGATAATACAACCATTATACATCCATTTTACTAAATACATCCATATATATGCAATATGCAATATGAAGTGACTGAGCCGATCTGGTGCCTAATAGTGTGTGTATATGCATCCACGAGCAACCACTAGCAAACACTTGCATCCACTTTGCATCCACCATACATAACATGTCTCAAACACATGTTTCAACCATGGGATTATCCTAACTAAAGGTCAAAGATACTAGCGAGAGGATATACTAAAGATAAAATATGTACAAGCTAAGCGATAAAGGAGAAATTAAAGGACATACCCTCAAAAAGAAAAGGGTATCGTGAACGCATCTTCTCTTCCGTCTCCTAAGTAGCGTTGCTCTCATCATCTCCCCATTGCACTTTGACTAGTCTGACCTATCGATTCCAAAACCTCTTGATCTCCGACCCAAGAATGCGCGTAGGAGCTCGTCGAATTGTCGCATCACGCTCTATCTCCACCTCTCTAAGCAAGCTTGGCTCTACCACTTCCGCGGTCTCGTGCAAGCACTTCCTCAAATGTGACACATGGAATACGTCATGTACACCACTAAGTCTCTCGGGCAACTCTACTATATACGCCATCCGTCCAATCCTCTCCTTAATAGGAAACGACCCTACAAACCTTGGTGCTAATTTCCCAACGGAACCAAAGCGAACAACGTTTTAATGGAGACACTTTGACAAAGACCATGTCCCCAACTTCAAACTCGAGATCTGTCCTCCTCTTATCCGCATAAGATTTCTGCCTATCCTGTGCTGCTTTCATCCTCCTTCGAATCAAGTCGATCTTCTCTGAAGTCTCCCTAATCATATCGGGCCCAAGAAAGATCTTATCCGTAGATTCCCACCAACATGTAGGTGAATGACAAGGTCGTCCATATAGAGCTTCGAATGGTTCCATACCAATGCTGGACTGAAAGCTATTATTTTATGCGAACTCAACCAATGGAAGATACTCTTCCCATGTACCCCCAAAGTCTAGGATACATAGCCTCAACAGATCCTCTAGAATGCGATTCACCCTCTCAGTCTTGTCGTCCGTCTGAGGATGATATGCGGTGCGCAACATAACTGAGTCCCTACTGCTTCTTGTAAGCTTCTCCAAAATTCGGTAGTGAAAATAGGATCGCGGTCGCTCACTATGCTAGAAGGAACACCTTGCAAACGAACTATCTCTCGAACGTATACAGAACCTAACCATGGAGCAGTCCTCTTACTCTTCACGGGAATAAAATGGGCGCTCTTAGTAAGTCTATCTACTATAACCCGAATCCCCGTATTACCCCCTCCTCGATCGCGGTAATCCATCCACAAAATCAATCGAGACACTCTCCCACTTCCATAGTGGAACCTCCAATGGGTGAAGCAACCCACCGGGTTTCTTTTGCTCCGCTTTTACTTGTTGGCATACCAAGCATCTAGCGACATACTCGGCCACGTCTTTCTTCATGCCGGCCCAAAAGTAAACTCTCTTCATGTCTTTGTACATCTTGTCCCCGCCGGGATGAATGGTCATCTTCGAATGATGTGCTTCGTCGAGAATAGTCTTCCTTAGGTCATCGTCTTTTGGTACACAAAGTCTACCGTCCCTACGTAACCAACCCTTATCATCTAGGGTATACCAACGGAGATGGCTTGATGACTCCCCTCCTTTGAGTTTTTCTACTAACTCAACCAACTGCGAGTCGTCTCGTTGTGCCTCGCCAATCCATCCCAAAAGCGTAGGTCTGACCTCCAAGGATGCTAGAAAACCGAGTACGAAGTCAACGGAAGTTCTAAAATCAAACATCGAAATGAATTCTAAACTTTGCCGCTCAACAAACAAAGGACTTAAGGATAATCTTTTTCTACTTAAGGCGTCTGCCACCACGTTACCCTTGCCAGGGGTATAGGCTATTTCGAAGTCGTAGGACGCTAAGAACTCCATACACCTTTTCTGCCTTAAGTTCAAGTCCTTTTGAGAGAATAGGTATTTTAAAGACTTGTGGTCAGTGAATAATTCGAATTTCTCGCCAAGAAGATAATGACGCCAAGACTTAAGCGCGAAAACAATAGCGGCCAACTCTAGGTCACGTGTGGGGAAATTCTTCTTATGCGCTCTCAACTGCCTTCCACCATAGGCTATTACCCTGCCCTCTTGCATTAAGACTGCACCTAGTCCTGTCCCACAAGCATCAGTATAAACGGTAAACGGCTTACTCCCGTCTGGCAATACTAAGTCTGGGGCTGATGTCAATGCTCTCTTCAACCTTTGGAACGCATCATCACAATCTACGTCCCATGTGAAAACTAGGTTCTTCTTCGTCAAGCGTGTCAATGGAGCTGATATCTTTGCGAAGTCTTTGATAAACTTCCTATAGTAGCCAACCAACCCCAAGAAACTTCTCACTTCGGTAGCATTTTTAGGAACCTTCTAATCTTGGATGGCCACCACCTTCGCGGGATCTACAGCTATCCCTTTTTTGGAAACCACGTGTCCTAAGAACCGTACTTCCTTCCCCCAAAAGTGACACTTAGAAAATTTAGCTTTAAGCTTATGCGCTCGAAGAGTCTCCAACACTTCCCTAAGATGTAGAGCATGCTCTTCTTCATCCTTAGAAAAGATCAAGATGTCATCTACAAAGACCACCACAAATTTGTTAAGGTACTGCCTAAACACCCTACTCATCAAATCAACATAATATGCTGGGGCGTTTGTCAAACCGAAGGGCATCACTAGCCATTCATGGAAACCGTCTGGAGACCTAAAGGCAGTCTTGTCAATGCTATCCTTAGCCACTCTCAACTGATGGAAACTAGTGGCTAAGTCCAACTGCGAAAATACTGAGGCGCCAACTAACTGATCGAAGAGATCGTCAATCCTCGGCAGTGGGTGTCTGTTCTTCTTAGTAAGTTTATTAAGTTCTCTATAGTCCACACAAAGTCTAAAGGACCCATCCACCTTCGTGGAAAATACTACTGGAGCACCCCACTGCGATATACTTCATCTTATGAACCCCTTCTCAAGCAACTCCTTCACTTTCTTACCGAGTTCCCTTCTTTCACGTGGAGCCATGTGGCGTACTGGCAAAGATACTGGTTTCGCATTATCCACAAGATATATTCGAAAATCTATCTCCCGCTTCGGAGGCAAGCCCTTCACCTCCTCAAACACGTCCGAATATTCTCGGACCACTCTAACAGATCCTAGATTTTCCTCAGACGCGTCAAGCGATTCTAGATAACTTAGCATAACCGAATTTATGGGATTACAAAAGATTTCGAGAGTGTTGCCAAGGCGAGTCACGAGCCTAACTATTCTCCTTTCACAATCAAGAACGGCCCCATTTCTGGATAACCAATCCATTCCTAAAATTAGCCCATAGCCCGTGAAGCCCAACACATAAGCATCACATCTAAATTCAACGCTAAGTATGGAAATTTTCAAATCCAAACACATCATAGACAAATAAGCTGAGCCCCCAATTGGATTCGAAACAACTAAGGGATCCTCTACTAAACTGGTGTTTAAGTGCAGTGATTCAACTAATGATGTAGAGATAAATGAATGTGGTGCGCTCGAATCGAGTAAGGTACGGACAAGATGATCAAACAGAAAAACTAAGCTTTCAACAGAAATGGTTCTACCTCGTTCTTGCAGTGGTGGGACCGCGAGAGCCTGAACTTGTCCCCTTGCCTGCCCTGGTGCCATAAGAGCCTGCACCTGTCCTCCCGAGGTAGCTCCTGCCCTCTGCCCCTTCTTTGGGCAGTCCTTCACTAAATGTCCCACATCGCCACAATGAAAACTGTAACGTCCCGCCTTTTTGACCGCTTCAAATCGGTATTTAAACCAACTTAAAACGTTCAAACCGGCGGATCGTTATTTAGCTTACAGAGTTTAAAGACAGAATCAACACAGAATATATCAATACCCAGTATTGAATAGTAAAAAATTAACTTTTATATATAATCAGCATTTTTGATACAAGGATTTTTCATACAGCGGAATTTAAAAATAATACGAGAAAAATCTTTACTGGTTTGAAAACTTCATAGTGCGCCATCTCTGGAATCCCAGCTTCGCCAGTCTTTAAATCCCAAGCTGTAATATCTAAATCTGTACTACTCGGGTCTGACCCGAGCATTCCATGCAAAAACATAAAATACTCGAGTCAGGATTAATCATAGTTCAAGTAGATTAACTTCAATAAGAACTGAAATGTGATAGTTAATTCTAGCCTATATGCGCAATTCTACTGCTCAAAAAAAACCTAAATGATATAAAGAATATATGTGAACACCGTATATGTCCCACTACTACTATCAAGGCAGAGATGTAACTCAAGATACACATGTGCAGGGAAGGAAAATAACTTAGCAAGTTGGCCAATCACACACGATGTTATACAAGGGTGCAGACCGTATAAAAGAATGACTTAACTGGCGCATGTCTCTCCAACCTTCATAACAGGCACATGCAAACATTTGGAAAGCAACATACGAAACTTCATAGCCAAACCATCAAAAATATACATGTAGGCGATAGGATTCTGGGTATGCGGGGTGGAAACACATTTATATGCAAATCCCAAATTGACTATACAGTAACCCGTTGTCTACATGGAAACCCAGAGCCTATGGGATTTCCTTATTATATTTCTCTTGTTCCTAAAAAAATGATGAACTTCCCTATGTACACAAACACACTCACCACACATACACAAATATACCCATGCATCTGAGGATACGCGCACCCACACAACCATGAATTTACACGCATTCATGCATAAACTCACACAACATATGCAGTGCAGTCCATCATACATATGCACCGTCATTTATACGTCACATACATAAATACACACACATAAACAAAAACAGTAGACAGTGGATATAACGCCCCACCATTTATATGCAAATAAAATGTCAGCAATATAAGTGAACATCTGAGATCCAAGAATATCAACAATACAGTATTCATATATATAACTTCAAGTTTACTGAACATATGGGTGAATGGCATTATACATCAATGCAACGGGGTGAATAACTATAGCAAGTGTTTGTATTTTACATATGGGTTACGGACATGGTTAAGGACACAAGTGCAGGTATTTTACATCAATGCAATGTTCCAAACGGTATACCTATATATGTATACAGGCTACAGAAAACTGTAGGTTAAATAAAATAAGGTGAAAAACTATAGCAATTTGAATATACCCCAGCATGGATTTCCAAGACAGCATACTAAGACTCAACAAACAACAGTAGGCAACATACACTTGAGTTTCATGAAGTAGCAGCAGGCACTTTGGTTTCATTAAGTAACAACATATACTTCCATTTCATTATGTAGCAGGGCATTTCAGTTGTAATAAGTAACAGGGTACCCCCTTTGGTTCATCAACTTTCGGAAAAAAAAGTAGAAACATCCTCTAGTGAATCCATCAGGTGAAATATTACACAAACAGATTAAAATATGATTTTTTTTAGACACGAAATGAGGGGAAACATACATGCTATATATGCCAGCATACATACTGCACAAGTCAATGTGCAATGTATATACTGTACTTCTTTATAAATAAGAATAGTGTGCACCTATCTTGTACACCCAACAGACCACCCCATTTTGTGAATAAATGTGCAATGCATGGAACTAACATTTCAGGTCATAAAGTAGGGTAAGGACACAAGTTCAGAAATGGGTATGCTTGCAGATTTTATTTCGGAAAGAAAAAAAAACACAAGACAGAATACATGTATACAGTTCAAACAGGGGTCACATACGCAGAATACAAAGGGGAAGACGTATGCAGGTATCAAAAGGAAGACCATACGCAACAAATAAGCAAACATATTTCCAAGTAAGCATGTTTCCAAGTAACTAATGAGTAACCAGGGTTTTCAGGTAAACAAAAGAGTGACAGGTTTCAATTTAACAAGTCAAAATTTGTGAATGGAGTGTTCAGCCACCAACATATACAGTTGCAATGTTATTTACATGCATGGTTTCCAGTTCCTAAAACAAAGTGAGCCGGGATAGCATGATTACAAAACAGTTTAACATCGATGTAGGGCTTTGAACAGTGGTCAACGCATGGCAACATAATGTTCTGTACTGACAATAACGGGGTATTGTCATACCAAATAGCATTCAAGTCTAAATATGGTTTGATATATGTTATCACAAAATTTGGCTTGCTCTTTGTCCACGATCTAGAGATTACAACAGCTGTTTATAGAAATCGAACAAGTCCAGATCCAATAATTCTTAAAAACAGTAAACCGATTCAGGTCAGTTAACACTAGCGATCATATAGTGTCAAAACATGGTACCACAGACATTGACAAATATGCTCAGTTTAAATTGAACTCAAAATACTTGAACTGAAATTAATCAATCGTGAGTTTCAAAAGAAACTCACCTTGAAACCCTGAAGAAGAAAATGTTGACAACAGCGAGGGTGCAACGTAGGACCGTGGCTTCAATTTGATGGCTGCGGATTCCAAATCTGCGTAGCGGTGACGCCATCAACAGGGTAGTTCAAGGATGGTGCAATGAAGGTAAAGGCGGAGCACGATTTTGGAAGTGGGGTGGTGCTTCGGTGGCGAATCAATTTGATTAGAGGAGGGATCGACGACTTCGGTCAGAACAAGGCACGATGGAAGGAGGCGCTGCACTAAAATCGTCGGTGGCCATTTTCTTGAATTATGGAAACATTGATTTCGAATTGATTGAGGAATCGGATTTTATTTTCCTTTGATTGGAGGCTGCCATTATCGATGGCTTTAGTGGAGAATAAATTTGGGAACAACGATTTCTACTGAGGGAAATTTGGGGAAAGTGAAAACTAATTCGGCCATGGATTTAGAACTGGAAAAGAAAGGAAAACATGATTTTGCTCCCTGAAATTGGGGAAAAGGGTTTCAATTTATAAACACGGAACCGTGGAAGCCAAGGCAGTAACAGTAGCCTTCGTATTTCAACTAAGGACGGTAATATTTCGGGGAGGCACATACAGAGAAGAGTTTTATTAGTTTGTACCCTATAAAAATCTAATTCTACCGTGAACTAACGTTTTAACGCTCGATAATTGTACCGTCAATACAACTGCCGAACGTAACGAAAGTTATACGCACCTCTTTGGTTTTTCGTTCTGAGCTCATTAAAATTAGTCTGACTCCAATTCGACGCCATTTTCATATGATGTTTTATTTTTAAATTATTTATCCATTCATTAAATTTTATTTTGTCTATTCATCAGTAATTCCATTCGTTTCCAAATTTTGAACTGTTAAATTTCAATTTTCTTTACAGATATACCTTATCCAAACCGATTCTGATATATTTTACCACTAATTTTCTCAATATTATTTACTGTCAACGACGTTTATTAAATTAAATTTATCCATGGATATTTTCCAGACGAATTTCAAACCTAATGCAAATATCTCACCCAATTCAATTTCAGATATTTCAAAATAAATATTTGATTTCTACCTACCAATTAGAATTAAATACTGGATTCATACGCAGAACCATATATTCGATTTTAACTTTCTAATCCAAGTCTCAATATAAAATTTAAAAATCAAGATTTTAACGAATTCCATATCTCAGTTGTCGAAATTTCTGGGTCGTTACATTCTTCCCCCCTTTAAAACTTTTCGTCCTCGAAAAAGGAAAGCTTGTTGGGGTTATACTATTGTATATTTCATATTTTCATATCTATGTGAAAATCTCCCCTAACCAACTTGAATACCGATATTTTAGTCATCTATCGTATTCAATTTACTTGGAAAAAACAAATTTCTTTACAAAACCCATCACTTCTTAAATTTCAAATCCTGCAATTTATTTCAAATTTATAATCTCATCTGTCAATCTCTAATTATCCATTTTTCCACTTCAATCCTATCTCCTCACATTTAATCCATTAAAATTTTCCTCACTCATTGAAGAGTGTATATAACATCTTTTCCTCAAGTCACAACTTTGTCGACTTGAAATTTTCCGAAAATCCGGAATCTTTTTATACTTCTTATACACAAAATATTTGTTTTATTATTCCAAAACTATTGAAATAATTTGAAATCTTCTTGTTTTAATCTCAAATTATTGATTTGAAAATATTTGATAACTCGAAGTCTGACAAGTTTATTGTCGTTCTCACAGATGTTAGGCATACGCTGGCCAGGCGCATGACTAAAATCTTCAAGTACTACATATATCCTTGCTTCAACTTCCAGTGAAAATATTTCAAAAATTCCTTTAAAAACAGATACGGAAAGTACCAATGTGATATTGATATGTTGATTGTTCATGAATCGCAGATACACAATGGTTTCGTCTGAATCCCCCAGAAAACATCTGTATCCGTAGGAAATCACTTCCCTGCGAATTTCGTCATGGACAGATCAACAGATAATATTTTAAGAATCAAAAGACATTCTGATGTCACTGAGCATTGATTGCTCTGTTTCAGAATCACGGAATCAAATCATCCAATTACGAAGATAAATCAAGTCACGAGGACAAAACAAGTCACAAAGACAAATTAGGTCACGAAGACCAATCAAGTCACGAAGACTAACTGCTGCATCAACAGGTGGCTCACTATCACTAAGATATCTCAAATACTATGGACCGCAGGTACACAATGGTTACGCCTGAGTCCCCCAGGAAACATCCATACCCGTAAGCTTTCACAGCTCTGCGGATTACGCCCTTACATTCGACTGTAGATCGCAGCAGTCACAATGGTTACACTTGGTTCCCCCAAGAAACATCCGTCCGCCGTAGGCTATCTGCAGCCCTGCAAATTTCGCTACACGGTCGAATTCCAATGACTCTAGATCGCAGCGATCACAATGGTTACGCCTGATTCCCTCAAGAAACATCCGACCGCCATAGGCTATCTGCAGCCCTGCGAATTACGCTAGCAGTCGTGCTCAATGGTAACTCATGAGTTTTATGTCCAGACAACCTACTTCCACCAGCAGCATATCTCAACCAAGCTCGAAATTCAAGAGAAGGAAGGTACTTTCCTTATCTTTACTTTGAAAAACATACTATACTATATACATATAATATTTTATTTCATAAACCATACTTATGTCATTTACATAAGATTTTCTTCCCAAATCATATTTCAAACATCTCGTCTTATATAAATTCCGTTATATAAGATTTTATTTTAATCGATTACCTTTCAATCCAAAAAAATTCAATTCACTATATTTTCCCATACAAGTTATGAAATCATATTTCTCTAATACCCAAAATCGAATATTCTCAAAATTCATTCCGATTTCAAAATTTTAGCTTTGATCTATTAACTACTTCAAATACTTGATGTCCTTTCCAACTCGGATTTATAGATCTATTGGTTATAAACCAATTTTTCTTCTAGATTTCCAATTATTACGTTTATCACCCAAATCTTTGTGTTTTCAAAATTCCAGAATTTTCACTCTTGTAACAAAATTTTCATTCACACAATTACTCTTTCACATCCATCGACTGTAAATTAGTAAGCGAACCACTCTCTAAGTATCAATCCCGAAGGCTGGAACCAACATCAGACTGACACTTAGAAAGTCATCCAACTTGACCAATCTCCGGTTAGTTTCCACTTTCTTAACTTCACTTTCTTATCAAATTATTTCTCACGTAACTCTCGAATTCAGTTTACGAATCTACTTTTATGAAAACCATTTATTATAATAATATTAATATAATTTCTACTCAGAAATATTTTATTTTCAAGATTTCAAATAACCTTATACAAATGAGATTAAACCATTACTAGCAACTTCATAGAGTTCAAAATTTTCATACCCCTTCTATTTAAATAATCATGCATAGTCCCGATCTATTCAAAACGCGTACATAGGAGATTTTGGATTACAAATGATAGTATTACGAAACAGAGCTAACTTAATTAGAATTTACAATCTTCGATGTTTGTCTGCTTTTCGATCGATGATCCACATTTCTGCGTAAATTACTTTCACGATATTCAATTTTCTGGAGTCTCCACAAATGGATTAGTGCATTCCTCATCCACATGACCCCACTTCTTGCAGTTCTTACAATAATACGAGATGGAGCCATCTTCATCTACGTACTTCACTGTTTTCTCTCTAGCGGGACGCAACACTGCCTGTCTTCCCTGTTGTCTCTCGAAACAGTTCCGAGCTATATGTCCAATTTGTTTACAATGATAACAAGTGATTGGTTCATCAGACGTCTCAGCAATGGCAGGCTTCTTCTTCCTCACTTTGAGACATCGACTGGGAAAATGTCCCTTCTTTCTACATTTAAAACAGAAAATATTGGGTCGATAAATTTTTCCTTCTTTCTTCTTTCCCTTGTCTCTCTCTCCGCACGTAGCCGCATAATGTCCCTTTTTCTGACATCTGTAACAAATGACATTGTCATAGGGGCCGGTTGTCTGTTTTTCCTTAATTCTCTTCTCGTATTCCATCATTACTTCTTCCTTTCTTTTACGTTCTGCCGCTCTTCGTTCTCGACGTGCGGCTTTTTGCTCTTCAGTCCTCACCATTCTGATTTTTCAGAACTCGTTAGTCCCTCACGGTTTTCTGGAAAACATTTCCAATTATCATATTCATATTTTTACAATTTTACGAAATCTCTTATTATTATTGGGAAAACATTTCAATATATTTGCAAATCTTCATTTTCTGACGAAAATGTACTTTATCCTCTTGAAAACATTTCTAAATTCGTAATTTGGATTCAACAGATGTTAAATACAACATCGTTATTCCCACATACTTGTTGACACTTATTAGCTCTCTTCACTTAACCCCTTTTTATTTTATTTCATCAACTTATATTCTTAATTTCAAAATAAACTTCATCGTTTCTTTTTTGAAATGATTTCAAATTTTCCCTTTTCTATTCAAACTGAACTCTTATTTACAATCAACTTCAGTTATCTTTGATTTCTAAGACTCACGCTTAACGAAGTTAATTCGTTGTTTCTCTCTATCTTAGATACCATCCAATGATGGATTCGAGATTCAAATCCAAAGGGAACTTATTGAAGAACAGCTCTGGCAAATCCGAATTCGAAGACTGGGGATTCCGAAAAATTTAGATCTCAAAATAATTTTTCTCCGCTGTATTAGTTTCAAAATACTAGTTTTCAAAATATATAATATTTCTAAGATATTTTTTAAAAAATTATCTCTAATTTGTTTTCACTTTTCAAAATTATATTTCGAACCCTTTTTATTTTCAAAATCCGCTTTTCCAATGTCGATTCTATTTCAAACTCGATAGGCTACGCTTTGAATAAACCAAAGCTCTGATACCACCTGTAACGTCCCGCCTTTTTGACCGCTTCAAATCGGTATTTAAACCAACTTAAAACGTTCAAACCGGCGGATCGTTATTTAGCTTACAGAGTTTAAAGACAGAATCAACACAGAATATATCAATACCCAGTATTGAATAGTAAAAAATTAACTTTTATATATAATCAGCATTTTTGATACAAGGATTTTTCATACAGCGGAATTTAAAAATAATACGAGAAAAATCTTTACTGGTTTGAAAACTTCATAGTGCGCCATCTCTGGAATCCCAGCTTCGCCAGTCTTTAAATCCCAAGCTGTAATATCTAAATCTGTACTACTCGGGTCTGACCCGAGCATTCCATGCAAAAACATAAAATACTCGAGTCAGGATTAATCATAGTTCAAGTAGATTAACTTCAATAAGAACTGAAATGTGATAGTTAATTCTAGCCTATATGCGCAATTCTACTGCTCAAAAAAAACCTAAATGATATAAAGAATATATGTGAACACCGTATATGTCCCACTACTACTATCAAGGCAGAGATGTAACTCAAGATACACATGTGCAGGGAAGGAAAATAACTTAGCAAGTTGGCCAATCACACACGATGTTATACAAGGGTGCAGACCGTATAAAAGAATGACTTAACTGGCGCATGTCTCTCCAACCTTCATAACAGGCACATGCAAACATTTGGAAAGCAACATACGAAACTTCATAGCCAAACCATCAAAAATATACATGTAGGCGATAGGATTCTGGGTATGCGGGGTGGAAACACATTTATATGCAAATCCCAAATTGACTATACAGTAACCCGTTGTCTACATGGAAACCCAGAGCCTATGGGATTTCCTTATTATATTTCTCTTGTTCCTAAAAAAATGATGAACTTCCCTATGTACACAAACACACTCACCACACATACACAAATATACCCATGCATCTGAGGATACGCGCACCCACACAACCATGAATTTACACGCAGTCATGCATAAACTCACACAACATATGCAGTGCAGTCCATCATACATATGCACCGTCATTTATACGTCACATACATAAATACACACACATAAACAAAAACAGTAGACAGTGGATATAACGCCCCACCATTTATATGCAAATAAAATGTCAGCAATATAAGTGAACATCTGAGATCCAAGAATATCAACAATACAGTATTCATATATATAACTTCAAGTTTACTGAACATATGGGTGAATGGCATTATACATCAATGCAACGGGGTGAATAACTATAGCAAGTGTTTGTATTTTACATATGGGTTACGGACATGGTTAAGGACACAAGTGCAGGTATTTTACATCAATGCAATGTTCCAAACGGTATACCTATATATGTATACAGGCTACAGAAAACTGTAGGTTAAATAAAATAAGGTGAAAAACTATAGCAATTTGAATATACCCCAGCATGGATTTCCAAGACAGCATACTAAGACTCAACAAACAACAGTAGGCAACATACACTTGAGTTTCATGAAGTAGCAGCAGGCACTTTGGTTTCATTAAGTAACAACATATACTTCCATTTCATTATGTAGCAGGGCATTTCAGTTGTAATAAGTAACAGGGTACCCCCTTTGGTTCATCAACTTTCGGAAAAAAAAGTAGAAACATCCTCTAGTGAATCCATCAGGTGAAATATTACACAAACAGATTAAAATATGATTTTTTTTAGACACGAAATGAGGGGAAACATACATGCTATATATGCCAGCATACATACTGCACAAGTCAATGTGCAATGTATATACTGTACTTCTTTATAAATAAGAATAGTGTGCACCTATCTTGTACACCCAACAGACCACCCCATTTTGTGAATAAATGTGCAATGCATGGAACTAACATTTCAGGTCATAAAGTAGGGTAAGGACACAAGTTCAGAAATGGGTATGCTTGCAGATTTTATTTCGGAAAGAAAAAAAAACACAAGACAGAATACATGTATACAGTTCAAACAGGGGTCACATACGCAGAATACAAAGGGGAAGACGTATGCAGGTATCAAAAGGAAGACCATACGCAACAAATAAGCAAACATATTTCCAAGTAAGCATGTTTCCAAGTAACTAATGAGTAACCAGGGTTTTCAGGTAAACAAAAGAGTGACAGGTTTCAATTTAACAAGTCAAAATTTGTGAATGGAGTGTTCAGCCACCAACATATACAGTTGCAATGTTATTTACATGCATGGTTTCCAGTTCCTAAAACAAAGTGAGCCGGGATAGCATGATTACAAAACAGTTTAACATCGATGTAGGGCTTTGAACAGTGGTCAACGCATGGCAACATAATGTTCTGTACTGACAATAACGGGGTATTGTCATACCAAATAGCATTCAAGTCTAAATATGGTTTGATATATGTTATCACAAAATTTGGCTTGCTCTTTGTCCACGATCTAGAGATTACAACAGCTGTTTATAGAAATCGAACAAGTCCAGATCCAATAATTCTTAAAAACAGTAAACCGATTCAGGTCAGTTAACACTAGCGATCATATAGTGTCAAAACATGGTACCACAGACATTGACAAATATGCTCAGTTTAAATTGAACTCAAAATACTTGAACTGAAATTAATCAATCGTGAGTTTCAAAAGAAACTCACCTTGAAACCCTGAAGAAGAAAATGTTGACAACAGCGAGGGTGCAACGTAGGACCGTGGCTTCAATTTGATGGCTGCGGATTCCAAATCTGCGTAGCGGTGACGCCATCAACAGGGTAGTTCAAGGATGGTGCAATGAAGGTAAAGGCGGAGCACGATTTTGGAAGTGGGGTGGTGCTTCGGTGGCGAATCAATTTGATTAGAGGAGGGATCGACGACTTCGGTCAGAACAAGGCACGATGGAAGGAGGCGCTGCACTAAAATCGTCGGTGGCCATTTTCTTGAATTATGGAAACATTGATTTCGAATTGATTGAGGAATCGGATTTTATTTTCCTTTGATTGGAGGCTGCCATTATCGATGGCTTTAGTGGAGAATAAATTTGGGAACAACGATTTCTACTGAGGGAAATTTGGGGAAAGTGAAAACTAATTCGGCCATGGATTTAGAACTGGAAAAGAAAGGAAAACATGATTTTGCTCCCTGAAATTGGGGAAAAGGGTTTCAATTTATAAACACGGAACCGTGGAAGCCAAGGCAGTAACAGTAGCCTTCGTATTTCAACTAAGGACGGTAATATTTCGGGGAGGCACATACAGAGAAGAGTTTTATTAGTTTGTACCCTATAAAAATCTAATTCTACCGTGAACTAACGTTTTAACGCTCGATAATTGTACCGTCAATACAACTGCCGAACGTAACGAAAGTTATACGCACCTCTTTGGTTTTTCGTTCTGAGCTCATTAAAATTAGTCTGACTCCAATTCGACGCCATTTTCATATGATGTTTTATTTTTAAATTATTTATCCATTCATTAAATTTTATTTTGTCTATTCATCAGTAATTCCATTCGTTTCCAAATTTTGAACTGTTAAATTTCAATTTTCTTTACAGATATACCTTATCCAAACCGATTCTGATATATTTCACCACTAATTTTCTCAATATTATTTACTGTCAACGACGTTTATTAAATTAAATTTATCCATGGATATTTTCCAGACGAATTTCAAACCTAATGCAAATATCTCACCCAATTCAATTTCAGATATTTCAAAATAAATATTTGATTTCTACCTACCAATTAGAATTAAATACTGGATTCATACGCAGAACCATATATTCGATTTTAACTTTCTAATCCAAGTCTCAATATAAAATTTAAAAATCAAGATTTTAACGAATTCCATATCTCAGTTGTCGAAATTTCTGGGTCGTTACAAAAACAGTCTGTCTTCTTTTTCTTTCGGCAATCCTTGCTGAGATGGCCTGGGGTTCCACGGTTAAAGCACTTCTTCTTTCCCTTGCCATTATTGTCTTTTCCACCCTTCTTGTTTCGCTGTTGTGGTTTCTTCTGATCCCCCTTCTTCTCGGGTGCCTTATCAGCTTTAGTGCTTTTCTCCTCATGCATGAGCGCCATTTCTACTAACTTCTCAAAGGTGGCCCCCATCGGGATGTGGGTCATAGCCAACCCTTGCAATGGTTCATTCAAGCCATTCACGAACCTCAGCGCCTTCTTCTCCGGCGTGTTCACTAAGTCCAAGCCAAACCTTGCTAACTGATTAAATTTATTGACATATTCTTTCACTGATGAGCTTCCTTACTTCAATGTCAAGAACCTTTCCATATATAGATTTTCTTCCGCCCTTGAGAGAAACTTCACCTCGAACCTACGTCTGAAATCCGCCCAAGAGTCAACAGGACGCTCCCCATTAGTGACCTCCCACCAAAACGAGGCCTCTCCCTTCATCAACCAAGCTGCTAATCGAACTCTCCTCCCTTCTTCTACTTCAAAGATTTCTAGCA
The DNA here is from genome assembly GCA_030737875.1 of Allium sativum. Lineage (NCBI taxonomy): Eukaryota > Viridiplantae > Streptophyta > Magnoliopsida > Asparagales > Amaryllidaceae > Allium > Allium sativum. The sequence continues at coordinate 570,919,021 of CM060912.1, read as the reverse complement.
ATTCTTCCACCTCCTTAAGCTAATCTCTATCTTCCACAAACGTTTCTGACCCTTGAAATGGTTTTCCACCCATAGCCTTGAATTCCTTGCACATCTTTGCAAAAGTATCTACGCGAGGAGGAGGAGGAGGAACGTTGGCTGGACCTGCAGCGGCCCTAGCCTCCAATAGCCTCCTATACCATCCTGGTATCGTTACACCGTCGGGTAGATTAAGATCTTCAGCCATGCTGAAACGAAAAAGGAAAGATTCAAAATGGATAATTCGAAAGATAAAGATATGTGGCTATTGGGGATTATGTTTTTCTTAAAAACTTTTCTCTTTAAATTTCTCATTAAAACATGTTTTTGAAAACACTTCTTCCAAAAATAACTATTTTTCTAAAGTATTTTTATCTGTTCTGGTAACCTTAAGCTCTGATACCACGTGTAACACCCCACGTCCATTAATGTCACTCACAAAGGGAATGCATTAACTTCCATGGAGGTTATAAGTGAATATAGAACAGAAAAATTACAACAAGACAGATAATAAATAGTACTTGGAAATCTAAAACTTCATTTTATTGCAGCGGAAATTAAACATGTTTGTTACATCATAAAACCATAGATCATAACCAAGTACAATATCCATCTTCATAAAAACAAAATACATAATCCCATTACATAAATAGCCATTAAAAAGATAACAAGCTGGACTTTACTTCAACGGTCCAAGCTTTCCAAAGAGAGATGAAGCAATTCAATCAAACTCCACTAGAGCTGGGCCCAACCTGAGGACCTGGAGGGGGAAAAAGGATAGAAATAGAGGGGGTCAAACATAAAGCCTGGCGAGTATGATAATTCTAACAATACTATTATCAAAATAACTAGACTAAGGCATAAGCTGGAAGACAAGTAAATGTCTATGAACTCTTAGGAAGATAAAGATAGCGTTTAAGATAACGTTAAAGATAACGGTAAAGGCACACCTAATTACTAACGAATGATTACTACACTGCTCCGCACATTACTACACTGCACCACACCAGTCACCCTACTGTTTGATCCCACTTGCTTCACACAGAAACTTTATAAATAGCCTTACGTACCCCTAGCTGACTACATAGGTGACGTCTGCCCCTATCTCCACTAGGTGTACCCCACTACCCACTTTCGATCGGCTCCCTACTCGTAGATACCCGTGCTGGCCCCACAGTGGGGTGTATCACTCCCCTAAAGTGGCAGCCCGACACAACTTGAGAATGCACGGCTTATACCTACACGATGCAACAACGTGTTACCTACCAGCCCGGGTCCACACACGCATATTAAACCCGTTGGACTTGCGTTGCCACCGCTCCCCGTTTTGGCCTCTTACAGTCGAACCCAGCATGCGTATCCCGTCCTCGACTTGGGTCGAGCCCACAAAGATACGTTTGGGATACTGGTCGAAATTGGCCCCCACAAGCTACCCACCTAAGCTTGTCACTAGTATATCCCACTTAACCCTCTTAGTCATGTTCATTTACATGTGTGTTTGGTTAAGTCTTACTAATCGTATTTCACATGCCACTAAGGGCACCCCCTGGATTCCTCATGCCACCCAAGGCACCTACTTAACCCCCATGTCCCACCTTACATGTTTATCCGGTTAAGTATTTCTTAATTCACTCAGGCCATAACCTCATAAAGACCTCTCACATTAGACTGACATTTATGGCAGATGGATTTGTCGGGCGGGTCCGGGCAGTCTTACACCATAAAAGAGTCTAACCTCGTGTCTTTACAACCGTTATGCTTTAGTTTAGGCCTAGGACCTCTCACATTGGGCTGACATTTGTGACCACTGGATTTGCCGGGCGGGTCCGGGCAGGTTTACGTCACAAATGAGTCCAACCTCGTGTCCTAAGCATTGATTAACACTTAAAATCTTTTACCCCAGTTTTAATAATTCCCTATTCAAATTATTAATTAAGTCAACTTTTAATGATGTCCATAATTGACTCAATTATGGCCATCCACTTATGGCATGCAAAATCATATCAATTGCACCCCAACTTTTTAATATTAAATCATTAATATTACCCCTACCCCACGTTTATACGTTTGCTTATTCAACGCATAATATAGGCTAGACTTGTATAGTCTAACACCTAGCAGAAAGATAAATTATCACAACATATAGACAATTAAAATAAATCTAATCATAATAGGGGTGAAACTTGCATAAACTACACATGTTAAGGATCAAAAGGTGTCAACTTGTTAAATGTCTCAGTTTACATGATATGATCGTAGCCCAAATCTATACATAAACTTGCATATGGGGTTTTTAGGCAACATAATGATGGTGTGAACTAGCATAGGATATCACATATGTCATAGCATAATTCTAGATGTCATAATAGATGTCTTGGATAAAGTTCATAACTTTTCTAATCAATCTAACTTGCATATGTGACTTGTCATATAGATCAACATAACCCAAACATGATGATTTAATTAATATGAACTAACTAGCATAGATGGTAACATCATGGCCTTTTTAACATGTATGATTCATCACAACTTAGCATAGAAACTTTCAACATACATAACATCATAATAGCATGATTTACAACATATAAGATATCATCATCACATAACATTGGATTTACAATATACATGATAACAAAAGGGGTTTACAACAACATATATGATAATTCACATCATCTACTCATAATCCATTCATAACTCAACCTAACTAAAATGATAATAATCTTGTTAAGATCATCATACTCACAATTTAGAGAAGAAAAGAGAGAGTTTTTCTTTGCTTTAGGGTTGAGAGAATTAGAATTGAATTTGCTTTTCTTCTTTCTTAGTTGGCGGCGGCTCCATTGATTTCCATGGCGACGGTAACTATTCTATTTTAATTAGGTTTAGGGTTAGCATTAGGATGTATTTATAGGTGTAGGAAGTTATTTAGGACCATTAGATTAACCCTGAACCATGAGAACCAATCAAATGCAAAATCTGCATTTGAGCGAACCGGCCCACGGGTTGACAGCCAAACACCCTGGACTAACCCCTAGTCGACACAGCGGGGCTTGGGTCGACCTCAAAAACGGACCGGTTCGGTTATTCCCCCTCCCAATTCACTGTTTTGAACTTTTTCACATATTTATTTATTTAATTTTTAATTTATATATATATCAATATATATATATTTCTCTGCGCAACCCATTTCACTTAATTCTTTTCTAAAAATTAAGTATACTTTAATTTGTGAATTTTAATGTTATAAAATTACGGGGTGTTACATTCTCCCCTCCTTAAAGGATTTCGTCCCCGAAATCTCCAAGTCAAGAAGAATGTATATCCTACCATCTTATCGTCCATCTACTCAACCATCAAACACCAGCATCCATTGTCCTTAAAAGACTTCTAATGCTTTAATGTTTATATGCACAGTGTGTGTATATGTCCATATCTAATGCAAAATTAGGCGGTCTACTAATTCAGTCGACCTCCTTAGTGCAATTCATGATAGTGCCATGTGTCCAATATGTATGCAAAAGATTCCTAATGATACATATTAATTCTATATGCGTGCACTACCATCCACCCGAATGCAGCAACTATATGATAATACAACCATTATACATCCATATATATGCAATATGCAATATGAAGTGACTGAGCCGATCTGGTGCCTAATAGTGTGTGTATATGCATCCACGAGCAACCACTAGCAAACACTTGCATCCACTTTGCATCCACCATACATAACATGTCTCAAACACATGTTTCAACCATGGGATTATCCTAACTAAAGGTCAAAGATACTAGCGAGAGGATATACTAAAGATAAGATATGTACAAGTTAAGCGATAAAGGAGAAATTAAAGGACATACCCTCAAAAAGAAAAGGGTATCGTGAACGCATCTTCTCTTCCGTCTCTTAAGTAACGTTGCTCTCATCATCTCCCCATTGCACTTTGACTAGTCTGACCTCTCGATTCCAAAACCTCTTGATCTCCGACCCAAGAATGCGCGTAGGAGCTCGTCGAATTGTCGCATCACGCTCTATCTCCACCTCTCTAAGCAAGCTTGGCTCTACCAATTCCACGGTCTCGTGCAAGCACTTCCTCAAATGTGACACATGGAATACGTCATGTACACCACTAAGTCTCTCGTGCAACTCTACTCTATACGCCATCCGTCCAATCCTCTCCTTAATAGGAAACGACCCTACAAACCTTGGTGCTAATTTCCCAACGGACCCAAAGCGAACAACGTTTTAATGGAGACACTTTGACAAAGACCATGTCCCCAACTTCAAACTCGAGATCTGTCCTCCTCTTATCCGCATAAGATTTCTGCCTATCCTGTGTTGCTTTCATCCTCCTTCGAATCAAGTCGATCTTCTCTGAAGTCTCCCTAATCATATCGGGACCAAGTAAGATCTTATCCGTAGATTCCCACCAACATGTAGGTGAATGACAAGGTCGTCCATATAGAGCTTCGAATGGTGCCATACCAATGATGGACTGAAAGCTATTATTATATGCGAACTCAACCAATGGAAGATGCTCTTCCCATGTACCCCCAAAGTCTAGGATACATAGCCTCAACAGATCCTCTAGAATGCGATTCACCCTCTCAGTCTGGCCGTCCTTCTGAGGATGATATGCGGTTCTCAAACATAACTGAGTCCTTTCCGCCTCTTGTAAGCTTCTCCAAAATTCGGTAGTGAAAATAGGATCGCGGTCGCTCACTATGCTAGAAGGAACACCTTGCAAACGAACTATCTCTCGAACGTATACAGAAGCTAACCATGGAGCAGTCCTCTTACTCTTCACGGGAATAAAATGGGCGCTCTTAGTAAGTCTATCTACTATAACCCAAATCCCCGTATTACCCCTCCTCGATCGCGGTAATCCATCCACAAAATCAATCGAGACACTCTCCCACTTCCATAGTGGAACCTCCAATGGGTGAAGCAACCCACCGGGTTTCTTTTGCTCTGCTTTTACTTGTTGGCACACCAAGCATCTAGCGACATACTCGGCCATGTCTTTCTTCATGCCGGCACAAAAGTAAACTCTCTTCATGTCTTTGTACATCTTGTCCCCGCCGGGATGAATGGTCATCTTCGAATGATGTGCTTCGTCAAGAATAGTCTTCCTTAGGTCATCGTCTTTAGGTACACAAAGTCTACCGTCCCTACGTAACCAACCCTTATCGTCTAGGGTATACCTACGGAGATGGCTTGATGACTCCCCTCCTTTGAGTTTTTCTACTAACTCAACCAACTGCGGGTCATCTCGCTGTGCCTCGCCAATCCGTCCCAAAAGCGTAGGTCTGACCTCCAAGGATGCTAGCAAACCGGGTACGAAGTCAACGGAAGGTCTAAAGTCAAACATCGAAATGAATTCTAAACTTCGCCGCTCAACAAACAAAGGACTTAAGGATAATCTTTTTCTACTTAAGGCGTCTGCCACCACGTTACCCTTGTTAGGGGTATAGGCTATTTCGAAGTCGTAGGACGCTAAGAACTCCATCCACCTTTGTTGCCTTAAGTTCAAGTCCTTTTGAGAGAATAGGTATTTTAAAGACTTGTGGTCAGTGAATAATTCAAATTTCTCGCCAAGAAGATAATGACGCCAAGACTTAAGCGCGAAAATAATAGCGGCCAACTCTAGGTCATGTGTGGGGTAATTCTTCTCATGCGCTCTCAACTGCCTTCCACCATAGGCTATTACCCTGCCCTCTTGCATTAAGACTGCACCTAGTCCTGTCCCACAAGAGTCATTTGATACTACTATAAGTGCATAGTGTATAAAACAACTTCAAATCATAAGTATTAATCATAGGCGGCATGAGCGCCCCATCCCACTATGTCGCCATACTAGGCTCTACAAATAAAACCGCACATGTCACGTATTTGGAAATTGGATTTCCGTCTATGAACCGAGGCAAAAGATAGTCCTCACCGTCTTCGAGACTCTCTAGCCCGAGCCTCAGGGTCAGAGCGCATCGACCCTTGGATCCTCAGGGCCAGTCCACCGATGTGGATTAAACTTAAACCCTGAACATGCGTTTCCCCGCCCTATGGGGCGTAAATGAGCCAACTAAATGACTCCATCGGTTCGAGAACGACCGATCAATCCGAGGCGCCTCGCAACAGCAACAACCACATAAGTCAAACTCGTCAGGGCGTGTAAAACCACTGACGCCACTTCTAGCTAGAAAGAAACGCATGCCCTCCCTGACGTCCTCTCCCGTTTTTGGTTCATACCGGGTGTGAAACTCGCGAAGTAAACGTTACACAAAGCTACGCCACAAAGGCCGTGCTTCGATCATCAACCACAAGACTCTGCTTTTCAACAGAAGCCTCGATCAATTGCCACTTAGGCATGCCACACAGGCAATTCACTCCATGCGTTTGATATCCATCAATATATAACCCCTGAGCTCGTGCGTCTCAGAGAAGGGCGTTAAGCAAGAGAATAAATTCTCCGCCGCCAAACAGATATATATTTAATAGAGATCAATCACACGGACTAAAATCCAATGTCAGACACACAGTCCATTTACAAGTCCGTTCTGGGTCTGAACGAAACCGGAGGCACCTAGTACCCCGCATATCCATCGATCTCCAAGCACGTCTGGACGATCTCCAACTGTTTCCATCTTCTTGGGTGTACAGCCCAATCAAGATCATCAGCAATCACCCAAACGACGTGAAGACTTCTGGCCTTCGACCACCGTCTTCATCTTCGACTTATCGTCGTATCAGTTATTCAGAATGGGATAAACCCGGTCTTTCCAAATAACTCGCGTATATTTTAAATAAGTGTTACACAAACACAACATACGCCTCATTCCAATTCATCAGTCACTAACCGTAAATTAATCAAGAAAATAATTCCCCAAATATTAACCCCGAAGGCCGAAACCAACATCAGATCAATATTCAGAAAACCGTTCTGCTTAGCTAACCGACAGTTAGTTTCTAAATTTCACATTCATAGGGAAAGGTTCCCATTAATTTTATCCAAGATAAATTTCTTGAATTTATTCTTTAATCAATTTTTGAATATCAATTCAAAACTAGTCGGAATTAGCGAACCTTACCGAAGTAATCATTTGTTTTAATTTCCCAATCCCAACCTATTCATCCCATGAAGTAAAACTGGTAGTACTTCATATCTAACACCACGGTGTTATCGGTAAATTCAATTACCATTTCACGTTCAAATCTAATTAAAGATTTAACTATCGCCTGGAGCAAAACTGGTGATACTCCATTCTCGATCATTTCAATCTAATTAAAGATTCATTAAAACTCCACTTAGTTTTAATCGTTAACTGGGTTAAAGAATCTGTGTCATTTAAAAACACAGTTCACGATAAACCCAAAATCACATTCATTAATTATCGGGTTAAAGAACGAGTGTTGTTTAAAACACTGTTCACGATAAACCCAAAAATCAATATCAATTCAATTCCAATTAAATATTATTTAATTGGTACACTTCATTAAATCTAAATAAAAAGATTTAATCTTTTCTCAACTGGGTTCAAGAACAGTTTTAGTGATGACACCATTCACGACAAACCCAAATCACATTTGATATTCAATATAAGGCTCTGAATAGAAAATATATCAGCTTATATTCAATATCAAATTCTATGATTAACAAATGTCGTATTGGAAATAACGATATAAATATGTATCTTTCAAATTTCCATAACATCCGTATAATCACGAATTCCAACATCGAAATATTCCGAAGACAATTTCGATTCAATTCCACTCCAATGCAATCATTGGAAATTCTGGTTATTTTTAAAACCCTTTTCAAATTTAATTTATTTATTTAAAAATAAATAGAATTATAATTCTAGTTCAAAACTAGTTCATTTCGATAAAAATCTATTTTTATCTTTTCAAATATGGAGTTTTTCATCCCAATACTTTCTAAATCATTTCTTATGATTTTACATAAATTATTACTATTTTTAATAATTTTATCAAGGCCCGTACAGTCGATTTCCACCAATGGCCATCGAACTGCACGTATAGCGACCTTTTTCAAATTTGATTTGGACATAATTCCAAATCCAACCGTTAGATTTCTAATATTCGTTAGAAATCTCTTTTCGATACGAACCCAACGGTTCTGGTTTTAGGAGAATCCGACGGTCGGATCTCCCGTAATGTCCGTTTGAAATAAATGGTCGAAATTCGCGAACTGCCGCGGCGCGGCACGTTCTATTCAGGCCATTATATTATATATATAATATATATTTCGTCGATTTCTATTTAAAACGAATTATATGAATAGTTTTAAATTCGTTTCAAAAGCAATTTCAACTTCCTTTTCAATTCAAATCAAAATTGAATTCTTCTTTATAAATTCGTTTTAAAATTCATTTCTATTCAATTCAAATTTCAATTCAATTTGAATTCATTTCAATTCGCTTTCAATTCAATTTGAATTCGTTTTCAATTCAATTCATTTCGAAATCGTTTTCAATTCAATTCATTTCGAAATCGTTTTCAATTCAATTCATTTCGAAATCGTTTTCAATTCAATTCATTTCGAAATCGTTTTCAATTCAATTCATTTCGAAATCGTTTTCAATTCAATTCATTTCGAAATCGTTTTCAATTCAATTCATTTCGAAATCGTTTTCAATTCAATTCATTTCAAAATCGTTTTCAATTCAATTCATTTCGAAATCGTTTTCAATTCAATTCATTTCGAAATCGTTTTTAATTCAATTCATTTCAAAATGAATAAAATCGATATAAATATCGTTTACGTCAAAATGGCGTCAATCTAATCAACACGGCTTCATAAATTTCTATTTTCAAATATTCTATTTCAAATATTTCTTTTTCAAAATAGTTGTTATTATCAAAATATTTCGTTCAACACATGACCAATCTCAATGGATGAGTACTGTCAACACATGAACCTTTATTTTATATATTGATAAAGATGTAAATTTTATTACTAAAATATTTCGTTCAACACATGACCAATCTCAATGGATGAGTACTGTCAACACATGAACCTTTATTTTATATATTCTTTATTTTCTAAATTAGAATGAGGCCCAATCAATCACCATATAATGTTAATTATATGGATTTTCATACATCACACGTATATAATAGCATTGAAAAATAATCAACCTTCAACCAAAGTGCACTACACTGTATAAGCATCAAATATAGATATCTAACGCTTATAACAGCCTGTCAATCAATCGATCGACATATTTAACCAATCAGGATGAGTGAACTTCAAATTTCATCCCAACACCCGTGTGGGGTTTCAAACAATCAAACACATATTTTATTTGTGCAGTTGGGCGATGTGTAAAATTTATCATCCCAATCCATGTCAGTCAAATCAGTGTACATAAACAAACCGTCCGGTTTGTAAATTGATATTTATTTATTCGCATTCGCGTTAAAAATTATATTTTTAACGATAAAACATTTTATTCCAACATATGAATTTCTATTCAGTTCATTCTTTAAATAAAAATGATATTTTTATTTTTCTAACTTATTTTAGAAAATTTCGGTGGCATAACGGCACGATACTAGAAACGGGACGAGGCCTAGCCTTATCCCCGGTCTAGTGAAGGCCCACGCCATTCACACATCAATCAAATCAATTTCAATTCACCCAACAGTCAAATATCCATCAAATAATCTAACCAACTACTCAACCAAACAATTTAACAAACAAGTCATCCATGGTCTGTGGATGACGGGTGTCGGGTGCTACTAAACACCGTCTGCATCCTAGTATATATATATAACTAGAAAATTTAAATTGAAAGGTGAGAAGTTCTCACCGAAAGCTATCCCCACTTCACGACACTCCTATTTAGAGATCTTTGTCGTTCTCGCCTTTTCGTCTTCTTCGTTGCCCGTAGCCACTACATATTTAAAAATCACATTTTTACTTCGTTATTCAATATATAAAAATCGAATTTTTTACTTTGCTATTCTATATATAAAAATCGAATTTTTACTTTGCTATTCTATATATAAAAATCGAATTTTTACTTTGCTATTCTATATATAAAAATCGAATTTTTACTTTGCTATTCTATATATAAAAATTGAATTTTTACTTTGATGTCATATAGATAAAAATTCCATTTCAAAAATATAGATTTCGCCTTTTTCATTTTAAAGATTTCAACTTTTCTATTTCACAAAATTAATGCTATTCTAATTTCAAAACTAAAATTAAAATCCTTGTTATTAATTTTTTTTTTTTAAACAGATTATATAATCATTTAAATTAAATAAAATCTCACCTTTCTTCTATCCGCAACTGTTCCAGGGATTAAAGGCACCAATTCATCGCTGCTTCCTCTGCTGATCGGAGTCGCACCCAAGACCGCTGAACGATGCCCCCATCTCACCGTTGACCAACCCTTGAGCCTCGAACCCCTAGCTGCGATCGTCACTGGAAGAAGAAAGGGGGCCTTGGGGTTCACGTGCGTCGGATTTGGGGCTGAGGGGATTGGCGCTATCGGGGTTTGGGAGAAGAGGGGAGCAGGCGGTGGAGGCTAGGGGGTGGAGCTTCTGGAGGGGCAGTGGCCTGACGACGAGATGGCGGGGAGGGAGGTGGCGACGGGCTCGAGATCTGGTGTTTTTTTTTATTATTCTTTTTTTTCTGATCGAAAATAAGGAGAGAAGGGGGTGAGGGTTTAAAAGGGAAATATATATATATTATTTTATTTATTAAATTAATTCTAAAAAGCAACTTTTATTTTCGACCTCGAAACGAAACCCACCGCCTGTCGTCCATAGCGTATTACCCCCATTCCGAACACAATGGGATATGTATCGCAAGCTGATTTGACCGTTTCGATTGGTTTCTGTTAAATTTACATTTAAATTTACTATATTGAATTTTAAACGTACATTTCAAATTACCGGGGTCACATAACAACTCTATAAATTCCATAAAAATATTTTCTAGCTTCGTATTGACGATACGGTCCTAACAAAACTAGTTTCATCGAATTCTGAGACCGTTGGAAAATTGGCCAATTTCCAGTCGATTAAAATCAACTAAAACTGGTCAAACGCGTTTTCCTTTGCCACGCTCACATATTGAATCGAAAAATTATGAAATTTGAAACCTAGCAATAACTTGACATCACGGACCCAACAAAACTGGTTTCGTCGAAATCCGAGGTCGTTTGCAAAATGTCCATTTTTAAGGGCCTGAATTCCATAGCGACTATTCAGAATTTTCAACTGGACATATCTTTTGATTCCCACTATGAAATTTCGATTGGACGGATTCGTTGGAAAGATATTATCAATTAGATCCTATGTTTTTGGTTTCACTAAAATCCGGATTGTTATGCACCCGGTATATTCAATTGAAGTTTGAAATCGAATTATCGAACTACCGCGCCATTTTCAATTCTATTTATAATTATATAAAATTATTTATATTCCAACGACGACGTATATAATATATACGTTCGAATTCTGTTCAAAATAAATTTCTCGTCGATATTATTTAAAATAATTCATTTTAAATAATCAAAATTCGCTAAAATTGCCAAAATAAAAATTTTAAACTGGCCCAGATTTTCGGGTTGTTACAATCTCCCCCACTTAAAACTTTTCGTCCCCGAAAAGGAACAAAGTTGAAAGTGGTTTGATTATTCAACTCTACGTTCGATCTGACTTGCATTCTCCAACTTTTCAGTTTCTGAGAATTCTCAAATTTTCAAAAATTTGGCTAACACCCTAAATTTTCGAAAAATTTCGCCATAACCTCCCCTGCACCGGGAGCATCGGGGAATTTTAAATAGCTTCCCCGGTCCTTCAGATCTCAAAAAGAAAAAGAAAAAGCCAAGCGGCTAGCCAATAGGCTCATAAAATCATCATCACCCAAACAAAACAGTAAATTATATAGTAAACATGTACCTATTTGTCGGGCAAACAAATTTTATTCTCTGCTCTAGCCTCCTTGCTATGACCTGTTCAATGTAAGCACATGTATATGCAAGCAAATGCGACCAATTTTCAATATAATTTACTATTCGGTTCAATTGGCTAAATGGTTAAAAATTATCAAACAAGTAAACCAACAACACAAAACATCAATCTATTAGTTGATTAGAGTTTCAAATTCATAGTTTTGATACATATACAAAAATCATATTTTTGATACCAAATCACAACAATAGGCCATATCTAATTTTTGGTTCTCACACCAGTCAATAGGAAATATATAGATATTACACGTTCGTCACTCGAATATAAATTCTGATGATGATATATCAATCATCAGAATCACTCCCGGGCGACTAGAGTGTAATTCTATATCTATCCAGTATATTAAAATTTCAAATACACGTGGATCAGACGTATACGCAAAATCTTTATATACTGGACTGTCCAACTCAATATAAATAGATAATCAGATACGGATAATTGATTTAGATTTTCAAAACAAAATTTGTTTTCATCATTTTTTTTTTAAATATACTCTTCACACTCGCTCTAGGATTCTACTGATCCTATCTCTAACGAGTCATTCTAATTGGATATTGCTAATCCAATATCTGATGAATTCTTTCGTATGGTTCTAATGTGCCTTGTTCTCGAGCTCTGTAAACCAGAGCTCTGATACCAACTGTGAAAACCCGTAACTTCCCCGTAAAGGAAAGTGTCGGATAGTTCGAGAACAAGCCACAACAGAATACATACAAAAGAACATTTCATTGTATATCACAACAATGCATCAGATTACAAGAATATACAGAGTAAAAATGAATATTACACAGAAATATCAGAGATTTAAATTACATTTAAATACATAGCAGCGTAAAAATAATACAATACACAACTAGAATGAGATATACGGATACAAAGCTTTCCGGATATCGTTCCAGCTGTAAACCAGGATCCTGTGAATATAAATCTGCAAAACCAAAACTACTAGCTGCCCGTGTCAAAATAAGGGCACCCAGAGTTTAGGTTAAAACAATAAACTCCAGGTCAGTCATGTGACTGGTGTGAGAACTAAAACAGTTATTAATTCTTTATTTTAAAGCATTAGGTAAAATCAAGGGACCACGCCGTATAACACGGAACGAGTTTCCTCCCAAGAATACCAGTGCATAAAACAAACAGCGCAATGCTAAATAAAGAAAAATGAAGCTAGTATAAGACCCAGGTCCCATCACACAATGCAACGCAGCCGAGGATAGGGTTTTCCCTTATAATAGCCAAACATGCCTAGTACGTTTAAAACAAATCATTTGATACTACTATAAGTGCATAGTGTATAAAACAACTTCAAATCATAAGTATTAATCATAGGCAGCATGAGCGCCCCATCCCACTATGTCGCCATACTAGGCTCTACAAATAAAACTGCACATGTCACGTATTTGGAAATTGGATTTCCGTCTATGAACCGAGGCAAAAGATAGTCCTCACCGTCTTCGAGACTCTCTAGCCCGAGCCTCAGGGTCAGAGCGCATCGACCCTTGGATCCTCAGGGCCAGTCCACCGATGTGGATTAAACTTAAACCCTGAACATGCGTTTCCCCACCCTATGGGGCGTAAATAAGCCAACTAAATGACTCCATCGGTTCGAGAACGACCGATCAATCCGAGGCGCCTCGCAACAGCAACAACCACATAAGTCAAACTCGTCAGGGCGTGTAAAACCACTGACGCCACTTCTAGCTAGAAAGAAACGCATGCCCTCCCTGACGTCCTCTCCCATTTTTGGTTCATACCGGGTGTGAAACTCGCGAAGTAAACGTTACACAAAGCTACGCCACAAAGGTCGTGCTTCGATCATCAACCACAAGACTTTGCTTTTCAACAGAAGCCTCGATCAATTGCCACTTAGGCATGCCACACAGGCAATTCACTCCATGCGTTTGATATCCATCAATATACAACCCCTGAGCTCGTGCGTCTCAGAGAAGGGCGTTAAGCAAGAGAATAAATTCTCCGCCGCCAAACAGATATATATTTAATAGAGATCAATCACACGGACTAAAATCCAATGTCAGACACACAGTCCATTTACAAGTCCGTTCTGGGTCTGAACGAAACCAGAGGCACCTAGTACCCCGCATATCCATCGATCTCCAAGCACGTCTGGACGATCACCAACTGTTTCCATCTTCTTGGGTGTACAGCCCAATCAAGATCATCAGCAATCACCCAAACGACGTGAAGACTTCTGGCCTTCGACCACCGTCTTAATCTTCGACTTATCGTCGTATCAGTTATTCAGAATGGGATAAACCCGGTCTTTCCAAATAACTCGCATATATTTTAAATAAGTGTTGCACAAACACAACATACGCCTCATTCCAATTCATCAGTCACTAACCGTAAATTAATCAAGAGAATAATTCCCCAAATATTAACCCCGAAGGCCGAAACCAACATCAGATCAATATCCAGAAAACCGTTCTGCTTAGCTAACCGAAAGTTAGTTTCTAAATTTCACATTCATAGGGAAAGGTTCCCATTAATTTTATCCAAGATAAATTTCTTGAATTTATTCTTTAATCTAATTTTGAATATCAATTCAAAACTAGTCGGGATTAGCGAACCTTACCGAAGTAATCATTTGTTTTAATTTCCCAATCCCAACCTATTCATCCCATGAAGTAAAACTGGTAGTACTTCATATCTAACACCACGGTGTTATCGGTAAATTCAATTACCATTTCACGTTCAAATCTAATTAAAGATTTAACTATCGCCTGGAGCAAAACTGGTGACACTCCATTCTCGATCATTTCAATCTAATTAAAGATTCATTAAAACTCCACTTAGTTTTAATCGTTAACTGGGTTAAAGAATCTGTGTCATTTAAAAACACAGTTCACGATAAACCCAAAATCACATTCATTAATTATCGGGTTAAAGAACGAGTGTTGTTTAAAACACTGTTCACGATAAACCCAAAAATCAATATCAATTCAATTCCAATTAAATATTATTTAATTGGTACACTTCATTAAATCTAAATAAAAAGATTTAATCTTTTCTCAACTGGGTTCAAGAACAGTGTTAGTGAAGACACCATTCACGACAAACCCAAATCACATTTGATATTCAATATAAGGCTCTGAATAGAAAATATATCGGCTTATATTCAATATCAAATTCTATGATTAACAAATGTCGTATTGGAAATAACGATATAAATATGTATCTTTCAAATTTCCATAACATCCGTATAATCACGAATTCCAACATCGAAATATTCCGAAGACAATTTCGATTCAATTCCACTCCAATGCAATCATTGGAAATTCTGGTTATTTTTAAAACCCTTTTCAAATTTAATTTATTTATTTAAAAATAAATAGAATTATAATTCTAGTTCAAAACTAGTTCATTTCGATAAAAATCTATTTTTATCTTTTCAAATATGGAGTTTTTCATCCCAATACTTTCTAAATCATTTCTTATGATTTTACACAAATTATTACTATTTTTAATAATTTTATCAAGGCCCGTACAGTCGATTTCCACCAATGGCCATCGAACTGCACGTATAGCGACCTTTTTCAAATTTGATTTGGACATAATTCCAAATCCAACCGTTAGATTTCTAATATTCGTTAGAAAGCTCTTTTCGATACGAACCCAACGGTTCTGGTTTTAGGAGAATCCGACGGTCGGATCTCCCGTAATGTCCGTTTGAAATAAATGGTCGAAATTCGCGAACTGCCGTGGCGCGGCGCGTTCTATTCAGGCCATTATATTATATATATAACATATATAATATATATTTCGTCGATTTCTATTTAAAACGAATTATATGAATAGTTTTAAATTCGTTTCAAAAGCAATTTCAACTTCCTTTTCAATTCAAATCAAAATTGAATTCTTCTTTATAAATTCGTTTTAAAATTCATTTCTATTCAATTTGAATTCATTTCAATTCGCTTTCAATTCAATTTGAATTCGTTTTCAATTCAATTCATTTCGAAATCGTTTTCAATTCAATTCATTTCGAAATCGTTTTCAATTCAATTCATTTCGAAATTGTTTTCAATTCAATTCATTTCGAAATCGTTTTCAATTCAATTCATTTCGAAATCGTTTTCAATTCAATTCATTTCGAAATCGTTTTCAATTCAATTCATTTCGAAATCGTTTTCAATTCAATTCATTTCGAAATCGTTTTTAATTCAATTCATTTCAAAATGAATAAAATCGATATAAATATCGTTTACGTCAAAATGGCGTCAATCTAATCAACACGGCTTCATAAATTTCTATTTTCAAATATTCTATTTCAAATATTTCTTTTTCAAAATAGTTGTTATTATCAAAATATTTCGTTCAACACATGACCAATCTCAATGGATGAGTACTGTCAACACATGAACCTTTATTTTATATATTGATAAAGATGTAAATTTTATTACTAAAATATTTCGTTCAACACATGACCAATCTCAATGGATGAGTACTGTCAACACATGAACCTTTATTTTATATATTCTTTATTTTCTAAATTGGAATGAGGCCCAATCAATCACCATATAATGTTAATTATATGGATTTTCATACATCACACGTATATAATAGCATTGAAAAATAATCAACCATCAACCAAAGTGCACTACACTGTATAAGCATCAAATATAGATATCTAACGCTTATAACAGCCTGTCAATCAATCGATCGACATATTTAACCAATCAGGATGAGTGAACTTCAAATTTCATCCCAACACCCGTGTGGGGTTTCAAACAATCAAACACATATTTTATTTGTGCAGTTGGGCGATGTGTAAAATTTATCATCCCAATCCATGTCAGTCAAATCAGTGTACATAAACAAACCGTCCGGTTTGTAAATTGATATTTATTTATTCGCATTCGCGTTAAAAATTATATTTTTAACGATAAAACATTTTATTCCAACATATGAATTTCTATTCAGTTCATTCTTTAAATAAAAATGATATTTTTATTTTTCTAACTTATTTTAGAAAATTTCGGTGGCATAACGGCACGATATTAGAAACGGGACGAGGCCTAGCCTTATCCCCGATCTAGTGAAGGCCCACGCCATTCACACATCAATCAAATCAATTTCAATTCACCCAACAGTCAAATATCAATCAAATAATCTAACCAACTACTCAACCAAACAATTTAACAAACAAGCCATCCATGGTCTGTGGATGACGGGTGTCGGGTGCTACTAAACACCGTCTGCATCCTAGTATATATATATAACTAGAAAATTTAAATTGAAAGGTGAGAAGTTCTCACCGAAAGCTATCCCCACTTCACGACACTCCTATTTAGAGATCTTTGTCGTTCTCGCCTTTTCGTCTTCTTCGTTGCCCGTAGCCACTACATATTTAAAAATCACATTTTTACTTCGTTATTCAATATATAAAAATCGAATTTTTTACTTTGCTATTCTATATATAAAAATCGAATTTTTACTTTGCTATTCTATATATAAAAATCGAATTTTTACTTTGCTATTCTATATATAAAAATCGAATTTTTACTTTGCTATTCTATATATAAAAATCGAATTTTTACTTTGATGTCATTT